>OX401404.1:10642561-11301311 GCA_947846245.1 Cerastoderma edule
AATGAAATAAAATATACATGCAACCGAATCTATCAACACCTTAACAAAACTATGTTAGGTTACCCTTAGAATGCTGGGTAATCTTCTTAAAAAAGAGTGTAATCTTTCCTTTCATCAAATCATTCTAATTTAATGATAATATAAATGGATTCAAGCATGCACTCATGGGCAACCAAATAATCTACCTTTTGACAAGCCCTGCCCCTAATGTTTGTCAGAGGTGTTTTCACAAACAGGAGCTTTAGAAAGCAATACCTGTGTGCATTTGTATGTTCGACGTTCATTTAATTCTGCATTGGATTAACATTATGCACAACCATTTCCAAGTGTTCTTTCAACAATTTAATTGATTAGACATAATCACATCTCTTTGTTTAATTTTGTATTGGCATATCATTATGAATATCCATTTTCAGCGGTTTTTCATGACTGATCAATTGATTGGACATACTAATTGCTCACATTTTGGAAATGTAACCAAAGGAGAAATTGATTTCATTAAACAATTTCCAGAAGTCTTGCCATTTTGATTAAGATTGATTTCAAATTAAATATCAAATATCCTTAATACGGCCTCATGTCATCAGCTTTTGTCAAACAACATTTCAAGGACGTATATTAACCCATATAGTGCTGGAACTGACTTCATGCTTATGCAAACAGGTTAGATCCAGGCCAGCCATCAAGTTAATTGACGGCTGGCCTGTGATCTAACCTGTTTGCTACTCTGAGTATCTTTCCTCAACAAAATTAAGCAGATATTTTCATGAGAGGCAGTCTCCCGACTGACTTACGGAATGCCGATGGTTCTACCCGCCTTGACCAGCCCTTATGGGCAGTTGAGTATGGGGTCTTCCTCCATCATTAAGAGTCGGGCATCGCTACATAACTGAAATAATGTTGATGTGATGTAAAACTCATATTAAAAAAAAAAAAAAAAGCAGATATTTAAGGTTTTCGAAAGCAGGAGACACAACAATCTATTTTTAGAAAATTGCCCAGCATTCTATGGGTTAAGTGTATGTGTTGTATATATGAGGAAGAAATGGTAGGATAAAGCGATCTGATTCCATCCTTCAGTTTGTGTTGTATCTGTTAAATTTCTACTTCTTCATTTGCATCTGGGACTAGGTATTCTCTATTCTCGTAAGTCCAGAAGTCATTCAGATCTATCAAAATACTTGACACTGTGTCACCTTTTCCACTGTAAAAAAAGAAAGGACAAAATTAAATAAATCTCAGTAACAGAGGAATGGATGGAATTTTATCATTTTTCATCATCACCTTTTTAAAGTTGTCTGCTACTTCAATATTTGATCTCTTTAATCTTTTCCTCTTGCGGGTAATTTGAAGCATATAACTTAAAACAGCTAAACCAGAGTGACACAAAATATCCTTGGAAAAACTACATAATTGAGTGATAGGCATAGACAATTGTTACTATGTTTTAAAAGTTGCTTTTTCATTAAAAAAAATCATAAGCACCTGTTTTCAGGAAAGATTAACAATCAATCTTTCCTTTTATTAAACCATGGAAAAGGTACTTTGTTCATTTTCTTACATGAAAATTTGTGACCGGTCTAAATTCAAAGCAACGGCAAATGACAATTATGTAGAGTAAGAAATGATGCTTCCTCTATGACATTGGGTAACAAACATTGTGAAAAAAGCATAAAATACTAACTAGTAGCAATTTATCCTTGTGTCACAGTGGTTTTTAAAAGATTATCTCGTTCAACAATTTGTTACTTGGATGTGATTGTCTCCATGTCTCCTCTAAATAAAATCTATGGAGATCATCCAACATAGGGCAGATAAGAATAACATGAAAATCCGTCTTCCACACCATCAATATTTCTTTTCCAGAGGGTTTATTTAACCCTTTACCAAACACCAATTTTCGACTGTTCCAAGTTGAAAGAATTTGCAGAAAATAATCTTCTGATACTATAGGGCAGAAAACATTGTGGGAAAAGAAGAAATTGCTTGTTAAGAGCAATTTCTCCTTTTCCCACCATGTTATCCAGAGTTGTCTGCACCAAACTGGTTAAATGTCATTATTGTTTGGTAATGGGTTAACCAATTAAAAATCAGATTACCTAGACACTAAGTCTTCAAGGGTTATCTTCAATGGGTCTGCTGGCTTCACCATATCAAAGATCTCATCTTTCACGTCCTGGAAGGAAACTGGCTCCTGGCCATGCAACCTCATCTGCTCTTGTATTGCCTGAATAAAAAAAGATGGGATAACATATTTCTTATAAAGTACTGATACTCATGCCCCGACATCTATCATATCATGTCTCAACATAATGACTAGAGAAGATACACCTGCATCAGATTATTTATTATAAGTCTTATTTTAACCCTTAGAATGCTGGGTAATTTTTTAAAAATAGATATTGGTGTCTTCTGTTTTCATTGTTCATTAAACACCAGGAAAACATTGGCAGAGCCAGGTTTTCCATTAAAGACCCCAACATTTCATGTTTAACACACTTATGACTAATGAAGCTATACGGTTTGACAAATCAATGTTCTGTCGACAAGAATAGTGAGGAATATTACATTTTTGTTTGACCCTATAAGAAAATTGAGTTTTTGATCTACAGAATATTGTGTAGGGAGTGATCAGAGGACAGCATCATACTTTTGTGTTTGAAACTAAAATAGAAATTAAAAGAAAAATGTTCCTTAAGTTTGCAAGAGTCTTAAATTCCTGATACTAGCCACTACAGAAACCCTCATTCTAGAACTAATTAACTGTCAATAATTACTCCTTAATCCTTTACTAAGTAATACATCAGTTTAACCAATTTGCTGTAAAAATCTTCAGAAAGCTCGCAAAAATGAGCAATTTATACTATACTTTTGTCACAGTTTTTGTGTTCTGCTGTTGTTTTGAATTTGAAACAATCACAAATTACCACACACAGTAATGGGTTGGTGGGAAAAGGCAAGAATGTATAGAAAAAAAATGTTTAAATATTCATTAAATGAGATATTTTGAAAAATAAACCAGACCTTGGAAAATACTTTCTATACCTAAAAACTTCTTTATAGGATTGTCAGATTGTTCAAAATTAGCAGAAATTGGTAAGTAATTTAGTAGTAAAAGATGAACAAATGGATCTATTTGTTAAAAGTGAGTCCTTCTAAAATAAAACCAGAGCAAGCATTAATACTGGAGATTTCAATGACAAAGTAAAGCAGTTTTTCAATTAATTAAGAACATCTAAATTTCTCATTTATTCCATGCAAAAACCTACAAAATATTCAACTCCAGGACAGAAGATTTCAGAAAACATCATGGCAAAGGGAGAAACTGATTGTCAGTCTTGCTACCCAATTCCTTTCACTGGAATTTCACAACTGGTCCAAATTGTCAGAGGTAACAGTTCATAAGAAATTGTGCTGTTGGAAATTGTTAATTGATATATTGCTTGTTGTGGGCATATTTTCTCCTTGTTTCAATTAATTCATAAATCTTTCACAGCAGGTGTGTTTCAATGTGAACATAAGAGGGAAAGGCTTAAAATGAAAATATTCACAATACTATTTTTGCAGTCTGATTTTGCAAACAAATCGGTTGATGGATTGTTAAAAATTTGGATACCCTGTACAAAGTTCTTTATTAGTGGGAGACAAAATTTCTCATTCTGCATCATCTGCTGCAGAGGATTTTATAAGCCAGTGTGAAAAGAAAAATGTCCTCTTCCACACGATTTATATTTTAGTCACCATGGTTTCTAGTCTTCCCATCAAATATTATTAAAGAAAATGGTTTTTTTCTTGTAGCCTCTAGTTGCTATCAACTTGGGCAATTTATAAAAATCTTATAGGGGGGAAGGGTTATGAGAAAAATAAAGAAAGTATAACAAAAGTACTTCTTTTAACTATAAAAGAGCTTAATACTTTTTCAACTCTCGGCAAAAACACATTAGCTGTATGTAGCTTAGATGAATTACTGCAAAGGAGAAACCTTTCATTTCTTTTTCGATGAAAACCAAACATTAATTTATGTTGTATTCATTGAAACTCCATTTTCTTACTTCACGTCAACTCTTTTTGAAAGTTTAAGATACCATCAAGAAAAGAAAATACTTGTAACAAGCTATTTCCCCTTTTGTCTAACTGGTTTACTCTCAACATCACGCAAAATGTTAAATGTTTAGCCATTGATTAGCCTTGTTTCATAGCAAGTAAATTGCATCCAACTTCTTTATATGCAAGGTTGAGTAAACATTCTTATTGAATAATGTATCAACATTGGTTGTTCAAGACAAGATTGTTGGCAAAGCAAGTTTGGAAAACAAAATAAAATTGATTACCAAGAACCTTTATTTTCTAAATCTAAGATAAATGTTTTCTAGTTTTAAGCGATTATATAAAAGGTATAAAACTACAGAGATGTGAAATAAAGTCCAATATGTGAATTTCTATATGAAATGATAATAACATGGATAGATAATTAATTAATTATTCTTATAGCACTGATATAATAATATGTGAAAGAAATTACAAACATGACTTGCATATCATATATACCAAACTTTGTCACATTCACTATTTGTTATTGGGATTTTGGAATTGGTTCAAATCAAAAGCAACATCAGACACAACAGACAGTAAGCATCAAGTATGCAAAAGAACATGTCTTTATGTTGTCAATATTGGGTACAAACCATTTCAACTACCAAAAATTGAGCTATATTGTAATCACATTGTCTTTTTAAATATGGAGTTTTAAATTACGTCAACAACACTTCCATTATGTTATGATACGGACTCTTCATAAGGGAGAAAGAATCCAAGAGCAACAGCCTTTAAGGGCTGGTCAAGCTGGGTAGAACTTTAGGCGTTCTGTAAGTCAGTCGTGAGAATACCTCTCATGAAAATCCATAATTATGCCGTTGCCAGGATTTTAACCTGTGCAGAAAAGGGCCATGTGATTTTAGATTCTGTACTCTATCCACTAGGCCTTGGAAGCCCCTACCACATGTAAATTAATTTTCATTACTACTGAAAGATAAATGTCTAATAATAGTCATATTTGGAGTTTAAGAATGAAAGATAAATGACTAATAATAGTCATATTTGGAGTTTAAGAATGAAAGATAAATGACTAATAGTAGTCATATTTCGAGTTTAAGAATGAAAGATAAATGACTAATAGTAGTCATATTTCGAGTTTAAGAATGAACTACTATGCAACTATTGTACAGAAATTGTCAGGATTTATTTCCATTTAGTTATTGCTAAATGCTGTTTTCTAAGGAGCTACCATATGACAAATTACTGAGATAATGGTTTGATGTTTGGCAGTTGAATGTTGAAGCTAACTAATATGTGACTATAACCACTCTGTGAGTTTAAAGGTCTTAACCCTTGGAATGGTGGGTAATTTTCTAAAATTAGATTTTTGTGTTGTCTGCTCTCTAATACCCTAAATGTCTACTTAATTTTGTTGAGGAAAGATACTCAGAGTATCAAACTGGTTAGATCACCAGCCAGCCCCCAATTTACTTGGCAACTGGCCACGATCTAACCTGTTTGCATAAGCATGAAGTTAGTTCCAGCACTATAAGGGTTAAAGCATAATTTATCACTTTTTGTAAAATATTGCACCAACAGATGAATCAGACCATGATGAAAAAAGTTTCCTTTCATCCAACATTGTTCACATCATTTCTTCCAAAGAGTTTAATAGGAAGTTTATGCAAATTTGCTATAGAATTACATGCTTTTAGTTTGCCATGGAACACATGATAGTGTCTGATTAGGTACTATTATCGCAAGCAAAAAATAATATTTCATCAATGGGCAGTCAATTTCATTTCAGTTCTGTCTATTTCATTTCTTTTGTCAGCCAAAAATACAATCCATCAAGAACCCCTCTGATTTGAAATGTTTAATACTCCGGGACTCATTGCCTATTGATCAACTTAAAATAACTTTTTGTACATTGACCATAATGAGTATAGAGAACAAAAGGGTCGTGATTGCCTTGAATCGCTAATGAAATTTTTAATGCAAAAAAACCTGACCTATCACACATTTCAGTTGACCCTCTTAACTGACCAATCAGGATTATCAAAATAATTTTACCCTTTACTGGCATATTGATGAAAAGCAGGTACTGGCATGTCTAATAGTGCATCAAAGTACATGTTTCACTAGTTAAAAGAACAACCAACAAACTGAACTTGAGAACCAAGACATTATCAAGACATAAATTCTGGGCAATTCAGGTGAAGAATGGTGGTCACTAGAGGGGTAACAAGAATTTACTAAGTTTTGACCAAGTGACATTCACTTTGACCCAACCCCAGCCATAAACAAACATTTTAAGAAATTAGAAAATATTTGACCCTGTGGATTATGAGAAGATGTTTAACTTCTTATAACAGACATTAAGTGATAAATAAAGTTTTACTTGAGGGCAATGTTCTAAGGTGAGCTCAAATATGTAACAAAAGTAGAAATTGACAATGATTGATCAAAGTACCCAGTATTCCTCCAATTTTTGTATAGGACTCCTAGATTATGCTGCAATCTGAATACATGTAGATGATAATTCAGTTTTCTCATTTAAGTCAATGTAAAACTTGTACTCCCTGGAAAGGGGCTAATTTTATCCAAAGGGGCATTATTTGAACGTTAGTTGTAAAGTCCTTTAGATAATCCTACACACTAAATATGAAAGCTCTAGGCCTTATAGCTTCGGATAAGAAGATTTTTAAAGCTTTTGTTTTATATAAACCATTAACGAACTTATAATCCCTTTGGTGGGACTTAGTTTGACTGCAGAGGTATTATTCTTTGTAGAATACCTCTTGGTAAACCCTTTACCAAACGCCAAATTTTCGACTGTCCCAAATTGGAAGAGTTCGCAAACAACATTTCATAATGTGATGAAATTGAAAAACAATTTTCTCATAGGGCAGAGAACATTGTGGGAAAAGAAGAAATTTTCCAGAGTCATCTGCAAAAAACTGGTCAAATGTCATTATTGTTTGGTAACGGGCAAAGCTACAAACTTGACATAAAAAGAATGCACTTCTAGGCAAGAAGAATTCAAAAGTTTGCATATTACATCAAATAAAACCTTTATAACCATTGTGACATAATTGAACATCATATTTGAAACATGTCGAGGGTTCAAAGCAATTCTATAATAAGTCTTTCAAAAACAACAAGCACTAGCCATAGCGTTGTTTTAAACCCGCAAGATGAACTTTTGTTTAAGACTACCATAGGAACATTTCTGTGAGGTTTGATTATAATCCAGTGGGTGGTTTAGGTGGAGATTTTGTTTGAAGAAAAGATTGATTGACTCATTGACACCTATGGACACCTTAAATGGATGATTCCTATAGGCTCACTAAGATAAAGGGAATTTCGGCATTGGGTCAGAGTTATTGAAGTAATCAAAGCAAATTCTTCAAGCATGCTATTGTCTAAATTAATGGACAAAATATGCAGAAAAACTCAAAAAACCTTCAATCTCTGAAAGAATGTTAGTTAGCTTCAAAACCTCAATGTCTCATACTTACAGGTATCTCAGTGGCATACTTGTGCATGACTCCCTGAGAATTAGGGTAAAACAATCATGAAAACCTTGTAAATTGTAACACACAATAGTGCCAAGTCAATGAGGAAATGTGTACAACGGTAAAAGTGAGAATTGACTCCCTGAGAATTAGTGTAAAACAATCATGAAAACCTTGTAAGTTATAACACACAATAGTGCCAAGTCAAAGAGGAAATGTGTACAACAGTAAAAGTGAGAACATTGTTATGTATCACTTTTCATCTATTTAGTGTATAACTCTCTGAGAATTTGTTTTAAATAGTTTAAAATTCACTAAATAGTGGTGAAATTGCAGGCTTTATGAAACACAGAGAATGATTTATAAAGGAAATTCATAAACCAATTGTGAGAATTTGTTTCGATGATGCATTTGGTCTGAAATAGTTGAGGATATGTGTTTGATAAAGGTACACTGTGTAATATCCTTTGAGAACTAGTATTTGTTTTAGTTATAGCTTTGTAATGCAGTGGCAGTGATATATATGAATTTCAATAATGCCTTGTGACATGGTATTTCAGTTATTCAATGTTTTTTATCAAGTCCAACTTCAAAACTTTTTTTTTAAAATTCAGTTTTTCTTTCCTCTAACTCTTTCAATTGTGGACTATTCAAAACGCCACATGTGATAACATTTCAATGTTGTTTGGTATGGCTTTCAATTAAATTATTTACAATCAGGGGTGGCATAATCAATTGACCTTAAAGCCCAGCTTGTCCAAAAAGCCTGAATAGACAAGTCAATCATTACTGAAACTTACTATACAACCATTATACAGACAAGTGCAAAAAATGATTTAGCATTTATGGACAAATAAATCAAAACTAGACTTTCATACCTCTGAAGGTAAAAAAACACAGTGCAAAAATTAAATGCAGAAATTTCAAAAGTCTTACCCTAAAGAAATAATTGAGAGAGAAAACGTTGAGATGGCCCTTCTGATGTACATCTAATATTCTGAACAAATAGCGCAGCGCCTCTGGTTCTTTTCGGTTCTCTAATGCTAACACAAAATCGAGGTAGGTTTTATAATCCTGTAAAATAGATTTGTAGCATAATACTATAAAAACTCCCTTTTACAGAAGTCTTCATGAGAAAGATGTTTTCCTTCCATTTTTGTTCATTCTGTAAACTTTAAGGTGTTTGTTCATGGAAGAGAAAATATCAGAGTAAAAACAAAATGTTGTTGAAAACAATACAGGTTTTGTACTGTCATTTGATATGTAATTAAAAGCAGCAGTTTATAGATGGTAGTTTCAAAAGCTATGTCATGCTTTTGGATTAAAGTAAATATTAAATCACTGTGTACACACTTTAAAGTTCTCCAATGTGTTAAGATCAGTTGAATTTAAGCCCAAAGTCGAGCCTTCATAAAACAAGGTGGATTACCATTTCTCCCTCATAGGTTAAACACTCTTGAAACACTCTATCCAGAAATACATCTGTCAAAGTCCCCGTTCCATATCTGAAATGTAGCAACAATATATCACTTTACATTCACTTTATCTTATGTATACATGATCTTGTCAATACTCACTTAAACAGAAAACTCAACCAACAAGAGGGAACATTTTGCAACAATGTTTACAATATTGCCACAAGCAACTTCGCTTTTGCCATAATGATTTCTTTCCTTGATTGTAAGTGTAGATATGAAGAAAGGAGTTTAGAATGAGTACCGCATGTACCCTTGTACTACCTGTTATGCATCATGCCTCTGAAATCTGGTCATATAATTCTGCAACAGATGTTGAGTATGTTCATAAGAAATTTTGTCGTAAAATACTTTGTGTATGTAAAACAACAAATGTATCATGTCTTTATGGTAAACTAGGCAGAGTACCTCTGAATGTAGTTAGAAAATGTAATATGATTCGATACTGGCTAAGAATCTTGAGATCACCAGAATGTAGCACCATCAAACTGATTTATAATATGCTCAAAGATGACGCAAACAGAAATAATGCCTATGTTAATTTGAACTGGGCTTATCACGTGATGACTTTATTACAATCTTTAGGGTTTAATAATCTATGGTTAACTCATGATAGTGAATCAATACAATTTAACAAAATAAAGCATCGTATCTATGATCAATATTATCAATCTTGGTATTCAGCTATTAACAACTCCACATGTCTGTCTTACTATCGAATGTTCAAACACTCATTCGTACAAGAATACTTAGACTTTATCCACGACAATTAATTAAGAATAACTCTTTGTAAATTCAGAACATCAACTCACAATTTAGAGACAGAAACAGGCAGACACAGAAATGTACCGAGGGTAGAAAGAATAATGTAGTATCATTTCCTTCTCATGTGTCCTTTTTATTATGACACACACAGAAAATTTCTAAAACCATATTTCAATAGATGGCCAACTCTTTATAAATTCGAAACACTTAACATAGCTAAATATATTTATATCAGCAACATTTTGAGACAGAACTTTCTAAACCTATTATGAATTATATTATACTATATGTTCCTCATCACTTATATATTGTCCTTTTATAACATCTGTTCTATTTTGATACAATTCTATTGTTTTGTAGAGTATTGCAAATAAAAATGTTGTATTGTATCGTATTGTATTGTATGAATTATTTGATGTAAGATTCTATCTATGTTGCAGTTACTACATGCTGAACATACCAATAACATATGAAAAGCTGTATTTAGATCTAAACAAGCATTTTTTCAGTATGGTGTTTACTGTTGTATCGACAATTTTTCAGTTGTGCTACAGCTTCCCTGGATCCACCAGTACTAGGAAAGGGCTCTGAAGTGACTTGCCAAAGCAGAGATCACTCCCACAAAACCAGAGGTGTTGGCGGGGCTCTGACCTGGGATCCCCATGTTCTATCTCCTCCACTTTCACCACTTGGCCATGCAGGACCCCTAAACAATCTACATTGAGTTTCTAGCAAAATTGAATAGAATAAACCCTTTAAGTAAAAGATTGTTTCAATTATGATCAAATAGAGCCTTTTAAATTACTTTCACTTGTTTGGAACCCTTTTTATTACTTACAAGGACTTTAACTGTTTTGACTTTATTACCTAGCTAATTCCTCCTTACTCAACATGCCATTATGATCTTTATCCAGATTAAGATACTGGCCGTACACACGTAGAGCAGATGGCGCGGAGAACCAGTTAGATTCCTGCATCTCTTTGGATAAGTCTTCATCTCTAAGCTGGAATCAAGGCAATAAAATTGTTGTAGTCAAACCTGTCTTTAGAAACCACCATTGAATAGTGCATGAATGTCATAAAATTGTGCATTACCAAAAATCTAGCTAAGAGGTGCAATTACCTGGCTTTCTTTATTGTTTTTTCTCTTTGCCTACCAATGCCAGCACTCATTAGAATCTTCTCTTAGAGACATCTAACAAGTTCAAACATTTAAAGACTTGACCTTAAGGTATTAGATGTTATAATTTATGCAAAAGACTATTTTGTTTTGTTTATTTCTTGTCTTATACCTGCATCAACTATTTTTCAGTTATATCGTGTTCACCATAAATGGAGGGAGACCTTTAAACTATCTGCAAACAAGCTGAGTAGAACCATCAACATTCTATAAGTCAGCCAGGAGACTAACCCTCAAGCCAATTAAAAATCTACCATTACTGTGATATGTACCTATGCAGAAACAGGACATGTTATTTCAACTATTTTTACACAATTTTATCAAGGCCTCAGATAAACGTACCCACACATCACAATTTTAACAACGAAAGGGTCAAACCTGAACTATTCATTTATGCTTCTTCCATTCAACAATGTATGATGTACCTTGCAATTAGATTCCATATCATTTATGTAGGGAATGAAAGTTATGTAGAAAGGTCCTAAAGAAGCTTTCTATATGACTTGCATTCTGTATCTAAACCATTTATAATATGTGGTTATGGTGATCTCTTGGTTGGATGGCTTTATGGATTGGTGTTTAACACCCTTATTAACACTTCTTCCATCACATTGCTACAGTCAGCACACCGGGGGTCCGTTTTACTAAACAACTTACGGAAAATGTTTGCGTAAGTCATAATTGATAAACATGGATAGTATCTTCAATGAAAGTACAATGTTGCAATGTGGCACTTCATTGGAAGCGTCTCGGAGAGACGATTCCAATGATGTGTCACTTTGCAATATTGCTTCGTCCAATATTGAAATAAGAGGAGTTGTTGTTTTAGACTTACGCAAATCTTAAGCGTAAACTGTTTAGTAAAACGGTACCCGGGTAATTAAAATTCTGAACATTTTTCTTTGTTTCATTGCCTTTACACACAAGTTTGTATTTATATGGGTTTAAAATTGAGTCAACATTATTTCAGTTATGTTGCGATGCCTGACTTTTTATGATGGGGAAGACCCATACTCAGCTGCCCATAGAGGCTGATCAAGCCAGGTAGAATTATCGGCATTCTGAAACTCAGTAAGGAGACTGCCTCATAAAATCCAAATGCATTCACCGGTATTTGAACCCACATGGAAAGGGGTCATGTGGGTTTAAATTCGATACACTAACCACAAGGCCACCGAGGCCCCATTTACATATGAGCATAATTGCTCAGTGGAAAAAGATAAAAGTAAATCTTTGTTTCAATGCAACAAAGAACACAATTCTTAAACTGGGTTACAGTAAAAATTGTCTATTCTTACGAGATTGGTTTTATGTATACTTCACCTATGAATAGTTAATCTTAGTGCTCGTACTCACTTCTAATAAGTCATCTAGAAAACTACAGGCTAATATATCCTGAATCTTGATCTTCCCTTTTCGCATTGGGTCTAAGAAGAAGAAGAATTTCCTAACTGCTGTACACACATAGAACGAGTAAAATGATTTCTCCAGTCCATTTAACTGAAAGAATAAAACACAAATAAACTCATTAAGCAGACTGTCAGGGGAGAAGCACATTTTTTAATTTTTAAAGACAAGATAATCAGGAGGATGCTTGTTTGTTTGTTTGATATAAGGGTTTAAAATCTAGAATGCTGGGTAATTTTCTAAAAATAGATTTTTGTGCCATCTGCTTTCCAAAACATTTAATACCTGCCTTATTTTGAAAAAAGGAAAAATACTCCAAGTAGCAAACAGGTTAGATCAGTAAATTGCCGGCTGGCCTGGATCTAACATGTTTTCATAAGCATGAAGTCGGTTACAGCACTGTAAGAGTTTAACAGCTTATCTACGGGATTTCAAGTAAGTTGCAATCCCCTTCTTATTACCAATGGAAGAATATCTCATATTTAACTTCCATTAAGGGTTGGGAAGCGATGAATTACCATCATGAACACCAGTATTCTAATCCTACTGTCATTTGCATCTCATTGGAGAGAGGCAATGTGTTATCAGGTTCACTTTCCTAACCACTAGGCCAGACAGAGAAGAGATGTAGGAATACTTCAAATGCATCGGTAGCTGACTTATTTGGTAAACTTTGAGAGATAAAAATGTTTATGTTAGGTATATTCCCTTTTCAAATTACAATTATCTTGGTTTGGTAGAGAAAATATAAAAATTATTGTCCACAAAAGTCAAAGTAACTACTTCAGAAAATATTCTTAAAAATATTTGTATATTTGTAAAATGGTGTAATTAATACAGCAAACATTAATCCTAAGTTACTAACTTACTGTACAGCAAATGCCATACTGCAATGCATACGAAAAACGTTTGTTTTACAATATAAACATTTATGCATAACAGTTTCTTTCCATTTAGACATCAATTGCTTCATTATACTTTGTGATCAGAAAAGGCAAGTATGTATAATATCCTGAAATTGTATAGTGCCAGAATAAAGAAGCATGCCATTCTTGATAGATAATCAATGCAAAGCAACACTGATGATGTGCAATATGACGAACACATACCCTATCTTTATCACTTAATTTACTTGTACCATTGCTTTCTATTACTAGCTGTGTTTATCAAGCACCATCCAAAATGTTTGTTTATGAAGTTTATGAAATTTGCTGTGGGTGGAAAAAATAATAAGGCCAGGCATATTGGTTTTTCAAGAGAATGAACATTTTGAGCCATGCATCATTTACAAAAGAGTGACTACTTAAGGGGATTTGAATCTAACAGGAGAATTCTCAGTATAACAGTGCAAAATAAGCATTGTCAAAAGAAAACTAGAGCCTCTTTGGTTTTAATGTGTTTTTAATCATGCAAGGGCTGTAACTCTAAAATCCTTGAAATGCTCTTGCAGGGAACCAAACTTGAGTAAGATAATATTGAAATAAAACATTTCTTTGATGACAATTTCATTAGAACTTTTCACCTTTTCCCACAATGTTTTCCAGGGTCGTCTGCAGCAAAATGGTCAAATTTCGTTATTGTTTGGTAAAGGGTTAAATAAGGAGAACATATTTCTGAGTATGAAAGAAATTGAGAGGTATTGCTGAAAAAGGAGATATGATTAATCAATAAGTGATATGGTGCTTCTGTTCAAGGTCAGTTGCAAAAAATAACAATACTTTTAATCCTACCATGCAAACTTGGAAGAGAAATTGTCCAAAATGTGTACAGTTGTAAACATTCAAAAATGTACATAAACATTCAAAAGTGGAGAGCTGTTGAATGACGCATCCCTCCTGAAGACAATATAAAGATTGTCATGCCGATCTGAATATTTAAATCACTCACCTGTTTATGGATCTAATGTGTAGAGTGGACAAATTTAGAATCTTTCACACACCATATATAAAGTGTTTTGCCTAAACCCTTCTTTATAGTTAAAGAAATGTACAATGTGTTTTGTCTAAACACTTCTTTATATTTAAAAAAAATGTACAATGTGTTTTGTCTAAACACTTTTTTATATTTAAAGAAGTGCACAATGTGATTTGTCAAAACCCTTCTTTACATTGAAGAAATGCACAAAGTGATTTGTCTAAACCCTTCTTTATAGCTAAAGAAATGTACAATGTGTTTTGTCTAAACACTTCTTTATATTTAAAGAAATTTACAATGTGATTTGAACCCTTCTTTATATGTAAAGAAGTGTACAATGTGATTTGTCAAAACCCTTCTTCATAATTGAAAAAATGCACAAAGGGATTTGTCTAAACCCTTCTTTATATTTAAAGAAATGTACAATGTGATTTGTCTAAACCCCTCTTTATATTGAAGAAATGCACAAAGTGATTTGTCTAAACTCTTCTTAATATTAAAAGAAATGTACAATGTGATTTGTCTAAACCCCTCTTTATATTGAAGAAATGCACAAAGTGATTGGTCTAAACCCTTCTTTACATTGAAAAAATGCACAAAGTGATTTGTCTAAACCCTTCTTTATATTGAAGAAATGCACAAAGTGATTTGTCTAAACCCTTCTTTATATTGAAGAAATGCACAAAGTGATTTGTCTAGACCCTTCTTTATATTTAAAGAAATACACAAATCTAACATTTTCTTTGATTAGAGTCATGAATTGAAACTGTGATATAGCATATCAGTTTGTGAAGATTTTCTCTTTTTATGATTATACATGTCCAAACAATATTACAAACGATAACTTAGTTTCTTAAATATGTATGTGCCTAAACCCTTTTCTTTACAACAGAGGTAATTTTGACGGATAATCTTTGTTGCGTAAAATGAAAAACAGTATGCTAGAAACAAAACAAACTTTCAATTATTGTTTTCATTGGTGAACTTGCTCATGCTAGTAATCAGTTATAAAGCAATTCAAATTTATGTTATGCCATTGTCAATGTGAAAATTACTTCTAGTTGGTTCCACTTAAAGCTACAAAGCACAGAATAAGATGTAAAAAAAGATGCTTTCAACAAATTTGCTTTGACAACGGATTTAAAAAGCGTCTGCAAATCTTTTTTTATCCCTTCCTACATGTTAGAAGCTTCGTAGAGCTCAACTTTCATTGTGAAACAATGAGGAGTTGTGATGAAAGAGTTAAGGTTATGAAAGAGTTACGTTGACATACGGTAATTGTAAAATTAGTACTACCGATGTTCTCATTTAGAGAGATCTCTCTAGGGTAAAGGTAAAATAAACAAAATTGACACTGAAAAATTATGTGATGTTGATTGACTTTGCTTATAAGATGCACCCCCCACTTTGTCATCCAAATTCTATGTAGTCGAGTATATACGGTACATTGACATTTGTTATAGCTACATATTTGTTGAACAGGTCTTGAGAAACCCTTGTGACAAAAGGATTAATTGCTCATTCAGAGCAATTCATCCTTTTGTCACGATGGTTTCTAAAAAAAATCATACTTTCTTCACGCTCTTTTTGTTGGTATCTGCTATCAATTTGAAACAGTGACAAGTTCTAATATAGGGGAACAGATTATTAAAACAGATGCCTGCTTACCTGGGGTAATGTTGGTATAAGTTCTAAAATGTAGTTTTCTAAATCCTGTAAAAAGAGGGAAAAAATGCAATTATCTCTAGACAAATTATCTTCACATATAAATCTGTCTGATACTACGGAAAAGATTGTTTGAGTTCAAATAAAGTCTGGCACCTACCTGCTACTCAAATTGTTGATATTTCTAATTTTTAGAGACATTAACAAAAGTTTAAAGCTACATGTTGTCACAGATGTGAGAAAATTTGGAAGTTAAAATATTCTTTTTGGTATTGCAACAGCTGTACCATTGTATGATACAAACTGGAAAATAGCCATCAGAAGCATTTTAGAATGTAATTAAGTTTTTTCTAGCCCTTTTACAGTGAATTACTATGTATCTAGATGCAAAAGCATTACAATGGTTTTCAGATCTAAAGCATATAGACCGTACTTATCTAGATATATTGACGCTTTCTGAATGGGTCATGCTTTCATCAACTACTTTTAATTGTATATCAAACAACAATACAAAAACTGCATTGTTTCAAAGACATTTTATTTGGACTTTCAAATGTTCTCTTCTTTGAACAAGCATCTTTAACAGTTTCTTGTGGAAAAATCTAGAAATGAATAACAAACTTACAAAAAAGCAGTTTTACTTACTGACTCTTTAAGATAGCCCTGGCCAGCCACATCATACAATGAGAGACCTATCCGTGTTTGATGAAGCCACACCTTTCGCATGACGTAGTTGAAGAATTGCATGATTGATATTCGACCATAAGGATCAGTCTGTAAAAGCTTTGTGAACACACTGGGTTTGAAAAATTGCCTGAAAAAGATTGATACATAAACAGTCTTATCAATAGCATTAAAGCTTTGGAAATGTATTTGAACAATTAACATTACATGTTTTATAAAACCTTTGAGAGATACGGAATTATTTCAACTAAAGGAAATGCATTTAAAACTATTCTGTTAGCCAGCCTCTATGTTTTCTTTCAATCTTTTTCACATAACTACCTTAGGGTTTTGCAGAAGAAAATGTTTAAAAAGAAAGTGACATTTTTTTTTAATTTCACTAATGGCTGTTTAAATGTTTCCGCTGTAAATCACTAAAAACAATGATGAATCTTAGTCTTACAAGCTACCATACTATCAGCTTTCCTTTTTATTATGTTAAGCAATAAGGAAATGTGTATATATTCATAATTTTGTAAAAAAAAAAAAAATGCTTAATTTGGTAAGGTAACCACAGTAATAACATCCCCTATGGTATTTAGTCTTATAAGGAATAGTCAAAGTTCATTAGCAAGAGAAAAGAAGTGCATATTTCAATCTTGTACGCCTAAAAGCCGAAAATATGGTCGATATACTCTACATCTGAAGAAATCAATCAATTAAAGAAAAATTGACAAGCTTTTACCAAACGTTAAATTTCTGACTGTCCCAAATTGAAATAACCTTCTGATAGGGCAGAAAACATTGTGGGAAATGGAGAAATTGCTCATTAAGAGCAATTTCTCCTTTTCCCACAATCTTTTCCAAAGCTGTCTGCAGCAAACCGGTCAAATGTAGTTATTGTTTGGTAATGAATTAAAACAGACAAACTCACTGGCATTTAGTGCCCGCTTCAGCTGCCACTTTCAAGAAATCTTCATAATTAATCATCTGGTCTTCTCCAACAAGTGGTGGGGTGTGATACTGGTCCAACAGGAACCATAGCCGCTAGAAGAAAGAGGAAAGATTACTTAAACTGATGGATGCTAAAAAACATGCTAGCTTTTACAAGGTTAATTCTTGTAAACCTAATCATACCATCTGGAAAAAAAAGGAATATTACTAAAACAGATGAATGCTAAAAAAAACATGCTAGCTTTTACAAGGTTATTATTATATCATTGTTTGTTCAATATTTTTATCTAAAAACTTTATGCTGAAATCCATAAGTTTTTGAATTATCTTCTGGACAAAATAAGACTATCAAAATTTACAACAGAATGAATTGGAGATTCTGTATTAGAACATCTAGCCGCCTGCTCAGTGCTGCCCACCCCAGTGACTGGGACACCTACAGCAGATGACAAATAAAATCAAGATTAGCCTTTTATAAAACACCAACATTACAACTGTCCCAAATTGAAATAATTTGCTGACGACATCTCAAAATGTGATGAAATAGGAAAATAATATTCTGATAGGGTAGAAAACATTATGGGAAAAGGAGAAATTGCCCGTTTGGAGCAATTTCTACTTTTCCCACAATATTTTCCAGAGTCGCCTGCAACACAGTGGTTAAATGTGGTAATGGGTTAACCCTTTCCCAAACATTAACGACATTTGACCACTTTGTTGCAGACTTTAGCAACATTGAGGGAAAAGGAGAAATTGCTCGTGACGAGCAGTTTTTCCTTTTCCCACAATGTTTTCTGCCCTTTTAGAAGATTATTTTCCAATTTCATCACATTTTGAAATGTCATCTGCAAACTCTTTCAATTTGGGACAGTCGAAAATTTGTTGTTTGGGAAAGGGTTAAGTAGGGTTAATAAGTACTTTTTGCATCTTCTAGCCTAAAAAATTGTAGAAGCTATGATGCTCAAACAGTTGATTATAGCTCATAACAACTCTTATCTAAAATCTTTTATTTACCTGCAACTCATCATTGTCTAGTAATTCCCGACTACGTCTTTGTAAGAATACTGCCCGTGATTCTTCTCTCAACTTCAATAAAAGAGGCTCCTCCTCTGATGGAAGCTGTGATTAAACAAAAACATTATGATGATGACGAACATGTCTTTGCATTTCACTCTTTCAAACATTAAGTTCCTAATTGTCTGAACATTATCAAAATGATCTACACAGGAAAATTGTTATAAAAAGATGAATGATTACTTGTGATAGGATGAAAGTCAGATTGAATTATTTTTTGATGAAATGATTGAAAAAATATATTGTTTGTAAACAACTAAATAGTTTAAACAGTTCTTTTTTTTTATAAACCTACCTCTACATTACAAAACACTTTGATACATCTGCTGCAAAAATGTTAGAGACTACTCAAACAAAAGGATTAATTGCTCATAATCAATTCAAATATCATAACAAAAATGCATTTTTCCCTTGCTTTTCTTTATCATCTGCTGTTATATCAATTATGACAAGCCACAACTTCAAATAAATTGAAAAAACTGTTTAACAGATAATTGTTGGGATATATTCAAAAACAAAATTTAAGTTGCCCAGTAACCTTATCATATGGCCTGAGCCTAAGACAATGACATGCCTACTTACTTTATCATACAATCTAGGGATCCTCAGAAAATGGTTGCTCTGGGCACCTTTCCAATTGTTGTACAATTCTGTAAATTCTTGTAACTCTTCAGCTTTAGCCAAATCATCAGTTACATTACCTGAAATCAAATGGGTCGATAAATAAGTTGTTACGACCTGGATGTAAATGTGCTGCAGAAACATTTAAAATTATTCAGTTAAAGGGAACTGGTCCCTTTCTTCATTCAAATTGTTTATTTGCACCAGCTGCAGAAAGTTTTAGAAAAAAATACTCTGTCCAACATAATTTTTGTTTGTCACAAGGAAATTTCTCAAAATGCTTACTAATATCAAAAGAGAGTGAAATTTGTAAAATTTTGAATTTGTAGTCTGCATTTGAATAAAATCAATTTGTTTTCAATAATGACCTGTCAAAAAGAATAATGGAGATTTCACCTTCTTATGATTTTGCCTACAATAAAACATAGAGTAAACCAAATAGCCAAAGCGGTAGTATGCCAAATCTCTGGCACAAAAACCCTAATTCTGAATTAAACTTACACAGAAGATTGTTCAATTTTACATGCTTTCAAACATATCAGATCCTTAATAGGTAAAATTAATGATGTTAGGGGTTACGGTTATCAGAGAATGAACTTTACGGTATGTTAAGATATTAATGATGTAAGATATTTACCAAAAAATAAGGCCAATGGTTTGATAAGTCCCTTTAAACGAAATTTGGGAAGAAATGCTAAAAGGTCATCTTAATGAATTCATTTTTGAAGACTACTTTGACAGATTGAAAAACAGAATATTTCGAATTACTTTCTAATGAGGCAGCAACACCTAATGCACAGTGATTGTATGTCAACGATTGAGACAGCACTTAAACTCGTCTTCGGGTGTCATTTTGGAGGACTAAATTTCCAAGCCTTACATGTGTTCAATACCACGGGTGCGTGGATAAGTGCAATATCAAATAAAAATAACACCAAACAGTTAAAACAGTGTTTAACCATGATCAAACAGTCAGCAAACATTGAAGTTCGAACAGTATCGGGGACGAAACGCGAAGCTAGGACGCTTTTTGTACAAGTTCGGTCTTGAAACATACTTTTCTTTCCCTCTACAAATTTTTGCAACGACTTTCGCCAGTCCATCGTTGAACTTTCTTTTTTGTGAAGATTTTTCAAAGTCATCGTATTGTCTGCATTTTATCAGGTCGAAATATTTTAATTGAAATCAAAATTCTACATGTCAAGATTTGTTTGTGTCAACCATCTTTAATTTTTCCCACTTTTTGTAACAATGAATTTGATTGGCTACGCGTCTCAAAGGCCGACCGTGACATCTAGAAATGAGACGACACGCATAGAAACAACATTCCCTCGTTCCATTAGAGACAAACTCATCGAAAAACTACATCGATAAATTTCTCATTTTGTCACGTTTTGTTAATTTATTTATTCTCAAAACTGAAACATGAATAAAAGTGGTTTGAAGTAAAATGCACATTCAAACCGCCACATATAGAATAACTTATTTTCATCTGAAACCAGAGACATAGATAATAGAATCTCTGTTATCTATGTCTCTGCTGAAACATAGATAATGTTATCTAAGTCTCTGACTCCAATGTGATATTTATGATCATGTGTGTGTGCGTGCGTGGGTGCGTGCGTGCGTGCATGGCCGGTCCCATCAGACCAAAACCCGATCGGTCCATAGTTCCATCGGCTTTATAGGTCCTATTTTTTCATCCTGTTAGACTGAATTTACTTGAACATTTACCTTCAAATTTTATCATTATTAGTTTGATAAGAAGACTTCGTTGAGGAAGCTAATGAGGTGACAATATAGCGTGGTGTTACAATAGTCAAAGTTGTCGTATGTTAACCCTTTCCCAAACAATAACGACATTTGACCACTTTGTTTCAGATGACTTTCGAAAACATTGTGAGAAAAGGAGAAATTGCTCGTAACGAGCAATTTTTCCTTTTCCCACAATGTTTTCTGCTCTATCAGAAGATTATTTTCCAATTTCATCACATTTGAAATGTCGTCTGCAAACCCTTTCAATTTGGGACAGTCGACAATTTGTTGTATGGGAAAGGGTTAACCAATTATTCACATTCAACATAATCCTGACGATATCCGATCAGGTCGCCAATCAACGGCACGTGCCATGGTAATATGTGTTTATCGCCTCGCGTGATGTAATTTTTCAATTAACAAAGATGTACATGTACATGTTTAACAATAGTTTTAAGCCATGGTGGGAATCATTGTCCTGTCAGACCCAGGCAGTCAAACTAATTTGACGCGATCTGGAAATATTAAGAAAAAATGTGTCGCAACGTTTGAACACCTATAGTTCCATTATCACGGTAAAATATCAAATGATAATTACTCACGTTTGTAAATTAACCATTTTTTAATCAATCTTTACACGTTATATGTCGGTACTCCGCATATTTATTGCGTATGCAAGGTTTAATGATTTTCTGCTCCCGTTTGTGTTTGTTTAACGGGAATTGATGCCATTATGTATGGTATGTAAGTTTAGTTACATATCTTAACGTATAATATTTTATTATTTAGGCGTTTTGATTAGTTTTAAAGCTAAATACATTTTATAAAGTCTCGTATTACATTTAAATCCTCTAAATGTCTCTCTTTAGTTTGATATCTAAAGTCAATAATTGTACGTAAAATTTAATTAAATAAAATTACATTTTGCAATACATGTATATATATATTTGTTTTTATCTATTTTATATTTAAGCTTTTGTATGGTCCCATTAGATGGTATCGTTCCTGTTACAAACTGCAAAAGTAGTTCCATTTCAAAAAAGAAATTGGGCTTCCATAGCATGGTTTAATGGGTAGGAGGTATAAAGTGTATACACTAACCTGTCTTTTGCATAGCTGTAGGTACTGGTATTCCTATTCAGTGTGCTTTTGTTTGATTTTGCAGGACTACTTCTTCTGAGAAGATGAACGACAGATATAGTGCTCTGTATACTCTGATAAAGTCTCATTTTATTACCAGTTTTGGAAAGATTAAAGATGATAAAAAGGAAATAAAAATAAATCTTCATTTTTTTCATGCGTCCACTTGCGAGAGTCGAACCCACAGCGTACAGGACTAGACCAATCGATAGATATTGGGCTGAAGTGAAAGCGACTTAACCAACTGCGCTATGTCAGGTCTTATTACAGCCAGGTGTGAAATAGGTATTTATATTCTGAAAATTTAGGTCTTAAAGGGAGGTAAAATGTCGTTGTTTAGTTAAGACAATAAACAAGTTGATGTACTTACATCATCAATAATATTGAAGCATTCATAGTCTTATAAAACAATACGAAGATA
Source organism: Cerastoderma edule (assembly GCA_947846245.1). Lineage (NCBI taxonomy): Eukaryota > Metazoa > Mollusca > Bivalvia > Cardiida > Cardiidae > Cerastoderma > Cerastoderma edule. The sequence continues at coordinate 10,665,149 of OX401404.1, forward strand.
TGGAAATAGTGAATTTTGCGTAGGACCATGTCCATCGAAAATTTGGACTTGAAACTATAGACCTTACGTAATGTAATGCTCGTGGTGAATAAAAACATGCTAATAGCTTTATGTGAGTGTAAAAAGAATGATATGTTTCTTTGACTCAGTCCCCAAGCTAAGCTTAACCGACGTTGGACGTTGGGGCAAGGGTGGTCCTTGGGGCAAGGGTGGTCCTTGGGGCAAGGGTGGTCCTTGGGGCAAGGGTGGTCCTTGGGGCAAGGGTGGTCCTTGGGGCAAGGGTGGTCCTTGGTGGGGCAAGGGTGGTCCTTGGGGCAGGGGTGGTCCTTGGGGCAAGCAACGGTGGTCCTTGGGGTAGGGGTGGTCCTTGGGGCAGGGGTGGTCCTTGGGGCAGGGGTCCTTGGTCCTTTGGGGCAAGGGTGGTCCTTGAACCGGGGTAGTCCTTGGGGCAAGGGCGGTTCTTGGGGCAAGGGTGGTCCTTGGGGCAAGGGTGGTCCTTGGGGCAGAAAGAGCAGAAACCCTTGTGGGAAAAGGGGAAATTGCTCGTTACGAGCAATTTCTTCTTTTCCCACAATGTTTTCTAAAGTCGTCTGCAACAAAGTAGTCAAATGTCGTTATTGTTTGGGAAAGAGTTAAGGTGTGGCTGTTATGAAAAGTTAATGAGGGTTTGTAATAAATTGACAACCATGGAAATCATTCAGTTTTGCATGGAAACTTAAAGGCACATAAAAGGAGATTAATGCTATATCAAACTATATTAATTGGTAAACTTTTGGTTAGATTCAAATAGCTATCACCACAAAACCTCATCAGCACTACTTAAACGTGAAAGTCAACAAGAAATAACCCAGATTAACCAGTTAAATTGTGTGATTCTTCACCCCTGACCTTGACAGTTGGTACACAAATGTTTGAACCGACCAATCAGAATTCGTTATTTTGAATATATAAACAAACATGTTGATAAACATGATTGAATTGGAGACTTCTATATTTCAAGCACAAAATAACTTATGTTTAAGAAGTCTATTTAATAGGGTCTCAATGCATTCGTAAATTAAATTTGCATGACTTTTATGGAAAAGATAAAAGAACTCCATATATTTTTTTAGTAATTTATTTGTACTTTTCTCCTTTTATGTGCCTTTAAGTAATTCACTAACCCACATCTTGAGATACTCCAACATTGCAGAAACAATATGCAAAGGATACTTCAGTATTGCATTTACCTTCTTTTTTCGAAATAAGTCAGTATTACATTTACCCCATTTTCGAGATACTTCGGTATATTGCACTAAACGATTCTCTAGATAGTACAGTATTCAACTGACCATATTTTCGCAGTATTGCAGTGTATACATGTATGTATGCAGTGACTCCATTTTCGCGATAGGTCAGTATTATAATTACCTTTTTTTTCTCTAGATAATTGCATTTATCACTGGCGTTTTTTCGAGATACATCAGTCTTGCACAGACAATATTCTGAAGATGAAACAGTATTGTGCAGATCGTTTTCCTTAGAGATAGTTCAGCAATGTACACACAATAATCTTGATATAGCTCTGGATTACAATATACCAGAGACATAGATATCTATAGATTGCGCTATACTTTCTTTCAAAGATACTTCAAAATTGCCGAAACCCTTTCCTTGTGAAAAATGCTTTATCTTATTATTGCACTAATATTTCCAATTTGAGGATCAACTATTGATTTGACAAGACCTACCGAAAGTTCAAACATCGTTCGTGTGCGTCTTTGTATCTGGTTTAGAGGTGTACATATACCGAGAGTTCAATACAATAGTATGCCTACTATAGTAAGCAGGCGTATAGCTGAGACTATTTGAAGGTTACGCACTTCCGGAGCATGCAACACGGAAGATTTTTTTTTTATTCTGTGCTATTCGAGTTGACAACACTTATCGAAAGTTCAAACATCGTTCGTGTGCGTCCCGTGTATAGATCTGAAGTAGAGGTGTACATATACCGAGGGCTCAATGCAATAGTATGCCTTAACAGGCGTATAGCTGAGACTATTTGAAGAATACGCATTTGAACTATAGGTCCGGAGCATGCTACCCGTAACGTTTGTTTGCGATTTTTATGCTATTCGTTCACTATCTATGACATGAAAAGCAATGGAATTTTGCGTCAGTTAAGACCCAATTTTATGAAAAACAAAATGTGACACAAGTTAATATAGGTCTCTACCAAATATACAGACACACGTATCGAGGGTTTCACGTAAGGGATCTGAAAAATGATTTTACGCACGTGTATACGTATACATGCACATATGCATTTAACTCTTGTATATGAATTGGTTCCTATAATTGTCAGCTTGTCCGTATGTGTAGGGCCTATATAACTAGTTTCTTATGTTCTTAAAACTCGCCCATAGGTAGAACAATCAAATCGCTCAGTCAGAGTGATGATGAAACATGCTCGCTGTGAGTATTCCATTGTCAATTAAGGATCCGCTGTGTTTAGTCCTATCGAAACGCAGTTCAATTTACCGCATCTTTTGTAGAAAACAGTTAATTCTAGAAATTGCTCCATACCTGATTTTATAATTAAAAAAGAAATTAGCAACAGCAGGCGACAACAGGCCTATACAATATGAAAGAACGACATTCTAATTGTGATGGGTTACCAATGGATAAGACAATGCCTTTCCATTATAGTATAGGCTTTCTCTCAAAAGTAATGATAAAGAATGAGTCCGTCGTCAAAGACCCTTCACGGCAGAGCACGCCATAATAGCCGACTAAGTCCTTACAACGCAGTTTACCCGTTACCAAAAAATGTTTTTTCTTTGGAATTTATAAGAAGCAATATTACATACAGTAGCCAAAGACCTTTAATTAGTAACATGATACCAGGCCCGTTGAATGTGGGTGACAGTGGTGCAGGGGTAAAGAATCAGGCTCTCGTACTCGTAGCGAGGGTCCAGCGTTCGAATCCCCGTTAGGCGGGGGTGAAAATTTTCGGGACTTACCAACAAACAGGCGCGATTGCTGGTTTATTATCCAGGAAGCAGTCGTCGAGAGTGGCTTTGATCAAGCTTTAAGCTTCCTTCACAATCGATGTGAAACAAAACAAAAACAAATAGAACAAAAACAAATAGATCTACGATAAAAGGGAAATCTGTCTAGATCTAGAGTCTAGTTGCATTATTGATTGAACGTGAATAAAAAGAAAGTTGTCTGTAAAATGAAGTGATTGACGGTTTTACAGATGCACATTCTGTTACGAATTATACTTTTTGAAAATGTGACTCTTTATAGAAAGTAACAAAACATAATTATGTAGTTTTTGAAAGCGCGAGCCTGACTGTTTTACTTTGCCGCGGCCGTAAAAGAGCGGGAAAGACAACTCTTGAATAGAAAATCAACTGGCCCCCTGCAGTTAACCCATAATTCCAATACTGGTTCTCTGCTTCAGTGTAGATTATTCGCCACGTACTCTCTTAAAAATATTAATACGCCATAATAATATATTCTATGATCTAGTATCTTCTTCAACACATTTAAAGAAACTAGCATAAATACACTGATAAATGTGCAATATGATATTTGACAAAAGATAGAATAAGTATGAGTTTCTAATTCAGAGATCTACTTTCTTAGTGTATTTATATCCGGTAGGGGTGTTGTAGGACACCAAAATAAAGCATATTGACAGTTGATTCTGATGACAGAACTAATGTTGTTTCTAAAACCATCGCTACACGATGAATCATAGAAAAGTTTTGGCGATTTTAATACTGTTAATGATATGTGGATTTGTTGACTCGATTTTTAATAAAAGTAAAAAAGACAAAAGTAGAATAGTTGATTCAAAGGAATGTTTTTGTAAGGTAAGTTTTGCATCTATTTTCACTGTTTCAAACGGGGACCCGTTTCAAACATCTTTATTGTAATGTTTTCAATAACATTTACGTCTTTCCATACAGATGTCCTAAGTCACTTTCATTTTTGACTGGTACAAGAGAAAATGTTGACCATAGTTCTTCAAGCTTATATCCATGAATAAAAGATGAATAAATGAATGTTGTTGTAACTGTAGTCAAACTAATTTGAAGTGATTGTAAAATATTGAGAACTTTTTGTAATGGGCAATATCTACCGTTATGTTAAACTTTTGAACCATTCATTTAATGGTGGACAAATGTGACAATAATTTGTCACAATTTTTGAAGACCCATTGTTATTGAAAATTATCAAATTATTTTACTCACAGTTGTGAATTTTTCCTTTTTCAATCAATCCATGCACTTAACATGTCTTTATTTCGCATATTAACTTTGTAAGAACGGTTTAATCAACATTATGTGATGATATTTTGCTCCCGATCAATTTTTGATCTTTTGAAATTTAGACTTTTGGTTTTCCCATCAGAAAATAAAAAGCACATCTTCACATCGAATTATTTTGACTAGTTGTAACTGTAACCTGTTACATATTTAATAGATTTTTTATGACAGAACAGAGGTTTCATTGAACTTTGTTATAATCTTTTTAATTTGAATAAGTTATTTGAATAAGTTATTATTCTGAAGGGATTTTTTGCATAATATAACAGAGGCCTTAGTCTCAATAATGAACTGTAAACAAAGCTTTTCTCAACATTTGGACATTTATTGTGCTTCTCTACGTCTCAATTCCATGGTGATTTTTATGTTACAAAAATTCAAATGACCCATTTGGTGTTTGTATCTTGTGATATTTCATGTTCAAAAGAACTGGCAAATAAACGGAAACCTGAAATACATCCATGAATTATCTATGGATGGTCTCAGCTGAGACACGTATCTGGTAAATCTCTTATAAGCTAGTCATCTATCAATTAACAATGATGAAGCTCAAAATGTTGCTTTCAACATCCATTTTGCTTACGACCTGCTGCAAGATTGGCGCGAGACTGACATCATCACAATACTAAGTAAAATCTGCGTTCAATGTACAGGTCTCAGGGTACTCTCTGGCTCAAATATTCTTTGCGCCAAACTCAAAATGTTGGAGCCAAATTCAATAAGTTTGAGCCCAAAAATGTCTGAATTTTCTGTTGAAGGGGAAATCCATCATCACAGGTCTACCAATATTGATTCTAAAGAGGTTCTCAAATGTTAATTAGTTCTGTCTATTTCTAACTGCTGTTTTAATAAAGTTCTGTGGACTAAATCCTCTTTCACACAAAACAGTGGAAACAGTCAAACAGGACATGGAAGGAACATGACCTTCATCTTTGCATCATATGATAACCAACTTTTTCCAGTCCTCCAAGCCCCTTTGAAATTACGGTTGTCATCTGTCAATTTGATTTTTAGTTGAAGCATATTTAATGAGTGAGATTATCATGTTAAATTAATTCTTGTAGTCGATCAAGATTAAATGGCGACTTGAGAAAATTGTAGATTAGATTTATCTAAACTTCAGTGCATAAAACATTTCCAGTTGTTTGTCAATCAACAGAATTAACTTTGCCGATTTGTTTAATGTAAACTCCATAAAAGAAGCTTGAGGGCAAACATTAAGGTATGGAAAGCAATTAAAGTAATCAAAGTAATAATTTCCATATAATTGAAGTTGTAAAGGCAGACCAATGACTAAATGATGTAAATGAGAAAGCATCACCTTCAACAAAAACTTAACAATCAACAGATAATGGACTTTATAAGTGTGAAAACATGAATATCCCACATCAGAAATGGAGTTGATTAAAAAGCTGGTTCCTGTCTTCTTTTGAATGGGAACCATTAATGCATGGTATTCGGTTTTACAGTAAAAATTAAAATGATATTGACTTGAGATCAGCAATCACACAGTAAACAAATATATATCAAATTATCGTGGAAAATAATCAGTGCCAGCAACTTTCGCCACATTTGTTTTTCTTGCGCCAATTTCTTAATTTTGTTGCAAATGGTGCCACTCGCGATGGCAAGCATGAACCCTGGACCGTCTTATCCAAAATTGAGTTGTGATGACAAAATTTTTAACAACAGCTAATTTCCACAAATAAATACATCATTTCATAAAAGTAAGAACAAAAACATAGAATCAAATAAGGAAAGTACGGAACAGATTATTTTAGTCGAAATATAGTATCAAATGGTTAGAAATATTTTACTCTGATTATATGCATACTAAGTCTCTGTTAATGCAAATTCAAACAGATAGGAATATGATTTTAATCAATAAATCTCATTGCAAAATTGCCTTTTCACCATATTGTTACACCCCTACAGCTGGTAGTATTTAACAAATTTTGTTCAATATAAAGTTCTTTGTGGAGTTAAACAAATTTTGTTCAATTAAAAATCTTTATTGGATTTAACAAATATGTTCAGTTAAAAGATCTTTGTGGGATTTTACAAATTTGGTTCAATCAAGAGATGTGGGTTTTAACAAATTTGGTTCAATCAAGAGGTCTTTGTGGGATTAAACAAATTTTGTTCAATTAATAGATCTTTGTGGGATTAAACAAATTTTGTTCAATTAAGGACGTTCTCATTATTTTTGTCTGTGCACTTCATCTGCGCATCAAAGGGAGATAATTATCTGTTACCAAAGAGGTACTTGCATAGTAGTCCGATACACGTTTTAGTTCGGATATAATTTACTATATGCAATTGTTTCCAAAGAATAATCATATTACCTATATAACTATAAAATGTTATTAACATTATTACAAATTTCTTATGCATATTAAGCCCCCAGCTTCTTTTTTTTTAAATCTAAAGGTATTTGAGTCGATTTTATAAATGCTTATCAAATAAGGTTATCATGGAAACTGACATTTTACAGAAAAACTAACTCGTCAACATATACTTTTTTTTTGCATTTAATAACTAGACTAAATTTTACTTCATATACTAAAAATAAGAAAATTATATGAAAGGAATTTTAAAATATCTTCATTTTTTTGTAATATACATATCGATTTTCATTGGTTTTTGTCAAATACAAAACTTTGAAAAAATGATTTGAATTACAAAAAGTGTTCAGATTGTAATAATCTGAAACAACATTGAATTATAAAGTATTGAATGTATGAATTAATTTTTTTTTGTGTAAATAAACCTTCCAGAAATTATTTTATTACCTTTGAAGATGGTATGGTCATTTTGACATTTTTGCCCATAACGGTAACCATGGAAACTGTCAATTTACGAAAAAACTAACCTGTTGACCTGCAATTTTCTTATCATTTTTGAATTCACAATGAAATTTTGACATATCAAAATATTAGAAAATTCTATGAAAGGGTTATTTTTTTATAAAACTGTAGAAAATGTCCTTAAGAGATCTTTGTGGGATTTAACAAGTTTTGTTCAATCAAGAGGTCTTTGTGTTTCAGCTACATGGAGAGGTGGACGATTGTTCCTGTAAAGTTGAGAATATAGACTCCCTAAATAATCGAGAAATCTATCCGCGAATGCAGAGTTTACTCAGTAGAAATTACTTCAGGTATTTTAAGGTAAGTTACTAGCTGGTCAATTAGTTGTTACCTTGACAAGAACCTAAAAAACAAAGCACACATCAATTAAAGCCATTTTCAAGGTTGAGTTCTAGTATGATCTTGATATATGTGATTGTAATGATTGTGTTTTATCCTTATGAGTATGTGAAAAGTATCTGTGTAGAGAGTAATTCTCTCCAAGTGGATTTTATCTTGATTACAACATTGAACTCTGTACTTATTGAAAGTAACATACAAGCCATACAAGCTGACTTGTTAAATATGCCATAGAACATAAAAATGATGATCAGAATTCATTTGGTTATGCAATGGGCACTTAAAATAATGTTTTGAAGCTCTACCTTAGATGAATTTGTCATGAGCTTAATTTTCCTGAGACCTAAATATTTATTAACCCCATACTGCATATAACTGCAATTTACAGAATCTGCTGCAGAAGAATTGAGAAACCACTTTAACTAAAAGGGTAAATTGCTCCCAATCAGCAAGATATGCTTTTGTCACCCTAGTTTCTGTCTTTTATGATAGTAAACATGTATTGTTGCTTCTCAACTTTTTCCAATTTGGAATAGCCAAAGATTTTACACCTTATGGATATCAGATCTTCCCCTTTCAATGGGTCCTGTCAATGCCTTCTCGATCCTGCAAACATCCTCTTCATGAAATAACTACTGGGAAATACGGAGGCTGTCTGCTATGTCTAGCAATGGCCCCATCATGTCATCTGGTAGGATATCAAGTGGGTTTGATATGTGACAGCTAATAGAGGTCACAGGATGCTGTCACTGTGTACATTGTCTAATTGGTTTCTTGGGGAAAAGCCATTTGTCTCATAGACAAGTCTAATTGACTACTTTATCCCTAATTAACCTATTGGGTCTTGGAGAGACAGATTATGTTTCTTGTTTCTTGGAATCTTGTCTCAGTAAAACACTGCAAGAAGTATTTTATTATCACTTTCATCGTGGGTATCATATACCTTACCTGAAATCATTTTTAAGGTTTTTTATATTTTAGGTTTACCCATTCCTTCATATACTATTACTATATGCAACTGATTCAATGCTAAAAAAAATTCCAACATAAATATAACAGTTTGTTGATTTTGGATAAACATAATTGTGACAAAATAAGAAATTGGTTATTAGGAGTAATATATCCTTTTGTTACAGACTTAGAGGTTTCTTTACTAACCTGATGCAGATGCATTAGTTTGAGAACGTAATGAAGGAAAGGGTTAAACACATTTTTTTCTTAAATGGTTCCACTTAATTATTCAATTTAAACAGATGAGCTTTTTTTTTAAAGTCATTGCTACAAAGAGTAAAGTGCTTGTGCTTTTATGGATTTATTTATTATTTTTAACCAAAGCCCTGTTAAAAAGTGTTTTCAATCACAGGTTCAACTGTTTATGAAAGTAGGAAAAAACACATCAGTGGTAAACTTTATACTTAACCCATTCTCTTATATTATTTTTTTGACTGGTTCTAAAAAAAAAAAGGAACACCAGAGGACAAAAAAAAAAGAAAAATACAATTTCTTTGAGAGTTATTTGGTCGAAATTATTGCGCCAAAGGGATAGGTTGCTCAAAAGGAACAAAAATCCCTATGGTACAGTTGTTTCTTAAGTCTTTTGTAGCAGGTTCTTTTAACCCTTTACCAAACGCCTAATTTTCAACTCTTCCAAATTGAAAGATTTTGCAGACGACATTTCAAGATGTGAAGCAATTGAAAAACAATCTTCTGATGGGGCAAAAAACATTGTGGGAAAAGGAGAAATTGCTCGCTAAGAGCAATTTCTCCTTTTTCCACAATGTTTTCTAGAGTGGTCTGTAACAAACCGATCAAATGTCGTTATTGTTTGGTACTGGGGATTAAGTGAGCAATTATGGGGGAAGACATTGACATTTCAACATTGAAACTTTTGTGACATTTACCAAAGCTTTCAAGTAAAGTCTTAATTAAAGAAAATGAAAATTGTTTGAAGAGTGAAATGGTTAAACAATTTGTGTACCATGGTCCAGAAAAAGTTAAAAGTCGCATTGTAATATCAACTATCATGTCACCAGTGCAACTTATGAAGCAATATCAGGGTGCCATACAACATTTTTATTCCTATCACTTGATCATGTGATTGTTGCATGCACCTGTCAATATTGATTTTCTGGGATTTTTTCGTCTTATTTTGATTTTTTTTTTTGAACTCATAAAGGTAAGAGGATAGACAGAATAGATGGTTAGTGTCTTTGAATTGGAAAGATTATGAAGCACTGCTTCGAATTAAAATTGCCTTCAGCTTACAAGTTAATATTCCCACACTTTGCCCAATAACATTTCCAATTAAAGTTACCAACAGTCTATTCTCTATTATGATACAAAGACTTTTTAATTGCAAATAAATGTGCTCTCTGGGTTGATTTTCAGGTTAATTTGAACAAAGAGTGTCCATTTTGGGCGGATGATAGCAGATGTGCCATGAAGAACTGTGCTGTGGACGTCTGCACTGATGTGGGTCTACCTTTATGTATTATCTTGGTTTATTCCCATTTGTTTCAAATTTAGACCTAGATTTTAACCCTGTAAGGATTTGAGTGAGCCGTTTAAATTTGATTCTAAGGGAAACACAGAGCAAAAGACATATTAGATGAGACTTTTTTGTGTTACCAGCTTAAAGCCTTTGTTTTAGATTGGTGCATTCTTCTATGTTTTTTTATTACTTTCTAAATTTTTTCAGCTAAGCAGTAGTGCCCTTTAAAGTTCATTGTCAAGCTTTTCATTTATTGGCAACAATGTGTCACTTTAAATTGGATGATACTATGAAACGTTCTTTACTTTTTAAAATTGTAATATAATATCTTTTTCAACATGGAGAGAGAAGAGTAGCAAATTCAGTCTTCCTTTTGGCTTTTTTTTTATGGGCAAGTCTTCAAAAAGTGAATTTCTAAGTGGTATACAAGAATATTTGATCATGTATAACAGGCTTCATTCTCTTTCTGCAGGCAGAGATTCCTTCCGGCATTAAGTATGGAGAAAGCAATGGGATTACATTAACAGCAGAAAACCAAGAGGTATTTTAATATCAACACATTCACCTCATATATGCTCATTAAACATACATACAGCAGATAACACATTGGTAATCTATGGCAAATGAAGAAGTTCTTCATGCCAAGTAGTTTCTTCTTTTGTACAAATGGTTTTTACCCTTTATCAAATGTTCTACATATTCACAAAATTAATTTCATATCCTAGCTATATGATAATTTAGTATAAGTAAGATAAGGCAAAAAGTGCTTTTATTATCAATCATACGGATTTGTTCATTGCTCTAAATAACCTCTCACTGACTTATACTTTTGAAAAAAAAAAAAAAATATTGTAGCCTTTCACTTGGTTTTGTGACAGAATATACAACTTAACAAATAACAAAAGTGAATTATCCTGAAGAACAGAATCACTGATCAAAGTCTTTTTTATAAAGTATGTTGCACAGGCATTCAATAAGAAAAAGAAATAATTGTAAAGCATAAACTTTTGTCTATTTCTTAAAGTTTTCATTTGTATATATATATGTAGTTGTTAAAAGAATTCCCAATCTATTTATAGACCAGTGATGATGTAGAGGAAGGGGATTGTACTGAACCTTCGTCTGCTGACAGCCTCGGATATCTAAATACAACTATCACGTAAATACATTTTATATAGACTACTCTTAAAGTGTTTTTCTATTAGACAGAGATTTTTAAATTATTGAATCTCGAGGGTTCAATGCTAGACTATAATAAGTTCTTCATCTTTTTGAAGCACTTACTATAGTCTTGCATTGAACCCTCAATCTTATCTTCTGATGAAACAATGACATAAGCGTTAAGTAGAAATATATCATATTTGTCGTTCGCATGTAGTTTAATATGTAAACAGTTTATACACAATGATCCATTATTTCTTCTTGCAAAATTATCTGCGTAGGTAAGAATGTCTTGGATCCAGACAACAAAATGGGCTAACAATCTTAACATTATCAAGTAACTGATACTTACACCTTTTTAAAGGAGTTTGATCAATATATCAACATGCAGTCAAGCCGGATATTAACCTAGGACCTCATCAAACAGTGTGAACTGGAGGAGCACTCTAACATATTAAAATCTACCTGGTAGATTACCCTTTCTATGATTATGTGATTTGATTAGCTAGGTGTTAACTATTTTACCATGTGATTAGAATATCAAGAATAAATAAAGCATTTTGTCAAAATGATTTACTTTGATCATCAATTTTTTTCCTTCATAAAGGTTCATAACACTCTCTTATAGAACATATATCTAAATTCTGTTTTGCCTTTCAGGAAAGAGAGTGCGAAGGCCTTTAAAAGTTGGACCAAATATGATGATGCTCAACCAACCTTCTGTGAAATAGATGGTATGTATTTGTGCATCAAGTAATTTGTTACAAAACATCATCTTCTTTAATTGTTTCAAGTTAATTGACTATTTATTCATAAAGGAATTGCAAGCTTTCTGTTGTTCATCTTATAGATTTTGTCTCAAATTTCTGTTCTTGGGAGGATGAATTATACCTGAATTTAAGATGGTTTTTAATTGGTTAAACAATTTGATTTTGTGAAGCTGTTGTTATTTGAAAGAGATATATGTCTTTGATTTGAAAGGAGAATTTGTGTATAATATACAAATTTTATGTTTATTACATTTTTTTCAATATTCAATGTTTATTTCCAATGAGAATTTATGTAAGGCTTACTTGAAAAAGAACTTTTCTTCAGTGTGAATGTTTATAAAGACATGTCAGCTATTATTGTTTAATGTTATGAACGTTGTTTGAATAAATGAGCAGGTTTTCTATATCTCATTCTGTATATGGTTTCTATCCAGTGATGGGCAATACCTATAAGAAATTAAACCTTAAAAAAGGATAAATATTTGATGTCCAATGTTGCTTTTATTAACAGATATGTTTATTATGTATTTACAGATGACACCTCTCCGGATGTTCAATATGTTGACCTTTTGTTGAACCCAGAAAGGTACACCGGGTATAAAGGGGAATCTCCACATAGGATCTGGAACAGCATCTATAAAGAAAACTGCTTCAAGTAAGTCATCATTATCATCATCATTATCATCATCATCTTATCTCATTCTGACTGAAGATCATTTTGCAATGTCATCACATTTTGAAATGTCGTCTGCAAACTCTTTCAATTTGGGACAGTTGAAAATTTGGCGTTTGGTAAAGGGTTAACTCTCTCACTACTGTAACAATGACGTAGAAACTGTTTTTCTTCCCATTTTTGTATGATATTACTTAATTTGAAATCCTATTTAATTTTTCCTCTTTTTCTTTATTGTAATCAATTAACCTTTAAAACAAATGCCATTAGGATATTGTGCAAGGATACGAATTCATCATAAAATGAATTCAAATTTCAGCAAGTCTAGAAACTATAAAAATAAAAGACAGAAAAATAATTCTTGTATGTAGATCCTAGTGCTAAGACAAATAGAAAAATGCTTTAAATTCTGAAATTTCTTCTTTTATCATGCTTGTGTCTTGAAACTCTGTTCATGGTACATCTCATTAAGTCAAAACTCATAAAGAATGGGTTAAGAAAATGTTAGGACAGAGTTATTATTGAATATAAAGTTGTTGAGTTTTACATCGATTGTGAAACAAGTGTTTACAACTTAGATAAATCACTCTTGATTCTGCTTCATGGATACCACCTCGATTTGTGAGTTGGTCACCGGCAATTTTCACCTCGCCTTAAGGGGATTTGAACCCAGGACCCTCGATGCAAGAGGCCGACACTCTACCTCTGCACCACTGTCACCCTATGTAGTTGACAAAGGGTAGAACAAATTGGCTTTAAGTTATTTCAATTAGTTCTTATGATGTATTTATGAGTTTTGTCATCTAATAAATCTGATTAAAAAGCTGTTTAGTATTAAAATTTAAGTTGCAAATGAAAAATGTTTTAAATGATAAGCAATTAACATTTTACCAATAAATTTACTGACATTTGGGGAGGTAATTGAACAAAGAACATTGATTAATGTTGATGCCATTTAATTAACAACATTGGTGATTTACGAAACAGTACATTCCTTGTAAATATTTCATACTGTAATGGTAATAATTGTCAATTTGACTAATTGAAAGAGAACTTATATATTTGTATGTAACCATTGGTTTGACACTTAGGTTTTTATTTCTACCTCACTTCTAAGGTTGAGTTTTGTTACTTCAGTGTACTATAAAGAGTGATACTATCTAACTTTATGAATATTTCGTTCAAGGTTTTGTTTACGTCAGTTCTAAGATTGAGTGTTGATAATACAGTGAATTAGAAAGAGTGATTTTATCTTACTTTATTAATATTTCAAAATCTGTTTATTAGCTGCAGATATTTTGTGTTTTAACAAAGAGTTTTTAGGAGAAAACTGTTCCTAATTAGCCCCTTATTCGATGACAACTTCACTTTGATGGGTTTAAAGAGGGAATTTTTAGATACCACTGACAAAAGGATAAGTCGCTCCATATGAGCATTTTGCCTTATGCCATAGTAGTTTAGCTATGGAGCTTGAATGCAGCTGTCAACATTGTAACTTCATTCAAGGCTTTGGAAATATCAATGAAAAGGAGTTGGTAAGAAATAATGAGCATTTAACTCATTGTGAAAACGGAAAATGTGTGCATGAGGAGCAAATTCTCCTATTTTCAAAATGTTTTCATATACGTTTTGTTGCAAAGGTATTGGGTTAAGGGAGAGGATTTTGAATCATTTTGTTTCATCAAAGAGATTAACAACTATAGAGTATCCAAATATGGAAACTAGATTATTTGCTTCTATTCTTTTTCTTTTTTCTTCAGACCAGAGAAAGTCGGTTACGGAGCTCACTCTTTGTCAGGTAACAATGAATTAATCCCTCCTCTTTTTTATACAAACATGTCAGAATGAAAATAAACATGACAAGCTCTTCGAAAATTAAACATCTTGGACAAATTACTTTACGCATAAAAAAAACTATATACTGGTATGTGTTTATATGTATTAAGGTTTACAGTGTGTGAAAATGACCATTGTAAAAGGAGACAGAAAACTGGTGTATAAAACCACTAAAGGCTTGATATGGACAACAGTCATTCAGAAAGCCCTCATAGATGGTTTCTGAATGTTTTGTTTCCTGTTTTAAGATAGCTTTAAACTTTTCATGCACTGTTAAAGATTTGAGCCTTCTGAATGACTTGTGTCCTGTATTAAGATAGCCTAAGACTTAAGACGTATTCATGCACTGTTAATGGTCACTCAAAACACGATTGACTGTTATCAAACTTTTAATAACTTGCTAACATTTTCACTCAGTATGTAGTCAGAGATTAAGATGGGGGAGGGGTCATTTTAAAGTCTTTTCATATGCAGCACTTCAAAAACATTTTAATAATTCTTTTTTTGGGGGGGGTTCTTATTATAACTGTCTCGAGATAACAATTATAATGAGTACCTACAATACAGGGTTAAGGGAAGAATTAAAGAATTTACTAAGAGGAAAACTTAACTTATCTAAAACTCTGGGTTCAGTTACAAAGTGATTGCTCTTCATCTTAACCAGAGCTTCTCAAATCTGTATGGTTATATTTATGGTAAGACCACTAGGTTGTAGGCACCCACTATTCTTGAGAAAAGGCCCTTTTAATGTTTTCCAACAACATAGGGTCGGATAGAGATATTTGATAGATAGTCCATTGCAAACTGGTGCTGTGTTTGTATCTTTGATTTGATGATACTTTAGCTAAAATTAGCAACCGAATGCCTTCAATGCTGAATACACTGAAATCTTTCTGAATAGAAAATGAGCAACTTTCCTTACATTTTATGTTTTCCATGCTTACATGTTTGTTTGTTAACCATAAAACAGTTTTCCCAGGCTATCTGTAGTCGTTTAGATTTTATTTTTCTGCTGTCTGCTGCAAATAGTTTCAATCAAAGAAAGGGTCCAAAAGTGTCTGTTGTCCACAATTGGCTTTTACGGATCAATAAGTTAAAATCTTTCTTATCCTTTATTCATTTTCCATTAAGTGTGTGCATGCTAGTTTGCCTTAATGAGACAACTGCAATTTTACCCACATGACAACATTTCATTCGAAAATGTAAATTATTTATTATGTTTACCCTTTTCTCTCATTATGATTCCTTTTTTAAAACAAATAAAATAAAGGAGAAGTTATGTAACATAAGAGAAAATCGCTAACATTGAGGAGCAATATCTCTTTTTGGCACAATGTTTTCTGACCAATATCACTCAGATTTCTTATACTTTTGAAATGTCGTCTGCTGTTGCTCTCAATTTGATTGATTCCCTAAACTCAATATGAAAGAATTGGTTAACCCATTACCAAACAATAACGACATTTGACCACTTTGTTGCAGACGACTCTGGAAAACATTGTGGGAAAAGGAGAAATTGCTTGTGACAAGCAATTTCTCCTTTTCCCACAATCTTTTCTGCCCTACAAGAAGATCATTTTCCATTTCATCACAATTTTAAGTGTCGTCTGCAAACTCATTCAATTTGTGACAGTCGAAAATTTCGCATGTGGTAAAGGGTTAAACAGGCTTTTCTTATGTCAGCTGTGACAAGGTAGTGTAGATAACATGTCTCAAGGGACCCTCCTGTTTCAGAAATAAAATGGAATTTTAAATTGAGTCTGCTAATGTTATATTACTACATGTATGTGTAATCTTGACTTGCTAAAGAGCTTCAACCCGTTCCTTAACCCTTTACCAAACGCCAAATTTTCGACTGTCCCAAATTGAAAGAGTTTGCAGACGACATTTCAAAATGGGATGAAATTCAAAGATAGTCTTCTGATAGGACTAGGACAGAAAACAGCTTGATAACAGCTATTTCTCCTTTTCCCACAAAGTTTTCCAGAGTCGTCTGCAACAAACTTGTCAAATGTCGTTGTTGTTTAGTAATGGGTTAATATGGGATTGTGTGACTCAATATTATGGTAACTTGTGACCAAATATCATAATGTAACTTTTTTTTCCCCCTTTTTTCGTCTGCAGTTCCTTTGAAAATTTTACCACTAACATATAGGGGCATAGGTTTAGAAAGGGTTCCCATATACAGCAGATAGACGAGAAGTATATAACCTTATATTGTATCATTCTATCAAGGGTTTAATGCAAGACTAAAGTAAGTCTTCCACAAATGTTAATCTCTTTCCATAGTCTTGTATTAAACCAATGTTATGTTAAATTTAGTATGATTGACACAATATGAAAAAAGAAATCAATAGTTAGTGGGACAGATATTGTCTATATCTGAAGTTGAACTATGGTTCAATCAATATCAAAAAGTAATGGAGTGTTCCTTTTTATTTTTCCAATGTTTGATATTATCAAGATCATAATTGATACATCTAATATGATTTTTAATTTCATTTGTGAATGTGAATTACAAATTTGCTTTCCTGGTGCATATTTGTAGTTTGTCTTATGTTTCTTGTAAGGTCAAGCTTTTTTCTGTTGTTCAGTTGAAGCAGTATTCTTCTCATAGTTAAGGGGTTTAACATGCAAAACTATTTCTTTTTTTAAGCTTTTGAATGCATGCAGTATTGATTATATTTCTAAAAACTGTCCTTTTCTGGTCTGGCCTACATGTTAAGCCATTACCAAACAACAACGACATTTGACCTGCAAACAACTTCGGAAAACATTGTGGGAAAAGGAGAAATTGCTCTTAACAAGCAAGTTCCCCTTTCCCCACAATGTTTTCTGCCCTATCAGAAGATTATTTTTCAATTCCATCACATTTTGAAATTTCGTCTGCAAACTCTTTCAGTTTGGGAGAGTCAAAAATTTAGTGTTTGGGAAAGGGTTAAGTAATTAGGACCTTTAATCAGTCCTTTGGAACCAGTTCTATGGTCACATGTCAAGCTCTAAGTGGTCTAGGTTAGACAGCATATTTTGAGTCTTTTATAAATCATATCTTAAAAATGATAAGAAAAGTCCTATTGATATACATGTGGTGTGTGTACACATTGAGGCACTTCTAATGTGTACCAACAGTATAGTGATTAGAGAAGCAATTAGGAAGTTGGACAATGGACAATGACTTTTATCTGTTTCTTCAAGTTCTAAAGACTTTTGTTAAGAATTGCAACAAAACAAAATAATAACTCTTTTCCATTTTTTTTGTTTCATCATATGCATGTCATATACTTAGCAATAAAAGAAACTTTACATACTTTATGACCTGTTTTAGTGTAATAACGATGACTTTATGTGAACGTAAGCAATATGTACTTATTGGCCTTAGTATAGAGAGTACACCGGCACTAAGTGTAGTGCAATTGTACCGTGCACGGGCTAGCACGCTTTCCACTTCCGGTTTAGACCACTTACCCCGTGTTGACCTATCGCGGGTTCATTTATGATGTTTTTTTCTACACAGTCACATAAACTCTTAATCACTGACACGAAAACACAGAATTGTTTACAATTTTGTCTGAAAACGGCAATGCCACGGCTAGCAGAAAATCAGCAAAATCAGGCTGTCGGTATGCTTAGAGCAGGCACGTCTGTAAATGACGTCGCTCTTCATTTTGGGTGCTCTAGGCAAACCATTCACAACCTGACAACTCGGTATGCAACTACTGGGTCAGTTACTGATAGGCCCAGATCAGGTAGACCCCGAGCGACGTCACGTAGAGACGACCACGTTATTACGTTAACGCATTTACGTAATCGCTTTACACCAGCAACGGTAACTTCACGGCGGTTCCGGGTCACAGCTCAGACAATACGTAATCGTCTTAGACAAGATAGAGTACCCATTCGTGCGCGTCGACCTTATACAGGCCAGATTCTAACTGCGCGTCACAGAGCCGCCCGGTTAGCTTGGGCTCGTCATCACAGGCACTGGACCCGAGCCCAATGGCGAAACGTGATTTTTACCGACGAGTCACGCTTCGTCGTCAGCTTTGCTGATGCTAGGGTCAGGGTTTACAGGCGACGGAACGAGAGATTCGCGCAATGTTGCGTTCAGGAACGTGACAGGTTTGGCGGTGGCAGCGTCATGGTTTGGGCGGGCATAATTGACAACCAGAAAACAGATCTGGTCATTGTTCCAGGCAACCTTAATGCAGTAGGGTATGTGAACATCCTGAGGAACAATCTCCTACCATTTTTGCAAAATCGGGGTCCTGGAGTGATTCTTCAGCAGGACAATGCGAGGCCCCACACAGCTCATCTGACGACACAGTTTTTGGCTCAGAGCGGCGTCAACCTCTTGCCGTGGCCGGCGGTTTCGCCCGACCAAAACCCCATAGAACACATGTGGGATGAGCTTGGGCGTCAGGTACACAATAACCATCAAATAAATAATGTAAATGACCTGAGAAATGCCCTCTTTATTGAATGGCAGAACATACCCAATGACGTCATTCGCCTTCTCACAAATTCCATGAGGAGAAGAATAGCAACCTGCATTAGAGCCAACGGCGGTCACACACGTTACTGACAAACCTTAATGCACATTGGCAATCAGACTGATACCTCAAAAGGCACTAAAACATGTATTCACATTTTTGTGATTTTTGAAATCGACCCCTATGTCTTTTAACCTCAAATTTGACATTCATTTTGAAGAAATCCGTTACCGACGCTGTTACAAACTCACAGATATTGCTTCCAAGTTTCATATAACATTTACATATGTACATTATATTGTTCCAGAGTGACATTATAACCATTTGTACCCAATGTAAAGTTTCTTTTTTTGCATAGTATAGATGTTTGATTATGTGCTTGAAAGAATTTTTCGGCTCTTTCTACATTGTTTGTAAATATTCTGTTCTCTTTTCTTTATGTAGGACTCTTTGTAGGTAATGCAAAAATCCTGCTTTTGTACTTTGTAACATGCTATCTTTCTTTTAATTATTCCAATCCCTCATATAAGATTTGTATTCGAACCTATTTCCCAATATGGGTATTTGATTTTAGTCCAAAAGAATAGCGAAAACAGATGACAATAAAAGCAAGAAAATGGTATATTTTCTTTGAGATGCTGGTTAGAAACTAGAATGACAAAGTAATACAATTGCTTGTTAGGAGCAATTTATCCTTTTGTCATTTTTGTTTATTATGTTTTACTGCAGCAGACGTGATTAAGTTATGTATTATTTAGTAAAGTAGAAACAAGTCACATGAGTAATCCAGTCTGTTAAAGCAATAAAATACTTCATTTACATAGAGATATTCTTTAATTTGTGATTGGTTTTAATTGTTGCTGCAAAATCTTTTAATGTAGGCTAAAAATGAGTTTTTTTTTGGTTAGAGTTATACTGTCAACTTTATACAATTATATACAATTAATGATGATTCAGATTGAAATAATCTATGAGGACCTCCATGGCCTAGTGGTTAGGGTACAGAACTTGAAATCACAAAGTCCATCTCAGCGTGGGTTCAAATCCCTGTGATGGCAATTCAATTTTCATGTAAGGTAGTCTTCTAACTGATTTACGCTTTGCCGATGGTTTAAGCTAGCTTGACCAGCCCAAATGAGTAGTTGAGTATGGGGTCTTCCTCCGCACGCCTCCTCTCTGTGTAGGTTCTTTTCCTGATGAGAGCATGTTAATGTTTTTAACCCTTTCCCAAGCAACAAATTTTCCACTGTCCAAAATTGAAAGAGTTTGCAGACGACATTTCATAATGTGATGAAATTGAACAATATTCTTCAGAAAGAGCAAAAAACCTTGTGGGAAAAGGAAAAATTGCTCGTTATGAGCAATTTCTCCTTTTCCCACAAAGTTTTCTTAAGTTATCTGCAACAAAGTCGTCAAATGTCGTTATTGTTTGGGAAAAGGTTTAAGGTAGTCTCTCGGTTGACTTACAGATTGCCTATGGTTCTGCCTGCATAGACAAACCTTAATGGGCAATCAAGATTGTGGTTGTCTTCCATTATATCGGCGGGGCAACACAATTTACTGGTAATTTAGATACATGTACATGTACTGTTGACCATTGTAAAACCAATAACATATATACAAATAAATGAAATTGATGATACCAATGAAATTGATGATGAAATCAGAAAATGACATTTTTCTTTTACGTCATAGGAAACACTAGTTTTAGGGAAGATACTTTTACAGATTTCATACATGATTTCTTTGTAGTCAGTTGCAAATTTCTTTACTGTTATCTGCTATTGTGAACTTGAATACTTTCACTTAAACTGCATCTTTCTTTTCTAGCTGGCAGAGGTAGAGTACTTCACCTTGCTTTGTACACCTTTTCATTAGTTTGATCCATTATTTATTGCCTTTTTGGTTTTAATTAGCCTGAATAAAAATTATAAGTATAAGTAGATGATAACGTAAATTCAGATATGATTTGAATTAAAAAATGAATAGGATTGAAAGAGATTATTGCTACATGTAATACAAATTTTTTCACAGGGTCATATTTTACTGATTGTTGTTGTTGTTTTTTAACCCATTACTTCTTATGTGCATGTGAAATAGTATTCACAATGAAAGATAACTCATGATGAGCAATTTCTCCTTTGTCTCAATTGACGTCTGCTGTTGCTTTTAATTTTGACCAATCAATGAATAAGACAAAATGATTAATGGAGTAAAGGGTTAAGAAACACACATAACAATATTTTTTTTCCCCTATGATCATCAAAATAAAGATTTGATTCTATTTTGTTTATAGTGAAAATGTGAATTCAAATTCAAACTTTTTGTATTCATAAAGAGAAAATACCTCTATCTGATCCACTACACATAGGGATAAACAGCGGTGCTGTGACTTGAGTCGGATGTTTAAGACTGTCAGTTCAGGGTTGGATCCCTGTTCCTATCCAATCATTTCATTCTCGGTTCCCATGGAAATGAAAAGTTTTTCTAGCATTGTACTGGTTTGCTACCCAGTATGCATAGAAAGTTAAGCTGTTGCCAAGATATAGGGTAACTGAAAAATAGTTGAAACAGGGTTTTTACCACAAAAAAGTCCACACAAACACTATTATTATAAATCTGAGTGTCTTATTATTTGCTCAATTAACCATCTTGAAATCATTGCTGCTTCTTTTTGGTTATGTTATCCAGTTGGCAGAGGTAGAGTACACTCCCCTTCATTTTGATATATTTTTCACTTTGCTTCAACAACACACATGTGGGGCATTTACTTTGGGGTTGTTATTTAGCCAACTTCTTACTTATTGAGGGTTTATATTCAGTTGGTCAAGTTGGGGCATTTCCTTTCGTATTTGCAACTATGCCTTTCTTTTGCTATTCATGGTTTGTATACAATTGGTTAAACATGTATATTCAAAAATGGGTGCTATAGATGTTCTCTGATATTTGTATCTGTTGTGAAATATATAGAATTTTATTATAAGATTTAGGTTTACAATTGAACTTTTCTCATAAAGTGATCTTAAGAGCAGTATTTCCAAGATAATCTGTGTATAACTATGACATTTCTGTTTAATCCATGGTAAAGTATAAATAATGACACCACAATATGTTGTACACCAATTATGTGATGAATACTGTTAGAATTTTGCCTCTTCTTTGACTATAGCTTAAGGTGTGTGAATTAAAAAATATTTTGACCTGCCTCCAAAACTTTGAACATCGCAGGAAAAAGTGTCAATCAACTTTTTCCTCTGATATGATATATAATAACTGCTCTCACTGACATCATTAGCATACAACTGTGATAAAATCAAAAGCAGAGGGCAATACATATAGTTCAGTATGAAGTATAACAACTTCTTTTATATTTGTAGTAGAAACAGTTGTGACAAAAGAAGAAATTCTTCTTTTGTCGCAATTGTTCTTAGTGGCCTACTGCAGATGTGTTACAACTCGTATATCATGTTTATTTGGGGTAATCAAGAGTTCAATGCAAGACTATAGTAAGTGCTTCATAAGCATGAAGCACTTACTATAGTCTTGCATCGAACCCTCGTAATGTAATTATGGAATGTAATTGGGCTCAAAATATGTTAGCAGCTGTCGCCATAGCTGTCATGTCATGATTATTCATGTCTCAGCTATAACCTTTTCTCTCTTATAGAATAATGAGAGCTGTCCAAAATCATAGCATAAGCAGACATCAACAGAGAATAAACAATCTTGTATGTGAAATCAATTTGACTAAGAGAGATGCTCCAAACAATTTCTACGATGTTCGTTTATAAGTGTGATGTTGGTTTATAAGTGCATCTTCATCTATTATTAGAAATGTTTGTGGTCAAGATATCTTGCTCACATTAATTTTGTTATCTGGCAAGATCACCCTGAATTTTAAGAGTTATGAGACATGAATGATAAAAAATGCATATTTAGCTTGATCTCTCTCTCTCTCTCTCTCAATCAAGACTTCTGTTCCAACCTTTACCAAATGTTATGTATAATACTTGTGGTATTTGATACCTCAATTTGATGATAGCATTGAAGAATACCAGAACAATTTTAGAATCATGGCTCTTAAATGGAAAAACAAAGGACCTTTTATCCTACATAAGCAGGTGAAATACATACAATAATGTTTTCATAAAAAAACAAACATTTGTTGTAAACAAATCTATTGTTTAATATATTGTTGTTGAGCTAGCATAAGTATTTCCTTAACCAAAGTACATTTACTTACATGTTCTCTGCATTTGCTGCTGAAGATTCAAGATACTACTGTGGCAAAAGGAGAACTATTCACATTTTTTCTTATATCAAAATGGTTTAAACTAAACACCACAAACTTTATCATCATGATCATGAGTATGATTATCATGATAGCCAAGAATGAATGTTTACAACGAACTTTTAGTCTGTACAAAGGAATTGGTTAAACGAATACTTGTGCAGCAATGGGTTGAAATTGTATATTAATTATATGTACCATTGTTTCGTCTTTTATTGTTTATGTAATGAAAACACCTAAACTTTGTAATATAGCGGGTATTATGCAGCAATGGGTTGGAATTGCATATTATTTTTATTTACTATTGTTTCATCTTTTAAGGTTTATGTTTGTAAACCACCCAAACTTGGTAATATAGCGGGCATCATACAACAATGGGTTAAAATTGTATATTATTGATATGTAATATTGTTTCATCATTTATGGTTTATGTAAGTAAAACACCCAACTTGGTAATAAAGTGGGTACTTTGGCAGCAATGGGTTGAAATTGGATATTATTGATATTAACCATTGTTTCAGCTTTTATGTTTTATGTAATGAAAACACCCAAACTTGGTAATATAGGGGTATTATACAAAGTAACTATTATAACATTTTTGGGATATCTAATTTTTATGTTGTTTTTCCGTATCCGTGGTTACAGATTCCCCATTGGAAGGTAATTGTTTACACTGTACATATAACCTTGCCTGACCCCCTGTTGTAGCTGTTGTTGTAGTTGTTTTCTGCGTTTTTTGTAGTTGTTCTCACTGTGTTAAGGTTTTTGTAGATGTGGTTTAGATACCAAAACTTCACTGCAAGACTACAGCAAGTCCTTTTCATTATGTGAAGAAATTACTTTCGCAATGCCCTGAATCCTTGATACAGGGTGTGCTTGTTGAAAATGACTAGTTGCATTTGTCATTTAAGTGAATTCAGATTATTAAATTAATGATATCATTAATACATGACTTTTTTGTAGTCCTACACATATGAATAAAAAATTGTTGCATAAACAATAACTTTACATAGAAAAAAAGGATCCACACTCCGAAAAAAGAAATTGTTGAATCATAGAAATTACAAAATGGAGGATTATCACATATTGATCTGATTTTATGAATGAAAAAAAACAACATATATAGTAATCCTATTGTAAGTCTATGTACAAGTAAAGTAAGTTTGTATCCTTAATGAAGTAATGACTGTAATCTTGTACATCTTTATATGCTGTCTGCTGTAAAGGCATTAAAAATATCTGCATCTTGAAACAAGGTGTTTTGCGCCTTTTGTAGAATAGTTCATCCTTTAAAGCACTAACGAGTAAAAATCATTAAACTAAGCATTTGTTTATGGTTGCCCTCTTATTGAAATAAAAGCATTGTTATGGAGGAGAAAGTTTTCTCATGAAAAAACTTGCTTGTGTGATTCTTATATCTAAAACTGTTTGCTTCTAGACTTTCTAACTCTATCCCCCTTTAGAGCCAAACTTCCTTTGGTATTACTTGCTAACAATTCCTTCTCTGGCTAGGTCATTTATGATTTTTCTTATGTATATTTTAAAACATTCTTATATTAAAATAATGAATTAATTGTTGTAACTAGGAATGTATTTAACAAGCGCTCACATTATCCAAAGAAATCATTTGCTATTACAAGCTGGAAAATGTAATAATTATAAGGTATAACGTTAATTAATCCACTGATAATTATGTAAATATAACAATTAACAATTTTATAAGAAAAAGGTTGCTCATTACGTGCAGTTTGTTCCATAGTCACACAGGGTTCTGATGCAGATTGAGTCTTAATTGGAAATGAGTCTAATTAGATACACATACACATATATTCAAATATTTTCAGAGATTGCACTAGAGAAATATATATGTACTAGTATTCTATCTATAATGGAATAAACGCTTTCCACTGATAAAGTGACATATAAATTTTATTGTAAATAAAGGCGTTCGGCCCAACGTGTACACAAACAAGGCATTAATTTGTTTTTTACTGAAAAAATATATTTTGATATGCAATTATGTGCAAGTGACATGTAATAAGCATCCAATGCAATACTATAGTACGTTCTTCACAACTGATTTTCAGGGTGTTTTTCATAGTCTGGTTTCCTTATGTAAGAATTTTTATTTTGAATTTGTATCAAGCAGACAATATTGATTGAGCTTCATATGAACAATTTGTCATCTAATCCTCAATGACCTTAAACTTAATATCACCAAAGAATCCTTTACACATGGTTTGAAATTTGTCATTCACATCACAGTCAGTTTACAAGCCTAAATCTTTTATTTTGTTTTACATGTAGATAGATTTCAGTACATGCATGTGTGTATCGAATTTCAATTCAATTATTCTTTTCTTGGAATTGTCTCTTATTATTTTTATTTCAAAACGAAAAGAAATATATGTTGAAAAGATACTAACATTGTGATAAGAAGAGATAGAATTAGGTTAATCCTTTACCAAACAATAACGACATTTAACCACTTTGTTGCAGACGACTTTGTAAAACATTGTAGGAAAAGGAGAAATTGCTCTTAACAAGCAATTCTTCCTTTTCCCACAATGATTTCTGCCCTATCATAAGATTATTTTACATCAATTACATCACATTTTGAATTGTTGTCTGCAAACTCTTTCAATTTGGGACAGTCAAAAATTTGTCGTTTGGTAAAGGGTTAAAAACAAATGAGCAAACAAACACATCTAGGATATTTTATTGATATTTTTAAACATTTTAACTTCAGGTAACAAAGAAGTTTATAAATTTTATTACAAATGAAGAAACAGCTCGATGCATGAATTCTTTTGGTCACACATTTTTTCCAGGAACTAAAATATATGGTCCTAGATGATATTCAAGTTGTTTGACAGCACAAATGCTTCAACCCTCACTCACAGACACATTCATCTGTATATACTTGCTCTTGATAATTTAAGAAAACACTGGCAAACAGAGATGATGCTTGCATTGAGCATTATTTCACTGTGGTAAATTAGTTTCATTCCAATTTCACAGAGAAAAGAAAGTTTTGAACATACTAGAATTGATTTCTGTTGTTGCTTTCAAATTGGACCAGTCAACGACCAAATAAGAGGGAACAGGAATCAATGACGTCTTTTGAAGCTTGATGATTTAAAGATATATTTAAAAAGATAAACAATACAGCTGTCACAAGAATAATTTAACTTAAGGAAAGGCTCTGTGGCCTAGTTGATATAATACTTAACTTGAAATCACATCGCCTCTCTGCTTGGGCTCAAATCCTTGTATGGGTCTTAGTTGTTGTTGTTGTTTTTTCATGAAAGTTAGTCCTGTGACAGACTGACAGATTTCCTACAATTTACTCAGCTTAATTAGCCCATAACCGCTTCCCAAACAATACATTTTCGAGAGTTTGCAGACAACATTTCAAAATGTGATGAAATTGAAAAATATTCTTCAGATAGAGCAGAAAACCTTGTGGGAAAAGGAGAAATTGCTTGTTACAAGCAATTTCTCATTTTCCCACAAGGTTTTCTGAAGTTGTCTGCAACAAAGTAGTCAAATGTCGTTATTGTTTGGGAAAGGGTTAAGTTACAGTTCTCCATGATGTGTCTGCTATGATAGTCATGCATTGCAATACAACTGAACAAAATTGTAGATGTGGTATGAAAACGCATCAAATCAAACCAACATAAGAAAGGTAGAATCATGTAAGCATGCTGGATATTTTCCTCTAACTTTTCTGTGTTTGTACCCTTGTCCTTAAGTCTGCTAACCCTTTCCTTCATATAATACCAGATATAACACACCTAGCAAAACACTCAAGAATCAATCGGGACAAAAGAAGCATAAAACTTAAAGAAACAATGGTTGCCAAAGAAGAAATTTCTCCTTTTGTCACACTTGTTTCTCTAAGAAAATTGGATTTAAGTTTCTATTGATGTCTGCCGTGTGAGGTACCAGGTTTAACATACCGCAACTGTGAGACTCAAAGAAACAAATGAGATTAAAGGAGACCAAATTGCTCAAGATGAGCAATTTCTACTTTTATCTCAGTTGTTTCTATCAAGTATCTCAAAGAAAGTATGATTTTTTTTACCATTGACAAAATCCAATATGAGCGAATGGGTTTCTCTCTCTAGCTTATTTGAGTTTTATTTTAAATTTCAAAACTATCAATTAATTTGTAGATTTAGATAGTTTGCATGTGATAATATGGAGGTAATTTTGATTGTTCTCTCCTTGCTTTTTTCTGAATGACAATATTTTAAATATCATTGCATTGTATCTTATGTATGTTTCTTATCCTTTCTGTACATTTGTACAAATATTCATCAAGTGTGCAAACTTTATTAAAGTTTACCATTTATACAGTAAACACATTTCTTTTACAATTAAATTCCATTTTCAATGATTTTCAGCCCGATTGAATTTGGTTAAGAGGTAGGATATGTTAATCAATTGCCTAAAATGAGATTTTAGAAAGCAGTTTAATTAGAAAGCAACAACAGATACAAAGTTGTAAAAACATTGTTTATATCATTGGGTAGCAGACTTTGTGACAATAATATATATTGCTCTTGAGGAGCAGTTAATGCGTAATTTATCCTTTTATGGATTTCTAAGTTCTTTTGCAGCAGATGCATTAAAGTGAAGTATTATTGAGTTTGGTACTAACCTCAATTATTTTATAGCGTCTTGAAAAGCATACTAATGAGTTTATGAATTTTGATTTATGATATGCAGGATACAAAGTGATTAGATATCTCATTCTTGATAAATACCTTGTATTAATCCTTATGGTGCTGGAACCAACTTCATGCTTATGCAAACAGGTTAGATCCAAGCTAGCCTGTGATCTAACCTGTTTACTACTCTCGGTTTCTTTCCTCAACAAAATTATTCAATATCAAAGGTTTTAGAAAGCAGACGACACAGAATTCTATTTTTAGAAAATTTCCCAGCATTCTAAGGGTCAATTATGTTCTCATGATTCTTTTTCTATTAATATGCACAAAGGAGCTGAGTTTTTCTTGCCAACTTCTTTATTTGACCCCTAAAGTCTAGTCAAGTGAAGGTACTTATTTAGAATTTTTTACCTATCTCATGATAATTATATGAGTGCCTCACAATAAGATTGATCAAATTTATGTAAATCTCTCTTAAACAACTTCCTGAACAATCTCTGATTTTGCAGAATTCAAGTTGGTGCTATAGAATACTTTGCACTTTTTTTATTTTTATGAAGTTGTCATGTAAAGCCTATCTTTTAAGTTTTCATCATAATTGTCTTGTCAATGCAATAATGCTGGTTACCAAAAACATAGGGTTTAGAGCTAGAGAAGCAGTAAAGAAGTTATCAAGGAAATTACACTTCTTAGATGTATAAATGAATATGAATAAGACAAAAAACAGTGTGAATTAATGCACTTTAATTATTTGACCTTTCAGGGATGTGCCTAGAAAAGAGGACATTTTACCGACTAATCTCCGGTTTACACACCAGCATAAATATACATCTGTGTGCCGATTATTTACACCCAGGTAAGGCTTCTGTGTCTTATGACAACTTTATCCCATAACTCCCAATATACAGGTTCGAGACCTGCTCAGGGTCTCTGTGGACTAGTGATAAGAGTGCAGAACTTGGCCCCTATTTTCATGAGAGGCAGTCTCCTGACTGACTTTCAGTGTTCCATTAGTTCAATCCGCCTTGACCAGCCCTTATACAGCAGAATTACATTAAATGGTTGAATAACGCTGAAAAACATGATTTTTCTAGTTGCCAAACAATTGTGTCAAAAGAATTAGGGAAGAGAAGAAAATTAATGCTCAATATTTCAAAATATTTCGAACCGTTAACTGATCCTTTACATAAAGACAGACCAGGGTACCATTTTACTTAACATTTTATGTTAGGAATTTTCTTAAGTTTAAAACATTATTCCCTAGTATTTCAATATTGGGTTAAGCAGTATTACATAGTAACACATTATTGGGATCATCTCTTCGAGACGTTTCCAATGATGTGTCACATGATAATATTCATAATAATGTGTTTTCATTTAAGATTATATCCATGTTTATCAGAAATAATTGTTACAGCCTTTAGATTCTGTCACAGTGGTTTCCATACCATTGCATCATTGTTACCTATCAATTTTTATCTTTAATTTTTTCAAATGATAATGTGTCATGATTTCATATTATCATCTACTTATTGAGACTTATATTCTGAAAATCCTTTTTGAATTATGCAATGGGTTAAATGCTTATTTGTTCTTGTCTTTTCTCCAGCCACCAACTGCTATGATAAAGAAGTATGGGGTCCAAACATAGAGGAATTCCAACAGCGGTTTGCTCCCCACATGACAGGAGGGCTTGGGCCCCAGCGTTTAAAGAATCTCTATTTTACATACCTGGTAGAAATGCGAGCTCTTGCTAAAGTGGCTCCATATTTAGAGCAGGTAAGGTTATGTGATATTTCAGCATTAGCCAATCTTCATGCCATTTCGATTAGAAAGAACTTTACATATGTGCTAAATTGCATGGTTTTCCCCAGGCCGGGGCCTCTGTGGCCTAGTGGTTAGAGTACAGAACTTGAAATCACATGGCCCCTCTCCGCGTGGGTTCAAATCCTGAGAGGGATATGGATTTTCATGAAAGGCAGTCTCCCGACTGACTTACGGAATGCCGATGGTTCTACCAGCCTTGACCAGCCCTTATGGGCAGTTGAGTATGGGGTCTTCCTCCATCATTAAGAGTCGGGCAACTCTACATAACTGAAATAATGTTGATGTGATGAAAAACCCATATGAAAAAAGAATTCCCCAGGCCAGTAAAGCATTGTTTGGCCGGAGTGCATGAATTTTGCTTCTGAATATATGGTTAGTGTCTTGAAACGGATACATGTATGTTATTGGGAATGGCATAGAAATATTATCTGATGAGCCATATGTCAATCAGATACTATTCAAAAGCTGAGCCTGATAACCTTTCCCATGCAGACACCAACCATCTATTCTATTATCCTGTTATCTGTATGGGATCTAATGAATAAACAAACAAATACAAAAATAAAGGACATTGAATAAGTATTATAAGCTTCAGACAATATTGATTTTTTGGAGCCACTTTCATTTTTTGGTCGTAAGTTGCTCCATTCGCAATCGACCGCATAAGCCCAAAGTATGGATTTATGTGAAACATCATATTTCATGACGTAGAACATCACCCAATTATTTGTCTCATAACTATTTATGTTAAATGGACACTGACAAATATCACAAATGTTGTATTGCCCCTTGTTATTTGTCAAAATATGGTTCTGGTGACAAGATAAAGATGGCGAAATAGCCTTGTGATTAGAAATTGCCCCATCTATTTCATGCTTGCAACATAGTCCCCCTGGTAAAATTATCTGCACTTATCCACACACATTGATGAAATGAATTGTAAATTTTAATCGTCTTCATAACAGGAAGACTTCTTTACCGGTGATGATGAAGATGATACTGATGTTAAACTGGGTGTGGCTGATCTGCTCAAAGTTATCAAGTAAGTGTTAAAAATCTTATTATTCCCTTTAATTTGCTAATTTGTTTTGAAGATGATATATGATATACTTGGATTTTTCATAAGATTTTTTTTCTCCAAAAGGTGCATTTTACCCTTCGCTAACGCAATTAACTGTATATATCATTGGAGCATTACGAAATATTGTTACAAAGATTATCATGTCATTTTCAAAATACACATATCAGGGACAGGGGTTTTCCAGGTTAACTAAAAAGGAGTGTCATGTTCTTAAAATTATGACTTCCATAAAGAGAAGGAGTGTTCACTTCGCAGTATGTTCTTGCTGGCAAGCCTTCCTCAATTTTTTTATGCCAGAAAAAATCCTCTTTGGAATTTTAAAGAATACAGCATTTTGAAATGTTTTGACAGAAAATTTTCCCGAGTCAGACCTGAAATAGAGGGTTTTAAACTTGACTTGACTGGTATTGCTCTGATGTTAAATGTCAAATGAACTCATGGTTTGGTTCATATGAATTTTGGTTCATATGGAAGGAGGTATTTTACAACCATTTAATTTCTACAATCACTTTCATTGTTTCCTTTTTGATTTTTCCAGAAAATTTCCTGACCATTTTGATGAAAGTAAATTATTTCAAGGCAAGAAAAAAGAAGTTAAGTTATTAAAAGTAAGTAGTAAGGTCTTTTGTCAATAGCACTTCTTTATGATTTTGAAACATTGCTAATTGTTTTACTTTTGTCTGCATCAAACTACTTGTAAACAAATTTGGGCTGTCACAGTTCGATAGGCTGGTAGTGGTGAATTCAGGAAAGCTGTTAGATAATTAAAACTTAATTGACACAGTAATGAACCCAATATAGACAAAAAATCACAATTCTTTATCATATTAATTTGGAACCTTTTTAAACAAATTTAAGCTGTCACAAATCTATGAATTCTAAAATCATTGTATGACAATTACACAGTTATACATAGATTTAATCTTGATGTCAGTGATAAACTGTCTTACATAAGATTTTCTTTGAGCAGCACAGAATTATTCTATGAATAATCACCGTTTATGCCGTAGATGCGAGTTTTAATGTTTCTTCACAACTTTAACAATTATTCATGCTCTCTCATGAAATTTTGATACTAAGCCTAATCAATTTAAATGCAGCTTTTTTCTGAATTTTTGAAAAAATACAATATACTTAAGATGAATATGTCATTTCCATTTAACATTATCATGCCATTTACAATTATAGAGAGAGTTCCAGGACCATTTCTACAACATTTCCCGGATCATGGATTGTGTGGGCTGCGATAAATGTAAACTCTGGGGGAAGTTACAGATACAAGGAATGGGCACCGCCCTAAAGATCCTGTTTGCCGGGGATGGTATGGGCCCAGAATCAACTGTCCAGGCAGGGTCCAAAAGTAACTTTCAGCTCAGACGATCAGAAATTGCGGCATTGTTTAATGCCTTTGGAAGGTAAAAGGATATTCTTTATAATGAGTTTAGTTATTGAATCACAGGAGTTTTGAGACATGCACATCTAAAAAGCATCAGCATGTGACTGTTTTAAAGTATAAAAAATAACTTGCGGATACACAGTTTTACAACAATTGTTTAATTCAGGTTTTTTTTCTTCTTGTATCTTTAGTACGGTAAAACAAACCCCTTCCCAATCAAATTCAAAAAACGCTGTGACCTTTCTCAATGTTTCAGGTACCGGACCAAAAATTGCATATACATCTTCCTGTCAATAATTAGTTTTGCTTTCTTTTTTCATGCAGAAAAACACAACTTTACTATAATGGACTGACTGGCTTTAAACTCAGTGTTATTGTTAATCGAAATTGTGTTTGACAATTTTAAGATAATGAAATACAATGAGTAATCCAAAACATTAATTCTTTCTTTTTCACTTTTTTATTTTTCAGGTTATCAAAGAGTATAGCTGAAATTGAAATGTTTCGCAAGTTACTCGGATCCTGACATTCGTCACAAAGAAATTCCATTTTTGGGCATGTGCATTCCAAGTTTGATCTGATATAACACATAGTTACAATAGTATTTAACCTCTCGTCTGATACAAAAATTTGCAGCTGCAGAAATTTGTAGCAGTGTTACAACATTAATATATTGTACTTTTAATTTTATGATAATATGTTACTCACTGATTATGCCTTTCTGAAAGGATTATCATTGGGATGAATGTCCAGATTATCTAGATGCACAAGAAATAAAAATCAAGCATGTATTTGATCAAAATTATGAATAAGTGAGCACATGGCTTTATTTTATTGCAAGATCAAAACATTCTCACACTTGAAAATGTTACTATATGGTTCTGGTGGGAAACAAGCATATTAAGTAGATCTTACTATTTAATGAAATTCAAATGCAAAATACAAATTTTCAAGTTTTACTTCAATGCAGTTTGAATTCCGGATTATGCTTAACTTTATAGGATTGATATTTCAAAGCCTTGCTTTCCTATCCTGGTTGTGTGTTTGGTAAA
This sequence comes from Cerastoderma edule, assembly GCA_947846245.1. NCBI lineage: Eukaryota > Metazoa > Mollusca > Bivalvia > Cardiida > Cardiidae > Cerastoderma > Cerastoderma edule. The sequence goes on from OX401404.1 coordinate 10,698,418, forward strand.
TTCTGAAATCATAATTATTATCAGTACAATAGTTTTCTCCACAGAATCTGTTAATAAACATATTTATCCCTATAAGGCTGTGCTTATGTACAAGACTTGAAGAGTCTTGCTTGTCTCCTCTGCTGTCATTATCCCATATTTCTTCATCACATCTATGTATTCAGGCGTATCCTTGACTTTTCATCATCTACACGCATCATACTTCTTTCTGGGTCCTGTGTGGCTCAATGGTTAAGGTAGTAGTCTTAGAACTTTGGAGTCTCAGGTTTGAACCCCTAGCTACTGCTCTGTAGGTTGGTTTTCATGGAGGAGGTCTTTGTTTGACATCATTTGACTTACCGCCTGATTTAAGATGCCACCTTTGACCCTTGTTATGTTCATCTGTGCACAAACTTACACTTTTGATCATTCATAATTTTAAGTGTTTGCAGTTGGCAAATATAAACCAAAGCTGTTAGTAATTTTGAGGCCATTTATATGAGTGGATGGTTTATTTGGTGTGAAGAGGAAAAATTGTTCAATCAAGCCATTTCTTAATTTCCCAAAATATTGCACACTTCATTTGCATAAATCCCAGGAACCATTTGGTAAAGGATGAAGCATCTTGCTCACTTATCATTATTGGTTTTGTAATATTTTCCATATTTAAACCATAAGACAATAATTACTTTCGACAACAAGTTCACATTGAAAGTGAGTTGGGGGAAAAGAAGATAAATGGAGGAAATTCATTGTTTATTGCAACACTTCTTGTTTAATCTGTCAAATTCTTCTATGTGCAGTTGTCTCATTGACTTTTCTGAAGCAGAGAACATAACAAGCAATTCAAAGATTTAATGCAAGACAAAAGTAAGTTTTTCACAAAAATAAATCGACTTACTATAGTGTTGCACTGAATCCTCAAATTAAAACTCAAGGAAAGTAATGGGCTTATTCCCTGTTAATCAATGTGGGTTTTCCTTAATAATACATAGAGAGTGTATCTTTTAAACATTATAACCATTCTGATATTGCTTTCAATTTGGAACAGTTCAAAAATTCCATTTAAAGGTAAATTTTAAGAAAATTTGACAGTTACAGCTTTATTAATAGGACAATGCATATACCATGCATACGATGATTAGAACTTTTGAGCTTTGAGCTTTTTTTTTTCTCATAAAACATTGTTTCAAGTTGCCTGCACCAGAAGACATTTATGATAAATGGAGAAATTGTTCTTGATGAGAATTTCTTTTTTGATCACAAAATTCTTTCCTATTTCCATTTAGAGAAAATTGTTATATTTGAGGTGTATAAAATTAAGGGTTTTATAGGCTAGTCAGGGATCGGACATTAACCCTTTCCCAAACAACAAATATTCGACTATCCCAAATTGAAAGCGTTTGCAGACATATCAAAATGTCTTAAAATTGGAAAAAAATCTGATAGGGCTAAAAACATTGTGGAAAAATGAAAAATTGCTCGTTAAAACAATGTTTTCTAAAGTGGTCTGCAACAAAGTTGTCAAAAGTCGTTATTTTTGGGAAAGGGTTTAAAAGTTTCAATCAAACCATTTCATTCTGTCTCATATTGTAGACATGCACATGTATAGAGTTCAATACAAGACTACAGTAAGTCCTTCATAAAAATGAAGGACTTGCCAAGGTCAAGCATTGAACTCATGTTATACTCTCTCAGATAATCATGTAATAACATAATTCCTTTTTTCATATTAACTTGCTTTGTTATAGCTGCTACAGATTAAGTTAACCACTGTGACAAAAGCATAGCTTCCTCATGATGGGTAAGGTATCCTTTTGCTACGTTGGTGTCTATCCAAATGACATAAAGAAATGTATTGAGTATTAGTAATTGTTTCTTTTGTTATGGTGAGGTTTACAACTTTCTCTAAACCAATTTATATTTCATTTCATTTTTTCTTCAAATGCTTTAGCCAATTGAAGCATGAGATGTATTAAGGAAGATTACCCATAATCCGTCATTTTGAAATTCATTCTTTCGTTGAATTAATTCGGCCATTCTTGGTATGACTTGGCCTGAGCCGGAACTAATTGCGACGAATCGAATAGTTCCGAACCCCAACAGAAGTTTATTGAGAACGACCAAAGTAATCCTCCGACAAAATGAGTTTCAAATTGATGGAATATAGGTATTCTACCTTAACAATGCTATGTGAATGTTTTCTTCATTTCTACAAAACTTAATTATGTGATAATTTGTTTGGTAAGTTTAGCATTCATTGCCTAAAAGCCTCCAAAGATAAGTTTGTAGTGTTTCTAAATTGAATTCAGGTGTCTTAACTTGGAACTCTGACTTTCTTTTCCAATATTAAATATAGTTTGTTTTCAATATCTTTCCATTGAACTAGTTGTTTTTTTGTTAAGAGAAAAAAAAGAAGTCATTGGCTTGGAAAGAATAATTTGCTGTGCTGATGAACCAACTTTAAGAGCATGAATTGGTGAATTGACCTCTGTCATATCACTTGAATACTTTTAAAAACAGCGCTCAAGTTTTATCTTATCCAAACCTTATTGAGTTTACTTAAATATAGTTAAATTTTTCTAAAATGACTGTTTTGAAAACGATATTGAGGTGGAGTTGGAAAATACCCGCAAGTAAATTTAACAATTTACCAAAAGGGTTCATTGTTAGAATATTTTATTTGTTAAATATTTGATTGGTGTTTTATTTGTTTTACTTATTATGTGTGTAACCTATTTGTATCCTTTCTTTCTTTGTTTTAGTAAAACATACTGGTAAATGTCCTTGGCTATTCAAAATGGCAATGCGTCAAGTTGTATCTTCAGACCAAGTTTGATGTGATTAAGTGTACAAATGTTCCTTAGCAATTATCTCTTATTCATAAATGTGTTGTAAGTTTTTAAGTGAATTATTTTTTTGCAATTAATTGATTACACCACAATTCTGTTTAATTTATGTGATACTGGTATATAATATAATGTGGTATTTATTACTTCTTATATTCTACAAATGTAACCAACCTCTTTCCCCTAAAAACTTAAAATTTGATGGCTTTGCGAATGGTTTCGACACCACTGTGACAAAAAAAATAAGTTTGAGCATAATGGTTTCATAAACCGTCTGCTGCAAACGCATTAAGAGTGTTCTGTACCAAGGAAGGGATAAATGATTTTTTTAGCAGACATTTTCATAAGATATTCCCATAAAAGAATCATCATAAAAGGTTTCTCATTTTGTCAAAATATTTTTGGGGGCTGGCGTTCATTTTTAAACAACACAATCTCTTAGAAATATGTTTTTTAATCATCTTATTCAAACGTTAGAAATAAACATTTGTAATTTTGAACGAATCATCTTTGGCAATTATGTAGCAAAAGCAAAAATACTTGTTATCAGGTTGTATTATTAACCAAAAGATGTTAAAGAGGTTTTTCCTATTTTATGGATATTCTTATATACTGAATATGTTGTATTAATGTGTGTCCTCTAGATGGCATTTTGTCATTGATTTAAAAGAAATTTTGAAAGTATTTTGCAAATGGGAAGTATTTCCTCATGTTTAGCATTTTCTTACTTTGCGACTTTTTCTTGTTCTCTTAGAGATAAAACAACAAAAGTTTTTAAATCAAATTAGATTCTCAAAGGTTTTTAATTGATACTGTCATGACGCAGAAGGTCATAAGAGTTTTGGGAAAAAGCACAGTACTTTTATCCATACCCTGGATATTTTGATGTATTAATAGATGTTGATGTTTGTGTTTTATTGTTAAAGTTGATAAATGTTTATCTTTTTAAAGCAATGTCAATTCATGGATAATAAAATGTGATTTTATGAATTGTCTGTCTACAATATTTTTTTCTTTCCAATTAAGATGTTCATCTGTCAAAAGCCCTTAATAAAAATTATAGAGCCTATGAATGATCCAGATGGTCACTTAGCTGTGATCATAATTCCTGAACATGGCAACTTACAGTGTTAATCAATGTTTTCCCTTTTGAGGCCCCATTGTGATGTAAACAAAACAATAATGACCAAGCTGTTTTCATTCCGATGCTGATATTTTATTCAATAAATCAAACCACTTTCAAACCATTTTTCAGTGACCTTGATAAGGAAATTTTGCTTAAGTGTAAAAATGAAGACAGAATTCATATTGTTCCTGGTTTCATTGAGTGGGTTATGAATTATCAATTTTAAATGTCCTTGTTCACAGAAGAGAAAACTTTAAAGTCAAAATAAAAAAGTACCTATTGAAAACATAATTAATTTAGACAGCATCAATTTATCTATACATGTACAGTTTATATGCAGTAGATCTCAAGAGCGATGACACTTTTGGATTAGAAAACATGAAAATTAAATCTACAATGTATACGTTTTAAAGAATTATAAACAGTCTAATTTTGCCTCCAATGCCTAATCTTCATTGCATAATTATATTAAATTACAGCTGTTGTGCAATTTTAAAGATATTAGTTTTTGACTTCCAAATTTAAACAAGCACCTATAAAGCCAGTAGGCTAAAAGTCAATCTCGAGGAGATAATTGCATTGCACTCCAATTTTGCAGGACCTTTTTGGCCAACTGTATGATTAAATTTGATACTCACATTGAGGGAATTCATTTGGTTCTTTTAGCCTCTTACCAAACAATAACGTCATTTGACCATTTTGTGGCAGACAACTCTGGAAAACATGGCCATACCATGTAGTTGTGTACTGCACAAAAAAATGACTTTCCAAGATCGACTTATCACAGCATAACATACCCCGAGTTTCTTTCAAAATTTATAATTAAGGATAGAAAAAGGTTTATTTGAATATTAGCCTTGCAAAAGGTCATTAAGCATGACAATGGCTAGTTGTGGAAATTTTGATAAGTGCAAGAAATTTCACATTGGTAATTTTTGGTAAAACCAGTACATCTGAATGGGAATTTGTGACACATTTGGTAAATAGTATTACTAAATACAAAAAGTCTCGTTTCTAAATTCTATCATTTGGTATTACCAGAAAATTGTTATTGGGAATTCATACCAAATTCAGTAAATACATGTACAATAGAATTTATAACACTGATCAGTTTTAGTAAATACAAGAAAGATCATAATTTTGAGAGGATGCTAGTAAAAATGTCAATTGTCATGTTCCCTCTATAGGCCAATCATATCCTGCTGTTTCTTAACATTAATCCAAGGATTTATATTAGTGTAAGACAAAATTAAGTCCCTCTTTCTTGTGATAGAATTATTGCAGTTTTGAAATAAGCAAACTGTTAGTTTAAACATTTTTATTCTACATTGATCGTGAAACAAGTTCTTCAACTTAGATTAATCACTCTCGATTTTACATCCTTGATCTATACCAGTACTAACCCTTTCCCAAACAATGCCGACATTTGACTACTTTGTTGCAGACGACTTTAGAAACCGTTGTGGGGAAAGGAGAAATTGCTTGTGACGAGCAATTTTTCCTTTTCCCACAAGGTTTTCTACTCTTTCTGAAGAATATTTTTTCATTTCAACACATTTTGAAATGTTGTCTGCAAACTCTTTCAATTTGGGACAGTTGAAAATTTGTTGTCTGGGAAAGGGCTAAAGGTCGCAAGGTGAAACCCACAGGATTCAAACCCACACCCTCGTCTCTGAAGACTGAAGCTTTACCACTGGACCACTTCCTCCAAATTATTCAATCATCATTGAGTCTTTCACTAATAAGTCTTGTTAGGAGATGTAAAGTAAATAAAAAACAAAATAAAACAGTAATCAAGGTTTTATATCATTTAATTTTACAATAGCATAACAAATATGTGAATACCACAATGGTATAACATTTATTGGAAAAATATGAAAGATCAAATGACTTTTAAACATGAGATTATAATGACTCAGAACCTTTTGTCTTGTACAATGTATACAATTTTATTGGGTTTTTAAATTGTGTCACCAATATTTCTGATATTTTGTAATATCTAGTTCATATTAGAAGAAAGATAACCCAATCTTAAATGCCCATTATGGCTGGTCAAGCTTGGTAGAACCATCATTATTCTTTAACCCTTTACCAAACGCCAAATTTTCGACTGTCCGAAACTGAAAGAGTTTGCAGACAAAATTTCAAAATGTGTTAAATTGAAAGATAATCTTCTGATAGGGCAGAAAACATCGTGGAAAAAGGAAAAATTGCTCGTCACGAGCAATTTCTCCTTTTCCCAAAATGTTTTCTAAAGTCTGATAGGGCAGAAAACATCGTGGGAAAAGGAAAAATTGCTCGTCACGAGCAATTTCTCCTTTTCCCAAAATGTTTTCTAAAGTCACCTGCAACAAAGTGGTCAAATGTCATTATTGTTTGGAAAAGGGTTAAGCCAACTAGAAAACTATATCTCATGAAATTCTAAATAGCGGTTCCAGTATTTAAACCCACATGAAGAGAGGCTGATTGATATAATTGATAATTTCACAACATATCCACTAGGTCTTGGTGGCCCTTATAAATATAAGTTATATCAAATCTCAACTTGTAACCGGTCCAATACAACTGAAATCAGTCCAAAACCGACAAAATCAGCATTTTCCTGAGCCCTGAATAAAACATTATTTGCTTCAGATAGCATTTAAAAATATAGTATTTGAGACAAAAGAAAAATTCACTTATTTTCTCTCCATCAGAAAAAATTCGTAAATTATGTCAGGGCTCAATGTTGGTTGGTTGGTTGTTTAATTTGTTCTACATCGATTGTGAAGGAGGCTATATAAGCACATCGTGTCACTCTCGATGATTGCTTCCTGGACAATACACCAGTAATCGCGCCGGTTTGTGGGTTAGTCCCGGCAGTTTTCACCCCGCCTCATGGGGATTCGAACCCGGGACCCTCAGTACAGTAGTCCGATGCTCTACCACTGTGCCACTGTCGCCCACATATAATTTAAAAACATTTCTTATTTGGACTCTCAATAAGCAGGTTTCTATATCCCTGTGAAAGAAGAGAGAATGCATCAATGGTAAGTTTTACTTTTGATACTATGTTTTCAAAAGCCATCTTTTCCATGTCTGTTAAATGATGTGTGTATAAGAAACAGTGTTTTATAAATGGACGGAAATGAATGTCATGCTTTAAGCAAGTACATGTACATGTGTAATTACAAATAAAAATGAATCTATAGTATCTAACAATCTTAAACTAAGTCATTGAAAAGCTTTGAGTTTTCATAACATTTTATGGGCATGTGCATAAATGACTGAATACATATAAAAGATATAAATACATAACAATGTAATGCTTGAAGTATTTCACATATAATAACATACCAACTTGATGCATATTACGGTTGTATGGTCAATTTTATTCATGACTTCTTTCCCCACTATGGAACATTTTAATGCAATTTAAAGTTGGCAACAGTTCAAACCATACTAACAAATGAAGAATTTGCTCAGAATGAAGAAATTCTCCTTTGTAACAATTACCATACCGTTTGTATTTCAGAGTAATGGGTTTTTTCAGTCACATTTTCCATGGTTCTGTTAATTGGTGGGGTTTCAAAGTCAGCAGCTACTTTCAATTTGGATCAGTCACACCATTCTATTTTTAGAAATGTTTAGAAAACGGCATCAAATGGTACACGTAAATCCTTTTCATACTACAACTAAGTTTGATTGTTCCACATACCTTTCTATATAAGCCTCAACGACAAATATAAGATGTTTATGCAAAGTATCTGTATAAATTTCCATGAGGTATAAACACAAAAGTAGTTTCCATCTTATATATTTTTCTAGTATAAAGTTTTCATCCCTTTTATCAATCGAATGGATCATAACACTGTTGGAATGGACTAGGGCAGCCTGCATAGTTTGATCTGTATAGAGTTTTTCAGAGTTTTGGTAATTGATACTACGTTGATTGATATTAAGTTTTTTCAAGATAAGTGTCAAACTTTGTACATGTATTTGTCTATTTTAGCAAACAACCTTGCAGATATGATAGAAACTGTTGAATGCATATAATGATCCACACATTGGGGTTATCAATACACTCTATGTTCTTGATATTCTCAACTTTTTTCTAAAGAACACTGAAAAGTTTTTAGCATGGAAGATCTAAATAACACTATCAAGTAACAGCTTAAACGTCTCAAGTGATACTCGTTCTCATTGAAGGAGTTACTGTTCTTGATTTAATACTTCCAGCACTGCTCTCCCTTTTCTCGCTCGGTGGTCTAGGGGTCATCACATCCCCGTCTAATGAGACAATATCCAGTGAGGAATCCACACGACCATTATCCGTCCACGATTCCGATACATTATTCCAGGACATATTAATGGATGATCGTACTGATGAACTGCTACCAGTCCGCTGCTGTTGGTTGTTTGACCTCTGGCTGTTCATGTTAACTCCCTGGGTGACTAGAGTTCCAGAAGGGTCTATCTCAGGAAGTTTTAATGGTTTACTTTCCAGCGATTCCCGTAAAGTTTCACTCACATTTGTTAGACCCGAGGAGTTTCGCGACAAACCTCGGAAGCCATTCCTGGAATTTAATTGGTTTGTCGGGTTGGCAATCCCATTGTTCAAACCATCTCCACCACTACGGTCAGATTTTATTCCATTGGAAATACTTTGGTGATTTTCTTGATTATTTGTGAGATTTTCTGGAATTTCTTGACGAGTTTCCCCATAATCTTGAGGAGTATCGGGGTCATCCGAATCACTATCTGAACTTGGATCTCCCTCCATGGCAATAAGTCGCCACACTTCAGCTGGCACAGGTGTAGACTCCTCATCTGAAAGGGACACCAAAGAGTTTCTTGTATGTCATTTGTTGGTAATTATCTCCAATTTAGAGTTTTGTGTCTGGTCTAAATTCAAAGTAACAGCATAAGACAATTAAATTATTCAAATTTAATATTTTTTCGAGTCATGTTGAAAAGAAACCAACTTTGGACAGAGTAGAAAAATAACAGACATCTTTTTTATTTTTATTTTATTACATTTACATCTACATAACTATCCAAGAAATGCTAATTTTAATTCTTTAAAATTCATCTTATCTGGATTTCAATTTTGGAAAATCTCTTAAATAAGAATAGAAGATACGTCAGTATATGAAGTCAGTGGACCAAGAGTAGCAGAAGCCCGAATAATCTAGCAAAAAAGATGGAATAGAAAAAAGGATTTATTTAACATGATTCTTTAACTAGAGGCTTCCATAAACAAGTTTATAGGGGCTTTTACCTGCAGTTTTTCTTAAACCCTACTGAACAAAACCTATAGTGTGTGCTCATTAGAATTGTCTCCCTTAGACAATTCTTATGGATGTATACACACAATGTAGGTTTACGAAAGCAAAAAAGAAGTAAGCCAAATACGCCTATTATTTGAAACTCTCCTTTTAACCTACCTTCATTATCCACTTCCTGTAAGGCCGACAACTCTTTAGAGAAAGGATGGTAGGCCTCTGATAATAACTTCTGTAAGACATCTGGGGCAAGTTTTGGAGGATGTTCCAGCAATTCTCGTCTAGCAGAGGAGGGTGACAAGGTTCTGACATGATAGACAAGAAGATATATCGATAATGACCACTTAAAGATGAGACTTTTCAACAATACAACATCTATAGCTGTTACACAATAGATACATTTTCGATAACACTTGATGAAAATATTCATCATTATAGTGTCTTTAAATTTCTAATATGGTAGACAATAAGCTGGATATATTTCACTTCAAACCGAGACTGTTCACCACTTAAGTGTCTATAAATATCAAATATGGTAAACAATAAGATAAATATAATATTAAACTTCAAAACGAGACTATTCACCACTTTAGTGTCTATAAATGTTTATTATGAGAGACTATAAGATGTATATATTACACTTCAAAACGAGATTACTCACAACTACAGCATCAATAAATATCGCTATATGATAGACAATAAGATGGATATATTTCACTTCAAACCGAGACTATTCACCACTTAAGTGTCTATAAATATCAAATATGGTAGACAATAAGATGAATATAATATTACACTTCAAAACGAGATTATTTACCACTTTAGTGTCTATAAATGTTTATTATGAGAGACAATAAGATGTATATATAACACTTCAAAACGAGATTACTCACAACTACAGCATCAATACATATTGCTATGATATGATAGACAATAAGATGTATGTAATATTACTTTTCAAAACAAGACTATTTACAACTATAGCTTCGATATGTATATTGTTGTGATGTGATAGACAAGAAGATTTAAGAAACAACACTGGCATGATTGGCTATTCATTTCAGCAACAGCACTAAAAAGGTCAGCCATTTTTGTTGTGTTTTAATCAACATGGGGCTTCATAAGGGGAATACATTGGTGAGTCCGTCAGAAGCTGTATACATCAAAAATGGTCTCAGCTAATTTGACAAATCTGATTAAAGATGTTTCTTCGCAGTGTAATAACACTTTACCTGGCAGTATGTTCACTTTCTGTATCGATGTCATGACTCATGATGGACTCTGTGTCAGCCATGGAAGTCCTAGACTCTGTGTTGAGGGTCAGTCTGGACATATTGGACATTGACAATGACGTCACACACTGCTCGATCAGGTCTTTAAGCTGGTCTTCCTGCAGTCTCGGTGTGTCAAGCTGGAAATAGGTTTTGTATGGCGAATTCCAATATGTTGCCATAAAGCCATGGATTGGTAGATTGATTTTCAATTATGACCTTTCTCTGCGAGGATTATGTCATTTACCAATGGCTTTGGTCCATTGACTATCAATAATGACCTTTCTCTGCTAGGATACTCTCTCAGTGTCCCTTTAAACCCAAGGATCTCAATTTTAAAGAAGAAACCCTTGCTTTTGGAAGGAAGATATTTAGTAAGGGTCACTGAGTGCTTGCTTGTTATCTAAACATAGGATTATAATTCATCTTCGATTTTTGGTAACAATTTACTGAATCTAGCAATAACTGCTAAAGTAAGCCTTAGTTACATTGAGTATACTTATCAATATACATGTATCTAATTAACCTATTCCCCTTTTTGGGGGATGATAATACTGATGAACAGTAAAAAATAACATTTTCTTTGTCAATTTTTTTAGAAACCTTGTGCAAAATGGGAAATACTTCTTATTGGGTTTGAGATTCTCCGCCATTTCAACAGTATTTCAGTTATATGATGGCTTTCCTGGCATTTATCTGACATCAGTACTAGGCTAGGACTCAAAAGTGTCTTACCAAAGGAAAACACCATGAGGCAATCAGTGCTGGTAAGAATCAAACTATGGACCCCAAAGTTACAAGTTCAACAATTCAATTACTTGGCCACAACCGTAAGGCAAGATTCTTATTTTGCAACAGATAAAGTCAATTGAGGTATTTTGGAGTAAGGAGATAATTTTACCTCCTGCTGATATTTTTGAATCAGAAGTTGGGAAATTCAGAAATTAACAAATTCAATTATTCATCCAAGCAGCAGTTTGAGGGTTCATTGCAAGACTATAATAAGTACTTAACAAATGTGAGTTGCTTACACTGAACCCTCCAGCTACTACATGAGAATAGAATGTAGCTTAAGAATTTCTAACTAAGCTTTTTCAACAATACCTCATACTCTTCAGGGTTTTGTATTTTCACCAGCTCCTGCTCAATTGCAAACATCCTTTCGTTCATTTCCCTTTGCTCTGCGTTTTGAAACAGGGCTTTCTCCCCCCTGGTCTCCCAGTCAAGTGTGTGTTTGACACCAGTGTGAGTGAACAGTTTATTCTAAGTGAGAAAACAACAGAGGCACAATGTTACAAATATTGAATGGTGAAAAACAGACAACAGAAATGCAATGAACAGTTTCAGTTATTCAATTTAATAAATAACAAGTTACAGTCTGATATCAAGCCAACAATTGTAAATTAACATACAAGATAAGTTCAAGTAAACATATTTTCAATATCTTAATTCATAACTAGATACATTTTTTTGTGCTTTCAGCATTTAAAAACATCAATGGATTATAATCAAATATGAAAAATCACATTCATAGAAATTAAATGAATAGCATTGTGCCAAAGGAAGAAAATTGTTCGTTTCTCCATTTGGCACAACTTTTTCTTGAGTTATCTGCTTCATGTGTTTTCAAAGAAATACATTAGAGAAAAATTTAATTTGTTTTTTTAGGCATAAAAAATATCATGCATGTTAAACAGATAACGATTTAACAGTGAGTCTTTCACAAAACTTAATTTGACCAAATAAAATATCTTCCATGATTAAACAGTGGTTACATCGGGACAACATTATTTCAGTTTTGTTACAATGCTTGACTTATAGGGATGGAGGATGACCCCGTACTTTGTTGTATAAGAGCTGGTTGAGCCTGGTGGAACCATCAGCATGCTGTAAGTGAGTCCAGCCTCTAATGAAAATCCAAATGCCATCACTGTAATTTGGGCCTACATGAGGAGGGACCCGTGAATTCCACTAGGCCCTCTGATATTGACTGATTTTACTGAATGTCTCAATTAGAAATGAATCTTCAAATCATAGCATTTTTCTTCTTTAAAAAGCAGCATTCAATACATTAAACAAAACAGTTCATTTTCTGAGATTTAAACACTAAATGCATGCGTTAAACAACAGTTAAGGAAGACCATGCAATAAGAAATCATTGCTTCTGATTAAAATGTCTATATTACACCAAGGGGTCTGCGGAACACTGGTTGTACATGAAAATCACTTCACAAAGAACTTAAAAGTACTTGCATTTCCCAATTAAAATTAGAATAAAAAATGGTAAGATCTCTTTCTACCTAAAAAACAAGAAATGGACAAAAAATTCAAGCTTGAAAGTAATTTTTCTTTCAAGATTTCAAAATGCTTGATTACTCTTACAAACAGACGGATAAAAAAACCAATGAAATCATGCAAATTCCCATCAAATCATCACATATAGTCAAAAACTTCACAAGATAAAACATGCAACTACAGACCAGATAAAACTGCCCCATGCATAATTTCAGAAAAATGATCATCAGATGCCTGCACATTTCTAATTTTTTTTAGTTATTCAAGCTGACAACATGAAAATTGGCTATCAAAAAGCAAAAAAATAAAGACAACTTTGTAGAACTTAGCATAATGAACAGTGAAAGAATTTTGGAAAAAAGGAAATTTAATCATCACTTTGAAGGTGATTGATCAACTGTGCAGATTGTTCATAAACATTTATTTTCTATTTTCATATAAAGTTGTCACAAGATCTGGGCATATCAAATGCACAAGGAAAGTGGCAAAACAAAAAATTTATAACCTCATCACCATTTATCATCTGAATTGATTCAGTTTTAAAATATGTAAAAGATCTTTCTCTTGGTTATCTTAAAAAAACATTGTGACAAAAGAGAAAATGTTTGCATGTAAATAACAATTTTTCTTTCTGTCACATGATAATGCAAAGCCTTGACAATGTTTGATTGTTTGAATTATCCAACAAATTTGTATTGTCGAACAAAGCAGAGAGAAATCTAATTTCTTTTGAACCTCCGTACAAGATAAGACTCTACCTTGGGAGCGTAACTCAGGGCTGATGAGGCGATGGATTCATAGTCGTCTGGAGGCATGATTTCTTTCAGGCGAGAGTCTATTGATGTCAAAGATCTCAGCTCGTCGTTGTCTGGGTGAAATCCTTCTCCGGGTTTGATGGCTATTTGGAATGGATTGGATTCATCCTAAAAGGTAATCAAATATAAGATTGACATTTACACACAACTTTAATAGAAAATTCAAGAAAAATTATCACAAAAGAAGAAAATACTAAAGACGTGGTGAAGCTAATACTTCTCTTGCCAAAATGTTTTCAATTTAGACATATTGCAAAATCCCATATGATATTATAAGTTAAATGCAACGTCTACCAAATTTTGTTTATTGTTAAGCTATTATCATACTACTATCTCTTTCTTTTGGGGTTTTATTCTGACCTGCACTGCTATGTTTGTTTGTTAATATGGGGTTTAAAACAGTGGCAAATATTCTTCAGTTAAGCTACAGCTTTCCTGGATTCTCTAGTACACTGTACCAGGGGTCTGTCATGTCTTGCCAAAGGGCACTCCCAAGAAACCAGAGGTAATGGTGGGACTAAGGCCCAAAGTTTAAAGATCGCCACCATAACCAATGAGGCATGCAAGCCCCCCTACTGCTGTTTTCATGGAAGTGTCCTTAGGCAAGACACTTATGAGCCTTAACCTAGTACATGTAAATCAGTAGAAAGATCTAATATAACTTTGTTGGCAAAGAGTTTTACACATGATCAATCAAAATATGTCATCCCAATTGAAACCCCATGACAACTATCTAGCATGACAAAAAGTCTTATTCTTTCTCCCCCCCCATCCCCTTAAATTACTTTAAAATATAGATAATTGTGAATAATATAATCAAGTTTCACCCTTTATTGTGGGTTCTTATCAGAAACGTCAAATGATTTTAATGAGTAATTCAGGGTTCTCTCTGGCTAAAATTTTCTTTGCGCCAACACTTGCGCCAAATTGAAAAAGTTGGAGCCAAATTAAAAAAATTGGAGCCAAATTCAATAAGTTGGAGCCAAAATAGTCTTTTGTAGAAGGGGAAATCCTTCATTAGGGTCACCTACAGTTCTAAAGAGGTTCTCAAGTGTTTGTTTGTTCTATTTATTTGTACGTTCTGTTTTCATTAGGTTCTATGGATTAAATCCTCTCTCACACTCAACATTTGAAACAGGACATATCAGAAACATGACTTTCACCTTGGCGTCATATTTTAACCAACTATTTTCTGTCCTCCAGGCCTCCTAGTCAGATGTTTATTTGATTTTTAGTGGGAGGCATATTCAACGACTGAGAAGATCGATTTATAGTCACTCTTGTGTTGGATCAGAACTAAGTGTCACTTAAAATCGCGGAATTTATATACCAAAACTTCGGTGCATAAAAGAGTTTCATTTATTTGTCAATCAACACAACTGACTTTGTCGATATTTGATGTCAACTTCTTTAAAAGGAGCGCGAGGGCAAACATTTTGATTGAAATGCAATTAAAGTAATCAAAGTCATAATTTCCATATAATTGAAGTTGTAAAGGCTGGTGAATGACTAAATGGTGTACACAAGAAAGTGTCACCTTCAACAAACTTGACAATCAACAGATAATGAACTGAACAAGTGTGAAAACAGGATTATCCCGTATCGGAAATTGCATTTGATAAACAAGCTGGTTCCCGAGTTTTAATTCAAAGTACTGCGATTACGGGAACCATCGATACATGGTTCTCGGCTCTACAGTAAAAACAAATCAATATTGACTCGAGATCGGCAACCATGCGGTAAACAAACATCAAATTCTCACGGAAAATAGTCGGCGCCAGGCACTTTCGCCAAATTTGTTTTTCTTGCGCCAATTTCTTGATTTAGTCGCCAATGGCGCCATTTGCGAAGGCCAGCGTGAACCCTGAGTAATTGCAATATCGGATTAATCAAATATGTTCTGAAATATGTGTTCTGCATGAAAATAATATGCTTTCTTCTCTAGACCTATGTTAGTTGCAAGGTTTTAACATTGTTTGTCATAGTTTACAAAGATGGTGATTTCAAGTCTATTCAGCTCAGAAGTCTAAGAATAAGGGCAATGGTTCCACACTTACAAGTTCCATGTTTTCTGCAATATCTGGAAGTGCTTCAACATCTACAAGAAGCTCATCAAGTCTCTTCTTCTCTTCATCTGTCATTGCTATGGTATTACCAGCATCTGCTGCCAGCTGAAAAACAATCATGAAGCTTGTTTCAGTTCTGTAGTAATAAATTCACGACACAAGAATTAACCCATTATTTAACAGGGGCCTTCATTACCTAGTGACAATTGTACAGATCTTTAAATCACAAAGCCCTCTTCGCTTGTGTTCAAATCATGGTAGCTGTAAATTTGAAGTGTCATGTCAAACAGAATGTTGTTTGTTTTCCTGTTGACTGACTGTACTTAAAAGTTAAGTAAGAGGTCTTGCTCCATCTATGATGAGCTGCATATTTTGAAATGACTGAAAAGGTTACACAATATAAAAACCCTATAAAACTAATAAATATTTCTACCTTTACACCAATTTCAATGCATTTTCAGGTATTGATTTATGAAACAAATAAAAAAAAAATGCTCATGAGAAATTGCTCATATCAAGCAATTATTTTCTATACAAAGGTTTCTGCACAAATCAATATTATGCAGAAAGTGTTCTAGTACTGTTATTGGTATATACAGTTGCTCTAAAAAATTCCACTTTGGGATTGAGTCAAAACACAAGAGTAAGAATTTAAGAAATGAAGCTATAGTTAAAGATGCACTTACTTCCCTATTTCGTTTGATAAAGTCTTTTCCCCGTTTTTTATGTCTGCCTTTACCGTCGACACTGCCTGAGGTCACAGAGTTGGTGTCGCCCCTTGATTGTCCGTCCTCACTATCCTGTCTACTGGTGGTTCTAGTGGATCTAGACTTGGCTAAAAACAAACAGATGGAGAGATACATGAAATAAACACACAAAAAACATTCTTTGTTGCATTTATCATATAATGATGGATAGAAACATGTCATGAACACAAGAAATATTCTTTGACGCATTAATCATATAATGATTACCTTCCTTTTGAAGTTTTGAATTCTAGAGCTTAAAACTTGCTACATTGTTATAGAGTTTAAAAAGAAACAAAACATTTGCTATGAGAATTTGCTGAACCAATTACAAAACGATTCTTGTCATTGCATTTTAATGGAAGAAGAAATGCCATTACGATTAGGTTTAAATGCATTCATGTTGTCGGTTAATGGGCTTTTGAATTTAACCAATTTTGTCCCAAATCCATTTGTAAAAAAATCATTTTGCAATAAAATATGATTTGTGACTGGTCCAAATCAATATGTTTTTCTGTTTTACTGATGGAAGAAACCCCTATCTTTACTGCCAATAAGGACTGGTCATCTGGGTAGATCAATTGACATTCCATTAGTCAGCAAGTAAACTACCTCTTATGAAAGTTCAAATCTACTGCTTCTTTGACTTGAAAGCATATTAAGAAGGGTCTTTGTGAATTTAATTTTACTACTCTAACCACTAGACGATGGAGGAACACTGGCACCATTCTTTTTT
This sequence comes from Cerastoderma edule, assembly GCA_947846245.1. Taxonomy (NCBI): domain Eukaryota; kingdom Metazoa; phylum Mollusca; class Bivalvia; order Cardiida; family Cardiidae; genus Cerastoderma; species Cerastoderma edule. The sequence goes on from OX401404.1 coordinate 10,715,565, forward strand.
CTTTCTCTAAAATGGTCCAAATTAACAGCAACAGATGACAACATGGCAAGAAAAAAAATCATTTCTTTTTTGATCTTGTGTTGAAACTTCATGGGTGAAAGATGAAGAATTTCAAAAACCTGAAATCTGTAGTTCAAAAGTCTCAAAAACCTGAAATTCAGGAATAATCCTAAACATTTTTACCCATGAAATTTGTTAAGAGCAATTTGTCCTCAAGACACAATGGTTTCTAAAGTATTCCACAACAGAAGTGGCAAAGTGAGGTATTAATGTTTACAGAGTTGAACTACTTACGTTTCCTTGATCTGTCTGAGAGAGTTGATCCATCTGTATGGAGTCCAGGATATTCATCTTCATTCAGTTGGGTGGCAAACACTTCTTCTCCAGTAAACTCATCGGGTACTGTCACACCTTTATAGGATATCAATACAAACAAACATTATATAATATGATTCTTTTGTAAGTTAATTGTTTTAGAATCTATTACAAATGTTTTAAAATCTAAAATGGAATGAATACTTGTCCTTCTTAAAAAAACAAAAAGAAATTACAATGGATCTGATGTTGGATGAAAATTGTGTCTATAGATACTTAAGATAAGAAATCAAAATGGTGATACATATTTTTTTCTATTGCCTTAAATTACCTCACCAAGTATTTTTTTTCCAAAACAAAAATAAATAGTTACAAACATTAATTACATGTAAACCCAATGTGGTGTGTTCGAGGTTAAAAACTCTCTTCGTTTTTTTTTTCATTCAATTTTGACATTTTATTTAAAAGGGTATAGTAAGAATATAATTCTAAAAAAAACCTTTCAATATATTGGCCAAAGCCAAAAAAATAGATACTCAATCTGACATTTTTTTCAAACTTCAAATAGAATTACTGTAGTTCCATTTCTTGCTTTATGTGTGAACCTTTTCAAATCATCTTATCACAACAACATTAAATGATTGTGCAAAAACATGAAAAAAATATTGTGGCCAAATACAACAGTAATACAAAGTGATTCATTGCTGCAAGTTATTGATGCTAACAAGAAGAAAAAATCCCTTCCTTATGAAATATCTAAACCCCTCTTCTATGTTTTAACATGCTAAATGTAAAGGATTACAGTTTGGATAACGTAGGACAAGCAAAGCTTCTGATAGAAAGCCTTTTCAGCTTAAATCTTGTGATGTTTACACATTAGTCACAACTTTCGCTAAGCAAAGTAACAGACATTTATAAAATTATGGATCTAACATACAAAGCCTGCATGTTTTAACCCTTAGAATGCTAGGGAATTATCTGCTTGAATTTGTTGAGGAAAGATACTCAGAGAAGCAAACAGGTTAGATCTCAGGCCAGCCGCCAATTTACTTGGCGGCTGGCCTGGATCTAACCTGTTTGCATAAACATGAAGTCGGTTTCAGCACTTTAAGTGTTAAGTTGGTAGAAAATATATTTCTTTTTACAAAGATCTATCACACCAAATATGTCAGGTTTACAAATTACTTTTTGTTGTTAAAGCATATTATCATATGTATCATAAAGATGGCCTAGTATAACTATCATTTCCTGTTTTTTTAAAAGAAAAAAACAAATCATAGTTAGCTTGCAAAGAGTTCCTAATGTGACTGTTTCATAGCCATGTTATGCATGTTCATAGATGTATAGGTAACCTTTTACAAATATTTAGCATTCTATCTGGCAAGAAAAAATTTGAATTATGCACAAACAAAAATTAGACATGCAACATTCAAAGGGTCTGATTTCAGGCCATGTCTTGATAGGAAGAAAAGTAATTCTTTCCTCAGTGACCCTAGTTTATCTCTAAATCATAATAATTGGTACTCTTCAGAAATGTTTCATCCATACAATTCTTAGTACCGGTACCCTTAGTATAGGGGATTAAAAAGGACTGTGTTATAGATTTGGATCTTAACTTTTTAAAATGAATTGTCTTCTTCCAATAAAATGACAACATAATTTTTTTAAGAAACAAAAGACTGGATCATGAACAGCTTTCCAACCCTGTTTATAATCATACAGAAAAGTTAAATAGCATTTTTCATTGCAGATATTGCAATCCTTTCAGACAAGCTTAACAACAAACTAAACTTAGAATTAGAGATGCTTTTTGCAGATACCATTGTTACATGGAAACTATTAACAGCTCTTGTCACATGACTTTAGCAAGGTGCACAAGAAGGAATTTCTGCAATTAGGGGCTAAGGCTCACTTCACATCTATTTAATGAAATCTCTGGGTTTCAGCAACTTAGAAGTACAGAAATTAATAATGGCATTTTGTTAAGTAACAGTGATCGTTAATATCAAATTTGCAATGTTTATTACTCCAAGACCTCAAGTCTGAGTAAGTCCCTTTAATGTATATAATTTCAAATACTGCATGCAAAAGACCCATTTGACTCTCTCATCCGGACTTAATGATGCAGTTGATGGCTTGTAGTGACTGACAGAACATCCATTACATGTGTTTTTACAATATCAAGGTCACCTGTTTCACTATCACATGGCACACCCCAGGCTTCAGTGACAACCTTCATGCTTCTAGGTGTAAAATCACTAGAAACTGTGCATTCACCTTTACTGACACCTATACAAGCATCAATAGGTGTATCACTGCACAGTGATTGATTGTTTGTACTAGGTTCAGGTGTATCATGTTCAAATCTAGCAGAGAATAGCTCATTTGTGGCTTCCTGAGCTAAACATTCAGTATCTGCAATTAAGTCAGTAGTATAACAATGTTGAAGAAGATTTTCAGAAAGATAATGAAGAAGTCAGTATCAGCATGAAAAAGCTAGCAGTGAATACTGAGAGCAAAATAAAGAAGATTGGCTTGAGGGGAATCAGTTTGAATGAATGAATGGTGTTTTAAGGCGCATCAACAGCTAAGGTAATTAAGCGGGCATTATGATGATATGGATAAATGTATATTGAATTATTTACATGTTAAAATGGGAATAAGCTTCAAACTGATTAATTGGCAGTTGAAGAATAAAAAGACATTGTCAAACAAAGGAGTCTTAGTTGAATTGTGGGCTTTTTACAGGAAAAGGGGAGTATGTGTGTAATTATATGAAGGTAAGTTTGGGAAAAAAAGAAATGAGTAAAGTATAAAATAACTAAATTGAATTATGGATAAACAGGAGTTCCAATAGAACAAATGAAACACTAAAGCAATAAACTGGGCTTACTTTACAGTATAATTTTAGAGTTCTTTTACAATTGATATTGATATTGAGTTTCAAAGTTCTATCAATTCCTGTTGACCAAGTAACTGAAATTGTAAAAGTATCAAATCACACAACACTTAAAATATCATTTGATACTGTTACAATTTCAGTTACTTATTCAACCCAAATTGACAGAATTTTGAAATTCATTATCAATGGTAACAGACCTCCAAATTTGTACTGTAAATGAGCCCAGTTTTTGTTGGTTTAATGTTTCATTTATTCTATAGGATAATGATAAGGTTTATTTACAAAAGTAAAAAAAAAGCCAAGGTTAGCCTAGAGCGACCAAAAATCTTCACATCATACATCAGAGACCATTGAAACAAGAGGGTCTGATCAAGCATTGGTATTTAAAAACACAACTTATACATAAAAATAGCTACAATGTGGTCCCATCAACAATTGAAAATAGCAATTTTGAAATTTGGTTGTAAAAAAAAGACAATATCAAGTCATGCTCATCTTCTGTTCTATTATGTTTTACCATGATGTATTTTGTTTAATGTTTAAGTAAATTTACACAGTTTTGCAGGTTTTTCTTCACTGATATTCTGGCTTAAAAGAATGTGTTGAGGGTCCAACTAAAGACTTTAACAACTAACAACTCCTTCACAAAAAAAATGATTTAATAGTCTTGTATTGAATCCCCACCATGAGTCAACAAGGAGGCAATTCTGAATAAAGAAATGAGCCAAACACAGTTTTTTAGAATGGAATAAAGTAAAAGGAGAAAAAGGAGTCAGTAAAGGAATTAAACATTGAATAAAGGAAAACAGTGGTTAGCATACCCTCATTATGCCTCGGAGGAAGTTCTAGAGCAAGATATTTTTGTTCATTTGTTTGCACCTCTTTGTATTCACTGTCTTTGTTCTTGTGTATCTCTTCCAACTCACGGCGTATTCTACAATACAAAACATAAACAGCTTGACTATCCATCACACATTATAGTTTGCAATAAGTCTTAATCACTTCATAAAAATAAATTAAAAGGAATATGAATTTGTTTTTTTTGTGTGTTGAGTTAAACTTCACATCAACATCATTGCAGTTGTTAACCCATGTCTGGCTCAATATAGATGGAGAAAGATCAAAGGAACTCACTTGTCCATAAAAACTAATTAAAGATTAGCCCACTTAATAATTTAAGAAATAATGATCTAAAATTTACCAGCAGACGATCAAAAATCACACTTTCTTCATTGTGATAGGTAGAAACCATTGTGACAATTACATAAGGATGAATTTTTCATTATGCTTACTGTAATCTTGCAATCTACACTGATAAATATACTATCCCTAACTTTGAAATACTTCACTAACATCACTGCATACTTATACAGTCAATGAAGTATTCATACAGGCACATGTTAAAAAGCGGCTAGATAAACCTTTAATTTCAGTAGGTACAGGATATTTAGTAGGAATTACCCTAAATTGTTGAAGAATAGACAATTAAAAAAAACCTGTCGCAATAACAATTATCTAAATGAGAAAATGCTAAAAGGCACCACAAAATACAACTAAAAGAAATGACTAAAAAACCCTCCCATTTTTTATTTGAGAGATCTAACAACGTACCTTCTTTCCAAGAGAATTCTGTCTCGTTTCACTTCCTTCTCTCGTCTCACTCGCTTGGTAAGGATTTTATCAAGTTTCTTCATTTTTATGATGGCCTCCTTTAACTTGGGATCAATGTTGTCCATATCATCATTAACACCTTTTTCAGCATCTCCAGCCTCACTTTGGGTGTCAACAGGCTCTCCAGCTGAAAAATTAAAGATAAGATTAATCCTTAGTTTGGCAAGAAATTGCTACAACAAACATCAAGAAACATCTGTGTTAAGTTGTCTTGCATTTGGCAGCAATCAACACTTGTCAATCTTAGAATACATTTCATAGGTTCAATGCAAGATTGTAGTAAGTATTTAACATATGTGAAGTACTAACTATACTACTGCACTGAAGCCTCAACCCTTCATATGAATGTTCAAGCAGCTTGTGCTTCTGATGAGTATTTATTCATGCCTCTGTCTTATTGTACACAGATGAAATAAATTTTCACAGGGCAATTCAAACAGAAACAAAACAGGAAAGATTTTCCACAGGTAGAATACAAAACAATGTTCAAAACAGAAGAAATGGCTGGTATTTCTTTTTTTGCATAATTAGTTCATTTTATCTGCAGTACACCAGTTGTGTAAAATTCCAAGTTTTTGTTTGGTTGGATGGTCCATAAAGTTGATGTGCATTCTTTTAGACTCCCTTCATGTCAAGTTCTGCCACCAGGTTCTTTTATTCCAAATATTCACTTAACTGGCTTAATTTTGAATGAGCAAGAAACCACTGTGACAAAAGAAACAATGGTTCTAATGAGCTATTTGTTCATAATATCATGAACAAATTTTATGCTATTGCTTTAAATTTTGAACAATTAAAAAGTAAATAGATTTGGATAAATATTGTTTCTAGATAAATAACTGAAAGGGATGATTTGATGAACTTTTTCAAATATCCTTAAAAAGAGAGCACTAACCTGCAATCTTCTCCTGTTTTTCAAGCTTTTTCATTTGTATCTGGTATACCTCCAACTCTGATTTCATTTCCTGTCTCACATTATTCTTAATTTCCTCCCGAATTTCTCTCATGATCTCGTTTTCTTCCTCACTATCAAGATCATCATGTTCCTCTGCAATTAGAAGCACTTCGAGATGATTCATCTACATTTTGTTTGGAATAATATGCACATTCTAGTTGATAATGAAAAATTGAAATTAATAGAATGATGTTCTTCTGATTTCAGAGAAGAAAGAAAATCGCTATAAATTATCCTCTTATATAACAAAAACTTAGCGTTGGCAAGAGCAAAAAAATGTAATTTTCGAAAAAGATTTTATTGGTATAGGAAATAGCTCTTTTAACCACAAATCAGATTTTATAAAAACAACAAGACAAAAGGAAACGTTACTCCCAAAAAACAATTTCTCTTTATGTCAAGATAATTTCCACTCACTTTGAAATACATGGAACAGATTCACAGAATAGAGGAGCGTGGGAATTTGAGTTAAACTGCTGCTTTCCCGAGGTTCTATGCAGCAGTTAAAATATAAACAACAGGATCAACTAGGTCAAAACTACAACTTAAAATAGCCTAACATTGTAGTTTTGTTAATATATTAAAGTTGAACTAGAAACAAATTTTGTTTAAAATTCATCCATATCTCACAGAAAACTGAGCCTTACCAGCTATAGGCACTAGGGACTGTGTGTTGTTTGAGTCTGTTGGTTTCGGTGTTGGTGGTTGATCATCAACTGGTCCCGTGCCCACCAGCCTCTTCAACTCTTCATCCACTTCTCTTTCCAGATCCGTCCCATCAAAGCTCTCCATGCTGAATTCATCGGAGGAAATCTCGTCCTCCTCATCATCAGAGATGGTTAAAATCTGGTTAAGATGAGCTCGAAGATCATACCCCTGAAATAAATAGTACAGTCACGTAGTATAGTTTATGAGTTGAAGAAAAGAAAACATTTCACCCTGTTGGCCATTGTCATTTTCTGTATGAAGTATTCATTGTTATAAATCATTGGAAGTTTTATGTAGAATTTCTATCTTACTTAACCCTTTCCCAAACAAAGTTTTTTCGACAGTTCCAATTTGAAAGAGTTTGCAGACGACATTTCAAAATGTGATGAAATTGGAAAATAATCTTCTAATAGGGCAGAAAACATTGCGGGAAAAGGAAAAATTGCTCGTCACGAGCAATTTCTCCTTTTCCCACAATGTTTTTTTAAGTCGTCTGCAACAAAGTGGTCAAATGTCGTTATTGTTGGGGACAGGGTTATGACAAGGTTTTTCCTACAGTTTTAAATATTCATGACTTTACCTTGATGCCTGCATGGCAGTTTTTATCCATTACTTTTTCTAAGACTAAAAAGATTTTTTTTCTCTGAACGGTGGACAATTAGGATTTGATTGGTTTTTAGCAAAAGAACTTGACTATTAAGATCGATTCATAATATTTCACTCAATTTTCAATATATCAGTAACTTTCAATATATCAGTAACTTAATATTATCCTATAAAGACATTTAAAAGCTTAACTTGTTATGTCCCACTGCCGATATATGTGCTGTATTGTTAGAATCAGGAAGAATTAAGTCTCATGACATCAGAAGAGATATAGTTTAAACATACTTACAAGGTACTAATTTCTTCCAGATAATTTCTGGATTTCTAAGTCAATAAATCCATTTATCTAAAGGCTTCTAATAGCTAAATTCAAGATTAGAAAATAGGTTAAGAAAATGAAATGATGAAGTAAATACTAAATACCTTTAATACATTTGTAGAGTTGCCATTTTTGGCAACCATATCCGTGAAAGATGAATTGGTTGATTGAGAGGCGGAAACGGACTTTCCTGAAGATGCTCTGCTGCCTCCATCTAAACTTCTGTTGTCATTATTCGGAGTTGAACGATTGCTGGAGGATTTTTTCTTTCTCTTTTGTGAAGAATCCATTGTTATTTCAACTAAACTGAAAAAAAAACTTCTATAATATATTGCTATCATTCTCAGGGCTTCTTTGCATTATATAACAGACTTCCATAAAAGGCACCTTCGGAATTGGAAATTTCTTTAAAATCATGCAGTTTTCCCAAAAGCTCAAAGTCAAACCAGCTTTTAGGCTTCCCAATTAGCAATTTCAGTGATAAGATTTCCCAAAATCAACAGGCTTGGGCATCTTCGCAGTTGAAGGGAAAAAAGCCCTGACTCTTTCTACATTAGTTTCAATTTGTCTCTCAAAATCATGAGACAGAAGAAAACATTTTATAACATTAAGCAATTTTCTATTGGCCACAATGCTTTCATTGGCAAGTTTTCAAATAAAAATGGCTTATAACATATGTGATGTTTGAGCTTACATCCTAACCGGTACATGTGTATAAAGTTTAAAGACAAAGTAAAAAGAAAACACAAAAAACATTTAAATTTGATCAAAACAATTGAGATTGATTATGGCGTTATTTAAGAAAATAGTTGATATTGTTAAACCAAATATTCAGTGTCTATTCAAGACAGCGCGATTCGCCCTATTTTTCCAAATATCACACACTTTTTCAACATGCATGCAAAAAAATCGCGCATCCTATTCCTATACAACTCATAAATATTTTGATTGTAAAAATTCGCTCAGCTGTTAGAAAGTACTCAGCGTGTTCTTGACAGAACGCTCGAAATCAAAAGGGTTAGTTTTCCGATACGGTTCATTAAAATATAAGGAGCCAACTTTTGATGGACATTTGCTGTTAAATAAAGAAATACGAAAATTTCGTCTTAATTTAGCAAGGCATGTAAATATTCCGAGAAAAACCTTTGTTAACATAGTGTAGACTTCCTTGATCAACATGTCGAGGAAGCGGATAACAGACTTCTACAACAAACCTGAACCCTCAGTGAACATCTTTTGATACTGACATATGATTATTGATATGATATAACGGGCATTTACTGTAAACTGAGTTTTGGGCATACATATATAGACCTAGTAATACCACAAGGATTCGTAGTTAAGGTACTTAGGGATGATGTGTTTAACAATTACCCCCCCCCCCCTAATTTGAAAAAATCCCCCCTTATTTTCAAAGAAAAGGGCAAATTTCCCCCCTTCTTTTGAATTTTTATTTTATACATTGATTTGGGATATTTGTGTCCAAAGTGCATGACACTACACTTAATTATATTAAATCTCAGTAGCCTTTCTTCAGAACATATGAAGCTGGTGTTGAAAAAAATCATTTAGCGTACAGTCAACTCGACAGTTTACGATCATCGACAGTTCCAGATCATCTTATGTTTGTTCTCAAATTTCTATGAATGCAAAGAAACTCTGGCCTTAAAAACCTAAGTATCAATTGGTATATTCATTAAGCTGTTGACAAAACAAAGATGACATTTCCACTACTGTTCAAGCGATCACAATCAATTTGGAACGGTTAATTAAGAACAAGACAAGTCACAGGAAGTTGACCTAATTTCAACGATTTTTTTTTCTTGGAGATTTTGTCCCTCATTTAAACAAAATGTACACCTAAAATTGACATCATTCGTAAGAAAAAATATAATACAATGTAGTCATGTGAAAATTTCATGCTAAAACGGGCCTTGGATTAAATAATTGTATGTTGAATGAAGGCAGGGGAACTCGACAGTTTCGGATCACCTGTTTGGTACTATAGGGGTTTTCTCAACATTACTTCCGGTCATTCTCATACACTCTTAAAAGGAAAAAGTAAAGTAATTCATTAAAGAGAAGTTGTTCCAAGCATGTCTTTGATGAAAACTAAGTATTAATTGATGATATTTTTTCTGTTTTGATTGCCTCTTTGCTAGGTTAACTATTTTTACAATAAATGATATGACAATTAGCGTGATTTGGAACTGTCACATTTGATCCGAAACTGTCGCGATGACAAAAACTGAAAAATGGTAAATAAAAGCGGCAAATCATTGGTATTAATGGACAGAGGATGATTTACCCATTTAATTCATATGTTGATTTTTACAGGAAATGGGTTAGTATGCATACAAGAAAAAACGATCTTTTATCTATTAGTGATCCGGAACTGTCGAGTTGATTGTATGAGGAAAAAAACCGCATATCTGACTATCTATGATGCTATTTCTAAAACAATAAAGATGATCCACTTCAATGAATGAAGTTTATTCTGGCTTTTCAGTCCATCATAACCAAATGCCATAAAAAACATGTTACTGATGCTGTGTGACAGTCTTAGTTGACATAATTTCCATGGAAACTAACACGAATAATTCTAAATAAACCCGTCGTATGATAATTAAGTGAAATATTAATTTTCACACTCTCTTTGTTTAATGATGTCACTTACCATTTCATGAAAACACACTTTCCTGAACCATAATTCACTAAAAGTGGTGTGTTAAGTTTTAATGCTCAACTGAAATTGTTTCGCTACCTTCCATATTGGAATTCAATGACTGGTTGGCGGAAAATTCTGTTTGTGTACAACTATCAGTAATTGTATTGCAAACCCGTCAGAGCACTAGTTTAACAACTTCCGGTAGACTATTCCATTTTGTAATTGAGGGTATAATTTTTTTTGACAGCAAAACTTTTTAAGGAAAAACACTAAAAAAATGATCGATATATACAAGTGATTATTTTCAAAATTAAAATCTATCTAACTTTAGGTTATATTGGATTATAATGATCATAAAAGAGTAAATATTTCAGGCAGTTTTGATTCATTAAACCCCCTCTTTAAAAATGTGTGGTCCTTTCAACTTCCGATAAATAAGAGCACGTTGTTGTGAAAACTCTATCTGTCAAAATACATAGTCTAACTACAATTTTGATTAAGGATAAAGTGAATCCTCAGATTGAATGCACTATGTCTTCCAAGAAACAGGAAAATAAAATGGAAACAGAGATAGGTGCCCAAACAGACAATGAGTTTGTAACAGTACAGAGAAAAAAGGGTTCAAGGAAAAGAAAGTTGCCAAAACAAGATGAAGAAATGAAATCTGAGACTGCAATGGACACGAAAGAAGAAACACAACAACCTGCTCCTAAGAAGCCGAATTTCCCTCCAATAAGCAACGAAAAACTTACGGTAAAACATTTGATATACATCAGAACTGAAATATTGAGTGATGGATGGATCGCTGGTCACTAAGTTTAAACCACGCTCATTCCTGAATTAGTCAAAATAATTCGAAGTGAAGATTGCTTTTTATTTTCTGATGGGGCAAACTAAGGATGAAATTTCGAACGATCCAAATAGGACTATGTGGAAAACCTAATTACGCATTTTTTTATGTGTTTAAATGACAATTGGCACCTAGTCAAAATAATTCGATGTGAAGATTGCTTTCTATTTTCTGATGGGGCAATCTAATCGAAATTTCGAACGATGCAAATAATGTCAGACTTTTTTTACAGATTCAAAGCACAAATGGCCATTCAAAGTATATTGGTATGGCAAGAAATGTTAAGTAAATTTACATACCACCAAACAATGGCATCAAACATTTTGTCGCAAGCTTCGAAAGTTTGACGGGAGATATTGCCCGATACAAAATTTCTCAATATTTTCCGATGGCGTCAAATCAGTTTTACTAATTGGCACCAAGATTAACCCTCATTACTAAATGTATACTGTAAATAAGGTGAAACAGAAATTTTTAAGAAAATCTACTGCAAATGCAAGACGTATACAGTCGAGCCTAGTCAAAATTATTTAACATGAAGATTGCTCTTTTTTTCTAATGGAGCAATCTAACGTCGAAATTTCGAATGATCCAAATAGTGTCTGATTTTCCAAATTCTGATTTTCCGATTTAAAGCACAAAATGGCCATTCAAATTCAATTGATAAGACTACATAATTATGTAAAATAAACTTACATACCACCAAATGATGGAATCAATTTCCGTTTGACAAGCGCAATAGAAGTTTATTGGGAGCAGAAAAATCGTCACCTAGTGTCAATTTAACTGTTCTTACAAGGTAAATATGAGAAATACCAACAAGTTAAGTGTATGGATCGATTAAAAAGGGATTAGCTCATAACTATGAGTAATGTCATTTGATATTTAACTGTAATAATGGAAATATCGGCTTTCAAACAGTGCGACAAAAATTGTGGCAGCTTCCTCCATTAAATGAATCGTTTGAAAGTTTGATGTGATGGGAGATATTGCCTGATGCGAAACTTTCTCAATATTTCACGATAGCGTCTAATTAGTTTGACTACAGTTGAGCCTCAATAATCCGGTTGTCGTTTATCTGGAATATTCGCTCCGGACAATAAAACTTGGGAACCAAACCTAACTTTTAATAGTATATGTCATGTGTACGGCTTATCTGAAAACCATTATCATGATTATTATTTTTGCAGTAACCTATGTTAATTGATGGTACTGTAATATGAACTGAGAGAAGTTATCAGACATTCACACCTTTTGCAAGCTTGCATGTATACTTTATCATAAAATGTCACCGAGTGTAGTGTACTGTAAGGTGTTGATTGTTTGTAGATTGGTCATTATGTCAGTTAACTGGTTTTATTATCTAATTGTAATCATGATCGTGTGCAGAAAGTCGAGTTTGTAAAAGGTGCTAATTCGCTGCATAGACAGCGATCAGGAGACAATATCTGGCAATCATTTTCAATTACATGTACTGCATATTTGTAACTTCATAGTAATTATAACGATTCACTGTGTATAGGTAAACCTTTCACTTGAAACTGGCCGACTCTTTATTCCAGATTATTCGTTAATACGGACATTACTCCTGGGAACAAAAGTGTCCATATAAACGATGCTTGACTGTACAGTAATAGGTGAAGTTGTTATAAACTATTTTTCCTTCTAGAACTTCATTATTGAAGTTTTTTTTTTAAATTTTCAGGCTGGCAAGAACCAGCTTAGGAAAATTCAAGTGCCTTCTAACAGATATACCCCACTGAAGGAGAACTGGATGAAGATATTTACACCACTTGTAGAACATTTACATCTTCAAGTCCGCTTTAATCTGAAATCCAGAAATGTAGAAATAAAGGTAAGCTACAGTTTAATACAATAAACCTTTTCCTGATTTTCAAGTTTAGGAACTTTTCCAAGGTGAATGCAACAGCAAACAACATTCATAATGTAAAGATAATTCTTGCCATTTGATAATTGATAGAAATCATTTTGATGGAAAGGAGGAATTTTGATAGCCTGAAATCAATATGTCTGACTGATTTTTTTTCTAAGGCATTATGGTTAAATTGCTAAAATCAACTTAATATTTAATTGAGGTGAAAAGGGTCCCAAAGATGCTTTCATTTCCTGATAATTATGTACATTTTCTGCTCTGGATATTGATCGTCATTTGATAATGCATTGCATAAGATGGAATCATTTCACAACATAAGAACACAGAGAGATGAACTTCATTTTATATTTATTGAGGCATTTGTTGGTCAAGATTAAAAGCAACAACAGGTTATGACATCCTCTCCATGACACATTTATTTTGCTAGGAGCAATTTACTTTTTTGTCACAGTGGGTGTTTTAAAATCATGCAGCAAATGCATCACAATGAGGTATTCAGAGTTAATGTGAACTGATAGTTTATTGCAGATGACAAAAAATGATCACTCTTTTATTTTACATACAATGTTGCTCAATGAACATTATGCTTAGAATGCTAGATAATTTTCTAAAAATAGATTTTTGTGTCATCTGCTTTTCAAAACCTTAAAAATCCGCTTAATTTTGATGAGAAAAGATACTCAGAGTAGCAAACAGGTTAGATCACAGGCCAGCTGCCACTTTACTTAGTGGCTGGCCCAGATCTAACCTGTTTGCATAGTCATGAAGTTAGTTCCAGCACTATAAGGGTTAAATTTACTATGACTTAAATAGTAATTTCTGTCTTTGTTGCAATGCTTCTTTCTTAAAAGAAAGGTTAACACTTGACTTGTTCTAGAAATGAATATGGTTTGTGTATTACATAGCTTTACTGTATTGCTGTTTTGTAGACCTGCAAAGAGACAAAAGAAATTGGGGCATTGCAAAAAGGAGCAGACTTTGTCAAGGCATTCACACTGGGCTTTGAAGTGGAGGTAAGTTTCCCTCTAATTTTATACATTCTCTGTCACTGGCAATTTGAAAAGTGGTTACGGTTGTGATCTTGTAACTCAGGGGTTCTGAGTTTGATCCCAACTGGTGCAATAAGAGTCCTAGCACTGGACTGGTGAATCCAAGGAAATCTGTAAAACCATAAATTGAAGAATAGTTTACATGACTAAGGTGTTAATGAAAAAGAAAACACATCAAGTATATTTAAATGTGTTGTTTAAGAAAAATTATCAAGTCCTTGTCACAATAATAAAAGTATGATCTCTTTCAGATAGTCTTTTTAACCTCAATTTCATAAAAGTAACTTTTGAAAAAAAAAATATATAAACATACACTTAATCCATGCCCTTAATACTTGTATGATTGAAGGCTTTTTTGTCCGAAAACATATATAGATATTGAACCTTGATCAAGAAATGTACTTTTGGTTTTGTATTCAAGTATTTCAATACTTGATAAGAACGCTGATCTGTTAATTCTGAATTTTTGAGAGAAAAAAGATATTGTTTTCTGTATTTTACAGGATGCTCTTGCCTTGGTACGGCTGGATGACTTGTATTTAGAATCGTTTGAAGTTACTGATGGTAAGCTTTGTTATTTCTCTTGTACATTTGATTACTAGACAGTAAAGCTTATATAATTCACCTGACCCTCAATAATGGAAGTGGAAAATGAATCGGTCAAATTGAAAGTGACAGTAGACGACAAAGAAAAGCAAAACAAATATCTATAATATGTTACCTCTGATATGTTGGGTAGAAACAATTGAGGCAAAAAGTTAAGTTAATTATTATGAGCATTTTTTTTTTTTTTTTGTTCACAGTGGTTTTTGTGTTAAGGGTGATTCAGCACCTTAGTCCATTGAATTTACATACCACATTTTGAGGGACAGTACTTTATCGATACACAACAGCAGTCTGACCCCAATTACTCATTAAACATCCGCCTTCACTGTGCGGACTAATACCTTCTTGGAACTAGAAATGTAGTCCGGATCTACTCGCTTTGTTTTGCTTAATATTATTTTAACCAGTGCCTCATGAGAAATCGTGTAAAAATGTCCAGATGTTCGAAAAATAGTTTATCGTTCAGTCTCTGTTCACAGAAATAATAATCATAGTAATGGTGGTAAAAGGAGCAGCTGTTTACCTCGAGATGTTGCCCAAAGACATTTTCAAATGTATCCTTAATCATATTGCTTTAAACGCACCTTAGTCCTTCAGCGCTATCAGCGCTTTGATTAAGATTGTGCCCACAGACATGCCAAGGCAACGTAAAATCAAATCAAGAGTCAAAGATGAATATTTATCAGAAGAGGATTTTTTGCCATCGTTGGCAGACTTGTTTAAATGAGAAATTATACTTTATTGACCAAAGGAATATTCAATCATTTCATATTGGATCATTCATAGCAAAATAGTGTGACTAGATTTTTTTTTTAATGATCCAATAATAATTTTTATGAAATTCCCTTGCAGGATTATAACATTCTCATTGTATTCTTCTCTAATTCATATGTTGCAATTATTTGCAGTGAAACCACTGAAAGGAGATCACTTATCTCGAGCAATCGGAAGAATAGCAGGGAAAAACGGAAAAACCAAGTTTACTATTGAGAATGTTACAAAGACGCGGATTGTATTGGCAGATACGTAAGTACCCCTTTCTTGTAACCTTGACATAAAGTGAAATGTAGAATCAGAGAAGGTGGTCATTCCTTTACCAGCTTTTTCATTTATATGAAATGTGAGTATTTAGAAGCATTGTATTGATTAGATGTTGAATTGTTCAGTTATTGTCTTCTGAAGAAAGTGTGGGTTACACATTACATCAAATATACTTATTTAAACCTTATTTAAATTTGCCTGCAGCCTAAAATATAAGGAACCATTCCTTGCATACAGCAATTTCTCCTTCTGACATAGTTGTTATGCAAAGAGAAAGTTATATTTCATACTAAATAGTTGTTACCTTTTGTTGCTATTGATTTCAATGAGACAGAAAATCTCTTTTAGAAGTATTCCTTGAATTATGATCTAGGACAAACTGACTGAGATGGTAAAACATGGCAATCTTCATTAACATAGAACAGAACAGAACAGAAGTTTATTTCATGACTTGAACACTTAAGGTTCATCGTCATTACAACATATACACATACATGAAACAATGGAATATATGTAAATACATACAAATGTACTTATAAAGATACAAAAGTAATGCGAAAATAGTGCTTAATATGTAAACATCAGAGATAAAAGTATACAATATAGGACAAAAATCACTTAATTATTTCATTTGACTTACGAAATTTGGGTATTAAGTTGGCTTATTCTCTTCTCATTGGCTAATTTGTAATAAATTCCTATGCCATTTAACGTGTTAATGTTTGAACAATTTAAAAGTTTTATAAGTTTAAACATACTAGGTTTTCTATAGTAAAACTGCCTAATATAGTTTTCTCTTATATCTTTATAAAACGGGCATATTAATATGAAGTGAAATTCATCTTCTATTTGGTCTAAATTACAAAGTGTGCATTTTCTGTCATTTCTATCAATATTCCTATGTCTACCAGTTTCAATTAATAATTGATGAGCAGATATTCGCAGTTTTGCAACAGCGTTTCTGTATGTTGGTATGGTCATTTTTGTGATATATTCCGATATTTCGAATTCGATTTTCAGGTGTTTGTAGAGTGAAAGTGATGTTTTTGTGCTAATGTCAATATGCCAATCGTTTATATAGGAGTCTATTAATCTATTGCGTAAAACAGGTATAAAAGCATTTACATTCACTGATGATGGAAAAAGCCATATTTCATGAAATCCAGTCGACTGTAACAAACACTTTACTTTATCAAACCATGTATCACGATTTGTGTTGCTACTTGTGATCATATGTTCGATCGAAGCATGTAGAATACAATTATTGCCTTTTACAGTGTACAATTTTAAAAAATATTTGATAATTCTAATTTTAATAGCTAATGCCACACCTTTGCTTTTTGCAGCAGACGATTTTCAAAAAGCATTTTGGCCAAAAGGGAAATAGCTTTTCACAGAAATTTCTCCTTTTGTCACAATGACTTTTCAATCTACTCACATATCACAACAGCAGAACTGGAAGGTTTTTTACATGTTTAACAAGCTTTTTTAAAGTCAACTGCTTAAAGAAAAAAAAAATTCTGCATGTGGTGAAAGAGTTATAGATGCTTAAGGCCAATACTTTTAGTTTGCATGGTTAATGAGTTATTTCACTCTATTACATTTGCAGATTTTAAAAATAAAGGGGTCAAAGTGGGGACATCTAGCTTCCAAATTTTTTATTTTTAAACAATCATAAACATACTGCAGCTGATGGCAATGTTGACATGAATCTTGTTTTTATCTATTTTAGAAAAATACACATACTCGGCTCATTTCAAAATATAAAGATAGCCAGAACAGCGTTGTGCAATTTAATTTTAGGTAAGTACAAATTTGTATATGTATTCTTTCTTTCATGTTTTCTAGAGAATGTTATATTGGTAAAGGCTGCTGACTGGAAGAATTTTTCAGCTTAAGCTGAACCCTTTACCAAATGCGTAATTTTCGACTATCTCTCGTTAGAGCAATTTACTCTTTCCAACCATGTTTGCCAGAGTCGTCTGCAACAAACTGGTCAAATGTCATTATTGTTTGGTAATGGGTTATAGAAAGCAGAAGTTTGATGTTGAAGCCATCAGCTGTTTGCTTTGTATGATAATCGTTTTATGTTGCTCTACTATTAAGAGCCCATTGATGAACCAATCTTCATGAAAACATATGCTTCCATGAAATTTTGTCCAAGATTGAAAATGGTTCACATGGGTTAAAGAATTTCTCTCATGCAGAACTCAGTTGAGGGATAATGATCCATTTTGACCGTCTTGTTTAACATCTGAACCTGTCATGTTTTCAAAATGATCCATATAATCTGTAGGTTGATATACTGCAGTATATGTGTGCTAAGAAGACATTGACTGCATGATTGTTAGAAATGTTTGCAAAACTGGTCAAACTTTTTACATAAAAACAGTTAAAACTGTCATAAAACGACTTTGCTCTTAATGTATGTACAAACATATCTGCTGCAGGACTAAAGTAATTTTACTTGGCACGTATTCAAAATATCGATTGATTGTTAAGATTTATTAGCTGTTTTTCATTTTGATTTCAGTCAGTCTCGGAATAAATTGAACATGACCTTTTGTCAAGCAGTTCTTTGTCAGTATTGACCAGTTGAAAAAAAACTTAAGTGACTGGTCAAAAGAACTAAGAATTGTTGTATATATAATTAAATTGAGGATAATGTTTTAAAGATTTGTAATATTCCAAAATGTGTCTTCACTTTTCAGGAAGTCCACCTTCAAAAGTTTATGGAACAATGCGAACAATAGCTGCCAGAACATCTGAACGATTTTGAAATGTTGCTTGTTATATTATGTGTTATTGTAAATAATAAAAGGTAGACAAAGATGTTTGTATCTCTCTTATACATGTTACTATGATTAAAAGTCATTGTGATGGATTATAGAGCAAATATGGAAAGTCGAAATATTGCAAAATGCCAAAATTCAAATGCTGTCACCTGGCATTGAACCCATGTGCATGAGATTTTAAGTTTTGTGCTCTAACCACAAGGCAACGGAGGCCTCCACCATGTAGAAGTATATGGAGTTATTTCTCATGGCCAATTTCTTGATTTTAACTTTGAGCACAGATTAGGGTCTATCTTTTCCCAGGCCCTATAGATCTTATAAAGGGGAATTAAGCACAGAGTAATGCATCCTCAATATAGTTCATTGTTTATATGGGGTTGTACATGACTTCAACTTCAGTTATGTTGCAATGCCAGACTCTATGATTGAGAAAGGCCTGTAATCAAATGCCCATAAGGGCTGGGTAGAATCATCGGCATTCCGTAAGTCAGTTGGGAGACTACCTCTCATGAAAATCCAAATGCTATCACCAGGATTAGAATCCATGAAGACGGGGACCAAGTGTTTTCAAGTTCGGTACTTTAACCACTAGTCCACTGATGATAAATTCATATTGATCATCATTAAAGGCACACCAGACATTTTCTCCATGATATTTGGCAGAAACTATCGCCAAAAGTGTCAATTGCCAATTAAGAATAAACTTGTCTCAAGTCACATCGTTTTTAACCCTTTCCCAAACAATAACGACGTTTGACGACTTTGGAAAACATTGTGGGAAAAGGAGAAATTGCTCGTACTCGTTACGAGCAATTGCTCTTTTTCCCCACAATGTTTTCTACCCAATCAGACGATTATTTTGCAATTTCATCACATTTTGAAATATCGTCTGCCAACTCTTTCAATGTTGGAGAGTTAAAAACTTGGCGTTTTTGGTAAAGGGTTAAAGACTTCTGCTGCAGATACTCTGTGATGAGTAATGGGTCAAACATTTAAATTACCAACAACTATATCAAGCCTTCATGATGTACATACCAGATGTTGGTTATTTTTGACAATAGTTGAACTTGTGGAATGACTGTTCAAATTGACATAAGCCACTTTCTGAGTGTTTTCTATTCAAAGCTTAACATTATCTTTCAATCAGAAATGATTTCAATACATAGTTTAAATAAGAAATATAAAAAGAAACAAATGCATAGAAATTAACAATAATTTATTTTTTCTGAAGAACAAACTCAACTTTAATCTATAATTATAAGTGAAAATATTTAAAGTCAATTTCCATCCACTTAACAAAATGCTGATCATAGTGTATAATAAAATAACAACTTCCTTTGTATACCAAGTTTTCTCTACCAAAATCTGCATGTATCATGTTAACCTTTAGGATATCTAGAAACAGATCCATTATTGCATATTGTAACTGTTCTGTTCTTTCTAGCCCTTTCAAAATAAACAAATCTATGTAAGTGTTGAATCAATTCTTAATTAAGGATTTGGTGCAAGTTTATAACCAAAGCATCATTGGTCAAGACTTAAAATTTAAATGAAAATTGAATATTGCGATTTAAAGAGGCTGCAGTGCATAAGGGAATGGGTTACTATCAGACTTAGATAGACGTAACCGTATGACATTGGGATTAAGGCAAAAGTATTGTAACAATAAGAGCATTTGTATAAGTCACTGCTTTCAGATATGTGCAGTTGTCTACCAGTTGTAATGAACTGCTCATTTAATTCAACAGCTTCATCCCTTAAATGAATGTAAGAGTTAGCAGCTGTTGTTAGCATAAGTTACAATTTAAGAATTTTTGTAGTGATTTATATGATATTCTGAATTCTGATGTCACACTGATCCAAAGAAACAGAATTCTACAAGCTTTCATTTTGTGTGTGTTTAAATAGTGCTTTTTTGCAGACAGTATTCAGAACTGTAACACAGAAAATTCTCTCCTTTTGTGATGTTTGCTTTTCACAATCCATGCCAATTTTCATGGATCTTCATTATTAGTTTCATGATAGAATTTATCCTTCAAATGCTGGTTAATTTTCTAAAAATAGATTTTTGTGTCATCTGCTTTCCTAAACCTTAAATATCTGCTTAATTTTGATGAGGAAAGATACTCAGAGTAGCAAACAGGTTAGATCACAAGCCAGTTGCCAATTTACTTGGCGGCTGGCTTGGAACTATCCTGTTTGCACAAGCATCAAGTCGGTTCCAGCACTACAAGAGTTAAGTATGACAGCAGCAAGTAGTAATATACAGTGAATACAATAGAAAAGGGATACCTTTCATCTGTCTACCATACTTGGTTGGTTGGTGACCAAAAAACTATTTTAAAATAGATATACATATATAAGAATGCAACAAAACATTATTCAACAAATACTGACATAGGTGTAAATTGGCATGTAGTATATCTACTTAGGTGTACAAATTGAACAATACAATAAAACTGGAATAACAACTACAATGAAGATGATGATAAACATTGTTTAGAAAAAACTGAATTATTTAAATAAATAAATTTGTAAACATTTTGTTAAAGATAACAAACTCTGCTCAACTAAGTGCAAGTTGTGATAATTTTTATGTATCAGACTGCATGCTCAAAACTTTTAACCCACTTCCCCATATGTGGGAATTTGTGACTGATCCAAATTGAAAGCAACGGCAAGAAATGACATAAAGATATATATCCTCTGTTACATTCAGTGGAAAGCATTATGGCAAATGGATAATTTATTCATTAGGAGCAATTTATCCTTTGTCACAGTGGTTTCTAAGGTATAAGAGATATAATGAAGTTATTGGCCAAGGGCAACAATCATATTATTCAGCCTTTCTGTAAGCTCCCATGACTTGTTTGGTGATGGTGTAGGCTTTTTGATGTCTAGATTTAAAAAAGCGGTTTTGACAATTTGTAAAACTTTGCTCAATCAGATAAAGTTTTATGAATCTCTTGAGATTACCGGTAAGTTGACTTAACATGTACAAAATGTTATATCTCAGGTCAAAATGTGCTAAGTTTACATTATAAATAACTCTAACTATATATATTCATCCATGACATGTTTGAATGGACTCCCAACATACATGAAGGTATCTCAGCAATAAAAATCATTATGTGACAGAGGTAAAAATGGTTGGGAAAGCATGCAATACTATGATGTGATCCTTGAGATAATAACATACTCATGGCAAGACACATATTTCGTCATATGTTTTTCAATTGGAGTAGCTACTCTTGGGTATGCGATTATTTAATATAAATATGTAAAGATTTTATAGCAACTAATGAAAAGAAAATAATAGAACAAAATTATTCCCAAAAAGCTTGCCATGTGCAACTGATCTTATCTATCAGGTTTTCTTTTAATCTTTTAATCCTTAGCAAGACTATATATTTTAAACACTTGAAACTCAGTTCCATAAATCTGCATTGGACAGGAAGTTCAACTTAGTAAATTGACATGATGCATTGAGTAACTAGAAAAATAACTGCTTATGGGTAAATTCACCATAAACAATACATTCAATTTCATTTATATGACAAACTTGATATTAGTACAAAACCATAATGCCACATGAGTTTTACAGCTGGAATTTCACCTATTTATACAGGTGTATAAGAAAAGGGATTTGATTTTACCTTCATAATAATGTGTACATAATACTGGTATAACAAAACAATATGTAAATTGGCTCAAATGCGATCAGCTAAGACAGTGAATGTGTAACAATAATCAAAAACAACAAATACAGTGACGCATTTCTGCCAAAAAGTTGACAACAAACCACTTAAAACAAATTTCAACTCATGATAAAACTTAACAATTAACAACTTGTGATAGAGTGGGAGATTCCTCATTCAAACTACATTTCAAGATTTTTTGATCCATTCCCTTCATAGGAGATAATATGACTGGCCTTAATATGAAGTAACTGCAGATGAAAAAAATGTATTACTACAAGTGGAAACCATTGTTACAAAAGCAGAAAATGTCTTGTCATCAACATACAGTGTATTCTCTTTTGTCACAATTAGTTTTTTTTAAGTTTTGAGTCATATACATTAAATGCGTTAAAATATCTTTGAATAAAGGAAAGAGTTAATACTTTGACAAACATGCACAGGGTTTTCCTTAAGGGGCGGCTGCAGGCCATTTTGACCACCTCAAATGCTTTTCTGGCCGTCTCAAATTTGCCAGATGGCCGAAAATAAATCGATGGTACCTGAAATTTAAAGAGGTAAAATTCATATTCAGCCCACTTGCCCCCGGACACCCTTGCCTCCTAAACAGTTCTTTTGGCCTTCTACTCCAATTCTTAAGGAAAACCCTGTATACACATGTAAATGTTCTAAACTATGTGATACTCCATCAATGAGATTTGATAATTAAATTCCTGAAGGCCCGAGTTTCCTTGGAGAATACATTTCAAAAAGCATATTTGAGAAACTATTCAAAATGGACAAGTACTACTTTCCTCATATTTTAGTTATTTCAAAACTGAAGGGACTTTTTGAAAGATTAATTCAATGAGTAAATACAGAACTTGTATTAGGTATCAAACCCATCCTGCACTGATAACAACAACAGCAATAATTCCCCAATCTTCAGCTTAAGTAAAAATAAAAAACTTGAAAATTATCACATTCTAACTGTACTTGATTCAAGAACTAACAACTAATATGGCTTCAAATCATGAAAATCTGCTATTCATGAATAATTGATCAGATTATTGCAAAAAAAAAAAAATGTTCAACTACTGAATCTTTATCAACAAACAAATGCATATGGAAAATGTAAAACCGTTAACATGTATTTAATTCAAGATATAAGCAAGATATGGCAATTTATTAAAATATAACAATAACTTAACAAAAGAAACATTAAAGTATGTGTCAACACACAAATTTGAAACTGAATATAAGCATATTCACTACAGTCCCCCTAATAAGCTTTTTCTTTGGCTAAACAAAATTACAAAACAGCATTTCAGGGAAGATTTCATAAAACAGGAAACCTCCCTTTATTCAATTTCTCGATATATCCATACTTGAATTCACTTGAACAGATAATGAAGAGCAAAAATTATAAAAAAAATCTCAAATCAAGAAAAGTCCTTAATAACAAATTATTGGTCATGACGTTTTACTTGATTCATGCTAGAATCATACTCAGGGGTGTGGAATTACTATGCCCGACTTGTCCGACCCAGGTCTTTTTGCCACCGGGCAAGTAGGTTTTCCAGCTGCACTTGTCCGAGGACAAGTGAATTTTGCTGAAACAAAAAGCCCATTTTCAATTCTTTTTTTCATCGTTGATCTTTCAAGTCTTTGAAATAAAATATAACCCATGTTCCTACAACTCAAAGTCGCTTGATTCATAAACTATTTACCACTTGTGATGCCTCTCAGTGGAAGCATTTGCCATTGGGAAGAACAAGTTTTCTGATTGGTTAACATTATACTCTATTCACACTCTTTTAATCGTACAAGTGAAACTTAGATATGGACAAGTAGAAAATTGGGTCTTATTAGTCCGTGGACAAGTTGAACGATTCTATAATTCCTCACCCCTGATACTAGTTCATATATTTATTTGTCTTGGTGTGTAATTAAACTTAATTTGGACTTATATTGTATCCCAATATACATAATAAGCACTCTCTTCTTTTGTCAAAATGATTCATGGAATTTACTGCTTCAAGTGTGGCATTTTTAAAAGCAAATCCTTTTGAATAAACTGAGAAAAAAAATTTCAGGCAAAATGTACAGACAGACTGGTTCATCTTCCACAAACTGTTGAATAAACTCTTGAGACCAACAAAAAAAGAGCTTCTCACTGGGCGGTTATGAAACTTTCACCATTTACTAAGTTGCATTAAACTTTGAGGGTTCTGTGAAATACCAGTGAGTGTCAAAACTATGTGAAGGACTCGGGTCTTACATTGAACACACAATTTGTTGTTTTTAGTTGAACTCATGGAACTCAAGTTTTATTCCTCAATGAAATCAGGAACAACCTGATCATCTAGGCAGGATGACCTTAATGTCCTTGACCTTTGGTATTGACGGAAGGCTGGAAACTCTTCTGTCTGATCCACGACACCACGGTAATCAAGATCAACATCAGGTACTTCATGATCAGCTGCTGTAACTGGACTATTTGTGCGCAACATAAACCGTTCATCATAGAACACGATATCCTGGGAACCATTTAGAGGATGGGCTGCAAAAGAATGCACAATCCCCAGTGGAGATGGTGACCGAAGAAACCTGGGAGATGAAGATC
Source organism: Cerastoderma edule (assembly GCA_947846245.1). Lineage (NCBI taxonomy): Eukaryota > Metazoa > Mollusca > Bivalvia > Cardiida > Cardiidae > Cerastoderma > Cerastoderma edule. Next base: position 10,740,247 of record OX401404.1, read on the forward strand.
TTGAGCTGAGAGGGGATGGAGATCTTGCGAGTTCTGGGGACACAGACCTCAATGTCATGAAGAAATTCCTGCCATGATCATTCATGAAATTGTGCATTTCTAGATCTAATATTGGAGAGCTGCTGTTTGCTTCTCTCTCAATGCCAGTATCATTAATGTGAACTCTATGAGATGGGCTGTCACTTCTTGACATGTTTGCATCTTCAAAATGAGTTTTAGTATCATTTTGATTAGTCGGGCTCTCTTCCAGTATATGCTCATTTTCACATTCATGTATTTCATCATCAGAAATTGAGCCTGACGTATAGTCTTCTTCTGTGAAACTGAAACCTTCACTGCTTGCATCATCTTGACTAAGGTTGACTTGGGTGCTTTCTGCAGACTCATCTGCTATTTCAAATGAAGATTCCCTCCAAATATGAAGCAAGCTTCCAACGTACCTGTGGGAATCAGGAATTACGACATGTTTGTTGTAATTTATCTCTGAATCAGGTAAGTCTGGTGCATCATCATACATGTTGATATTATCATCATCTATCAGCTCATTTATGACATGGCCTTTGTTTGGTCCAGTTGACATGTTGCCTTTCAACATGTCTACGGTCTCAAAATCCTCCCAATCTATGTCTTCCTGACATTCTAGGCTTACTTTATACTCTTGACCAAAAGATGGAACTCTCACATCGTCTAAAAACCTGTCCTCATAAATACAGGGAAGATGCCGACTTGACATCACTGCAATATTCTGGATGTCACTATTTCCATTGAAATCTTGAAACATCTGTAAATGTATAAGAAATATGATAGATTTTAAAAATGCAGAATTATAGTATTCAATTAATAGTTCTCAGCCCTTTCAGGTTATTCAACATTGCTCTGTTTAGTTAAAAGCTCCAACAGCCATTCTGACGCAGAACATGAAGTTCAAAACTTTGTCAGTCAATATTTTCTCAGATAATTAATATAAAGTCTGCATAACATGGTGTGGTGAAGTAAGCCTCTCCAGAACATGGCCACTTCTTTAAAAAAGGACAAGGCTTTTAAATATCCTTTCCTGTTTGATTATATGGTACTCCTCACGGATACCGCGTCATCACTGATCCTAAAGAAGTCTAATTTGAATAAAACATGCCCCCTTTTGACAGTTTACCACAAGAAATATTGTAATTGCCCTTATCTCTTTTCTGAGAGTGAAATTGATTAAGATGTTCTACTTCTGGCTTCTGTGCCTAACTTAAACGATATATCCAAAACATAATATTCCAGTGCTCACCAATATTAGATATCCCTGGTTCTCAATGAAACCTCTGAATATAGAGACTAATTTGAGGTTGTGTGATTTTTGTTGGATGACGTCAGTCATCTAACAAGGCTATAAATCCGATGTCGTTTGGTGACCTTATTACAAAATGAACCGCCGTGGGAGAAACTGACATTTGAACTTTTCCTACACTCGTCAATATTTTAAAAAGCTGATCATGATATACTGTATGATATGTATTTTTTATTCAAACTTTATAATTGTAAGATAATGTGTAGTCAATCATAAAGTTTTAGAGACACCACAATTGTATTTAATAAGAAATGGTATGCACTATTTTTTCCTTGACCGAATATTGCTATTTTTAGACCCATTAACAAGCCAAATAAGGAAGTCATGTGTCATGAGTCGTCCGATCATGTAGAAGAAAGCCCTGCCTCGTTTCCATCTTACCGCGACTTAATTTCGTGATAACACATAATAAATCATGTATCATTTTGATTGAAATTTTCCATCCCGGTCCCCGAAGTTTTAAACACTATCTTACTAAAGTGAGGTGCGATTGAGATCGTTCCTTCTATTAGTTTTGAAAAAATTAGCCCCGAGTGTTCCATGTTTCCTGTTCGAAAATATAGCGATATTGACCTACATATTTCTCTCGGTGTAAATAGTGTTTTCTTCGCACTGTTTTGGAAGGAGCATTGTTCTATCAACATAAACGGTAAGTAAAATGATTTAACATTGATTTGCAAGGTTACTTTTCCTTTCATCATCGAAATCAGTAGAGAGAGGCCGCAATCAATGCCTGGACCCAATTAATCAATTAAGTTTTGTTTATCCTCTCACCATGATTGAGTCATTTCGGCGGCTCAGTATGGCGAGCAACGTCTGGACCCAGCGTGACCTGATAATAAACCAATTATCAGTGACGTCACAAATCGCAGGACTGGTTACCCGTATTTTGGTGCATTTATATATCAACAGACTATGCGAATTGGAAACCAGTCCGACATTTTACGACATTAAGTTTGCTTTACGGGAATCATCTGCATCAGCTTAGATAACTTTCTTCGTTAGGAAATACAAGATAACTTACTTCGTTAGGCAGTACAAAGATCAATGAAATCATGAGATTTCTAAACACTGACAGTAACACAAAAGAGCTAGAAAAGGACATGAAAAATAAATGGAGATGGGAGTGGTTGAGTGAGAAAGACGAAACTGGGGAAGTCTACGGAAGCTGGTTAAAAAAGGCCTTCATCGCGGGAGTTGCTTTTTGTGTTCCGTGTGGGAAAACCATCAACTACAGAACAAATGGAAAACAGCTTTTTAAGCAGCATGCAAGTGACAAGTAGCACAAAAAGAATGGGGAAATAATCAAGACAAACCAGGTAAGTTATTCTATTTTGTATGTCTAGTTTGGAAAAGGTGGTGCTATGAACGTGGACATTAGTCAATATGAGTCATGGTACCATTCCAAGCCTTTTCCTTTCTTCTACCTTGTCCCATCTTTTTCATTATCTATAAGCAAGAACGATCTGTCCTAAGGGAAACATAGCCATTTTATCCAGGAGTGGTAAAATCTTATAATTATTGTAAGATTCTTAAAAAAAAAATACATTGGAGATATATACTAACATTTTCTTCCATGGTCATGCCTTTCTACTCCAATTGCAAACTTAGACATAGATCAAACTGCTCCAACAGGAACTGTCATGCTGGGGTCTGCATAATTGACATTGACTTTAAAAAAAAAAAGTTTCAAAAGAAAGTTTGCTTGTACAGATCTTTTTTCTCTCGTTAAAATCACTAAGGAAAGTAAAAGGCACATTCAATTTCTTTAGAAAAAATAATTTACATTTTTTTTTGTAGGTTATACCTGGATCTTCGAAAGCTTTGTCATCGAAAGTAAAAAGCATTAGGGCCATTTCAACACCTCTTAAAATGGCTTGTTTCAAGAGCTTCCGGCTGGTCCCCCCACCAGGGCTCTGCCCTGGACCCGCCGGGGGCCGTGGCGGCCCCCAGCTAGTTTCAGTTTTTTTTATTTTTGCAACTTTCATCCATGTAACGTTGGCCAGAACTGAGAGTAATCAAACCTAGGAATTTGGAGTATGCCAGAGCCAAGATGGCCTCTGCTTATGTTGTTAAAACCTATTTTGAAAGCTTAAAGGTGACCCTTGAGAAACATGACCTGCTAGAAAAGCCACACCTCATCTTAAATGATGAAAAAGGGGTTACAGTCGAACACAAGCCACCATTTATTGTTGCATCAGCAATACAAACACCTGCAGTAACATCAGGGAAAGGAAAGACAATCACCATGTTAGGATGTGGTAGTGCAGCTGGTCAATCAATCCCACCTTTCTTTGTCTTTCCGGGCCAACGTATGAGACAAGACCTCCTCTCAGGAGCAACTCCAGGTGCAGATGGCACAGTCAGTGAGACAGGCTGGTCAAACATAGTAGTATTCAGGGAGTACCTTGAGACCCACTTCCTGAAGTATGTACCTGGTCGCAGCAACGAGAAAATTCTGCTGATGATGGATGGACACAAGTCCCATGTCTCTGTTGGTCTATATGAGTGGGCATTTGATCATAATATTGTGATATTCATCCTACCCCCACATTGCAGCCACATTCTGCAGCCAATGGATGTTGGTTGTTTTGGGCCATTCCAGCGACTGTACAACGACCAGTGCCACAAACTCATGAGGCAGATTTCTGCTGTCATAACAAGGTATGATGTCTGCAAAATCGTCTGCCAGGTTTACGCCAAAGCCTTTTCTGCTGAAAATTTGCAATCCGCATTCAGAAGGACGGGAATCTACCCTATGGACAATGAAGCAGTTTCAAGTGAGAAAACATTGCCAGCTGAAGTTTTTCGCTGTGAACTACCAAAAGATAGTCAGGCTGCAGAAGCAGATACAGGTATTGTGGCTTATGATATGTTTAAGAAAAGGGAAAACAAATTAAAACAAATCAAAAGTGAAACAGTGAGTAAGCAACGAATAACAATCAGTAAAATTGTTGCTGGAAAGGAGATCACCAGTAATATTATTGACAAAATGAATCAACATAATGAAAATCAAAAGCCATGTACAGCAAAGAAAGTCTTGGTCAAAAGAAAAGGAAAGAAAGCCGAAGGGAAGGTAAAAACATCTGCACCCATCATATCATCTCCTAAGACTGGTCCATCCCACATCAATCTGATCTTTAACTCTGAGGGTGCGGAAAGCGATTATGAGGAATCAGAACTGTGTTGTCAGTGTGGGAAGTTTTCTCCTGATGAGGTATCTAGGAGCACCTCCTTGATTTTTGTCAAATGGGGTCAGTTTGACCAACTAGTAGGTAGCAAGACATGCAACCATTGGTGTCATTTGGGATTCCGCACACCAGTGAGGGTCTTAAGAAGGGGGACAATTTCATTTGTCCATGCTGTGACAAGGAGGAATAGACAGACTTCTAAAAATAGATTAAAAGTACTTTCAAAATAAAATTTTTATATGTGTTTGTTAGACAGTTCAAGTAAATTAAATAAAGAGTTGAAAGTTCCCTAAAACATACAATCTTTTATTCCTTGGCCTCATTTTTTCATTTGGGTAATCTCCCTTGCAGATTTGGTTGGAGTTGTTTCCCTTAAATGACGTCACCGGAAATAGGTCACTCTTTCATTCAGACAACAGCTTTAACCACCATTCATTCAAACCGCCGTTCCTCCGTCATTTTATATCATTATCACTGAAGTATAACTGGTAAACAAAGATTAATGATTGTTCTACCGATCTATGTTACAAAATTGAGTTATGCATTTGTTTTTGTTCATTTTTTTGAGAGATCAATTTTTAACTTACAGATGAGGGCAGCAATAGGCTATGGAATGTCAAATGTGTATTTACAAAGACTAGCAGGTGAAATGGCTAATAAACTTAAGAAAAAAACGAAAAAAAACCCTCAGAGCAACACATGGCTCGATGCCTTTATGCAGAGATGGAGTAGCCAGATCAGCTCCATGAAGCCAAGTCAGCTGGAGACCACTAGGGCTAAAAACTCAACTCCAGAGGCCTTCTCCACCTACTTCAATAATTTAAAACAGGTCCTTGAAACAAACAACTTGCAAGACAGGCCTCATAGAATTTTCAACCTGGATGAAACCGGCTTATAACCTGAACACATGCCACCAAACGTGATTGGTGACCCAAAGACTGAAATACAGGCCATCACGTCACCGCCTTCAACTACAACTACAGTGATTGGATGTGCTAATGCCATTGGTAATTCTTTACCACCCTTCTTTATCTTTAAAGGAAAGAGGTGGAACCCCGACCTAATGAAGGGAGCGTGTGTCGGCGCCAGAGGCACTTTATCAGAAAGCGCCTGGTCCAACAGTCCGGTTTTCAAAGATTACCTGGATAAACACTTCATGCCTTTGGTCAAGCCAAGCATCCAGGACCCTGTCTTACTCATCTATGATGGGCATACATCACACAAGAGCCCTGAAACAATTAAATGGGCAAGAGAAAATGGCATCCATATTTGTACTTCCTGCGCACAGCTCACACCTTTTGCAGCCACTAGATGTTTCGGTATTTGGACCCCTCAAGAGGCACTACTATGCAGAGTGCTCCAGATACCTATACCAACACATGGGACAAAATATCACAAAATATCAGATATGTGCACTGGCCTCTAGTGCTTACCTTAAAGCCTTTAGTCCCATAAACATTCAATCGGGTTTTGAGAAAACTGGAATATTTCCGCAAGACAGAACTGTAATAAATGAAGAAAAACTCTACCCATGTGAAAGTTTTAGAGCGACAAGACCTATCCAAAAGGTGAAGGCAATAAAAGCTGGACCAGAGGCTGTAGAGAAATTCTTGATGGACCCGGAAGAAGTTCTACAGCAGGTGTCGGAAAATCAGAAAATTGAATCAAAGAAAAAGCATTGTGAGCCAAATCTTCGACCAAATGCATCCGGCAAGGAAATAACAGCAGTGATTATTTTCTAAATTAATTCAATGGGCTTTTTTGACCAAAACTTAAAAATCAATGGGTTTTTCTATAGATTTTTTATTTGAAAGTAATGAGTTTTTAAGGAGATTTTATGAGATTTTTTGGGCCAAAAATTATCACTGTAACAGGTGACGAATTCTTAATGAATGGAACTATCACAGCACCAAAACAGCATACAGCCAAAGACCAAAAAAGCCAAACATCTAAACCTGCCATCACTTTAAGCCCCAAACCATCCACCAGTGGCATTCAGAACAATAATGCATTAATTACCAATGAGGACTGCACAACAGATTCTGAAAGTGAGGTAGATGATAATGAAAAATGTTTTGTGTGTGGCTGTTTTTCACCTTCAGACCTCAAAAAATGCCAGTTCCTAAAAATTGTGTCATGGGGTTAATGTGACAGATGTGGACACTGGGTGCACCTCTCCTTCTGTACTGAAGAAAAAGTTGTACGAAGGCAGAGTGCATTCCTCTGCCCACACTGTAAGTAAATATACTTCACAAAAATCTGTAAATAGTTGTTCAAAGTTGTTATTATATTGTAAGAAAATCACATATCGTGTAGGTCCCTAACTTCAATGATTTTCTATTTTGATCGCACGCGAGGCGAGATTTACTCACGTGACAAGACCGACCGTGGGAAAAACCTTACAATATGCGTAAAAATACATCAAGACCATTAAACACTCAAAATGTGGTTTCCAAAGGTAAGTTCACTATGAAAACATATCAACACCCTGAAAAATCAACCAAACCCTTATTCCCAAACTTACCCCTTTTTCTGTGCCCTTTTTATCCACTTAAAATATTTTTTTTACTTTTTTACAATAGAGCGTCTGCGTTGTTTATCCTGTTTCAATGGACGACGTCATACTCACAATCCTCAGTAGGTTAGGCCAAACATATTTTACATTTAGTTTCTCATCCACCTTTCTTGTATTGTGAATATAAACTAAGCTCATTTTACTTAGTTTTCTTCTGAATATTTGACATTTGATTTATTAAATATTTCAGACTAGATTGGAGAAAGCAAAAAAGCCATACAGGAACTATTCCCCAACAGCCGTTACAAATGCCTATAAGTTTGTAAGGGAGGACAAGGTTTCTGTCAGGAAGGCTGCACGTATCCATGGAGTCCCAGAAACAACATTAAGGGACAGGGTGTTGGGTAACATTCACCCCGACACTGTTACCGCTGGAAAGGCACCCCTCTTCACACAATATGAGGAAGCATGCCTTGTAAAACACTTCAAAAATATGGCTGAATTGGGTTATGGATACTCAAGAAGGGAGTGTGTTGGAGCAGCTTCAGACTATGCTGTGCAACTTGGAAAAAGGGAACATTCAGAGCCATTAACTATAAAATGGATGAAAGGTTTTATTAAAAGATGGCCAGAGTCAAAGGTTCTAAAACCCAGGTCACTGGAGTTAGCTTGTGCTAAAATGGCATCCGTGGCAACTGTAGATGAGTATTTTAGAAGTCTGAAACAATGCATACAAAGGCATGGTTTAACTGACAAACCACATCTAATTTATAATGTTGATGAGAAGGGTATTTCTGTTGAACATAAACCACCCTACATTGTTGCCAGTTCAGCATACTGTCCGACTGCTGTGACTTCAGGGAGAGGGAAGACAGTTACGATTCTAGGTGAAGGGAATGCTGCCGGGTTCGCAATTCCACCCTTTTTTGTTTTTCCGGGAAAGCGGATGCAACAGGATTTACTAAAGGGAGCCTCTCCAGGAGCGGTTGGAACTATGTCGGAATCGGGTTGGTCCAATGGTGTCATTTTCAGGCAGTACATTGAAAACCATTTCTTGAAGTTTGTTCCTAACCATCCAAACCAGAAAATATTGCTTCTACTTGATGGACATAAATCTCATGTCTCCGTTGGATTATCTGAGTGGGCCCGCAATCACAATCTTGTAATTTTTATTCTGCCACCACACACAAGCCATATATTACAACCAATAGATGTCTCTTGTTATGGTTCCTTCCAAAACATATATAACGCTCTATGTCACAAAGTCATACGGTCAACATATGCTGGAATAACCAGATATGAAGTTTGTCACCTTGCCTGTAGGACCTACATCAAGGCTTTGTCACCAGAAAATATCATCTCTGGTTTCAGACGTACTGGAATCCATCCACTGAACCCTTCATCTATTCCATGTGAATATTTGTTGCCATCCACTGTGTACAATAAACAGTCGGATTCTGACAATGACAGTCAAGCCACAGTGGAAGGTGGTGAAGAGTTCAATATTTTTGAAAGAAGGGAAAAAGATTTAAAGAAAGTCAAATGTGAAATCAAAGGCAAACAAAGAGACACTGTAAGTAAGATAGTTGCGGGAAAGGAAATTTCAGAGAATGTCATCGAACAGATGGTGGTACATGAAAACAAACATAAAAAAGTAAGGAAAAGTTGTGAAAAAATGAAAGAGCAAGAAAACAAAGACAAAACTAGACATAAAATGTGTGGAAAAAATGTAGTTAAACAAAAGCATATACCTATAGAAAGTCAGTTACTGGGGCCTTCTCATATCAATTTAGTTTCAGACAATGAATCCTCACTTACTTTAACTGATGAGGATGATAGTGATGAAGAGCTTTGCTGTGTTTGTGATCGGAGTAGCCCAGAGGAAATGAGGAAAAGCATTCCTCTTGTAATAGTTAAATGGGTACAGTGTGATGGAATACAAAATGGGTTGCCTTGTAAACATTGGGTCCATTTACAATTCTGTACTAAAGTCAGGGTTGTAAGGAGAGGGGATATATTTTTATGCCCTCACTGTACCGATGAAAATAAGACATTGCTTGACAATATTGGTGTAAATAGTATCAAATTTATTTATCTGTTTGTTGGTTTGACATTGTTTAAAAAAGTTATCCTTTAGAATTCAGTTATTTCCAAAATCTAACATTGTTTAAATAAGACCACTATTAACCTGGCTGAAAACCCAACATACATTTCTATTGTGTCTAACTCATGAATACACTTTTGTTGACAATCAATGACGTCATCGAATCAAGGGACCAGCTAAAAATGGCGGACAATTTTGATAGTGAATTTTCGGTGATGTTAAACGACCCTGTTTAGCTACATTTGGTGGATCAACTTCGTAGAAATGGGATTTTAGGAAAGGAAAAACATTGTTTTATGAGGTCAGTACATCTTTATTGTGTTTCAGTTACTTTAATTGTGTTTTTATTTGATCGTTTTTTGCGACGCGCTTACATCATCGAAGTTTGGGACCCCGAGGATATTTCTTTTGTAAAATTAGTTAAAACAAGTTCCTTGCTTTTCTAGATTAACATCATATTGTGAAACAGACTATAACCACTGTTTCTCTTTGTTACCTTGTCCTTGTGGCTCATTTAATATCAGGGGGGGTTGTATTGAAAAGAAAGCATCTGGAAAACCAGGAGCACTGACCTTGAATCATAAACGTAAACAAATTGTTACTTTTCTTTTGTTAGATGTTTGTTGAAGTGTTTCATGATTAAAATAAATGTTTGAGGTTATTTTATACCCTTACTTATTTGACCTAACTCATGCCCCTTCTGCGCATGCGCAAAATTAGAAGTTAAGGGGGTCGAAACTAGAGCAAGACAGGCTAATCCACTACAATGATTGGCCAAGCCATGTGTCAATAAGATCTTTTATCTTCTGCTTCAGATGGATAAATTATTTAAATAAATCACATTGTAATATGAAAATGGTTGAGTTATTGCTTTAGAAAACAAATAAAACTAACTTACTGTTTTTAAAGAAAGGAATCGACCCGAACTAATAGTTCGACAAGCCTTTGGTGTATTTTGTCAATATTTTTAAAACTCTGGCGCTTCGAATTCTCAGTCTCGCGCCGCTCTCGTTATTGACGAGACCGCCTTGACCAATAAGATGACACGATACATTTAAACTTATAGATGTAGATGATTTGTTATTTTATTATTTTGATGGGTGATAAAACACCTTAGAAATCAAAACTAAAGTTCAAAAACGAATATTGCCAAAAATATCTATGTTTTTAAGCAAATAAATGCACACGACTACTTCTTTTGTACTTCCTACAGCTATGCATATTTAATTGTACACCGGTTGGTGCGCTTGTTTCTTTTGTTTTACAAAACAAAATGAAATAGTCGATTAAATGAATTATCTTTATCTGTTTAACTGTCGTTATATGATAATTCTACATAGGTTTAACATCCTTTATTTTTTAAACCATTGCAGTTTAGTTCAAAATGCGTGATTTATATCTAAGCACCGATTTTATAGAATTTTAAACCCCACCAGATCTTTCGCTCATGTCAATTTTCTTGTCAAAACAAGCAGGTCATAAAACGAAATGGAAGATGTGTTTTTTCTAAAAAAGTCCATACCTGCGAGCAAAACAGTAAGTAAATGCTACAGATCCTTTTTTTTATATTCAAGATGATGTCCACAATCTGTTTCTTCTGTTTAACTGCTAATCGAGTTGTAGAAAAAAAAAATCCATTTTGAATGTCTTGAATGTGGCTATCCTTGTGAAGCCTTGTTCCTCTCGATTACAGGTCGGTTCGGTAAATGACTGGTTCGGTAAAAATGCAAACTAGAGTAAAAGGTCTGGATGGTTCGGTAAAAACCTATACTATAGAGAATAACAGTTTAATTGGGTGTTTATTTGGATGTGAAAAACAGTTTAATCGCATATTGACTAACACATACCATTATTTACATACATACATAACAAAATAGTTCATTTTAATTTTAATTCACAATGATATTAACATACATACATACAACAAATATCTTAGGCACTTCATTTAATACACACTAAAACATACATACATACATCATAACATGTTAATGACTATTTAAACTTCTTCTTCTTCAAGGATATGGTTTGCAGCAGTTTGGATGTTATCTATGTCTCGGATTTGATTAAAGTAAAATCTATGCAGTTTGTTTTATAATGCAAACAATCAAATTAATCAATTAAAGTAGGAATTTCACACCCTAAGTATTAAAACAGTAAAATTAGTTGTTTAAAGGAGGAATTTAATAATTTAAGTGCATTCAAATTGAATTTAAATACATTTTATACACTACGTACAGTATACATCTCATATATCATATAATTTCCCAAAACCTTTTATTCTAGTACAGGTTTTTACCGAACCATCCAGACCTTTTACTCTAGTTTGCATTTTTACCGAACCAGTCATTTACCGAACCGACCGTCACCCGTTCCTCTCAAAAGGCTTGGAGTATTTCATGAAATTGCCACAGTTAACTGTTTCTTCAACACGTTATTTATCAGATGTTTTAAAGCCCACCAGAGATATTGAATTCTTATCCTTCTTTGGCATAATGATTTTATTTTCTTCATTCTCTATCAAACATTTGACTTGGGAAATATTGAGAGTTTCACACTGGGCAATTTCTCCGATCATGTCAAACTTCAGAACAATTTGTAATGAGATTTTTGTCGCTTTGTTGTCTTAATTATGATCTGTGAACAAGGCTTTTTTTTCCCAACATTTGGACATTTATTGTGCCTGCTAATCTGAATTCCATTATGATTTTATGTTACCAAAATTCCAAACCACGACTATGTCCTTTTAAATTACCATTTATGAATCGTCTCAGCCCACAAAAGTATCCGATTCACCTCTTATAAGCAAGTAATCAATTGATAAACATCAATGAAGCTCAAAATTAATCCATTTGATGTCCATTTTGTTTACAACCGACAGCAAAATTTACAACATAGCATTAAGTAGTATAGCAGGGTCTTCCCCAGGATTTTTTTCAGGCGCTGGGGAGGGTCAAGGGAGGGGGTCATCCCCCTCCCTTTTTGATTTTTTTTATATATGTGTACCAAAATGGTGAGTTTTAAGGTATGTTGTGAAAATAAAAGACAAAAGAAAGTGTCCCATAATATATTTAAATCAACACATTTGCTAGACAAAAGAAATGAGTGATAGTCTACAAAATTAAATTTTCAAAACTCCATATACTTCAATGTGCATTTCTATTTTGAATACTCTACTTCTCATTGGTTTTGCTTTGAACCATTCATCCTGAGCTTTTTTAAATTGGAAATTCTGTAAGTCTAGAGGACATGCATGCTGAATCCCTTTAACAGTCTGAAATGAAAATGTGAACCTCTATTATTATTATCTTTCAGACACATCTTGAATCAGAAGTATATAGAAGTGTTGAGCAATATCCCATTTAAACAAAATATGTCCAATTGGTGTCACAGCCTCCCCCTCACATTTAATAGATTTATTCAAGGACATGTATCCATCTGGTCAATATGGAGTACCAATGTGATTCTCATAGCAAAGAGCGTATGGGCTCTCGAGAACCATTGTCCCCATTCAGCATAGATCTTTGTTGACATATAAATTAAATCACAAACATGATTTATTATTTATCGTATTCTTCATGTCAGAGTACTGTGAAGGTTGCAAGAAGACTACATCAAAATGAATAGTGTTTTCATAGGTGCAAAGCAAAACAAAATTATGAAAAACTAGATCAATCATAGAAGCATCCAACTATTTTACAAAATTAAGAATGTTTCCATGACAAGCTAGATGTTTTCCTTCGTTAAAGTTTATAACAAACTTTTTTCTGACATCCTGTGTTACTTCATGTCAGTTGTTAATTCTAAAGAACCATAACACCATACTACATGTATATTATTTAAGTATTGAGTATTGCAGCCAGTTTTTATCCTTTATCGAATATCATCTGATGGCTTGCAAGTGAAAATTCTCCATCAGTACTATTATTACAGCCTTACTTAAACAGAAATGTTCTTTTTAAACAACTCACACAAATCCATAAGTGGCATGCAACTAATGGTTTGAGTGAGTTTTCTTCATCAACCAGTGAAGATTCCTGAAGGCAGCCATACGGCTTGGAGGATCAAGCTTATTTGAACTTTGATACAGGATTCCTATGTCTGGAGGCTGGTCAAAGTCTTTTTGCTTCTTTGTGCTTGCGTATTTTCATGTCAGGTAACATAGTCATTACTAGCCAAATACATAGCAATCTGCATGTCTACCCGAAATGCCTTTTACAATGGGGCATCACTAGGAATTTGTTAAATTATTTCTCACTAGTCTATTCATTAAAAAAAGACAAGTTCATAGATAATCATGGTGTCACAAATTATTATTTTGTATGCAACATTTGACTCTCTGTCAACAGTATTTTATGTATTGTATACGGGTTTCCTGGGATTCACAGTACGAGACTAGGGCTCTGTCATGTCTTGCCTGAAGGATCAAACCAAAACTCCAAGTTACAATTCCTTCACCTTAACCACTTGGAGGTTTGTTCATTGTTTAACAAAGTGAACATGACTATAGCTGCAGTGTCAATACCTGTAGACATTTTTGCATACAAGAGGCACTTAACACATAGTCCTCATATTATAAAATTGTTCGTAAGAAATTCCAGAAATGAGGAGCTTGCTCAGGTTCACTTGGTGTATTTGTCACATTGAGCTCAACAAGTATTTTGACGTTTGAAAAATTACGTTATGCCTGAGCCCACCAGATGATCATTTCATCTCAGCAGTTTATGTATACAGATACTACAAAACCGGTTTTGGGCATATTTATAGTGAAACTAAGTTGCCGAGGAACTGAATTTTATAACTTACCCGGTCAAAATAATTCGATGTGAAGAAAGATATTGCCGGATGCAAAACTTTCTCAATATTTCCCGATCACGTCATATTAGTTTGTCTAATAACTTACCATGACAAACCAAGGAAATCGGCGATGTGGAGATGGATGTCTGAATCAGGTGTTTTCACATAAAACTCCCGTCTATAGTATCATAGAAAGTGACAGAAGCCATGTCAATTAAGTAAAGTCTATTTCTCACTCCAAGTGCGATCTTTTAACACGCATCATAGATCTTTCCTTTTAGGACAAAGCACGTGCCATAACGCCAATACACACGCTCATGTCTGTACCTATGACGACGTCGCATAAACCGAGTGTGTAAACGCCTATCGACTTTTTTATCAGCTGTTAGTTACTACTTTATAGACTGGCGGTTTATCTAGAATATACTGCCATTGACGTTGACTTCATTTGGGGTCAATTTAAAGCGCTGCGGACACATTTAGAGCGCCGCGGGAGTCAGCTAAGGCGCCGCAGGAGTGCTTATTTTGAAAGTCAAGCGCAGCGGAGCCGCGGCGCTTTACGGGGCTGGGGAAGACCCTGTATAGTATGGGGATTATGTATGCGCCTTATCTAAAATCTAGTTGTAGTTAATACAACAAACTATAGAATCAAATAAGGAAAATATGAAGCAAATTGTTTTTGTCGAAGAATAGTACCTAATGGTCACAAACATTGTATAGCAATAACAAAAACTATGTTTGAATGCTGATTTCCATTATTTCAATTATCATTACGACATTAGTCACTGTTTTAATTCATCCTTTCTCAATCAATCCATACCAGTAACATGTTGGTATTCTGCATATTTACTGTGTAAGAATGGTTTGATTAACACAAGGTGACCTTCCAAATTTCGACCTTAGATTGTCCCATCAGAAAATAAAAAAGCAATCCTAATGTCCAATTATTTTAACTACTTCAGGGCTCGCGCTGTCGATCGCCAATGGAGCCATTTGCAACAAAAAATGAAAGTGGCTCCAACAAATCAACATTGGCTCAAGCTATGGCTCAGACATTTTCGCAAAAAACGTTTTTGAAAAGTCCCTTTAACTGATATAAATCCCATTGTTTAGAATGGGTCAGCTGGGGTTAATTAGACCCATTAAAAAATTGATAACCAATCAAGCACAAATCTGTCACCTGGTTGAGAAAACATGGCCGAAATTCATATGCCCTCTGGGCAAGATTATCGCGATCATAAAACAGCTTCCTCCTGCTTGTCACACAAAGTGATCAATAGCAACTTTACCCATCAAATGTGTGAACAAATACAGGTCAGTTTGGGAATGACGAACCATGCAAAACAGCTTATTTTTCAAATGAAAATTGCGACTTTAATAATTCTATTTTTAACACCATGTTTGGGAAATTTGGAAATCAAAGTACTGATGGCACTGTATTGGCATACTGGATTAGAAATCGTCTTCTGTTGCAGTGGAGGAAATGCATATTGGTGTAAATTTAAAATGTAAACCTGTTTTCATATTCCACTAGGTAAATAAATACTAATTATGCTTATTTGATAATTTCAGTTAATTAAAGAGGATAAATATAGTAGCTCCTGGGTTATTTTGAGGTATTTTGAGATGGAAATTCTGAAATTGTGTCTTTGTGCTACTATAAGCCAATGCATTATAAATAGGTTGTGACAAGTTTTGAAAACTCAGCACTCTCCTCCATCCAAATTTTTTTCTAAAATTAAAATTCTTCATCAGTTCACATGTGCTTTGTATTATATTAAATAGCTTATAAAATCATGTTTATGAGGTCTTTGATTATAATCATACAATGTCCTCTCCTGGTGTGAGAAAACTGTTTATGGGGAAAATGGCTGCATATCTAAAGAACGGTGGCTCCAATGTCTCTAAAATGGCTCAAGATTTCTTTGGTTGGCTCATGCTGTGGCTCAAGCATTTTTCAACCCAGCACCGGCCCTGCTACTTCATTCTCATGCTATTGAACAAAATGTATAAAAATTAAAAAAATTTCTCGCATTTTGTTAGAAGTACTTTTGAACAGAGTTAGTGTTTTTTTATACAGTTTATTCACATATTTGAAATGGCTAAAATCTCATATCTATTAATAATTACAAATTACAGTTTCTATATGATGAAATTAATCTATCTTCAGATTTTTCTCCAGTAAAGCTTCAATGAGATAATTTGCGATGTGGCATGAAGCAAGGAAGCAAGAGAAGAAGATTCGGGGTTTGATGGTTGATTACAAAAGACGGGCTGAAAGACGGAGAGAATTTTATGAAAAAATTGTATGTAGATGCTGTTGCCTTTAATACAAGGTTACAATTGCTGAATGAATCCCCGTTTTAGTAAAACCAGATTCCTCCCTCAAAATCCTTTTTGCTCAAGCCTTACATTCATGAGAATCTTTTCGCAGCATACTTCTTTTAACACCTCACTTCATAATGCCTTGCTCTGATACAACTGCTGCAGAGGCCTTTAGAAATGTGTGACAAAAGGATAGATTGCTCCTTTACAGAAATTTAATTTTTTTGCACAAAGAATGGTTTCTACTTATCGTTAAGTAACTTTTTTTTTTACGTTTTTTTTTAGCTGTATCTTTCCATTATTTGGTAATCAATTACTTCTTGTGTGTGTGTGTGTGTTCTAGACAATTTTATTCAATCTGTCTAATGGGCATTATATATTTGTTTGCATATATATTGTATTACAGAAATTAGACCCAGCTCAGTTTGTGCGAGTGTTTGGTCAGTCATGCAAAATCAACCTAGACCCAGCTATAGCTGTAGCTGCAGAGAGCCCTCAAAGCATGTAAGTTGCCCACTCTATGATATGCAGATAACTAGAAGTAGATAACAGAAACACCTTACAGTGTGATATTTCTATTTCATTATTTCAAACTGTTAACATTGAAATATCATTTATAGAAAGTAACTTCTTCAATTTCTATGAGGTCTGAATTTAAAAATACAAAAATCTTCCTATTGAATCATTTTGACAAAAGAAAGGAATTGCTGGCTCCGATTGATTTCTTCATCAATCTTGTTTTTGCAACCATAGTAAAAGGAGACAGAATCCTGGTTTATAAGACAATTGATGGATAAATACAGAGGACAGAAATTCAGAAAGCGCCTGTAACCTTCTGAATGAAATGCCTCCCCTTTTATGACAGTCTCAGACTAAATAAATTTTCTAGCGCTGTTAGAGCTGGCATTAAACAAGATTGACTGAATGCTCAATTTTGAAAGAAACATGTCTTAAACTCGTCATATTTCAATTAAGTCTAATACACATTTCTGTGCAGCTCAAGTAGTATTCAATAAAAACAAAAAAACATTATGTTTATAAGGATGCCATGGCAGGGGGACACTTCCAACATGATTGACCGTTTTGATGTGAGAGCTCATTTAGACATCATGCCTCCTGAAAAATCCCACACAGTACAGCTTACACGGGAGGAGGAAGATGAGGAGAGGAAGGCAAACTATGAACGTTACAGAATCATTGTGGAAAACGAATGTGCTGGCTGTAAGTCATATCACAATAAGGAAAATGGCAATTAGCTGTTTGGTGCCATTGATTTAGTTCTATAACTTTTTTTAGCTCTCTCATTCTTTAAATAAACTGAATTTCTCTGCTGAAGATGACATTTCGAAAAAAGAACAGTGTGCGCACCATGACCAATATTTCTCTATTTTACATGCTTACTTTTATTTAGCTTACCTAAATTCTCAATTGTTTCATTTTTCAGAGTCCTTTTTATGAATGTTTAAACTTGAATCTTTGTAATCGTATGTTTGAACTTGCTAAACTTGTTGTTTTAAATGTGACTGGTCACATTACTCTGAATACTTTGTTACAAAATTGCACCCCTTAATTGATAGGTTTTGTATTTTAATGGAGTAAATGCCATGTCAACAATTTTGAGTTATATCATTTCTAGCCTTGAATTTACCAGTTGTAGGCTAAAGTTCAAAAGTGTCTTGCCGAAGGACACTCCCACAAAACCAGCAGTGCCTGTGGGGTTCGAATCTGGGACCTAGAGTTACAATTTCACTATCACAACCATTGCCTGGGTCATTCAGAACATTTTTTTAATTCGACAATCCTTTTATAAGATTTTCGTTTAAAAGCTGAATCAAGCATTGTACCACAGAAGATATTGGAATTGTTTATCCTTTCATTTCTTCTGTAAACATTATTCTAGGGGAACTCATTATAAATGTTGAAAACAAAAATTATGTTGTGTGATTTCAGTGACAGAAGAACAAGCCTTACAACAGCTTTACTTTGATGAACTGTATGGAGCTATCAACAAAGATGGGGAAGAAGAGAAAAGCAAGTAAGTCATGTGCATGTCAACTACTTTTGCCATTTATTACTTTGGGTTGAGAAGATTGTGGCAAAACGAGCAATTTCTTATTATCTTCAATTCTTTAAAACTATAAGGATTTCTTACAAAATGGAATAAGCTGCTAGATATGACTATTAAGGGTATGATGGCTAGAAGTTTTCAATAAAATGCATTATTCTGAAATTATTCTAAAAAGGTAATATTTGTTTTTGTTTATTGTTTAAACACAGTTGTGTCAAGCAATGGCATGGTACTAGACTGTATTAAGTACTTAACAGAGCTTACATACTTCTAAACATTGTGTTGTATGATGTACCACTAAAGCAAAATTTGTGTTACGCATTAAAGAAAGAAAAATTTGAAAGAAAGATAAAACATTATCAATTTTCTTATATGAAGTGTTGTGACATCCTTTTCTGTAGCACCATTTTAAAATTGGGAGTTTTTTACGTATACAAGCCATAATAACCCATAGTTAATGAATATTGTCAATTGTATGTATGTTCATGGTATTCTCACTTTAGCATAACTATTTTTTTCTGAATGATGCAGTTTCCTCGAGTAAAAGTATTGAAATTTTATAGATTGAAGGAAAAGAAAGCAGCTATAGGCTATGTGTATGAAGACAGCACCAAGAAAGAGGAGGAGGAGAACGAAGATAGTGACAGTGAGGAGAGTGAGAAAGAGGACATCGAAACACTGGATCTAGGTAACCATAAATTAACATCATTACTATTATTGTTTTCATGGTTTCGACAGGTGGTCCTTCTATCTTGAACAGATTTAAAACAAAAGGTACTTTTGAAAATATACATGTTTAAACTATACAAGGATGTGATAAGAGTTTAATGTAATACTATAGTAAGTGCTTCACATTTGTGAAACACATACTATAGTCTTGCATTGAGTCCCAAGAACACTTCACTTTTGTGTAACACTTAATATGGTCTTGCATTGAGCCCCTTGGTAAAGTATATTAAAATCTTTTGACTGTGATCATGTACATTTATGACATATATATGAATTAAGGCATTAAGTATTAACTCAAGCCCCTGTGGGCAAGAGCTGAAAAATATCAGTTGGGTGTTAACGTCTCCCTCATGGGTTTACTGTCCATCATGCATCATCACACATTAGACGGGATGTGGAAGCTAACATAGGGTCAATTTTTGTTCTCATTCATGCACAATGATTTGTTGAAATAATTAAACGCCCAATGTCAACACTATTCTAGTCTTGTTTGACAAGGTGTTAACAATAGAAGGGATAACTTTGTGATTCTGGTGATACTGATCAAAATTGCTTTACATTGCCATTTCTTCTATTGTAGTACTTACTGTTGTCCTAGAAATTCTGCTTGATGGGAAATCTTGCTATCTGATTTTTTTTCTTATTTGATTTTTCCTATTATACCAGTTGCAAGTGGAAGAACTGTAAATTCAAATTCATTTGCAAGTTATCATTAAGCAGCAATGAAAAATGTTTCTGAAATTTATACCTGCAATCTTAACTTTATTTAGTTTGATTAAATGCTCAAATATTTGTATGTAAAATGAGTATATCTATTCCTCAGATATTGCCCTGGATATTGATTCCTTATTGCCCGACCAGATGGAGCTGTTAAATGTATGCGGGACACAATTTGGTATGGGCAAAGATGATTTCATAAAGTATGTATTGTCACTCTATCAACCCTGAGGGAACATGATTTTCCTTGTGCTTGATTTATCTCATGCTTTAAATATTTTACATTTCATAATATTAGAATCAAGTTATCAAAGTGTCAAAACTAGTTTAAGACCAAATGAACCAAATCTGGCGTGGCTCAGTCGTTAAGTTGTCAGACTTAGAACTCAGGGGTACCAGGTTTTAGCCCAAACGACACCTCTGGTTTCTTTGGAGTGACCTTTGGCAAGTCATTTCAGAGCTCTTGCATAGTACTGGTAGATCTAGGAAAGCTTTTACATAATTAACAAACTTTTGATACAGGGTTAAACACCATACAAACAGTGACTTTTACAGAGGTATGGATGACACAGTGTATATTACTCTGATAAGATTTGACTCTGTTGAGATATATTAATGCTTTTTTCAACCATAATGTGGTAATCTGGTTTTAATGTGATTCCCAGAATACAGAGTGACATGACTTTACTAGAATTTGACATGGGCAGAGCTTTTACTGGCACATTACTACATATAGACTCAAGCGGCGGAGAATCTTCCTCTGACCATTTATGTTTGTTAATTGACAAGGATATACCATTCGATAAACAATGCTTTTAAGGTTGTCAAAATGGCAGAAAAGTTTTCAGTTAAACTACAGTTGACATTATTGAAAGAGAAAGCAGATGGATGGATACAGATTTATACAATTACTTTTTGAAAAGCTTTACAAACAGTTTATTTGGATTATGAAAACGGTGAATATCGTTTCACAAATATAAAAATATCAATTATATTGGTAAGAGGGTTTTTATTTACAATCTATGTCCAAAATAATCACTTAAAAGGTCATATGTACAGGTTGGGTTTATTTGATAAAATTAAAATATGAAGTAAAAGAATCACATTGAAATTATTTGCAACATTTTAGCATAACGCATAACGTCATAAATCACCGTCATAGCGCACCAATTAATAAAAGTTCGTATGACTTACTTCCCTTTGCTGTGACGTCACTCGTGATCCACTGAATGCGCCATGTAAAGGGCGTAAAGAGCGATCGCTGGTTCGAATTGGTGTTTTTCTTCAAATAAACGATCCTAAAGTCATTGTTTGGATTGACAGCGCATTTTCTTTATTGAATATGATTCATTTTATAAGAATATCAATTTGAAAAAAGATAAATTAATAACTTAACCCGTGAATTTGCATGGATTTGTCATTGCGTAAACCTGTTCATATGAAAGGAACGACTTGAAATTTGGACGATTTTCCTTGAAATAAATGATTCTTAAGTCATTGTTTGGATTGACAGTGAATTTTCTATACTGGATATTTTTCATATTATAAGAATAGCCATTTGAAAAAAATGAATTAGTGACTTAATGCGTGAATTTAAAAGGATATGTCAATGCGTTCATATGAAAGGAACGTCTTGAAAGTGGGACGATTTTCCTCGAAAAAGCAATCCGTAAGTCAATGTTTGGATTGACAGTGTATTTTCTTTATTGAATATGTTTCATATTATAAGAATATTCTTCTGAAAAAAAAAGTAAGTGACTTAACGCGTAAATTTGAAAGGATTTGTAAATGTTTTCATATGTAAGAATCGGCTTGAAATTTTGACGATATTTGTGAAAACAGCTATTATTATTAATATTTGTTGAAAAAAAAACACGAGTACTTTTTCGTCAATGATCGTGTATTAGCATTAAGGTTTTAATTGAGTAGTAAACAAAGACATAGATCTGAATAAACGAATTGTCTTAAAACCGTACATCGTATAACTATTGACTGTCAAATTCACCCTTCATTGTCTTATCAATACATGAAAAGAAACGGGAGAAGATCATAAATTGCGAACAAACAAACCGTATTATAACCCAACTTACTTGTGATACGAAGGTTATCCTTTAACTCACATTTTCACCACACATCAACTTACTTGTGATACGAAGGTTATCCTTTAACTCACATTTTTTTTAACCACACATCCAAATTTCAAAACTAAACACTGGCACATTCAAGAGTATTTGTTAAAATCATCTGGCAACTTTCCAGTAACTCCATCCCCAGTAAGAGGTCTATGATTTCGAAATTGATTCCGATGTCGTCTTTCTAGATCAACTGTTTTGACTTAAGAATTGTTCTTCATATTCACTTTACATTTATGTTCGTTTTCTCTCGTGTAAGTAGTCTTGACATATTGAGCATTTAATTTTCGGACAGGTTTAATAATTAACAGCTAAAACAAAAAAGTCGTCATAGTTTATTTTACTAACAACCTTAAATAAAAATATTTGAATTTTTTTTTTATGATTTTGTAATTTAAATATCAATTTGACAAAACTTGATTTTGATGTTAAAACGTTTTTTTGTTGAAAACATAGAATTAATACCGTTTTGGTGAATACTGATTATCATATACTTATTGAAGTGTCAAACTATTCTAATAGAAAAGACAACATGTTCACTTCTTTGAATATCATAACGACAAAGTATCCGACGTAAGTCACATTGAGAGATAAATATGTACTGACACCTTATCAATCCAAACATCCTGTGAGAGTTTGGTCTTAATTGGTTATATCTTAACAATGGATTTTTTAGATAAATTTAACTGCCGCGCATTGAAAGTGTGAGATTTGCCGCTTGTTATTTCATGTCTGGAATAGCAGAACGTGTCAGACCTGTTAATTAACAACAGAGATATTTAAGAGATTAAAGGCCTAGTCTTTGGAATGTCTGGTATCTCATCTCCCACTGAGCACCCTACAGGGCAACAATACAGTTCCACAGCATGGAGCAAATTTCCTGTATATTACTTGATAAGGAATGGGGCATTTCAGTGGTCAGATTACGTAATACCCCAACCCTTCGGTTTCTCAAAATGTAGAAAATTGATAAGAAATAAGTGTTTGGATATAGTTTTCTTTATCCAAAACAATGATTTACATAATTAGTAGATTTTTCTTGATAAACTGATAAGAAATAAGAACAAAATAATGAGTTAGTTATTCAATGAATTAGCACTTGTTATAATCATAAAATGGATGATAATGATAATGATGATATACTATGAAGATAATGATATACTACAGAGGAACTATAATATTCCCTGCTGCAAGTCATTCTTATATAAATTAATCTATATATAAAATGCAAATTTAAAAAAAAAATCCCCTAATCGTCTAAGAAAAAACATCCAAAATTCAAAAATATATTAATAATATAACAAAAAAATGTCATTCTGCTTAGGTTTTCATAATGTGGAATATTGAATAGAAATAATGTGTTTAATTCTTGATTTCTTTATTTAAAACAATGATTTATAAGATAAGTAAATTTTTCTTAATAAACTGTTAAGAAACATAAAGAAAATAATGAGTTAGTTATTCAATAAATTAGCACTTGTAATAAATATAACATTGATGATGATGATAATAATAAAGATAACAATGATGATGATGATGAGTATGATATACTACAGAGGAACTTTAACCATTCTGTAAGCCATAATTACATATGTTGATCTTTATATAAGGCACCAATTTAAAAAAAAAGAAAAGATAATCCCCTACTAAGCAAACCTTTCCAACTTAAAAAAAATAATATTTAAAGCCTAATTTTTTTTTATCATCAATTTTGTTGCTTAAATGTCCTCTATACAATAGTTGGTCAAAAGAAACCTTTTAGTTTGACACAGTGCTATACATGGTGTGACGTAATCCCCATTAATTATCACAGCTGGTCATCACCCCGGGTGGGCATCTGGTTATTTGTTTTGGGGGGGGGGGGTCACTTAAAGAAGGACTAAACTAGGCCTTTAACGCCAGAGGCTATCTTTCGCCTAAACAATAAAGGGCTTGAGACTTGAAACATACTGTGCAAATGTGGCAGATTGGTGTTAATTTGCATCACGACCCTTAATCCTTGTAATGTCCAATGTTTGTTGATTGACCCTTTGTATGTGAGGTAAACTGACAATAATCAATTAAATTGTAAACAAAGAGATTATGTTAAAATGTGTAAATTATATATTTAGTGATCTTATTACTAAATTATCAATATAAATTTGTAATAATCATGTTTGAACAGTTGAATTTCAGTGTGACATGTATACGTCATTTAAACCAATATCACCAATGGCAAAAAAATGAGGTGTGTGATTTAAATAATTCCGAAAAGCAGACGCTTAAGTTAAGATCGAACCCATTATCATTTGCGTTGATGAGTCCAGAGACAGTTTGCGGATATCAAATATTCATTATTTTGAATTTTCATTCAAAGACATCGGCAGATAAAAGAAACTTGCTTGTTTTAATCGGTTTGTTATCATAGCAATCAACGTACATTTTTTATTTTGTCTCATTTATGTACAATGGCAACGTTTCTGCGATTATGTTAAAATATAAAACAAGTTTTGCAAATAAAAACAAGATGAATTTAAGCGTTTAAAACCCAAAGACATGGCAATACAATAACTTATGATGTTGGATGAAATTAACATATTCTTGCAACCCTTTGAATTCTTACGTAATATAATCGTAAAGCAGCCTAATTAAGTATTCCTGACTAAGTATGTAGCATAGTTAAACTGTTCCAAACAAAACTAGCTTGGCGAGTAAGAGAGTCATTCAAGGAAATTAACTTTCAAAAAAGGTGTAATCAACGTGATTTATCCTTTTCTTGAATTTATCTACATTTACACAGTGCAAATTCTATATAAAGATCTAGCAAGACTACACGAGGCTCTAACACCCCAAACTAACAGTCAGGAAATGTTTTAATCACGAACATCAATTCAGGGAAATATAACGGTTACTCAATAAGTAGAATGAATTTGAAGCGTCTTCACCTGTATAAATTACTTTGAATTGAGTCCGATCATTTAAAGATCTATAAAATCAATTCTCTGAAAACGCCTAACAATGCGTAAACTTGCCGTCTTCGAAGTGAAAGAAACACAGCCTACTGTTCTTGTTTGGGGAATATATCTTTTGCTTATTTGTAAAGTAAACACGGTCCAGTTTACTTATCGAAACTTTTTGCAGCTTTTATGTTAGTCGGAAAACGGGAGAAACTTGCATCCCTGCTACCAAAAGCAGAATAACACCAGAAGACCTGTCAAAATACCATATTCAATATCCAATTTACGTTTCCCAAAACACAATTCAACACTTAAAATGTCCGAAATTTGTGCAAAAACACCGTCGTTACTGAGAACTAGATTCTTCTTACTGATAGTTCATATGACTTTGAAGCACAAATGACGTCACAACAAGGGAGATAAGTCATTCACAAAAATCGATAAAGGTGAATAAAAGTAGTCAAAAACAACATTTTTCGCTTCTGTATGAGAAAATATTCATTACCTCCGTTATAACGAAACCATAACCTTATTCAAAAACCATAATTAAAGAAAATTTTGTTTATCGGGAAATATGATCTTTAATGGACAAAACTTTCTCTAATTTGAAGAAGTTTAACATGCAAAAGTCTCAATGACCATTTTTCTATTTTTCTGCAATTCAAGTTACGGTATTAAGTATATTTCTGGGAAGCTATGCGTTAAGCTGTGCGATAGATTCTAGTTTAATTCTTCTGAGAGTTCTGCTATGAATATCCTTTTGACACAGAAATATCAACAGATGGAGTTACACAGGGTATCATTTTGTGATAAATATGTGATAATGCAGATAAATTGATGTATATACTTTTGAGTTTATCTCCAAAATTATCAATAATTAAGGCTCCCTTTAAGTGTTATTGACAATACTGAACAGCTATTTATTTGGATTATAACCAACCTATAGTAATAAACGCTGACTTTGTTTCTGAAAAGCAAGTTAACAATGAAAATGAGCATTTACCAGGTAAAAGAATAAATGATTAAATGTTGACAGATATCTACGGCGAGATAAAGATGAATCGGAAGCTTTGAAAATGGCCAAACTGTTAGAAGAGGAGAAAGCCCAGTTTGCTGTAAGTAACTGTCTATGTAACATTGTAATATAGCCTACAAGTTGTGGCAGGTTTGAGGATGAAAGGGAAAAATAAAGATAGACATCACTTGTAAATTAAAGGAATTTTCATTTAAACAAAAATCAATTGAAAATAAAAAGTCGATTTTATTGATATGACTGTTTGGGAAACAAAACTTGTTCAGCTTAAATAATGTTAAGATGGGTAGATTTTCTTGTTAAAACATAAACATTTAAAAAAAAAAACCATGATATACTTTCACATGATCATGGCATTTACAAAAGTTTATGTTTAACATTTGATTTTGTTAAATGGCATTAAAAAAAGTTAGATTATTTATGCATCTTTAAAAGATATCAACTCATATGATTAAGTATGCTTATACCATATGTCATAGAGTTTCGCATCAGATATAGTAGATTCCTGATATGCAATCTTTTGCAAGGACTTTTGTTGTGTTAACATTTTGCCTTCATCTGAATACAGGGTCCTTCAAGGCATACTTGGGTCTTAGGTTGATCCACACTGGTACCTCTGGTTTTATTGGAGTTTTATTTGGCAAGACACTTCAGAACCCTAGCCTAGTACTAGTAAATCCAGGAAAACTGTAACATTTAATATAATTACACAGCCTTTAACCCCATATAAATAAACAAATGTATCTGAAGACAGATTTAAGAAAAAAAAAATTGTGTCAAAATGACTTCCTGAAATCTGCTACCAATGTTTTTACATCGATATTGAAAAAGAATTTGGCTACAGAGGTTTATACAGGGACTTTTAGTAACCTAACTTTTTTTGTTACAGGGAAGGAAATCAAGGAGAGAGAGAAGGATTTACAAAGAAAAACGACTTGCAGGACGGCCATTAAGCCCACCAAGGTTTACATTTCTATTGACCTTCATCATGTGCTTACCACAGGACTTGAGTATTTATTACAGGTCCTGCATGGCCCAGTGGTTTCGTGGAGGACTTGGAACACAAGGGCCTGGGTTCAATCCTCGCCAGTGGCAAGGGGATTTTTCATGGCAGTGTCTTTTGCTTTGTTCTGGTTAATCCAGGAAAGCTGTAAAATATTTGAATGACTGTAGACACA
The DNA here is from genome assembly GCA_947846245.1 of Cerastoderma edule. Classification (NCBI taxonomy): domain Eukaryota; kingdom Metazoa; phylum Mollusca; class Bivalvia; order Cardiida; family Cardiidae; genus Cerastoderma; species Cerastoderma edule. The sequence goes on from OX401404.1 coordinate 10,767,302, forward strand.
GTGTTAAACCCCATTTTTAAAAAGAAATTTTTTACAAACTTCTCACAGCAGTTATCTCCCTTACATAGATAACCGCTGACACCACGATGATAATAGGCTTAGTGTCAGCTAATTTAAAAAAAATCTGAATCATCTACTTGTTTAACTGAACTGTGTCTGAAATTGTATGATCTTTGCTTTTTGCATCCAATATCTGATTAACTTGATCAAGGTTGTGTTTATGCAAAGATACTTTCTTTATATTTAATGCCCGTTTCATCGCATGATTTAATTGGTGATATATGAATGTTACAAACATTTTTTTGTATTTTGCCAAGGTTGACATAGAAAGTTATGCATTCTTTTTTTAGATGATTATATATCATGAAGGAATGCATGCTTTATGTACAACTTTTAAATTGTTGAAATCTTTATTGTACAGTTATGCAGCTAGAGATAGTCCAAAATATGAGCCATATCGAAGGTATGTGAAATCTTTCATTATATTGTCATATTGTTTATAATATCCTGTCTTATAAATATGTAACCTTTTTTACTCTGACTCAAAGTTTTAAAGAATTAAGAATTATTTCTATCAGTCAGTCATTCTTCAAATTATAGGTGTGTGACCAGAAATATTCTTGAATTTCTACGACCATAGTTTGCTTATTTGATGAATATGACTTCAAGTGTCTGTAACAGTGTACTCTCAAAACTTAAGATGCTCAAATCTTTGATGTTTGAGTTTCAAAATTCCCCCTATGTCATCTGCTGCATATATGTCTTAATTTACTGGCCACCAGCTTTAGAACTATTTACACAAGATTCAAGATCATTAGCAATTGTTTCTTGTTTTACAAAACATTTCTATCTATTTATACAAGATTCAAGATCATTAGCAAATGTTTCTTGTTTTACAAAACATTTCTATCTATTTATAAAGGTGAACATCATTTTATCAGACTTAAAAAAAAATCAGATTTAAAAAGAAAATGGAAATAAAAAAAGATTATCGCCTATTGCTTTCAAGTTTTGCTTAGAAATAAGTTGAATTATATCCAACAAAAGGTAAAACAGATGTTTTTTTCATTTAAAGGTCATCTTCAAAATCAAGAAGCAGATCCAAGACACCACCACGTAAAGTTAGAAAGATGTACATCACAAGTTTTGGTGAGAATGACGACAGCGATGAAGGTATGGGGGTGGTGCATGGCCCACAACTTCCACCTCCAGCATTAGGTACCAGCAAAGAGTCGGAAAAGAAAACCGAGAAGACATGGTCGGTGTTTCACATGTTTTTATCTCTCCTATGGAATGGTTGCCAGCTAAATGTCCATGTATTGTGACATTGTATTGTGTCAAAAAAATGTCTGGCATTTTTTAGCAAAAGTTGCGTGTGAGGGATAGTATATAGTTTCTGCAGTGGACCAAATTGAGTTATTAACAGTGTAATAGTTAAATTGAACTGACAATCTGGGATATTTTGAACTTTTATTTTTTTTTAAAAAGATGAGGAAAAGAACTATTAAACAAAACATTTTATCAAATGTTACGGTAGGTTTTCAACAGTGAAAGATATTTTCATTTAGTTTCTTTTGTTGTACAATCAGGTAAATATTGGGAATGGTGTTTACTCAAAGGTAAAAGTTTACTGAGCTGTATATTTTATTTGAATCAGCTATTCTATAAAATCAAATTGAGGTAGAATTAAATATAAAAAGAATAATGCATAATGCATTACATGTATATCTATTAAGTATTTTATTCAGATGTGTTATTTCTATTATGAACAGCGATTCTCTTAGCATCTGCATATTTAATGCTTCAAAAATTAGGACAAGAGAGTTTTACGAGTAGTAAAAGGTCTATGAATGTTAATAAATAGAAGCAAGTTATTTCCCTTTTCCAAGTTATCATAAGCAAAACATTGGAACTAAGTTAAGTAAAGGAAATATTTTCTCATCTTATTACAGTGAACGAAAGAAAACTTCAATAAGAAGCAGATCAAGGGGTTCACGAAGTTCAGAAAGGACATCCTTCCAAAACAGAGGTACTGCAAATAGATCAAGGTCCAGAGAGTACAGGTCGAGAAGGTCAAGAGATCGAAGGTCGAGATCTAGAGATCGAAGGTCAAGATCTAGAGATCGAAGGTCAAGAGATCGCAGGTCACGATCTAGAGATAGGAGTTCAAGATCTAGGGATCAAAGGTCAAGATCACGAGACCGTAGAAACAGAAATGGAAGAAGTTCAAGGTCAAGATCAAGAGATGTTAGGCGCATGTCAAGAGACAGATACTCTACAGAGCAAAGGCGAAGATCAGATGATAGGTATAGAGGTCAAAGGTCAAGGTCAAAAAGTAGACGTTCACAATCAGCTGATAAATACTCTGGGTCATCAAAGCATAATAGACCTAAATCTCATTCAAAGTCAAGGTCGAAGTCTCGATCTAGGTCAAGGAGGTCATCTGTGTCTTCATCATCATCATCAAGGTCAAGATCCAGTTCTAAATCATCACGGTCAAAATCAAGGTATTGCTATTTATTCTCGATATTTTTGTTTCACATGGTTTGCAATAAAGAACCCGTTTGAACTGAATTATTATCCAAATCAATACTTTTTTCCTTAAAACAATCCCGAAAGCAATTCACACTAGAAGAACTAATTGCAAAGATCAATGTCTCGTTTTATTCACATTGCCCATTATTTGTTTATATTTATATATTAATGATATATTTTTTTCTGATGGTCCTTCAAAGATGTAGCTTTTTTATTGGAGTCTCCTTTGGCAAGACTCTTTGTCCCTTTCCCAAACAACAAATTTCAAAATGTGATGGAATTGAAAAATATTCTTCAGAAAGAGCAGAAAACCTTGTGGGAAAAGGAAAAATTGCTCGAAAAGGAAAAATTGCTTGATACGAGCAACTTCTCCTTTTCCCACAATGTTTTCTAAAATCATCTGCAACAATGTTGTCAAATGTCGTTATTGTTGGGAAAGGGTTAAAACCCAGATCTAGATCTGTTGATGCAGTGTTAGATGTGCATACACACTTCTTTTCTAATTCATATTAAAAAAGCACTTTGACAGCATGTTAGTGTCATAAAATGAGGGTCCTGTCGGAGACTATAGTATTGTGGGCAACATTGGTGCAGTGGTAGAGCGTCTGCCTCTTGTACCGAGGGTTCCAGGTTATTTCTATAATGCCAGGTGAAAATGGCCGGGACTAATCCAGAAATTAACACGAGTACTGGTTTAGTATCCAGGAAGAAGTCATTGAGGGTGAATTTACTAAGTTTCAAGCTTCTGTCACAATCAATGTAAGATAAATAAGTATAAATTTAAGACTCTAGTCAGTGCTTTATTACTTGCATTGAATCCTTGAAATGTTTGTGAAAACACTTTTAACTTGGGACTAATAGCTTCTCATTTAAAAAAAGTCATTTTCAAAACAAGTAATGGTTTGCTGCTGTGCCTTTGTATTTTGATCTGCTATAAATTCCTTTATAAAAGAAACGGTCAACTCTGCACTCTCTTACAACAGATCCCCTGTAAAACCAGTGTTGAAAAGTTACCGGCGCGAGAGTTTATCTTCCAATAGCGACAGCGATTCTGAATCGGAAACTAAAAAACCATCAACTTCCCATAATAGCAAGCCATCTAGCTCTAAAGTAGGGTAAGTATAAAATCAATATCAGAAGTTAAAGAGTGTCCTCTTCTCCTAACATTGTTGATTGTAGAAAAAATGTGACGTGTTTGGGTAAACAAACGAGGTAAGCTAAGTTCAGTGGATACTTATATTGCAATGGAACACAAGCAATTAACAACTAATATGTAACAACTTAACATGTAGACTATAAATAACAAAGATCAGAGGACAACATGCATTATATCATGTATGACCTGGGCGGGGTATTGGTATGCAGCGCCTTGCAAGTAGGCATGTCTTTATGCACTGATTGGCAGTATCTAGATACACAACAAATGTTTGCTTCTTGTAATGACAAAATTTGTGTCAAAATGGAAAGTAGTAAGATAACTGGGTATTTGGCATAAAGATGAAGACATTATTTTCTCATTTAGTTTGTTTTTTCATAATTTGTCTTAAATAAAAGAAGTATTCTCTATTTACCAAATGCGGTTATGGTTAAATGTGAAATAGTTTTATCCAACATGATAAGACTTTTGTGCTTGTCAATGATTTTTTATTTTAACCTTTCCAGAATGCCTAAGCCCATCGGAGTGTTTGGTAAATCAGCCAGTAGCTCTCAAGTCAGTAAGAACATGCAGCATGCATTTATGTTATATTCATTTGTTCTGTTTCATTTTTGTATGAACTGATTTTGATGCTGAAATTTAATTTGTACCAGGTCGTTTCGTTGAAACTTTTATTGAAACCACAGTTTGAGTCACATTTATTTCTGAATAATGATCAGTGTCCTATAAGCATCAAAGCAAGAAAGGTTTTTGAGTAATCAGTACTTTCGCTAGCTTTTATCTATCAACAATTAGTTGTTTTGAATATGTCATGCTTTTACTTTCAGCAGTTTGTAGTTGAATATAACATTTAAATTTATTTTCAGACTTTTCATTAAAGAAAATGTATTTAAGTTGCATTAGAGATACCAATTTTTTTATCAAAACATGTTTTATGTCATCTGATTAAAATGTAGGGGCTATCAGTTTGTCAAACTTTATGGAAAAAAAAAATTGCAAGGGTCTTTTTACTACGAATTTGTATAGATTTTCAAGGAGCATGTTTATTTCATGGAATGAATCTTTATCAATAAACATATTTCTTTATTTAGTGTTAAAAAATTACTTGCTTACAGTTTTTAAATTGTTTTAGGGAACACTACTCATCCAAATTAAAAGTATCATCAGTATCATTTTTTTATCGCATTCCTTTCACATGAGGTACATGACATGTTCAGACTTCAATTTTAAAGCACGAAAAGAATGTTGTACTTTCAAAATTTTGACAAAAGCAAAAAAGGCTGTTGATTTACATTCCAATTGCGTTGTGACAACATGCTTATTCATGAGTCTGTAATTTTCTTCATTCAACTGCAGAAGATATTTTCAAAGAAGACATTCTTTTTGTTTTCAAAAATGATTAAGTGCTTGTCACTTGTATGACAGGACACATGCATAATGCCTGGGTGCAAACACCAGGTCGTACCCAAGGCCAAATCTTGTTATTAAACGTTTCCCTCCATGGCACTCTGGATAGTAGGGCTAGTTGACTTTAAAAGAATGTGTCAGGTTAAAAATGGGGAAATCCTTGTGTAGAACCAGGGTTGTGATTGAATAAAATTTAATAAAGATTCTGCAATTTGTTAAGAAGGTAACATGATTGAGGCCTGCACCAGAACATACCCAAAACCAAAACAAAACAATCTTGGTAATGTTCCGCCCATGGCTCTCAGAGATAAAAGGATAGCTTAATGACTTCAAAAGAATGTGTCGGATAGAAAAAAAAGAAATCTTTATTTTGATCCACTGTCCCACTGTGATACTACTGAAAAATAGTTAAGAACACAAACATGTCAAATTGTATTATGTTAACAATCCGATTATTAATGATTTTGGAATTAATGCTTGATAGACAAGTTGATATTGTACAAGTGTCACATTGCATGTCTCAAATTTTGTTTAACCTTCCATAGATCAAACCCTTATACCAACTTTCTTTCCAATTGTAGAGGCTTACACCTCAAGAGAAACTTAAGCGAAGAATGCAGTTGGCATTGTCAAAACAATGTAAGTAACATACAAAATTCATGTTTAGTAAATCCAGTTGCATATCTGTTCAAATGTTTTTGTTCACAGGTGTTGTTGAAATCGTATTAATTTAGACAATGATCTTAAGGTGGGATACATTGGTGTTACCTGTTTTCACAATTTGGAATTATGTGACTGATCCAATATGACAGCAGAAACAGATGACTGTATTCCTTTTTTTGAAATTTGTGAGAAAGTGATGCAGCAAATGGCAAATATTGTCATCAGATGTTGTTTCTCTTTTTGACTCAATAATAGTGTTGGTTGAAGTGTAATTCTATGGACACCTAAAGTTCTTAACAGATCTTTGTTTAATGAAACAGCCTTATCAGATGGATGTTTATATATATTTGTAATTTGTAATGATAAAGGACTCATACTGATGGCACTTTCGCTTCCTCAATTAAGAAATGAGTTCGTTATTTTTATTTATGATTGGTCGGGATTTGCTTTTTAGCAATATTTGACTAGTTATATGTAAATACCATAACATAGTATTCTTTTTCCTATGTTTATAACTCAAGACTTTACAGATGTGCATTGTTATTGTTTACATAGATAAAGCTGACAAAAAAGCTGAAATACAGAAGCAAGAGAAGCTTGAACAAGAAAAACTGGTGAGTTCATTCTGTCTTGTATACAGAGGCTGTGCTGAGGTTGAGTGTCTGGGTTTCGTGTGGAACATTCCAGGTTTGAGCTTGCTCTGACAGTAGGAGAAAAAAATCAACTGGGGTAATTGATCCTGTATATGACAGAGGCCGAGCTTAGTTAGCTCAGTCTGTAGTGTGTCTTACTTGATATTCAAGATTTGGCCCAACAAGTATTATTTCTGGTGTTTTGTGAAGTCAATGTGCCACCACTGATCAATTATGTTAATGTGTGAAAATATTGTGCAGTACTGGTGTGGAAGTACCAGGAGCATGGAAAGGTGCACCAACTGCAGTGGTTTGATTGAAATATCGTTGAAAAGAGTTATAAACCTTAAACCAAAAATATCGATGGCAGTCTAGATTAAAGAAATGGTATTATGATTAGAAAAATTGATGCTTTTTCATAAGCTAGTGATGATTGGGAATAAGCTTACTTTTAATGTGCTGTCATCCGGAAAGGTTAAAAAACTTCTATGACAATTAAGAAACTCTTGTAGCTCATAATGAGCGACTTCTCCTTTGGTCTGATAAGTTTCTAACCTGTACAAATAAATAAAAAGGGGTTTGATGCATTTGGTTTAGACATATTTCATTTGGTGTCATGGATTGTTTGATGTCATTCATGTGGGCCTAACCTTTTTGAAAGAGACTCAGATAGTCTGCGTTTAAAATCAATGAGGAGATTGAGTATAGGTATGTTAAGAATGAGGAAAAATATATACAAGGTACCAAACAAACCACTTTCAGGATAGAGAGGAGGAGTTACGCCAAAGAGCGTTAGAAATGAGACGTAAGGAACGAGAGAAGCGCCACCAAGATATGGACGAGGGGTACAGTGACGAGGGAAGCAGTCGCGGCAGCAGTCCACCGAGGCAACGACGGGAGACCAAATCTCCACCCAGAAAATTGGGTCGGGAGGACGACAAAAGGAAAATAAGAAGGTTTGCTTCCTTAATTGTTTATTTCAAAAAGGAGTTACAGAAAGATATTTAGTGACCTCTGTAGGCCAATGTTTAGAGTATAGAACATGGCCCCTCTTCACATGCATTCAAGTGACAGCATTTGAAATTTCATGAGAGGGAGTCTCCCAATTTACTTACAGAATGCCAATGGTTCTATCCTGTTTGACCAGCCCCTATGGGTAGTTGAGTATGGGTTCGTCCTCCATCATGGTTCAACATAATTTGAATAATGTTGATTCGATGTAAAACAAATGGAAATAAAGTCAGATATTTATTAATGAATTATAAAGGTACTGTGAGGCTCAGTGGATAGGTGGTCGACTTGGAACCCAGGGGTCTCTTGTTCGGACCCCACAAGTACCACTGGTTTTGAAGGAGTGCTTTAGCAAGACACTTCAGAGGCCTAGCCTAGTCCTGGTGAACCCCAAGAAAGCTGTTACATACCTAAGAAATTGTTGAAATAGCATCAAACATCATAGAAACAAACAAGAATCAATCCTAAAAGAGTACTCCATGGCCTAGTGGTTAGGGTACTAAATTTCATATCAAAAGTCACATCCCAACCTGTGTTAGATACACTTTGAAAAAAGTTTGGAGCACCATGAGAGGTAGCTTCCTCGCTGACCAACAGAACGCCTAAGGTTTTTTATCTTGTTTTAAAGTCTCTATTTCCAGTCAAACTTGACTTTGTTATATGATTCAGGTATCGCATTATTACAAAGTCCCATTAATGTCAGGATTGTCTCCCTTTAACTATAATGATGTTAATTGCATTTTAATCGTTCAAATCAAAGCAAGACAAAGGTTGTTTTTTTACCCTTTATGTAGCACCTGTAGTTTTAGTGGACATTTGAAGTATTTGTGACAAAAGAATTTGCTATTGATTATTTCAAAACTAGAAAAATGTAATGCTTTATTGGAATATCAGAAAACTTCAGAAAAAGGCAAAGATATTACTATGTTGAAATTAAAGTAAACTTCAGGGAAAAAAAGAATGTTTTGCTTTATCATATGTTTAGGAAAACTTTTGGAAAAAACCTATTGCTTTATGGAAATTTCAGAAAACTTTAGAAAAAAGATTAATTTCCTTTATTGAAATATCTTGCATTGTTGTTAAGCTTCAAATGGTAACTGATAGGCCAAATTTGATTAATTGACTGCAACTCTCCTGACTAACAGTATACAATACAATAACGTTATTTGCAATCAATGTAATACAAAGTTTTTTGCATATTATAGACACTAAAGAAACATGGTTTCTGTCTAGAATTATACAATGCATATGTTTGGTTTACTAGATCCTTCACATATCAATCTACATGTGTAGCCTTATTTTAAATCTTAAAAAACAGGAACCAACCTCATGCTTATTCAAACAGGTTAGATCCTGGCCAGCTGCCAAGTAAATTGACAGCTGACCTGTGATCTAACCTATTTGCTACTCTGAGTATCTATCTTCACCAAAATTAAGCAGATATTTAAGGGTTTGGAAACCAGACAACAGAAACTCAATTTTTAAGAAAGCTACCTAACATTTTAAGGGTGAAAAAGATATGCAAGAAGCAATTGATAAATCTGAGCAGATGATTATCATTTTGAAATGTTTAGGGATTGTTGAAAATTAGATTTATTTCATTATCATCATTCTTTTTTTGTCGGTGCTTGCTTAAAATGAGTTGGGATAAACAAAGAATTGTGGTACAAAGATCTGCTCTAAGGAGTTCAATGAAAGATTTCAAATTTAATAAGTTACATTAAACTGACACATGTACATGTTTTAATGTGCCTTATTTGATGGGAAATCAGTGAAATGTGACTAACTTGCTAAGCCATGTGTGACTCACAACCACCATAGGTCATGCACTGGTTCACCCATTACCAAACAATAAGGACATTTGATCTGTTTGTTGCAGACGACTGTGGAAAACATTGTGGGAAAAGGAGAAATTGCTCTCAACAAGCAATTTCTCCTTTTCCCACAATGATTTCTACCCTATGAGAAGGTTATTTTTTAATTTCATCACATTTTGAAATGTCGTCTGCAAACTCTTTCAATTTGGGACAAATTGGGACAGTTGAAAATTTGGCATTTGGTAAAGGGTTAACTCAAATTACCAGTCATGCATGGCTATAGAGTGACTCTTTTCTTTATTTATACCTATTTTGAAACACATGTGCAAGGAGATACTGGAAACTAGTAACAGATGGAGAAAATATTTATTCTTTTGTCACAATGTTTCCCACCAAAAATCATAAAAAATAATTTTATGTTTTGATATGCTCAATATTTGTTGTCTGCTGTTATTTTCAAATTAGGGCGGTAACTTAAACCACATTCTAGAAAATAAGTAGGTCAACTAAAGCAATGCCCTCATACCTATTTTGTATCTTTTCCAATATGAAAGCAATGTTAGCATACGGCTGTTCAAGGGTTTAAATAAAGGCTATAGTAATTGCTTCACTTTTGAGAAGGACTTACTATAGTCTTGCAATAAACCCGAAAAGGCTGGCATTTTGTTCCAGCGGTTCCTTCTTCTTTTTCCAATAAATAGTCAGCAGTTGATGTCTGCCTGTAAATTTGACCAGTTTCCTTAAATTGCCTAAAAATTAGATTGTATGAAGAAAATGGTTCATTCAAATGTACGAGTCATTATTGTTAAATAATACATTCCTTTTTATGGTATTATTTGACTTGTCCAAATGAAAAGCAATAGAAAACGTGTTTCCTTTATGATTTTAGGTACACAAAAATTTCACGATGGTTTCCATCCATTTTCCCATTGATGCATTATTGTTTAATGTTGTTGTTGTATCCTTCTGTTGCTTTCATTTTGGCCGTGACAAAGAAAATCCGATAAAAAGTGAAGTCTACTGTTACAGATGGCTCAGGTGTTGTGGAGATTAAAATTATTTATGATGACCATTAAATAAAACACAAATGTCATAAAACTGATCTTTATATCGTTTTTTATGCAATGAACTTGCATGTGCCAGTCCATGTATTAAGTGTAATGTTAAATTAGAAAGTGAAGTGATTTTTATTGCCTAGATTTAATGCCAAATCATTCTTTCTTATTGGACTTAGTGATTGGCTTAAATTGATAGTAATAAGACATGATAATTAAAAAGTATAGTGAATAAACTTTGATTGTTTGGTATTAGTTAAAAGCCTTTGTGGCAAAAGGTGAAGGTTTGTTTGAAATCAAATTCATGGTTCAGCGCAATACTATAGTAAGTGCTTCACATTTTTGAAGCACTTTCTATAGTCTTGTGTTGAACCCTCGAAATGTGCCTAAAGTATCAGTAGTTTTTTAAATTAATGGTATGTTTTATTAAGTGCTACTCAGCCAACATCTGAACTCATATGTTCTTTGTCATGAAATAATTTAATCATATGGATATTGCTATAAACTGTAATTGATTTTACAATGAAAGATGATGTACTACAGTGAAGCCTTATTTATCCGGACGCTGAATATCCGGATGTCTCGCAATCCGAACGAAATTGTAAGGGAATGAAATTATTGTGCAGAAATTTGCTTAACCAATTACCATACAATAAACAACATTTGACAAGTTTTTGCAGACGACTCTCAAAAACATTGTGGGGAAAGGAGAAATTGCTCGTGACGATTAATTTCTCCTTGACCCACAATGTTTTCTGCCATATCAGAAGATTAATTTTGAATTTCAATTTGGGACGGTGGAAAATTTGGCGTTTGGTAAAGGTCAATAAGTTTACACGTGCATACAGACCGTTTATGACTAAATATCTTTAAGACCAGGCCCTGCTTCATTAGTCCAGATTATTTGTTAATTCGTAAATTTTGTTGGAAACGGACGTGTTCGGATTAACGAGATACTACTGTATATTATTTAAGTATATGATTTTAGACTTTGGGAAAATGTCTAGTTAACAGATTTAATATTTTGTTTCAAAACTTCTTGCCATTTGCTTGCAGTTATTTTGGGGGGTTTTCAATGGACAACCTTAGGTCCATATCTAATTGTTAGATATTTTGATCTGTTTAAGCAACAGTTTTTGATTATGTTATGGGCTCTTGATTTGATAGGGATACTATTTCCATTAAAGATTGACAAATTGACATCTGTAGGGAATATATGACTATTAAAAGATTAATTTCTTTCTTAATGCAAAAGTCATGAGGTAATTCAACAGCAGATGGCTGCAACCTTTTCCCTACTAGAGATAAAAAAAAATTAAACCTTATGTCACTTCACATTTGAGTCCATAGGGATTGAGGAAAATATGCATATGACAAAATGACTGAAACATTAGTTTTTAGAGTATTAATCTTTTCAACTATGATTTTCATCGCCTGATTGTGATCTTTTCTAAAAAAATTCAAATAACTTAAAAAAAGAAACAGCAGTTTTCCGATGACATCTGCAGCTAACATGGACCATTCAGAGTTAGTCTAGTGAAGGGTCAATTGAATTACATGTGATTTCTTGTGATGATAGCATGCCTGGGTTTTTTCTTCCATTTTATAGTTGAAATTTTTCATGTGACCCGCAACAGGTAAACATGTACCTTATCAATGGCTTAGTAAAATGATTAACACGCCTTGGTAAGATACAAAGGCTAAAGCCGTGACAGCCCTTCTACTGGATAATTTTGTTCTCTTTTTAGGGCTCCCTTTGAATATCTGTTGGGTCCTTTGTGAGTCAGTGGTGAGGATGCTGGACTTGTAACCTAAAAGTTCCAGGATTGATCCCCACTAGATCCACTGATTCATGGAAGCATCCCAATGCAGGACACTTCAGAGAGCTTGCATTTTCTGGTATATTCAAGGAAAGCTGTTATGTATTTGAAAAGTTGTTGACATGGTGTCAAACTCATATACAAGAAGTATTTATATATGGTTGGAGGTTCAGATAACCAGAATATTGAGGGTTCAATGCAAGACTGAATTAAGGCCTTCACATTTGTGAAGGTTTTGTATGGTCTACTGTCTTTCAAGGAGCGAGAGTATTAGAGTCTTGCATGTTATATTACAAAACTTAGTTCTGGACCCTGCATCGCCCAGTGGTTAAGGTTGAGGTCTTGGGGGGTGCTGGGTGCAATCCTCATCAGCCGCTCTAATATTTATGAGGGCGTGTCCATGGGCAAGCAGGGGCATGTATATTATGTTGGAAAGGGTTAAGCACAGAGAGTGTTAAAAGCACATTTAGATATAACAAGGGATCCACCCAGTTCAACCCATGGTGAATACCCATTAAGCTCTTCCCTCTTATCGGAGTATTGACCCGTCAACATTAAAAGCAGTTGCAGACGTCAATTTTCATAAACAAAAAGTACAGTTTCAGTCTGTCTTTGTAGGGTGAAGATTGTGATGAAATGAAAACAAGTTTTGTCTTTGTTGTTTCTGAATTTTTCTGCAGACAGTACTTCAAAATATGTATAAATGATGGAAACCGTTAACGTCCTTCCCTTACACAGAAAAATTCAAACAGACAAAATTTGAAAAAAAAAATGTGATAAAAAGAAAAATTGCTCACACACTGTATTCAACAAATTTTTATTTGTCATTGTGATAATTGGTTATAAACATCCAAAATTCCACAGAATAAGTAAAGTGGTTATACTAAATGTAGAAAGCTACGCCCATTATTAGGCTATGATACGCTTTATGTTGGATAAGTTGACATTATGGTTATTATAGTGTCACGGGTCCTGCATGCCCTAGTGTGTTATAATGGTGAACTGGTACTTTTGGGCATCAGGGTTGGAGCCCCAGCGGCACTGCTGGTTTCGTTGGGATTAAAACACTTCAGAGCCCAAGTTTTGACTTTGTGAATTTAAGGAACGCAGTATTATAACTGAAAAATTGTCCCCATGGCATTTAACCCCATGCATGAATCAAAGCGCTAATAGCGCCGAAGGACTAAGGTACGTTTAAAGCAAGATGATTGAGGATACATTTGAACATTTCTTTGGGGTACATCTCAAGGAAAAAAGCTGCTCCTTTTACCGCCATTACTATAATTATTATTTCTGTGAACAGAGACTGAACGATAGTCTATTTTACAATTTCCCATGAGGCAACAATTATAATATAGAGCAAAACAAAGCAAGTAAATCCGGACTACATTCCTAGTTCCAAGAAAGTATTAGTCTGCACAGTGAAGGCGGATGGTTAATGAGTAACTGGGGTCAGACCACTGTTTGTGTATCGATAAAGTACTGTCCCTCAAAAAATGGTATGTAAAGTCAATGAACTAAGGTGCTGACCCTTAGTCCAAAAATTACATTGTGAGGGATGGGGTCTCTAGCCTGGTCTGATGCTCATTAACTGAGTTCCACCTTGTAAAAATACAAATGTGAGGAAATAAGAATTTGCTCATTTAAAACTCATTCATTGCCACAATGTTTTTGGAAAGTTTCGTATTAAAAGTTTAGCTATCAGGTTTGAACTTTATAAGGGGGATTTATAACCTTTTTGAGTATATCTTCAGGATTGATTTGAAGAGATAGATATGGAATAAATAAGTACATGTCATCTGGGGGCCTCTGGGGCCTAGTGGTTAGAGTATAGACTTGAAATCACATGGCTCCGCTCCATGTGGGGTTCAAACCCTTGTGGATATCGATTTTCATGAGGGATAATCTCCAGACGGTAGTCTCCCGACTGACTAACAGAATGCTGATGGATCTACCTGGCTTGACCAGCCCTTAAAGGAAGTTGATTATAGGGTCTTCCACCATCATTTAGACTCACGCTTTGCAACATAACTGAGCTTAGGTTGATGCAACCTAAAACCCATGTAGATAAAGGGATATTACAGAAATCTAATATATAGGTTTTTTGGCTCGAGGATTTTAAAAGTTTTTACACGGTAGAATGCACATGAAACATGTTGCACGACTTTCATTTCATTAAGAGTACATTGAATGATCGTATCTATGAAATGCAAAGGATCCCGTTTTTGTGAAAATCTTTAAAATGATGAACTAATCGTACTAGGGATAATGCAATTATGATGTGTATGTTATACATGGTTGGTTTATTGAAAATATGATGTGTATGTTATACATGGTTGGTTTATTGAAAATATGATGTGTATGTTATACATGGTTGGTTTATTGAAAATATGATGTGTATGTTATACATGGTTGGTTTAATGAAAATATGATGTGTATGTTATACATGGTTGGTTTATTGAAAATATGATGTGTATGTTATACATGGTTGGTTTATTGATAATATGATGTGTATGTTATACATGGTTGGTTTATTGAAAATATGATGTGTATGTTATACATGGTTGGTTTATTGAAAATATTCGCCCTTTGCCCAATAGATAATCCATTTTAAACCCTTTACCTCTATATGTACAATGTTCCTATAAATTTCAGCACATTGCTTAACCCATTACCAAACAATAATGACATTCAGCTACTTAGATGTAGACCACTCTGGAAAACATTGTGGGAAAAGGAGAAATTGCTCGTAATGAGCAATTTTTCATTTTCCCACAATGTTTTCTGCCCTATCAGAAGATCATTTTCCGATTTCGTCACATTTTAAAACATCGTCTTCAAACTCTTTCAATTTGGGACAGTGGAAAATTTTCTGTTTTGTAAAGGATTAAGAAACAGTTGCAATAAAAGAAGGAGTTCACGTTTTTTCAAATGCTTGTTTGCCAAGTATCATTATGGAACTATCATTCTACATAGTTGAAAGTTGCTGTCTGCTTTTGCTTTTGATTAAGAAAGTCTGAAATTCAAATAGGAGTGAATTGGTTGAATCGGTGGTTAGCAACTCTGAGAATTTACACTCCGTTTTAGCCAAGAGCTCAAATTTTTGCCAGAGAATTTGGTTTTAGGAACAAATTCTCCCTTTCCAATGATAGTATGATCCTATGATCAACCTCCCATAATGTAACTTGAACCCAATTCTCCGAAATGCCTCATTTTGTTTCATAATCTGCTGCAGACGTCTTTACAGGCCACTGTGACAAAATTCCAAAAATGACGAAAGGATCTATCTTAAAAAAGCCGACTTTGCTTCCATAAAAATTGCCAATCAGTGGAAGACTGTTTGCTTGAGTCTTATCTTATACACCACAAATCAGACAATATATGCGTTGGAAAAAACAATTATGAAGAAATCAGTTGAGACTTAGTCAATATCCTTTAACCCTTAGAATGCTCAGTAATTTTCTAGAAATAAGTTTTTGTGTTGTCTGCTTTCCAAAACCTTAAATATCTGCTTTATTTATATGAGGAAAGAAGCAAACAGGTCAGATCACAGGCCAGCTGCCAATTTACTTGGCAGCTGGCCTGGATCTAACCTGTTTGCATTTATAAGCATGAAGCCAGTTCCAGCACTATAAGGGTTAATTAAATCTACCTTTGATCATTAATTAAGCATAGATGCTTCTCGGGGCCTCCCTGGCTTGGTGTTTTGAGTACAGAACTTAAAATCCTCCTTGCCCTCATCAAGTGCATATACATCATGATAGGTAGGGGCAGATTGGGGTTTTTCATTAGAGGTAGTCTTATGGCTGACTTATGAACAGAACAGAACAGAAGTTTATTTCATGACTTGAACACTCAAGGTTCATCGTCATTACAACATATACACATACATGAAATAATGGACAATACATGTAAATACATACAAATGTACTTATAAACATACAAAAGTAATGCGAAAATAGTGCTTAATATGTAAACATCAGAGATAAAAGTATACAATATAGGACAGAAATGACTTAATTATGGAATGTCAATGATTCTACCAGGCTTGACTTATCCTTAAGTAATGGGTCCTCCTTTAAATATCCCAGGCCCCTCCATGGTTTAATGGTTAGAACTTAAGATCACATGGCCCCTCGAAGCTCAGGTTCAAATCCCTGTGACAACATTTGTATTTTCATGAGAGGTAGTCTCCAGACTGACTTACAGAAATCCAATAGTTCTTCCTTGATTGACCAGCCTATAAGTAAGGGGTCTTACTCAAGAAATCAAAAGATGTGAGTTGTTTTTGGTTTTATGCTGTTTTAAAGCTTGTCTGCGGCAGATGGCAACTTATGACAAAACGTTGTGTGTGTTCTCACATAACCTTATTGATTATCTTAGTCCATATTTAATGCATTTTAAAGCAGACTACATCAACGATAATAAGTGAAACTCTTTCTTTTAGAAAAATATTTAAAAAAGGAAAGGGTGATCTTCTTATGATTAGGTTATCTTTGTTGTAACATGCCTTAAACCTTTATCAAACGCCAAACTTTCGACTGTCCCAAACTGAAAGAGTTTGCAGACGACATTTCAAAATGTGATGAAATTGGGAAATAATCTTCTGATAGGGCAGAAAACATCGTGGGAAAAGAAGAAATTACTCTTAACGATTTGACGTAAAAACTTAATGAATGTCTTTTTTTACAAGAATGGATGGTCATTTCTTTTTGTATAAGTAAAATTTTCAACAAACTCTTGATATGGAGCAATGTTATGATTGCCTGTGGATATGTTACAGGTTCAACTGTGGATATGTTAGAGGTTCAACTGTGGATATGTTACAGGTTCAACTGTGGATATGTTACAGGTTCAAGTTGTGATGAGAATTTTTTATAAAGAATAAGATGTGCTGGGATCTTTTCACCTTACTTCTTAATGTCTCATTTTGTTGAATCTGCCATAGACTAGAACTCACTGTAACAAAAGAATGTTCCTTTTCGGGAATTTATACTCTTGTCTCAATGGTTTCTACTCAATATTTCTAAGAATCCATTTTCACAACCTGGTGGTGCTTTTGAAATAAGACTAATCACTAATTTCCCAATGATAAAATGGGTTAATTTAGCAGTCGTAATGAGCAATTTCATTTTTTTCTTTGCAACAGACCGTTTTAATTTGTGATATTAACAAATATTTTGGTAAAAAGATCAATACATCTTGGATATTAACTAAGTTTACTTAATATGAACCATGATGACACACTTTCAATTCAATGTATTCCCGTTTGCGCATGAATATCATCAGATACTTTCCAATTTTTTTGGACAAGGATTTTATGGTCAGGTGATCACCTGTTTAAAAAGTTTGCTGTTTGATATGGATGACTTGTTTTTTTGAGATACGATCAACTTGTCAGGAAAACAACCTTGAAGCATGAAAAGTGCTTTCATTATGTCAATCATTATGTAAATCCATAACTTTATGTGGTATTTTTGAACCAGTCCAAATAGAAAGCAACTACCGACAGCAATTAAAACTTAGAAAACTATTTCATTTACTTATCGAAATTTGATTGTTTCTATCCAATTTCGATAAGTAAATGAAATAGTGTCTAAGTTTTAATTGGATAGAAACAATTGTGACCAAGATAGCAGACTAAAAAGGTATATCATGCAACCAAATTTAATTCATTGTGTGTTCTTTTCGTTTCAGGTCAAGGTCACGATCCCGTTCAAGGTCACCAGAAAGAAGAAAACCGAATTACAGATAGATCACATTGTCCCTGACTGTATAATTAATTATTGTTAATTATGCAAAGCTTTATGTCAAGCAACTACTGTAAATACAAGTTGACTGTTACAATTCAAAGCTTCAGTGTAATATCAGAGATACTACAAATCTGGTTCCAGTCTGACCACAACTGTACCAATTACAGATAAATATAACTGTACAAAGCTCTATCTCAAGGAGCTACTGTAAAAACAAGTCAACTGATGCATGAAGAGTCAATATAATATCAGATGATACAAATCTGGTTCCAGTCTGATAGGTCAACTTATTGTACATGTAATGTCATTGATAATACCAATTTACCATTGGTCTTTCAACAATTGCACCAATTACAGATAAATGAAACTGTTGCTGATAATATGTATAAATGGTTTTACAAAGCTTTAGGTCAATGAGCTACAGTAATACACAAGTCAAACTGTTGAAATAAGTGTCAATGTGATATCACTTATCTGGTTCCAGTCTTTCTACAATTGCACCAATTACAGATAAATGGAATTGTTGCTGATATGTATAAATAGTTTTACAAAGCTTTAGGTCAATGAGCTACAGTAATACACAAGTCAAACTGTTGAAGTAAGTGTCAATGTGATAGCACTTATCTGGTTCCAGTCTTTCTACAATTGCACCAATTACAGATAGATGGAATTGTTGCAGATTGTATGTAATAGATAATTGTACAAAGCTAAATGTCAAGGAGGTACTGAAACCACAAGTCATCTTATTGAACAAAGTCGCAATGTAATAGCAGAGATAATACTGATCTGTTTCAGGTCTCTCTGCATTTATACTAATTACAGATCCATGGACTTGTTGCTGATTGTATGTGTAACTGATTGTACCAAGCCTAATGTCAAAGAGGTACTGAAAACACAATGTAATGTCATTTATAAACTTGATCTGCCATTGGTCTTTCTGCAATTGTACCAATGACAGATGAATAGAATTGTTGTGGATTGTATGTAATAGATACATAGCTTAATGTCAAGGAGCTACTGAAAACACAAGTCATCTTGTTGTACAGAGTGTTAATCTTATGTCATTCTGCAATTATACAAATAGGAAAGATACTCAGAGTAGCCAGCAGTTTAGATCACAGGCCAGCCACCAATTTACTTGGTGGCTGGCCTGTGATCTAACCTGTTTGCATAAGCATAAGTCAGTTCCAGTCCTATGAAGGTAAACAGATGCATAGTCAAAGAAATGTCAATGATGATATTTATCGGGTTTCAGTCTTACTGCAATTGTATCAATTACAGATACATGGACATGTTAGTTGCTTACTGTATAATTGTACATAGCTTAACCCTTAGAATGCTGGGTAATTAAAAAAATTGTGTCGTCTGCTTTCAAAAACCTTAGATATCTGCTTAATTTTGTTGAGGAAAGATGCTCAGTGTAGCAAACAGGTTAGATCACAGGCCAGCCAAAAATTTACTTGGCGACTGGCCTGGGATCTTACCTGTTTGCATAAGCATGAAGTTGGTTCCAGCACTACAAGACTTAATAAGGGAAAATGATATTAGGTAATTAACTGCAACAGATGAGGCATGAAATTATATTGGTCAAGAAAGAAAAGATTATTACAGACATGTATGATAGAATAGCACCACCGTTTCTCTTATGTTATTACTTTCTACTTTTAATGTTGTCTCCCATTTTTTTTCTTAGAAATGTTTAACATGAACAGATGAGATGTGTTCTTGATTTTTATTTTTAGTTAAATGGCATTTTGTAGAAATTAATTAAAACATTTATGCAAAAAATATGTTTTATGTTAACTTTCAAGTACCTAGATACCTGCAAAGGGAATTCAAATGACTTTAGACACATAATTGAATGACAGTCCCAAAGATATATTTAGAAACCCATTTGTAGTGTGAAATTATGATAATAGAGGTCATCAACGTCAGGTGAATTTGTTCACACTATAATCATGTTTTAAAAGCTCTTCTCCATTTGAGCTTCAACATCGTATAAAAGAGATGCAAACGAAATTCCAACTGCATTTGATCTGTTAATTTATTTTGTCATATTTCCTGCCATCAGTATCGTATGTAATCCACATAGATTGTGAACCACATGGATTCCTTGAATAGTCATTGTACCAGAAATGGAAAAAAGTCATTTTTAATTCCGAATATTTTTACATCTTGCCAAAGGAATACCTTCCATGACTCATTAACAATTTATCATATTTAAACACAAGAGGAGATTCTCATTAGACAGGTGTGTAGTGTGTTGAGGGTTCGATATGAGGTTTAAAATGATTCGGAATGATGTCTGACAACCAACGATGCTATTGAACTTGAAATTCCTGCAACAGCAATTCCATTTTGCCCGATCAACGGACGATTCTTTTGGTAACAAAATTCGGCTCCAGTGCGACCAAGTGATTAACAATAAGGGTCGCTTGTACCCGGCAAAGTTTTCCCGATTTCGATTTCGATACTAACGAGCACTAATTTATTCAAAGGAGTGTTCTTTGGCACCACTACAGAGTCCTGGTCTAGTAATGGTGAATCCGAGTCATGTTACAGAGAACTTGTTGACGCGTCCTTAAACCCATGCAAAATATATTTGTTTATCAAAACTGAGTCGGATAAACTCGGAGGCTAGTCCATGGATTCGATCGTTATGGGACTTTGTCTTCAGTCATTCGGATCATTTGTGTTCATGTCTTTTTTTATTTTTCGTCAAATCCTTATCAGTTCTATAGTAGTCGGACTAGGTACTAAATCGGATGATGCAAGCTATGTGTGTTTCAGTAGAATGATTATCTACATCCTGATCATTCGGGCCAACAAGGTACCAGAATCACTGATAAAGTTCTGAAATATCCATTATCTCACACGATTATCAAATCATGTTGACGTACTGTATATGTATTGTTTGTATGGTGTTAAATAGCCGTATCAACAATTTTCAGTTGTGTTACGGCTTTACTGGATCCACTAGTACTAGGATAGGGCCCTGAAGTGACTTGCCAAAGGTCACTCCCACGTAATGTTCACTTGTTTTGTTATCAATAAATTGATCGTTTATGAGCATGGTTACATCCGCCAAAATGCGTTGTCACGTTTAGGTATTAACGATATAACATGGCTGTCATTGGCGACGTTGTTCGAACCAAACAACACGTCATATGCAAGGACATTTGGCCATATCTCCATTGCTCTTTTTAAAAGGACATGCATCCATTTTATGAAGAGAACAGTGACAAATGGGTAGAGCTTTGTCTTTGGGACAAGAGTATCGTGAATGTAAGAACACCATAAGAAACGTGGCCAACTTTCCGACCTTTCGTTAATGAACATTATGCGCAAGTACTGGTTGCGTATCCAGGAATCAGAATTTGGAATTGATTTCTATAAGTATTAGTAGCTTGCTTCACAATATTTCCCACATTCAAGAGTGGTGGTGGTTTGGTATCCTGCGTATCCGGGTTGGATACTCTGGTTAGGACATAAAAAGAACTAAAAAAGACTTGTATTCATAGCTCTCCGGGTTGTTTTGTCCTTTCCCATCGATGGAATCCAGGTGAAGTTGTAATAAAACTTAAAATGAAATGTTTAAAACTGCATTTAACAACAAAATTTCATTTGGTGTTTTCAGGCATTTTTTTTCGAAACCATTTAGGAATGTAGATTAAAAAGGAGATTTGTGCATGATGTGCAAAATTGTCTGTTGTCTGTTGATTGTGGGGTTGTGGGTTAACACTGCGTGTAAAGTATTTCAGTGTTATATTACGGAGACAGTTTGCATATGCATACTGTTTGGTATGACCAGCCAAGTCTTGTCGAGGAAAAGATGTCATACCAAAGGATACTCCACAATGAAACAATGGCCGGCTGTGACAACCCGTTATGTGATTTTGTAATAATTATTACAAAACGGGTTGATCACTTTGCCAAAGTGAATTTTTCGATGCTAACCCGAAACGTAATAAAAATTCATAATGGTTAAATGGTAATCTTTACACACAAACGGTAACCTCTTCCAAGCCAAACGAGGCTTTTGAACAAGATTCAGAAGTTATACAAAACCTTTGTCTAAGTTATTTTCAAGCTAGAAAATGGCTCCAAATGACTCAACGTACCGACATATTTCAAACCAAGTTACCAATAAAGCCGAAATGGGCTGATAAGCAATCTGAAAAATTAATATTTAATATTTGTTTAATTAATGCAGTGCAGATTGCACTTATATCTTTCGAAAGGTATGACAAAAGTTTATGGTTTATTATCTTTACTGTTTATTCCTTTTATTTACTTTTTGGATACATGTGATTTAATAATTCGGTCGAGGCATTCCGACGTAGACCATTTACTTCAAAGTATATAGACTATAAGAACTAAATTGGGACCAACAACCGGAAGACATACTTACTATTGGAATTGGTTGGTTGCATGTTTACCAATTATCAACACACAACCATTTAGTCGCTCCAAATTAAAAGATATCGCAGACGACAATTGAGATCATGATAACAATGACCGTTTTTCTGATATAATTAAGCTTTTTTGTCAAAGGGATTGGTCATCAAGTTTGCAGACGACGATTTGGGAGGAGATTGGGTAGATTTGGGAAACGTGTGTATTTGTATCATAAAATATCAAGTTTTGTTTGGAACATAAAGATGTAGCTGATTTTGGAAGAATCCCAACTATTTTTTAAATAAAGGATTCTCCATAGCTTTTCCCGCAAGGGTTCACGCAAACTGACCACGCTGATCAGTGTTGTTAATCAAAAGTATTATATTAAAATCGATTCCGTCAGATGACGGTAGAAATCATGAAAACGGAGTCTTTGATACTTACCCCTTTCAGGACCGGCTGAGATGTCCGGGGGTTTTAAATAGCAAATTCGACGTTTTATTTTCTTTTGACTAATTTTACCGAGTCTTTGTGAAAGAAGAAATAGTTGTTGCCTTTTTAATTCTTAGTATCGGTGTCGTCTTTATTAATAAAACAGATAAACGGGAAAAGTAGTCAATAGGCCTACATTACTCGATTCATTGCGTTCTTATCAAATTCGAAGGCTTGATCAGATAGTAATCCTAAACTTTCACGAGTCACTGTCTAAAATCTTGTGAAATGTTTGAAATAAATGCGGAAAATGTTTTGAATGTGCGACATATCCCTTTCTCTCAATGTTTTTTTTAACCTTGCCTTTTAAGCGCTTCAACGTTAATCCAAACGTTATATTGAAAAATAGAAATTCCGAATTTCATCCCATGGTGGAAATGACTGTTAATAAACTTCAATGTGAAATGAAGTGGCTTTTCCCGCCTAATATGATCTGTCAAGAAAGCGTCCAGCGGGACAGCGGGGTGGGTCAAAATTTATTAAATTTGCGTCATAGCCGGACGTTTTGGCGGAGCGTTTATAATTAGAAAAGGGCCGGGCGCCGACCTCAAGAGTGACATCATTCCTCATAGTGGCGCCGCGCCACGAGAGATAATCATGCACTCGTTACGGCCGTTGGCCTGGGGTCCTGATCCATATGTATACATGTACCTCTAGTGCGGGTATACGCACGGACCAGGGTACTGTTTTACTAAACAACTTAAGGAAACTATTTGTAAGCCATGACTAATAAACATGGATAGGATAGTATCTTTAATGAAAGTACAAAACTGCAGTGTGACACATCATTGGACACTTAAAGCTTATTCAATTCACTCTCGATAACTGCCTCCTGGAGAATAAGTCGTTACTTGTGCCGATTTGTAGGCCGGTCCCGGCAAGGCCACTTTGTTACTAACGAGGCTCGTACCTGAGAGTGAGACCCTCGGTAAAAGAAGCCGATGCTTTACCTCTGCACAACTGTCTAGTATTTAACCCATCCCTACTTGAAGGATTTTAGGGACGAGTACAAGTGAAGAGTTAAAACAGACGACAATCGAGAACCACTGAAAATAACACGTTCCTGGGTATTTTGAGTAGAAACCATGGTAGCCGCAAGGAAATGTAGGCTAGCTTGATGAAGAGAAAATTTGAAAGTCAAAATAAAATGTCTTTGAAACAATACAGTTTGTGTACCGTTGTTTGATATACAACTTAAAGTAGCTTTTGAAGGCATAATTAACTAAGGAAGCATCAAAATATATGTTTAAGTATGTACCAGCTAGACACCGTAGATCTTAAAACTGTTGCAAAGCTTTTAGCTCTAGATACAAAGTCACTGCATAAAGGCTCTAAAAACTTAAATACTAATTAATCTTATTTCCAATGGCTGTTCTCCAGTGCATATCATACAAAAATACAGCTGTTGTACAGTTTTAAAGGGTGAGTTTTAACTTCCAAATTTCCTCACATCTGTGAACAAGCAGCTTTAAGACTAGACGGTCCGAAACTTTGTGTTGATCTTGCTACAACAGATTTAGTAATATATACATTCACAGATATGATTGTCTGAAGTTTAACGCCGTTTAAGCATGATTATGAAAACGGCAATATAAACTGAAATCTAATCTGAATTAATCACAGTCGCAATTATATTAAACTGAAACTTTAGGACGTTTGCAAATATCTTTCTAAAACGACAAAATAAACTGAAATCTTATCCGAAATATTAACATTCGGATTGATATGGCATAAAGTTCAATGCCGTTTACAAATGATTCTGAAAACGCCAAAATAAACTGAATGAATCATATTCGCAATTCTATTGGACTTAACTGTTACGCTGTTTACAAATGATTCTGATAAAGGCAAACTAAACTTAAATCTCATCTGAATGTATCACATTCGCATTTATATCTTAGTAATCATAGATATAGGGTTAGTGTCCAATAGCTCGTTAAGAGTACGTAGGACAGCGAGATGGAGACAGAATTAATTACCTACACAGCGTTGCGTTCTTCATTCAATAACTTTTGGACGCCAGATCGTAACAGGGTTCAAATTGGTCAGACAAGAGAGCTGTCCAAAATTACTTAATATCAAAAGACGCAAGAGGAATAGATAGTTATCATTAGGAACGGTCTCGTCTAATCAATAGACAATGCTGAACGTGGCTTCTAGCTAAAACGAATACATGAATAAGTAAATTCAAAATTATGAAAGCGTCTAGGGCAGATTACATATTATTATCTAAACCATTCCTGAAATTGCGGAATTCCACCTAATGTCACATCTGGGTTTATAGAGTTGTCTTTCTTTCTGGTATTGCAGACTTTTACTTTTATTGGTTCTGAAATTGGTGATGTCTCATTTCTTATTTCAAAGTTTGCAGAGTTCTACTTTTGTTGTTTCTGAAATGCCAACATTTTTCAATTATTTGTACACATTTTGAAGATTTCAGTGGTTCTGGAATTGCTGATTTATAAATTTCCCCTTTTAAAAGAATGCACATTTCTACTGCCAATCTTCTGAGGTTGCAGATTATTACCTTAATTGCCTCTTCGATTGCATTTTCCTCCCTTGTTTCTGAGACGAAAAATTTATGCTTTTATAGCTTCTGAGATTACAGATTGCTACATTTTCTATATTTGTGATGGCAATTTTCTAAGTTTTTGTATGTGCTATTGCATTTTTCTTCATTTTCTTGTTTATAAGGTAGTGATTTTCTACTTTCATTATTTCTATAATTGTTGAGTTCTATCTTTATCCTTTCTGAGATAGTAGAATTCTACTTTCTACTTTCTAATTCTATAGATTTTCCATTTTGATGTTTCTGAAACTAGTTGTCCATCATTCTATTATTCCCGAGTTCGTATGTGTAAACCTCCTAACTAAAATGATAATCTAGAACTTCCATAAACACTGAAACAGTCGAAAACGAAATCCATGTATTTTTCTACTGTAAACGGTACGAAAAATATAGGGAAATATATATTGGGAAACAAATAAATAAAACCCAAGAATCCTTTAACGCATACATGTCTTGCTCAAATGAATTACGACTATTGAACATCTGCAAATTTATTCATAAAATAATGCAAGAACGAAACGACAACATTCTCTCTCTATATTTATAACCATTTATCTGTCAGAGACGAGCCGTAACGTCTCCATAAACAGGCATCCGTTGAGAGCACTGTGGCAAAACGACAATTCACACATCGTGAGCGGATTCTTCTTTTGTCACAATGCTTTCAACTCCTATTTTTATATAATACACAATAATACAGTGTTTCATTCAATGATGTGTACATCTGCCTAGATGTGTTTAACCCTATGCCGAACGAACTCTAGTGATTACTTGTCTGAAGCAGACGACTTAAGAAAACATTGCGAGAAAAGATGAAATTGCTCTTCATGCGCGATTTATCCTTTTCCCTTAATGTTTTCTACCCTATCGGAACTTTGTTTTTCAATTTTATCACATTTTGAATTGTCGTCTGCATGCTTTTTCAAATTGAGACAGTCCAAAAATTGCCGTTTAGTAAGGGGTTAAAATGAACTAAAACTGAATTTAA
Source organism: Cerastoderma edule (assembly GCA_947846245.1). Classification (NCBI taxonomy): domain Eukaryota; kingdom Metazoa; phylum Mollusca; class Bivalvia; order Cardiida; family Cardiidae; genus Cerastoderma; species Cerastoderma edule. Next base: position 10,793,598 of record OX401404.1, read on the forward strand.
AAAGACAGCCTTTGAGAATATTGCGATAAGGGGAGGGAGAACTTGCTGATCATGAGCGCATCCCTTGGTCGCAGAGTTTTCACTTTTTATAAAGCTGTAAAACATTTTACTATACATTTTACATTGTAACCTAGATGTGTATAAAATTATCTCCTGCAGACTCCGCAAAATATAAGCAATGATGGCATTGTGATAGAAGTAGAAATCGCTCATTGTGTGCGATTAAGAATTCACTCAGCTTTATATGAATATTGTTCATATACCTAGCTGTGTTCAGAAACACCTGCTGCATCATTCGTTACAGACAACTTTTGATAAGATACTTACTTCTATTGTAAAAAGGGATAAAGCAATGTTTTAGTTAGTAGTTTAATCTTTTACCTAGATGTGTTCAATGTTGTCTGCTGCGGACATTTTGACAGACAATCTTTGGGAGAATTGAGATAAGTGGGGAATTCGCTCTCCATGAGTGGATCCTTCCTTTTCCACAATATTTCCAACTTTCATTAAGCATGAACACAGCTTTATTCTGTATTCTGTCAGTTTGTCTATATGTATTCAATTTGTTTGCTGCTGGCTTAACAAATATATCAACCATTGAGGGCATTGTGACAAAGGGAGTATTCGCTCGCTGTAGGCGAATTCTCCTTTTCTCACATTATTTTCACACAGTTTTTCATAGGGTTGTCTTATACATTTGTATACATATGTTCGATATGCCTGCTACAGACCTCTTGAAACAGAAAATACTTAATTCCAAATTGCATGTTAATGCTTTTTAATAATCATGTAACATATATATCAGGGAAATATTGTAAAAAATATGTTTGTATTATGGGCCGGAGGCCTCATATATTGTGAATAAAATCATTTGAAATTTGACATTTGAAACAAAAAAAGAGAGTCAGCCTTTTTTCACAGCGTAACAACCTACTAAATGTCCCCAAAACAAGTTTTCATCTTTGCTTTTCAAACTAGTTTTGATTAAAGCCGGAACGATAGTTTCACAAGTACACGTAGAAAAAATAGTGGCAACCTTTGATTCTGACACGAACAGACCTTTTCGGTGGATGGTCTGATTTGTGAGGTTGACAGATTTCTCATGAATTCTACTAGTTGAATTCACAACAAAGATCGCGGACAATCATTTAGCAATATTATTGTAAAGTTTCTTGTTGCTATGGGTAAAAGCAGTTTTAAAATAAAAGAAATTGTTATCACGATAACATATCGCTTGTGAGATAGCTTAACCTTTATACACACTAAATACATAAAAAAGGAGTATCAAAAGGGGAGCAGAAAAAAAGCACATCGTAACCTTAGCAGTTCTGGGATTCGAACCAATGACAGTAGGGAGTTATTGTATTGAGCCTTGGCTATTGAATTGGTCACTCTATCACACTATGGTGTGAAAGTAGTTTTTATAATCTTAAAATGTAGTTATTAAAGGGAGGTTAACAGGTGTTGTTTAAGTTTAAACAAAATAAATACAGGAATATAAATGAACTGAGCTTCACAAATTCCTCTCCTATCATGAAATAGTATACCAGGAGCGTTAGAAATAACTTTTGAACAGAAATAAATCAAAAAAGTATCTTTTCTTGAAATGATTAACCTTATGCACTGTAAAGCAATGAAAGAATAAAAGTTAACTTTTGAGGTGTTCTGATCATTCCGTCCAACAAACGATGGACACACCCCTTTACCTGGTCCTCAAGGTAAACCTACCCGACCTCCCGCGCGCACCGAGAGAGAGAGAGGGAGGGGAGAGAGAGGGAGGGGAGAGAGAGAGAGGGAGGGGAGAGAGAGAGGGAGGGGAGAGAGAGAGAGGAAGAGAGAGAGGAAGAGAGGAAGAGAGAGAGAGAGAGAGAGAGAGAGAGAGAGAGAGAGAGAGGAAGAGAGAGAGAGAGAGGAAGAGAGAGAGAGAGAGAGAGGAAGAGAGAGAGGAAGAGAGAGAGGAAGAGAGAGAGGAAGAGAGGAAGTGAGAGAGAGGAAGTGAGAGAGAGAGAGAGAGAGAGAGAGAGAGAGAGAGAGAGAGAGAGAGAGAGAGAGAGAGAGAGAGAGAGAGAGAGAGAGAGAGAGAGAGAGAGAGAGAGGGGGGGAGAGAGAGAGAGAGAGAGAGAGAGAGAGAGAGAGAGAGAGAGAGAGAGAGAGAGAGAGAGAGAGTAAAACAAAACATCTAATAAAAAGCATCATCTACAGAAATTGCACCAATTGTGTAATTACCTTCATTTCAAAGCAAAGAATTATGGCAAGAATCGAGATATTGCTCATCGTGGGCAATTTCTTCATTTTTGTCCCAATGCCTTTCCTCAGATGGGCACGTTTGTAATATTATACATACGTTACCTGTTCTATCAAATCGTAGTTCAACCCCAGTTATCCCATTATACCTGTGGCTATGTAATAACGTGTGACTAAAACAACACAGTTGTATTTCATTGAATGTATTACGGTGCTTTGTTGGTTCGCCAATCACAGGTTTGGGTCTGTACCCAATCTACTAATGTGTACGTCCAAAATACCCCCACCCCCTTGACACGGCCATTAACACGGGGTTATTACCTCGTATTTATTCTGGCGTATAAGCAAGTTGTCCCCACCAACCTGACTATTATCATTCCCACAGCTTCAATATATGTCGAAAATTGCCAAATTACTAAGGCGTCGAGGCCCCAAGAGCGGCGCGACTATGCTTAGATTAAACGGTGTATACTGTTGCAGCATAGATTTAAACTCAAAAAGGAATTCGAGGAATAAACACAAATAGTGGCATATTACATTTCTATCCGAAACGTTGGGTTTACTTTTTCAGATAGGGGCTTTCGTGATCTAGTGGTTAGAGTTAAGAACATGAAATCAGAAAATGACTGTGCGAATCATTTCTTCCTATGCAATTGCCTTTCCACTGCAACATGCAATAGGCGAATTAGTTCACGTTAGTATTCCCTAAATAGTACACGTGACACTTCTCCTACCTCTGAATATTGGTACATGGGAAATACGTAAGCAAGGTAATTCTGTTATAAGGTTTGACCATCGTCCCATCTCTACCACCATTGTTTCAAACCGAGCAAATGACCCACAATGACACCATGAATACACACTGATTACATTAACTGTTGTTAGATGATCATGCGAAAATCATGGCTATTAAAGATAGGGTTATCATCAAACGGCCCAAAGTTTGTTTGATTATGGCTAGGTTCGCGCAAAGAACCTTCCAGCTATATTGCGATACCCAACTTTTATAGCTGGAGGCAGACCCATAGCTGAACTGCGTATAACGGTTGGGTCAAGCTGGGTACCCCATCACGCACTCTTTCAGTCGGCTGGGAAACTACCTCTCAGAAAAATCCGAATAAACCACTACCGGGGTCGACCAAAGGGAACAATGCCAAATTTAGTTCCCTAAACGCAACACTACGGATGTCTCCTGGTCCAAGGTAATTGTTCTATACTATAACAGAAAGAAGTCGTTGTTTATTCTGAGCAACTTGATTTTGGGGAATCATTCAATGACTAAGCAGCCAAAATACGGATGCAGTGTGTAATCTTTACTATACCCAGTAGCCTAGCATTACCCCAATGAGTATCAATAATAATCGAGAATACTTCATCGTTTTAAAGTTTTGATTGGATGTAGCGAATGTGTGTGGTTTAATGTTTTTGGTGTCATGTGAGTGTTTGACTGTAGTTTGTTTCCAACGTGTGCTTAAACGTGAACTGGGTTCATGGTAAAAAAAATAATCAAACTACCCACAGTCATATTAATTACCCTGTCATTAGTATTTCCAAAAATATAAAAAATCATATTCAAAGAACAATCGGAAGGTTGTGTAGTGATTTCACGGTATGACTTCACGTGTAGTGACTTCCAGCAACCAACCCGTAGGTGTATGTGTGATTATGCGTTCGAATCAAACTCTAATTGGTCATGCCATACGTACCATTGGTCTTTTGCATAACCCGGCTAGGGCTATCAAACCATTCGATAGCCCGGACCGAGTTATACGAACGACCAATGTTGGTTGTTGATTCCACATTAGCACTGAAAAAGGGTTGTCACTGGAAAAGACCGGTTCATGACAAGAATAAGAGGAGGCCAGGGTTGTTTGGATAGAGAAATACGCGACGCAACCAAAGACCTATATTATGTCTGACGCAACTAAAACGTTGTTGAAAAATATGTTTTGTTTTCTACGATACACAGAAGTCGACACCACAGACAATAACATTGGTTTAATCGGTTGGTTTTAATGGGATTCAAAATTGCGTCAACAATATTGAAGTCATTTAAGACAGTCCAGTAAATAAATGATGGTGTAAGACCATAGGTGTAAATGCCCCTAATGCATACATGTAGCTGTGTAGAATCACCGTTATTAATACGCCATCCAGCAGATAATTGGTTGAGGATATAATGGGACACAGGGAAATAAATAAGCACGAATAACAAATGGGATCTCAAGACAAAATATTTATTCAATTTACATGTACTTGGTACCTTCAAGGTTACATTCACACACAAACATTATAAATACATGAAAGCATAACTAATAAACTCAATGCATCGTATGCATCGTCAGAAATAAATAAAGGCACTGAGCGTGCGCCTGTGGCCAAAGGTGTAGTACAGCCGGTCTCTAATCATGTAAACAAATCCAAAATATCGAGTATAGTTCCGCCAAATATAAACAAGACATTGCTTCAACAGTACTTTTAGCATAGTATTGGGTTTATATATAATTAGATAACAATTTCTCGGTACAGTTTTTTAATCCATGAATAATCAGCACTGCAATGTATTAAACCGTTACCTTTAAACTAAATGACCACACTCTTTCAGTATATCCAATTAAGACGATGCGGTCATTTTACTTGTCAAAGACGATTTTATGTTTCGATGTGGGAAACAATATTTGTTATAATTGGCTTGACCTTTCCCCTATGTGAGATTGTGTGAGGGGTCAAAACAGAAAGCAATTGCAGACGAGAAACATGAATAAAATATTTTCTTTATGAAATTACGAAGACTATTGTCACAAAAAGATACATTGAAACGGATTGTTTATTTGTTAGTCCGATGATGTCATCGCATTCCGGGAAATTGTTATGTAATTATAAAAACAACCGTCCATTTTCTATACGTTATAAAGGCTAGTGCCGATATTTAAAAACACAATATAATTTAGAAGTAACCGATGCACCACCAAACGGCAATTGGTATATTTCTACAGGGTATATTTTAACGAAGGTTTGCATCGAAACTAGCTTTTATTCTGACATCGCTCCTTGTGCAAAAAATGAATAAAAAAAGAAAAAAATGTTATCAGATCTAAACTATATACGAAATATGGCACTATTAATATAGCGGGGTGAATGGGATATCCCTGCCTGATACACAGTGGACTCCAATAATAAAGGAACTTTAGAACAACCATCATTTCACCGGGGTCACACTCGACTACATGGATGTCTTACATGTGACTATGTGTGTGGATAGATATATACACCGCACACACTGATAAATTGTTCCTAAAGTTCCTTTTTAGTCATAATACATGGATAAGTATCATCTTTAAAATCGTCGAAAAATGTATAACTTTGAATAATTCCGAATAAGAATTCTAAAATACGCCGATAAGAAGAAAAAGTCAGCGTTTGGGTTCCTTCCCAACCACTTTTTAAATTTATTTAAAATGTCAACGTTACAAGGACTTTATAAAGTCTTTGACCAGAATTGCTTTGTTTCGAAACTAAGAGATGACATAGAAGAGATAACTGTGTATCAGGAAAGCATAAGAACATTGCAATATGTGGATACTAAGCACTTATTTCAACATACACACTAGGAAACATATGAGTAATGATAAAATGTAAAAAATATACCAAGAAGCATTTACAGTCAAAAAAATCGCAATTTTAGAAATTATCTGCAAATGACTTTAAAAGTTCCTTGGCAAAAACGATGAAGACTACATGTCATGATCTTATACAAGTTGAAAACATTGTGATACTGGCTAAAGGAAATTCAACTTTGTGGTTCATGGTAGTGTAGTCCTTAGTATTTTGCAAAATTCAACAAATTTCTGCTGTGACTGAAATTGAAATGTTTCCACTGAAGATGTAAGTTAAACTCAAGATTTTTTTATGATATGACTTTAAAAATCGTTAACTGAAGAAAAGAACGTTTGGTCTTGCCAATACTATGTCTGTTTAAACAATGTTTACATAACAGCAGCAGCAGCGTCTCAAATTCAGATTTACAGTGGACTCAATCCTGAGTATGGACACAACATCAAAATTAGAGTTGATTTCAAAAATATCAAGCAAAAATAATTCACATGCCTAACGATTCATTGTATTTTTTTTAACCTGCTGAGTCAACATCTTGAAAACAAATGCTTCTTGGTTTATCTTTTTTGTTTGTAGTAAAAAGGGAATCAAAACAAGAACGACTGCATCAATAACAATAATGGTATTAGTAAAACAAACAATACAATTGCATTACCCAACAAGGTTTACAATAGTTATCTCGAATTATTATGGCCCTAGAAAATATGGCATGTGTCTCGATGAGCACAGGGTGACATATTTTGACAATTAATAAATGTAAGTGCATTACTTATTTTACGTCTTATACATAGTTATAGTAAGTTTCTGACACAGGACTCCCATATTGGTCCTCTTTGTCAGTACATGCTCTTCAAAAGTAAATAGCTAATGTATAGTACAGTATTGGTAATAAAGCAAAGTGCTATCTAAAATAACGAGTTTGCAAATATAGTAACAAACATGACATCAACATAAGGTTGGCAAAAAAAACCCATCGCTGATGATTTAATTCTTAACAGCTGCACAGGCATTATTCTTTTGAATGCGATGTGGGGTTTTCCTCCAACCATTTAGCAAACAAAGTATATGACGTCACTATGTATCCATTTTTTAGGCCATTTGTAGGTTACGAATATGACGTGTAATAGGATTATTCCCAGTTTCAATCGCTTGCTGCAAATAGATTGGAACACGTATTGAGCTCACCATTATATAACTTCATACTTTATTTTTTAAAGGATAGTAAGTACTGTGTTCTAAATGCTAAATTTGATGTCGATTCTATCCCAATTTTGAACAGTGAGCACTTACATTAGATTTACTTTAAGAGAAAATATAGCAACACCGTTGACAATTCTAAAATACTAAAACGTATCTTGATAATAAATAAAGCTAAGACGTCTGTTTTATCAAACAAGGAACTAAACAAGGAAGTAAAACAACCACGAATGCAAATACATCAATAAGATTTGAGGAAATCTCTCTGGCATTACTATACAACGGCTTGACTTTAAAATGTTAAAAAAATCAGACCGTATGTCTCATAGAATTGTCAGTATTTTCCTACCTTGTAGACACCTTAATTCTCGAGCATAATTTTTTTTCCATGTTATACCTTCGTATAACACGTTAAATAGATGGTTACACCGGAGAAGGTAATCTGTCACCCATTATTTCAAATTCATACAGGTCTGAATGCACACTCGGAAAAGGGTTTCATTTAACCCCAAAACAGGAATGAACAGTGTTTGTGACAAATTTTCTTCATTCTCGAAATGTTGATTAATTATAATCAACCGATCCTATAGGATGTACATACAACAAACTGCTCTTCTAAATTCAAATTCAACATTTTTGCTTGTACATCTTATCAAAGTATTTTAGTCATATAATGGTGGCAGTTCAATCATTTATGTTCATTGTAGAATATATCTACAGCAACTGGCTAGGTAATAGTGCCTAATCCATTGAAACCTATGAGAGAAATAAAAGGAATGAGCAAACAAATAACCTAAAACATTATATCAACACACCAACTTCGAAATGCATTTTTTAAGACAGTGATGGTCTTCATCAAACCTTAACAAACAATACTTAAAAATAGCCCAACATATTTAAATATATATCCTAATAATGAATGCTAAAGGCATAAAGATGATGTAAGTGGTATGCACCAAATGTACCAGGTCAAAACAAAGGAAGTATTATCATGCATGTACCATTTCATGTTAATATACTTTTACATGGTCAGGTGTTTAAACATTGACATTCTGTCGGAAATTGTGGGGAACAATAATTATCAACACAAATCATGTTTAACTATAGTTGATTGTAAATATATAAACAAGTGAAAATCCTATTTAATAATAAACGACAACAAAAATGTGAATGTTTAAAACAAAAAAATCTTAAAAAGAATGTTAAAAAAAAAAATTATGACACTTGACTTATATGACACACTTATTTGCTATGGCACGTGACACACTTATATATGCTATGGCACTCACATTCACATGTTATAAATGGTAAATACTACCAACATAAATCTTCTTGAAAAAGACAAAGTAGTACATTTTTAAACCATTCCCTTGTTGGATTTTGTGAGTCGTCTCTACTGAAAACAACTGCAGACAATAATCAGTAAAAGACCTGTAATTTGATAGAAATTACGTGTTTTAACTTGTTTGCCTATTGTCATAATTCACATAAAGACAACTAATTTACACCAAGAATACAAAAAAAATGTGATAAAAAGAATTAAAAGCCAGTATCAAGAGTGTTCATCTCATTCCATGCTGTCACTGAAGTATTTGTAGTAAAAAGACACATTTTGTTTTGGTTGCTGTGAAAAAACAGAAAAAAATCAATAATAAAACACAAGATACTGTCTTTATAACATTTTTGTTTGTATTCTGAGATAGGATCTGTGCAATGGTTTTGACATCATTTTTGACAAGTTAATGCTCACACAGTTTCTGCTTGTCCAGAAAACCATTGGACACACCTTTAAACTTTGTCAGCACATATATCTGCAATGCTGCAAACCATTTCACATATACAACATGAAGGAAAGGCAACTCATTTAAAACCAAAATCCATACGTGTTCTTGATACTACTTTTAAACTGATCAAAATATATGGACATGCACCAAGTATTCCTAATGAAACAGAAATACAGCACTATAAAAATGAACATTGATGTATGTAAAAATGTAACCAATTATAAATTAAAAAGCCTAAATAAGTAGTATCAATCGTTATTTTAGTAACCAAGGAAAAGGAGTAATGTGGACAAAGTCAATCATGTTTAAGAAATAGCCACTGGCATGGGCAAACTTCTTCGTGTTTAAGACAATCTCAAGTATCCTTTTGATAAAATGCCAATACAATAATCAAAGCTATTGTAATAACCTTAGTTGTTAAGCTATCAATGAACGTAAGAAAAATGAAAGAAATGGATAAGAAATATTGCACAAACACATAATGAAGTATTTCCCAACATCATAGATAAACTTACCTATGATAATCATTTTAAAATTTCTTTTAAAGACGTATGGCACCATTAGAAACATTTCTTGACTTGCAAAAAAAAAAAAAAGATGAAAAATGTGCGGCTATCTCAAAGTTTTGCAGTAATATGAAACTAAAACGGCATCATCATCTTAAAGCAAAATCACTGATAATCAAAACATGCTTAAACTATCAAGTTCATTTACCCCTCTCAATCCAAAGGTTAGTATGCAGTTATTGATTACTTTTTTCAATCTGAATGTGAAGACTGTATCAAAAACATTTTAAGTTTTGGTACATAAGAAATTATGCTGTAATCATTCAGAAGTTTTTACAAAACACAATAAAATAGTGACAGCAAATAGGGAAAGAAAAGATACAAATCCTAAAAAGTAAATAACATTTTCTTATCCACTAATTTAAGAAAGCCAAAACAACATTTAGGAATAAAAAAGCAAACAAAAGTGTCCCTTATGAAGTAAAAGCAGCCAAGAAATCCAGCGCTATGGAAGATGTGCAAATAATTCTCAATGAAAGCATATTTTTAAGACTTGTCATTCATTGAAGCATATCTTAGTTATTATGAATGTAATAGGCATATGCTTGAAATGTCATTTTACATACACATACTGAAAATTTTCACAAAAATAATTTTATAAAAAAGAACTTCAAATCTAATGTTTTAGAGTTAAGTAAACAAATATGTCGAGGCAAGTCACAAATGTTTCTGTAATTGCCAAATGTTTTCAAAGTTTCTATGACACACTTCCTTTTGACAAGTAACACATTTTTGCTAAATCAAATTTGCTATTAATAAAATTGACAGGTACTCATTTATAACAAATGCACCATAGCATTAAATTTCATGTGAAACGAATTAACACATTTCTTCACAAGCATTCATTGTTTGTTCAATTTGAAATCAATAGAGCTAATTTAGTATACAACAAATACTTGTGGAAAAATGTAAGTGATGATATATGCTGCATTATATGATAGATAAATGTCTCCTTGTAGTTCAATAAAGATACATGAAATTTCAATCAAACAAGACACATTTAAAAAATAATGGCAGCGTCAAATGAAAATTTGTATAAAACTGCCATCTTTGACTTCCCCTTTATGCTGTCATTGATAAAACCGTTAAATAATCAAAGGTGTCCAAACTTATAGGGTGTCCAAATTTATAGGGTAATTATGGTAAAAATAAATTTTTGGACCTGTCAATCAGAGACTATTTTAAAAATGCCTTGCATCTATATTTTGCATTAGACTTACAATGAACTTGAGGGAAATAGATGTTTTTTCTTTATTGGCGGCAACTTTAATGAGATATATTCACATTGAGTAGAGATTTAGTTTTTAGTCATTTTCAAGATACCCATCAACAGAAATGATAGAGTTGAGACAATTTTTTTTATATCACTGGAAAGGTATGACTCATTTCTTTTGAGATCTTCATGTTTTCTTTTTAATTTCGAAATCATATCTAAAAATTATAATAAACAATGGCTACACAATTTATCATTTAAATCAATTTTACAGGGGAAAAAAATCAAATTTCTCTTTTTAAAACCACAAACTTCGATTAAAAAAAGTTACACAACAAGTTGACTGAGCTTTCCAGCAATGAATAAGTATATATCAGAAAATTTGGGCAAAGAATAATAAAATTAGATTTAGATGAAATATCTGCTATTTAACATCATACAAAGAAAAGGTGTTTACTTATCTCCAAAATGGCCGCCAATCATAAGGGTTTGTACACTATATTTTACAATAGAAAATATGTATTGACCAATGATAGGGTGAGAATGAATGAACATGGTTTGTGTATTATGGCTCCATCACAAGAGCTGCTGCCAGTGTCCTCCTAGACATGTTGGGTGTTGTCCTTAATTGGGCTGAAATGAGGTCAAACCTATGATAGCAAGTAATGTCAGCTTGGTGAAGATATCAAGCTTAGAGGCAGTGTTCCTTTGCTAATTTCTTTATTTTCTCTCCAAACCCTATACTATTTGTACTCTTTTAAATCATCTAGCGTGAACATCTCATATTGGTACCAACAAATTGGGACTTTTTGTGAAAATTGTGAAACATTGTTTGAAAAAAAAACCCAATGTTACATGCCTTATCATCCTTTCTGAGGTCAAAGCTAAATTGTGTATCTACTACAGGGTCCCAAAGTGTCTTACCAAAGGATACTCCCAAAATACAAGTGACTCTAGTGAGGAAAAAGGCTTACGACCCCTGCCCCAAATTACAGCTCCTCAATTGCCATATATGTAGATATGAACAATGGAACACCCATCATTACTTAATCACAGTTGAAAATATTGTTTCCATCCCTCATTGCAGCCCAATCATTTTGCATACTATACATCAACAGTAATCTTTTTTGTAATGTCGCCTTTTACGTTAAAATGAAGGAAGTAGTAAAATTCTCCTTTAAAATATTTTTAAATCCATGATATAAAATAAATAATCTGAATAAAGCACTCTATTTCTTTTTTCTCAAAGAAGATGTAATTCGCCATGTAGTTTTGAAGATGTAGTTCTCCAAATTCCATAATGCACTTATCTTATTCAAAAAGTAAAGAAAAAGGAAAAATGAATAAATTAGATGTGTTTCTTACGCCTTACAATATGGCACGGATTTAACATTAACACGAAGATAATCATACTAGTGGTATACAAAAAAACTCCTTGATCAGTATGGTTGTTGTATTTCTTTTTCGCCTTGATAAGAGAAAAAAATCGGCACAGTAAAAATACAGAGTAACCTCATGTTTTAATGGCATAGTAGATAACAATTGTTTATGTAATTCCTTAATCCCATTCCAAATTGAAAGCAACAGCAGATGACAATTATGAAGTTTTAGAAAACAAAAAATTCTATCTATGGTTTCTGGTAGTATCCATTGTGATAAAAAGATAATCTTTTTATTACAAGCAATATCTCATTTGGTCACAATGGTTCATGAAGTTTTCTGCAGTAGATGCCATAGAATGAGAAATATGCAGTAACAGATAAAATATTTGTGTCAAACTTTTAAAAATATTGGGAAAGTTAAAGCAAATTGCTCATTTAAGCAATTCCCTACAAACTTCAAGGACCCTCTCCAAGGAAAATACTATCCATTTCTTCTTAGATGAGAGAGCTACACTACTTTTATAGTATAGGAGCAAAAGGCATGAAGTTATTCTAATGAGATTTCATGGACTTTTTAAAGCTGCTTGTTCACAGATGTGAGCAAATTTGAGAGTAAAAAATTAATTCATATAAAAATGTACAGCAGCTGTACTGTTGAATGATATGCACTGGATCATAGCCCTTCTAAACAAAATTAATTTGTATTCAGGTTTTAGAGCCTGTATACAGTGAAATAATGTCTATTTATATCTAAAAGCTTTGAAATCTACAGTATATAGACCGTACATACCTAGATATATTGACACTTCCTAAATTAATAATGCTTTCAATAAATACTTTAAATTGAATATCATGCAACAATACAAAAAACTGTATTGATTCAACGACGTTTTATTTTTGACTTTTTTGAATTTTTGAAAATTTCCTCTTCTGTCAACAAGCAACTTTAAGATTGGGTATGATTTATCTACAAATTAATGAGCCGATATTTCTCTCAACAGATATATTAAGTCTGCCTTGAAGGCTACACATTGCTGTAATTCCTATATGCTTATCAGTATTACAAAAATCAACCATTTGTTAACATGCACCTCTATGCTACATACATTGTCTTATCTAGATTAAAATAGCTTATTGATCGCAAAATATTTACATTCATGACCAACCAAACTTTTCTGTTGACATCATGTCACTAAAGAACATTTCAAAACCATCCTGTTTTTGCGTTAGAACGATATTTGAAATCATTGCATTTATTTATTTATTAATCAGTCAAAACTGGTGAAGAACACTTCTGAGTAGAGAGTTCATTCCAAATATCAATGGTTCAATTTGCAAAGGAGTTGTTATAGTCTTGCATCAAACCCTAAATGTTAATTTGTTAAAAACAGGTCAAACCTTCAATGCAAGACTATAGTAACCACTTCACAAGAAATGTTCCCTGCAATAAGATACATCATCAAGGACACAATGTCACTGTTTTAAACATTAAGCCTGAGTTCTCTTTTGTAGTTTAAAAGTTGTAACCAATTGATTATCAGTCATTAACCCTTAGAATGCGGGGTAATTTTCTAAAATAAGTATTTGTGTCATCTGTCTTCCAAAACCTTAAATACTTGCTTAATTTTGATGAGGAAAGATTCTCAGAGTAGCAAACAGGTCAGATCACAGACTACCCGCCAATCTACTTGGTGGCTGGCCTGGATTTAACCTATTTGCATAAGCACAAAGTGGGTTCCAGCACTATAAGGGTTAAGTGTGATATATAACGCTTTAAAAGGTGCTAAAGTGTTCAAACCTATATTCATCATAGAGGCACATACATACATATTTCAAAAACATTAAAAAAAAGAAAATGAAGGAAGAAAAATTCAAAATCAAATAGTCAATCGAGATGTGTTTCTGTTTAGAGTCAGCTTTCTCCAGAGGGCCGACTTAGAAATGTGTGTAACTCTGACTAATTCTTAACGAGCACATTTGATACAAAAATACATTGTGTGTTTATAATATTGTGTGTAATGTTGTACCTACCATACATGTACGCATTATGCATCATTCACTTACTAAAGTATTCCTACGACAAAACATTGAAATAAAACTTAAAAAACAACAACTGTGCTCCTGCCATTCCTACAGTCCATTTTGAGGGTCCGAGGCAAGATTAAGCAAATCCTACATCATTATGAAGGACTTGCAACAATCTTGCATAGACCAATCAATTTGTAATTCTGCCTTTTGCCTCACTACCTTAAAGAATCCTGTCTCTGGAATTACAATCATAAAACAAAGCCTCTGTCAATATCAAATCAAAAGTTGGTTGATACAGCTCTCTGCATATTGTCATGATGCTATGGAGACAACACCGACTTTTGAGATTTTAGATAATAGTTAACATTGTCCATTCTCCTTGCAAGCCAATGGTTTTTTGGAAGAAGACAGTTTGTGTTGACAATATTCTGGGATGCCAAGCTTGTCATGCTTTCAGGACGACCTCAGTACCTGACTGCCCATAGGGGCAGGCCAGGCCAGGCCAAGAAAAACCATAAGACAGTCTGGAGACTACCTCTCATGAAATTTCAAGTCTATGACACTGTTATTTGAACACATGTGAAATACTGGTAGAACAGATATTATTTACAAGGCATAGTGGTAGTGAGGCAATAGTTTAAAATCTTCTTAATAACTCAATCTCAATGAAATTCAAGGACTATAAACATTCTTCATATATCTAAAAACATGCATTAAAGCATTGAAATCAGCTTCTTAGCACTCACATGGAGACCAGAACACAGAAGTGCAGTTAACCCTTTCCCAAACAATAACGTCATTTCACCTCTTTGTTGCAGACGACTTTAGTAAACATAATGGGAAAAGGAGAAATTGCTCGTTTGAAAGAGTTTGCAGACGACATTTCAAAATGTCGTCTGCAAACTCTTTCAATTTGGGAAAGTCGAAAAGTTGTTGTTTGAGAAAGGGTTAAGATGTATACTTGTAGTTCCATTGCCAACTTCTTGAATTCTTCTATAAACCATATTTTAGAGGGTCCACTGCAACACTATAGTAAGTGCTTTACAAGCTACAGTCTTCCAATTGGCCCTTGTTTAGATGGTACCAGAACACATTAGATGTATAGCCATCACAAATGTGAAGCACATAATATAGCCTTGCATTGTGCCCTCTTTTATTGAGTATCAATTAGAATTCCTTTTAATTATCATGAACAACTTATACAGTTTTCCATAGATCCATTTCATGCAAACTGAAAACATGGGAACAAGAAAATTCATTATGTATGGCTAGGATGGTTGCTTTTAAAAGACAGGTTTGTTTTGTAAGTTTCAAACATTCAATTAAAGTGCAGATAGAAGCTAATATACAAGCACCAACAAAAATGCAAGCTATTTACATTATGTCATGGGAAATGGGGGGGGGGGGGAACATGTAACTATGTTGGGGGGGGGGGGGACTTCAAAATGGGGTTTTATATTCTATAACAATTGAAACATACAAACATCAACATTTACAAACCAGAAAAAAGTATTCTATATTATTCTCATTTAAATGATGATCTAGCCCATTTCGTCGTATTGGGTTTTGTGAGTGTTTCTAATAGAAAGCAATAGCAGTTACATTTATCTAGTATTGTATTAAATAGACTTTCCTGTCTGACTCTTGATAACATGCATTGTGACAAAAGGAGAAACCTTAAGCAATTTTTTCTTTCGTTATAAAGGTTTCTTGAGTCCTCTATAACAAGGGTTTGTCAAAAAGCATCTTTCCAAAACATTAACTTTCTTTTAGGTCCCTAACCGAGACAAACTTCAATACAAGGGTTTATGCAACACTATAATAAGTCTTTCAAAAACATGAAGCACTTACTAAAGTATTGCACTGAACCCTAGACTAGCTAGGTCAAATATTATTTCAAAACCTTCAATGAACTGAAAATAGTATTTCTCAAAACTAACCGATTACTAAAGAGACAATCATCTCATGTTAGTAGATTTCTACCTTTTTGTAAATAATCACATCATTACAGCAGGAAACAGTTTACAAGACTTTAAACCCCAAACATCCTGGAAACTCTATTTAAATAACTTCAAAATCCTAACATCAGATCTTTTAATTCATTTACCAAAGTCAATGTACCGAGAATGTTGTTCATATGTTATTTCAAAGTCAATGTATTTTGAGGGTTCAGTCAAATTATAAAGTAAGTCCTTCACCTTTGTGATTTTGATTGAAAACTCTGCTTTCAAAAAATTGAATTATGATCTACTTATCAGTCAGTCCTATTTGTTTCCTACTGAAATGTTGTGGTTGAAGGTATATCTAGAGTTTATGACTTCTGAAGTTACACCACTCTTGCAAAACATTAAGTTTTCTTATTTCGAGAATTTCTATTATTTATATTTATTACAATGCTTTATACTTTGAAATAAGAAATTCTATTGCAATCATCAGAATATAGAGAACATTGTTATTCTACAATGATAAGTTTCCAGAGGCAACCACAGAACCCTTTTAATAGGGCAATAATAAAACATACACATAACAAACTAACTAATTAATATAGAAAACCAATCAAATTTAATCATACATGTCCTGTGATGTATGTGATATGACTTTGTCATAACAGCACTTCCCTCAAACTGATTGTTCATTCAGATGAACACTTTATAAGAGCTACACGGTTCGTTGTAGCCATGTGTGTCCAAGCTGAAAACGTTAAAAATATGTGAACATATGTCAAAAAGAATTTTGACCAATTGCTGCGCAAGGTTTCTCCAGACAACTGTTTAAAACAGGAATAATCAACACTTCTCCTACACACAGGTCACATGATCAAATTTCCAATATGGCACCTTATTGCTATGACGTTTCCATAGCAACCAACATTCAACTCACATAATGACACATTAAACCTGAGACTTTGATAATAGTCACATTAACGGTGTAATTCTACCACAGTGATTACAATAATATGTAATAGTATATCAACTGTTCAATTTCATTTAAATGATAACACTGAAAATAATAAATGAAATAAAAAACCGGATCTGTGACATAAAGTCTTTTTTCAAGTTCACCATCGCCTCTGTTGTACCAATATACTTTCACCACAAGTATATAAAACTCTAACACATAATCAACACTTTTCCAGGACAAAACACAACACATATAATCTGCTGGGAGGCTGCAAGAATGATCAAGTTTGAGTTCTGCAAACAATTTTGCGTTCAATTCCTTTATGACCTCACACAAAGCAGACACTTCAATGTCCTTGACCTTTCTGCAAGTGTCTGTCCATGACAAAAAGTCTGCTGCCTTAGAGGCTTTAACATCTCCTGCACACATCACCATATGGCATCTCAGTTTTTTTTAATGAAAACAACCTATTGAAATTTATCTACCTCCTCTAACTATGCCACCGTGGAAGCCAAATGATTTCATGCATGCTTTTTAAAGTACAAATTTGAGCAAAAATGAATAGTTGGACTATAAAAAATGAAACACAACAATACAGCAATAACAGGGGGACCTAATAAAAAAAAAACATTGTCTACAACAAATTCTCATACTCTTTTACAAATATCATAACGTTACCTCCCTTTGTTCATTTCTCACTTACTAGTACAAGAGTGAGAATTAATTGATCATAATTTCTCAACAAATTAATTGACACATTTGAGGGACAATCAGCTTAACAAAGTCATTTTTAAGACCTGAGCAAAATCAGAAAAACAATTGTGAGGAAAGGAGCCTTTGATTAAATGCAAGAAAGCTCATTTTCTAACATTGCTCTATAAAACACCAATAATTATGCATGTTACAAAGGATTTATTTTCTTTAACCTTCACTCCATTGAAAAAAGATTTTCAGCAGATGTAATAAAATTAATTTTTTGTGTGTTTGTTTGGAAATAAAAAACTTCTTTTATGATTGTGTCAGGTATTTTTCCAAAATTTCTTGATCAATTCAAGGTTAGAGTAATGACTTTCCAAATAAGAATTGAAATCATTATTTCAAACTTAGATAATGTATATTTTTTGTATACATGAAGGATTTACACCATAATAGATATGGGTGTAAACATTTTTCTGCAAATTTCCATTCAAAAAGAAATTCTTCCATATAAAAGAAAAGAGATGACATTTGCAATAATCTAACTAGAAACTTTCAACTTGACCTCAAAGCAATAGTTCAAGGTCATAATGAAAAAAATGTAGACAATGCCATGCTTTAGACCTGAATGATATCAGAGGCCAGGCTTTAAGTTCAGAATGAGCAAGTAAGTTTTGTCTATCCATAGCAACCCTTTCCCAGCTGAAGAAAGCATTGCAAGACTTCTCTGGATTTTAAGAACAACATGTGATATCAAAAGACTTCTTGCATTGAGGAAAGGGTTAAGAAAAGACTGAGCAGAAAACAGGTACTAATGATTGTACTGAATTATATTCTAAAAAAAAAAAGCAAAATGAAGTAGAAATATCAATTAATTCAAAGAAGCTCTACCAACTATAAAAGTGGGTTCCTATATACTAGGAGACGAGGACTTCATATTTGTTTCTAGTTTTATACCCATATTGGATTCCAATTTGACGCTTATATTAGGCTCTAACTTCAAACCTGACCCTGACATACTCATGCCAAAACTTTGAGGGAGACCAAGAGGTGCCCCTGTTGCTGCAAGTTGTGAACTAAGAGAGGAGGGAGGTAATCCTAGATGCGATACAGTAGACGGCAAAGATGCCATAGCTGAGGTCATCAAACTCTCTGAGGTTGAAGCTGCATCACTGTTAGAACCAGTATCGTCTCCGTCTGCTGCTGTGTTGTTGTTCTCCATGTTTTTTCTCATCTGCTTCTCAAATGCTCTTGGAACAGAGAACAGTGGTAGACCGAGTGATGATGCCAGAGACAAAGGTGATCTGAGATTGACCATTGATGAATTAGGAGTAGCTGACATGCTGTCGGAAGCTGACGTGGCATCACTGTTAGAGTTGGTATCTTCACCATCCATTGATATTGGGGCACCGCTTGTGTTTTCTACACATTTTCTCATGTGCTTCTCCAGGGTGCTAGGAACTGAAAATGGCATCTTGCAAAATTTGCAGTTGTAAACATCTTTTCCATACCTCCCGTGTGTCTTCATGTGTCGTGTTAGCTTGCTGGACTGTGCGCAGGAGTAGCTGCAGAGCATGCACTTGTAGGGTTTCTCTCCAGTGTGTGATCTTCGGTGCACCGTAAGGTTGCTGCAATTCTTGAAGATTTTCCCGCAATATTCACAGGTATCATTGCGGAGCTTCTCTTTCCTCTGAGCACTTGATAGTATCGGATCTGCATTCGGCATGGGCGTAGTCGGAGCTGACGAAGAAGAAGTGATTGATGTGCTGGTAAGAGGTGATTCGGCCGATGTTGTTAAGCCAAAACCATTGTGATGCAGATTCCCTACTCCATCGGGTAGGCCAGGGTACCTTGGTATGGGAAGCCCTCTAAAGTAGTCTGGATGCCCACTCGGGAACCAAAAACCTGGGAAATAAGGCTCCATTCCACTATTTGACCTCAAAACCTCTTTCTGCAACTCGCTCCTGGCTTTGTCTAGACTTGGTTCCTTTTTGATCATCTTTGAGATAGACAAGATACCGGACTCATCTGATTCGTCTTCTGGCTTGTCTCTCTTCAGGCTGCCTTCTTTCTCATCGCCATCAGCCTTATTCTTTCTTTGATTGCTATCACCGTGTGAGTTAGATGGTGATCTGTGATGTCCGTTTTCTGTGGTAGATTGCGCAACATTTTCTGCAATCGCCATCTTGAGAGCTTCGTTGTAGTTAGGTATGTCAGTCAGTCCGGTTCTTTCAAAGACTTCACTTAACAGTGTAGTGCCTTTCTTCTGAGGATCGTTACTTTTAGAAAGTTCACTTGTTATTGTCTCTTCTATTCTTCTGTCAAAGAGACGAGCAACAAGTTCGCTTCTCCCTGCTTCTGTTTCTTTTGAATTATGCTTCATTTGATCGTTTTCTTTTCTTTCTCGCATTTCAGCTATTCTCTGTTGTTCCTCTCTGAGGACATAATATGCAGCCATGTCTGGATCTTCCTCCTCCTCCTCCATCTCCTCTTCTTCCTCCTCATCCTCTGCATCATCGTCATCATCACCCATCTTGTTTGAGTCCGGGGTGCTGCTGCTCGATGCATGACTGCCTTCCGATGCATTGGACATGTTTGAGCCAACAGAAAGTCCTCCATTCTTGCCCATGTGTGTTTTCATGTGCCTCTTAAGTTTGCTCTGTTGAGTACAAGCATGTGGGCACAGCGGGCATTTGAACGGTTTTTCTCCCGTGTGAGATCTCCGATGAACTATCAAGTTACTCTGGAAACGGAATGTCTTGCCGCAAAACTCGCATGACTTCTGGTTTCCAGGGGGAGTGAGGCTTCTTGAGTTCTCAGGACGCTTCTCGACTTCTGTTGTGTTCGAGGCAGGCGGAGTGTGAGGAGAAAACATGCCTTGCATTCTGTTTGGAGCATTTGTCGTGGGAGTGAAAGGAGGTGTACGCTTTGAAGCGGGGGAAGGGGATGTAGGGTTCGCTAACTGTCGTAATCGTTGAGAGTAGAAATCATCTGGACTCATTCTACCAAGACGCCGTTGTTCAAATGGATGAAATGGTGCGCCAGGACCGTGGTCCATTACAGGAATATTGAAGAGCCCTGGGATACCTCTGTTATGGAAAAGATCACCGGCAAAATCTAACCTGAGGTCTCCTGGTCTTCCACCGAGTGGTCCAAGCCCCGGTATAGGGGACAAGGGGTGCCGCACATCAAACGGCATACGGGGGAACATAAACGGGTTGTGAGGGGACGGATGACTTGAGAGTGGCCCCTCCCCACTGCTTGCAGAACCTACGGACGAGGTCGCACGGTGCGGGTCTGTTGAGTCGCTCCGTCTCTCTTTGCTGTGTAAATGTAGGTCATCCTTTGGCTTCCTGTCGTCTTTGAAGCGATGTTCCGAATCCCTGTTGTGATCGTCGGGTTTGGGAGTTCTCTGTGATGGTGTCGACACCCTTGGAGACTGGGAGGGGGTCAACGATTCCCGAGACGCGGTGACGTATATCCGCATGCCATGTTCTCTCTGTGCATGCTGCAGTAACGACCATGCTGAGCTGAACAGCTTCCGACATGACTCGCAAGTTACCTTTAAGGGTTCTGAAAATAGAAATGAAGGACATTTTCACTGGTGTCTGTGTCAAAACTTGTCAGAATATTAGGCAGTGTGAAAGCAAAAACAGATGAACATTGAATTGTACTGATTGTGGCATTTAATATAGAACCTAGGTGAATACATGTACATTAAAAGAAAAATAGAAATTGCTGGCAGTGAGTGAAATTCTCTTTTCTCAAATCCATATTTTTTTCAGAAATATCTCTACTATCAGTTTTTTGAAGACCTCAAAGTATTACTTATTTCTTCTTTTGTTGAAATAATGTTTTAAATTATCACATATGTTTCTACCTAACATAACAAAGACAATTATAAGTTTCACACTTTATTATGTTGACTGTAATTGATTGCTTTCTAGTTACAAATACTGTACAATAGATATTGAAAGTTCAATGTAACATTATAGTAAGTGCCTTACAAACATGAAGCACTTACTATAGAATTGCATAGAACTCTCAATATGTTTTAACATGGAGTGGTAAGTACAGCAACAATTGTTTCCCTTTGTCTGTGTAAGAGTTGCTTCCCTTTGTCTGAATCAATGCCAGCCATGCCCCGTTTATCTCGGGCAAGTTGTGGGGGGGATTATTTGCTGGCCACTTGAGGTCAGCGTGAACTAATCAGTCAGTGATTACCTGGTCATTCCAGGTCAACATGCCTTCAAGTCTAGGCTAGATGTGGTAAACTGGGTTATCAGCAGTGAATGACCAGGGTCATGTGAGGACATAGATGTCATGGGGAAAATCAGGATTTCAATCAATGATTATCCAATTCCCCCAGAATTTGATTTTCTCCTGACAAGTCCAAATTGAAAGCAACGCATACGACTTTAGTAAAGGATGAAAAATGAAATTTTCCTTAATCAATTCATGTTGAAACCACTGTGACAAAAGGATAGATTGCTCCCAAGGAGCAATCTATCCTTTTGTCACAGTGGTTTCTAATATCTCCTGGATCAGATATGACAAAATGAGGTATCATGGGGGCGAAGAATTATGCAGATTTGGAAACTGTTGAATTTTGAAGTACTTGTAATTGTGAATCCACTGTTCTCCTTTAACAATCGGAACTACTCGGGTATTTCCGTGAGCTGTGAAATACACCTCGGACACAAGTGTAGGGTTACAATTTTTCGGGTAAATCGGCATCTGGCAATTAACACATTTTCTATGCATGCAAGTTAAGTAGTTCAATGTGTATGGAAGTGTTGGACATCCTTTTAAATAATCTTTTTATCAGTAACTCATACCAAATGGCAAAATTGTTGTTGTGACATGTAAAGTTGTTTCCTCAATCAAATTTAAAGACTTTTTAGATTTCACATTAAGATCTATTTTTAAACACGAAATGGAAGTGACGTCATTCCGCTGGGAACCAATATGGCGTCATCCCTATTATTTCAAAGGTGTTTTCATTTGATAAACCTGATGTGTTCAGATTGCTCCTTTAAATGTATAACAAGCAGTCCTGGTACCATGTTTTGAATAACATTTTTTACAAGAGAGTTGTATGATATATCCATTGACAATGTGAAAGGCTACTGATGTCATAACGGTTTCGATGTTGTTTATCAACAGTACATTTTTTCTTTCAATAATGAATCAAATGGTAGACATCACTCTCTGGATTTTTCTTAATATACCTCTTTTTGAATTTCTCAATTCAGGAGAATTGTTAATTACGAACAAGTTTTCTTATTCACATAGTGTAGAATTCTATTATGTCTTGAAGCAAGTATGAAGAGGGTCCTTTGATAAGTGAGGGATTTCCTACTGTCTTAAGCAGACCATTGATGCACATGTACAAATTTAAAACTTTCCTTCATATAACTATGTGTAGTTTTATTACACTTGCAGCATATGACTATAGAAACAATTGCGAATAGAAACAATTGTGTTAAGTAGTGAAATTGCTTGTGATGTCACAAGCATAATCTCAACTTATCAAGATTGTCTCTACACAATAGCACAAAAAAGCGTTAATTTTCAAACTTAGATTTTGTCGTCTGCTGAGGCTTCCATATTTGAGCAGTCCCAAATCTAATATGAGGGATTGGCTTTATGTCAAATGTTAACAGTTAAGTGTAAGCTGTACGGTAATGACCCACACTGATCACAGACATTATTTAAAACGCTTAGAATGCTAGGTAATTTTCTAAAGATAGATTTTTGTGTCATCTGCTTTCCGAACCCTAAGATATCTGCTTCGTTTTGTTGAGGCAAGATACTCAGAGTAGTTAAAAGGTTAGATCACAGGCCAATTTACTTGGCAGCTGGTCTGGATCTAACCTGTTTGCATTAGCATGAAGTCGGTTTCAGCATTGTAAGGGTGAATAAGGGGGGAACAGGACAGACCTTATTTGCATTGGCAAAACAGCCTTCTCAATTCAATCGCCTCTCCCCATATAAAACTGGGCAAAACTTTTATTCATGATTTACAACCTGTGACAAGGTTTTGTGTTAGCCGCTGGCGATTGAATTACGCCGGGTCAAGCATTTAATGGCCGTGGTTGTTGACATGCACTGTTGCCGATGACAAGGTGACACTAGTGGGTCACATCGCCAGAAGGTTTACATAAAATTAATGGTATATGAGACTACAGTCTATAGCTGTATAACACTGGCTATCTTAACCAATTACCAAACATTTTAAACTAGATTTGACCAGTTTGTTCCAGAAGATGCTGGAAAACATTGTGGGGAAAGGAGAAATTGCTCTTAACGAGCAATTTCTCCTTTTCCCACAGGGTTTCTTGCCCTATCAGAAGAATATTTTTCAATTTCATCACATTTTGAAATGTCATCTGCAAACTTTTTTCAATTTGGGACAGTCGAAATTTTAGCATTTAGTAAAGGGTTAACCATTTCCTTCATAAAGGATTTTGTGGCTGGCTGGACGAAATTGAAAGCAATTACAGTCAACCACTTTGCAGAAACCATCATGACAAAAAGTACAATTTTCTTGTCAATAGCAATTTCTTCTTTTGCCATTGTGACAAATTAAGAAATCACTAACAAAGAGGTATTTCTCCATTTGCTCACACAAAAAGTTTTATGTATAGTTTAAAATACATTACAAATTGTTGCCTGCAGTTTCTTCCAGTTTGGACCAGACACAAAAATCGGCATATCAGGTGAAAGGGTTAAAGCTGATATGTCTGTCTGTCACAGGCTTATCAGACAGAGGAGCCTCCTCTGTGATAAAAATGCCATCAGCTCGGCTTTCTAATTGGCAGTAAAAAATAGGTTCCAGATTTTTTTATGTTTACATAATAGCTTGGTCAGAGTTAAAAGCATGGCACGCCCCTGCCCCAGCCCGATGTTTGACCTAGATGGCTGGTGACATGGCTGTTTTTGGAGTGTGCCGAGTGCATACATGTGTCACATGGGCATGATGATCATCAGTAATTGTCTGGTGTATGTGTAACATCTGCACTGCTAATTGCCCTTTGGTTTATCACAATAATTGCCTCTACGATGGATGTATGATTTTGAAATTTCTCAATTTCAGTTCCTCTTTTAGATGTGTTTATTGATCACTCTTCTGGAGATACGGACAGTTCACATTAAGTAAAATGTGAATCTTAAATTAAGACAAACATTTAGCAAACAAGGTTTAATCTCCCTAACATTTTATAGAATAAGTATTTACTCATCATTTAAAGATTGAAATCTTGCTAGTGGGGAATTGTCCTACACCCCAACTAAAGTGTATGGAGCCTTTTAACATGGTAAAGTACTGCACCGGATTGAAATTGGTCACTTAAATTTCAATGCACATTGCACACTCTCAAGTGGAGGATTGTTGAATTCAACAACCAGCGCATTGTTCATGTCTGAGGTCAAGTGATTGATCTTACGGATTACCTTATCCCAAACACAGATGGCATAGGAAGCTTCCGTAACGGACGTTGTCAATCACTTCCCAGTCGAATTTTAAAAGCAGCAGACAGTACTTGAAACTTAATTTTTCACTCTGATTAATGCATAATGATTTCCTTTCAAAGTCACAAATTAAATTAAATTTTAGATACATGTACATTGTGAATGTCGTATGCAGTTTCTTACAGTTTGGACCAGACAATTTAGACAATGATTCACAATGGCTCCTGAAGTATTTCTTAGCAGCAGGGTACCATTTCACAAAACATTTTATGCTAATAAATTTGCATTAGTTCAATATTTAACGAAGCAATATTGCATTGTAACACATCTTTGGAATTGTCTCTCCAAGCCCCTTCCAATGAGGTATCACATGACAATATCATGTTCTCTTTAAAGATACTATCTATGCTTATCAGTGTTGGCTTTAGCAAATATTTTCCTTAGTTGTCTAGTACAATGGTACCCTGGTTTGTTTACCCTTATAGCGATGAAACCGACTTCACGCTTGTGCAAACAGATTGGATCTATAAGAGCCGTCAAATAAATTTGCTGCTGGCCTGTGATCTTACCTGTTTGCTACTCGGAGTTTCTCTCCTCATCAGAATTAAGCAGATATTTAAGATTTTGGAAAGCTGATGACACAAAAATCTACATTTAGAAAATTACCCAGCATTCTAAGGGTTAAAATGGGAATTCAAGAAGGAAAAGGTCAAGGTCAAGTGTCCGACCTTGACCAAAGTTTTCCACTATAGACATTATCATGTAGGGTCATACAAATTTAAAGTACTTTAGGAAATCCGATATCGCTTTACAATCATGAAATCAAGCATTGTAACTATAATTTGTCTTTACATTTAGTAAAACAATTAACTTGCATACACTTGACCCATCACTCATCACTCTTACCACTGATCATGCATGTCTATGTGGGAAGGCAGCTTGGTAAGAATATTGCATCATACTGGAGAGAAAATACCAGAAACATGGATAGGTGAGCTGGCTGCTCCAATATAACTGATACACCATAGAAAACAGCTTAATCCTTATAGTGCTGGAACCCACTTCATGCTTGTGCAAACAGGTAAGATCCAGGCCAGCTGTCAAATAAATTGGCGCCTGGCCTGTGATCAAACCTGTTTGCTGCTCTGGGTCTTTTTCCTCATCAAAATTGAGCCGATATTTAAGGTTCAGGAAAGCAGACTACAACAAAATCGTTTTTATGAAAATTACCCAGCATTCTGAGTTTAACACTCAGTAAAAAATCTCTTTGAAGGCACATACAAGGAGATTAATGCTACATCAAACTATTTTATTTGGTAAACTTTTGATCAGATTCAATTAGTTATCACCAAAAAACCCCATCAGCAAAACTTGAACAAGAAAGTCAACCAGAAAATAACCCAGATTAGCAAGTTTTATCATTCAGATTGCCTCATTCTTCACCTCTGACCTTGACAGTTGATACACAAATATTTTAACCGACCAATCAGAATTCTTTATTTTGAATATGTAAACAAACAGGTTGTTGATAAACATGATTGAATTGGAGACAACTATATTTCAAGCACAAAATAACTTATGTTAAAGGAGTCTTTTTAATAGGGTCTAATAAAATGCATTTGTAAATTGATTCTCATGACTTTTATGAACATATTAAAAGAACTCCATATATTTTTTCAGTAATTTATTTGTACTTATCTCCTTTTATGTGCCTTTAAGGAAAGCTTACTATTCAACTTGGCACTGGACCCTCAATATATGGGTTATTGATCAATTGTTTGTGAGACACCTTTCTTTAAGTCCTACTTGATAATTGAGAGAAGGATAACTATATTGACATTTAACCCTTTCCCAAACAACAAATTTTCTACTGTCCCAAATTGAAAGAGTTTGCAGACGACATTTCAAAATGTGATGAAATTGGAAAAAAAATCTTCTGTTAGGCCAGAAAACATTGTGGGAAAAGGAGAAATTGCTCGTCAAGAGCAATTTCTCCTTTTCCCTCAATGTTTTCTTAAGCCGTATGCATCAAAGTGGTCAAATGTCGTTTTTTGTTTTGGAAAGGGTTAACCCATTACCAAACAATAACCACATTTGACCAGTTTGTTGCAGGCGACTTTGGAAAACATTGTGGGAAAAGGAGAAAATGCTCTGAATGAGCAATTTCTTCTTTACCCTCGATGTTTTTTCTGCTTAATCAGAAGATTATTTTTCAATTTCATCACATTTTGAATGGTCGTCTACAAACTCTTTCAATTTGGGACATCAGAAAATCAAGGGATTGGTAAGGTGATAGATAGTAGTCTGAAAGGGTCAGCTTTGCCTTCCCAAGCTGGTCAATCTGACCATATGCGGTCACAGTGACAGAGATTATTGGAAAACTGGGGTAAAAGTGCTGGTCAACAGTGGACAGACTGACCACTACTGGAGGTATTTAGATCAATACCAGATCAGTACAGGTCAGTTGTCTGGCTTGACAGGTCAAATAAGGTGACTGTGACATTCCGTCTGGTCAGTGTGTTTCAGTCTGTTTATTTATGTAATATATTGTGAGTATTTGTGAGTGGTCCAAATTCAAAGCAAGGACAGACGACAAACTTTTATACAGTCACAATTCTAAGAGAATATTTTGTCTGGAACTGGGAGTGAATTAAGTGACAGTGATATTCAAGATGGCCAGTGTTCTGCTGTGAGTGTTTGTTTGTTTGTGAGTGGTCCAAATTCAAAGCAAGGGCAGACGACAAACTTTAATTTTTTTAAAAAGTTGACACAGAATGTTTTATCTGGAAATGAGAGTGAGTAATGTGACAGTGAAATTCAAGATGGCCTTGATGTTCTGTTGGATTCTTTTTTTGGGGAGTGGTCAAACTGAAAAGCATGGGCAGACGACAAATACAATTTTCAGTGGAAATTTTAAATGGAAGTACATTTTCAGTTTGAAATGGAAGTAGGAAGACATTTTTACAAAAAAGAAGGAATTGCATGCCAGCGAAGTGGTTGTTTTTGTCACAATTTTTTCTGAGCCTCACACCGCAAATTAAACTTTGCATGAAAAATCGGGTCATTTCTCTTTTTCTCACAATGGTTTCTACAATATATCATTTAGTATTTTATTTTCCTTTGCTGTTTAATGTTGTCTACTGTTTTCCTTTGAATTTGGGCCAGTCCCAATTTTACATATGGTGGGGCTATGGGGGTCAACTGGGTACAACTTGACCCAAGATCTGGCAGGAAGCCAGACTAAGACCTCATTGTTTGCAGGTACTTGTGAATTTTGTATGAAGTGTAGGCTATGATCTATACAAACTATTCTTATACAAACACACTGACCAAAACGGACTAGGGGACAATTTGCCCTTGTAGATTACAAGACATTTCAGTAATAAACACCTGTTCCCTCATGTTGAATTTTGTGATCGTTCCAAATTGAATGAGGTGGCAGACGGGAAAAAGATCTGAATGGCATTTTTTTTTTCACTCCGTATCAAGTAGAAACCAATGTGCTAAAAGGAGAAAATGCTAGTAGTCAGAAATAACGTTTGATATTGTCAGTGGTTTTTTGGCCAATCTTCTTCTGGAGATGTATCAATATAATTAAGCAAGCAAGGTGTGGAATATGGTTGAAATCAGATGATAAATCGAAAAAAATGACATACCGGTAGTTCAAGACTTGAATAACATCCTTGACAATGACTTGCTATGGATGAAATAACCATTGCAGGACAGAAATTATTATTTATTTGTTTGAGCATCTATCCCTTTTAACCCATTACTTAACAATAACGACATTTGACAGATTTGTTGCAGATGACTCTCAAAAACAGTGTTGGAAAAGGAGAAATTCCTCTTAACAATGTTTCCTGCCCCATCAAGATTGTTTTTCAATTTCAACACATTTTGAAATGTTGTCTGCAAACTCTTTTAATTTTGGACAGTCGATAATTTGGTGTTTGGTAAAGGGTTAATTTTTTTTTTTTTTTTAAATCCAGCAGATAGACACACTTGAAATCTAATTATTCTTGGTAAAGGTTGTTGATTCCTGATGTTGACTGAGGCTCTGATGTTAAGGCTCTCGTTCAGATCAATTCTAATTCCATAATAAGGTCAATATCCGCACAAAGATTTATGTTTAATGTTAGGTCACTTGCTGGCGATCAATTGCTGTAGAACATAAGGTCAATGAACATTGTTTATTCTACTACCTAATTGTGAAAAACAAGTATTTGAACAAACATACCATTAAGTTCGACGAAAAAACGAAAATGCCACCGCTGTTTACCTTCATATATTTCCCCAATTCATTTTCAATTACATTTTTCCATACCCCAAAGATCTCCAGCGGCTAAGCAAAACAAGCATTCAGTCCAAGACCATAGTAAGTGCTTCATGTTTTTGCATAGTAAGTGCTTCATGTTTTTGCATAGTAAGTGCTTCATGTTTTTGCATAGTAAGTGCTTCATGTTTTTGCATAGTAAGTGCTTCATGTTTTTGCATAGTAAGTGCTTCATGTTTTTGAAGCACTTACTATGGTCTTCAGCTTAACCCCTCTTATGGGATACAGGCTATAGAGGCTTTAACACTCATATCAACAATTGTTCAGTTATTTTGCAACATCAACTTTTATGTAGGTGTGTTTGTACAGACATTGTCTTCAAATCTACAATCACTGGAAAAAAGAAAAATAACCCAAGAAAGCAAAATATCCTTTTGCAAGACTTTACTTAAAAGTGCTTAAAAGTACAGTTTTGTCTGTAAAATGTTTGTATCATTCACATGATGGAGTGTTACAAACAACAACAAAATTTCAACTGACCAACAGGTCTTTAGAACATTGTAAATATATGACCACACAAAGGCCTTTTGAAAGCAATATTGAGTAGAATGGAGCTATCATTCAATTAAAAAATTGTTTGCTTGTTTTCCCACAATAGAAATCCAGAGTCTCAAAGTGGACCTCTAATGATGTAAGTAAGGGACCAGTGTAATAAGGTTGCTGACCTGTTTGAAGATTAACCCATTCCCTAACATTGGATATTGAGACTGGTCCAAATTGAAAGAGTTTGCAGACAACATTTCAAAATGTGATGAAATTGAAAAACAATTTTGTGCTAGGGCAGATAACATTGTGGGAAAAGGAGAAATTGCTCTTTCTGCAACAAACTGGTCCAATGTTGTTATTGTTCTGTAATGGGTTAAAATGTTATGTAGGTGGGTGGGGGAAGGTCACCGACCTACTTGTAGGATTAAGGTCATGTCGACTGCTGTGCTGGGTGCTGCGTCTATTTATATTTGTCTGAGAATCCAGCAGAAACACATGCTCCAGTTACAGCCAGATCATTAGCTGACAGGCCACTGGCTGGCTTTTATCTACAAACCTACATCAGGGGTCATGTAAGGTCACTCTGTGATAACTTCATACAGAGGTTACCTCCCTTACACAGATATTAATCACTGCCAACAGGAAAGTTTTGAGTTTTATTCTTTTATGATGGTGTGTTAAAGGTGCTTGTTGACAGAATAAGGGGAAATTTGAAAGGCAAAATAAAAAGTCATAGAAAAAATATGTTTTTGTAATGTAGTTTGATATTCAATACAAAGCAACTATTGAAAGCATAATGATTTCAGGAAGTGTTGATTCATCTAAGTCTATACAGTTCATATAAGGTAGATTTTAAAATTGAAGTCTCGTTTTTGGATTAGAAATCATGTTTATTTACTGTTACTATGGTATTGACCAATGAATAGGTAATTGACAGTGAAAAGTGAGGGAAAATAGTCTCCCTTCGTATGGGAGAGAGTAGTCACCCTTGAATTTGTGGATAAAAAACATACCCCTTGTAAAATAGTAATAAGCAGATGGTCACACTTGAACCTATTATCAAAGATACAAAATTTTAATAAAAAAGTGTCATTGAATGTTGAAATTATAGTAAATGTTGCATTCTAGTGTCTTCCATTTGAATAAGGGCTCTCAAAACACAAGTTTTGTACTGCCGCACTTCCTGTGAGAGTTGGCTTCCCTTTCGGAGAGCTTATTTTATACAGCCTAAATATTCCTTTTCAATAAAGCTAGGAGAGAGTATATCCTCTTTGAAAGCTTATTTATGCTGCCAAGTTAAATCAGGCAGTCACACAAACTTAGGAAGACATATATTCCCTTAGAACATACATGTAGCTTACAATGGTTGAAAATAAAACACATTTTAAATTTCTAAAGAACGGAATATGTTTTCATGCAACTGTAATTGCAAAAATGATCTACCATCAGTTTTATCTCTTGCTATTAGGTCTTTTCTATAAAATAAATAGTTATAGAGATTATATTGCAAAGATTAGCCTGCTGGTATGTACAGAATAACAAACAGCATGGATGTACAGAATAATGGGAATTTGTGGCAGCGGCTCACATCTGTGAAGACCAGAAAACAAAACCTTTCCCCCATCCATATACAAATCACTTGTTTATATAATTGTATCTAAATACTTGGGTTTGAAGTGAACATTTCCACTTCCGCGAATGGACAGTGCACCTGGCTGTATACAAGGAAACTAGTTCTGGCATACGTTAATTGCACCATGTTTATTTCTTGGCTACCTGGCTTCTAACATTGAACTAACCAGATGTGACGTGAATTTTCTTGCCCTTTCTCCACAAACACTGGCATCCAGATAAGCTTGGAAATCTGACAATCTATTGGAAGAAAGATAAATGAGTAATGATGTTCTATTCCTTTGGTACTCATAAGAATCATGTCAGATCTAATAACTGTGTATATCTTCCGTGAACCCTCTAAATCTACTAGATCTTCAGGGACTGTAAAACTTACCATGGAACCATGTATAGTGTGTTCTCTAAGCCTGAGTAAAGTAAATTCTTTAGTTTTGTAAAGCATTTTTGTTAAACATCTTATTGAGCTTTCATCACAAAGGCCATCATGGAAGACAGCAAATAACCAATAATCTATCAACAATATCTAGAATAATTGTCTCTTATGTGTGACAATGGTTCATTAAGAATGAGGTCTTTAAAGTTTCTTAGAAACATATATTCATGGTGTTTTGGGTTAATGAAGGCCCTGTAAGGTAGAGTTGCAGAAACACCTCATTTTGTCAGTAAGGCTTACCTTTGCAGCAAGTTGGTCAATATCTTATATCGTCTGATTTGATATGATCTGGGAATTAACCAATGGGAATATAAGATTTTCTCAATCAACCATTATGGCAAAGAGGGGTAAATTGCTTGTGGAAAGCAATTTCTCCATTTTGGCTTAGGGATTTGCAAAGTTTGTGATAGTTTCTTTATCAAAGGTCATCTTGCACGATGTTGAGGACAAGAAATGTCATGTGTAATATGGCAAGTGTTGCGGCATGTTCCAGAAGGTAATTAGGAAGACAGGTGTTCCAGTGTTCAATGGATTGCATGTCAATTAGACCAAACCTAAATATCATGTACACAGATGGTTTTGTAATAATGCTGCAGCTTAGCTCCATCCCTCTCCCCATGCATCATATTTTATCAAGTGGTCCAAATTCCTCATAGCCTGCAAGTCTGCGAGGTCACACTTATGTATTCTGGGAAAATTTATAAAAAAGACTTGGCATCAATATGTTTTGCTTACATATGACATAGAAACTCAAAGGGTAGCAATGCCATTACAACATTGGATTGGTCAAAGGTTCGAGACCCAAGCTTGGCCAAAAAATCATTAGGCCATATTGGGTAAATGGAAAAAGAAGACATCATATAAATCTGGCTTGCTTGCATATAGCAATCATTTTAGTTAGAGGCTAGGGCTATAATTGTAACCCTGGGTTGGACACTGGTTTGAAACCCAATTTTGGCCTACGATTCAGGAGGGGATTCTGGGTTTATGGATAGAAGTCTCGTACAAAAGTGGCATGCATGCATAGAATTTCTGATGCTCAGAGGTTTGCAATAAAATCTAGCAAAGCAAAGAAACTGTAAGATATATACAAGGGTGCAATACAAGACAATAGCAACTTGATTTGTGAAAGAATTCCAGTAGTCTTGTAATGAATCCTTTTATGTTGTCTGCAATTCCACTAGTTCAATTTTGGCCAAGGGGACAGCAAAGGTTTTAAGAAAATAATTAAGAAAAGTTTCATAAACTATTCCATGTAAATAATTATGAAAATCAAATCTAATTTGTATAAATGGAAAAAAAATGACCAAAAGATGCATGTTGCATGGCGCCATTGCATGGCACCACAATGGCACCAATATTTCAGAAGTCTACCATGGAAGTAGTCCTCAAGTCAGACAGAAATGAATTATCAGATGATGATGACTTCCTAAAACTTTGATACAGAAAAACATCCTTCATTGACTTTACCTAACTTTTATTGAATCATGCATATGATTGATATTCTTAGATATTTTGTTTTCGATGAGTAGATTTATCTCGTTTCAAGGGTTCAGTGCTAGACACTAGTAAGTCCCTCACAAATGTGGAGCACTTATTACAGACTTGCACTCGAGGTTTACTCTGAATCCCTACGCTGGTTAAAGCGAAAGGGTAAACGTCAAACAAAAAAATAAGTAAGCAGCAAGATTTGAGATGTTTTTGCAGCAGATATTCATTACCCAGGGACTGACAATGCTGGCTGGTTGGCTGGCCAGGACTGTGGAGATATTTGCAGCAGCATATTGTTGATGGATTCCACAGACCTCACAACATATACACAGATGAGATTTCAGGGTTCAATACAAGACTATTAGTAAGTCCTACACTTTTCTGAAAGATTTACTTCAGTCTTGCACTAAACCCTTGCTAATGTCACATAAAAACAGGGGTTACTTCTGTACCACACAACAAATTTTGCTTTATTGTCCTACTTCGAAAAGAGTGCACCAAATGACAATTCAAAGTTGAGACAAAAACATGATATTATCTTTTCAAATGACAAAAAAAATGCCTCTATCGATCTACATAAAATTAATAAAGTATCAATTTATACCAACGAATTTCATTGGTATTGCTTCGAAAATGTTGTCAGCTAGTGTTAGTCTTTAGGAATATGTCTATAAGTAGTTCAATAGTAGAAAAGTTTTATTCCTATAAATGGTTAAAATTTGTTGTTGTTTTGAAATCTGTTCAATTGAAATGAAAACGTAGTAGCTCCTTATATTTTAAGATAGGGGATACTGCTTTTTTTATTTGACAGCGATGAAATAGGATGTTCACACATATGCGTCTGCACTCTGCATACCAGTTTCCACACTCCAACCTCCGAAATGTTTTTTCCCCCACACCTACGGGATAGCTAGCGGGGAAAGTAATACCCTCGTAATAATGGATTTAGCAATTTTGGGGCACTTCCAGAATTCTGCTGGATGCAAGATGATCATTGCAGTGGAAACAGTTGGGGCAACACCAGTGATCAATGATTAATTTACCCTTTACCCATCCCAAGATACTGTTATAAGTGCTAATTAAAAGCATTAATTACGAGACAATACTGATTCAAATAAATGTTGATAAATAAAAAAGGATCTAAATGTGTTAAACGAAACTTTCTTAAAATATAATTTTAAAAGGTTGCCTACATCTTCAATATATTTGATATATCTTTGAATAACAAATTACTTTACAGCGATTTGACAAAACTACATTGTTAACTACTTTTATTTACATGCTCTTTGCAAATTATCATGAAGGCCATCGTTGGAATTGCCTTAAGAGACCATTTGAATAAGTACCCACAAAATAGGATTTAGGAAATAAAATAGATAAGTTGGCAAAGGAAACACAGTTCATATCTGGAACTTTATTGAACATTATCATAATCAATCTCAAGGCATTGAAGATACAACCAAGCATCATGGCACACCGTATCCCCCCCATTAGGACAACAGACAATGTCAAATAAACACTGTTTGCGACTTAGTTATCCCAACAGAGGGAGGTGGGAATGAAGCCAATATAATGAAGGGTATGTGAAGGTCGCTGGGAAATTATTCCAGAAAACATACTTAGCTATCCACTAATTAGCTCTTCTCAACTTATAGCACTTGAAGACGATTACAAATCGACAAAGAAAAGTGAAACAAAATGGCTTCCTTTGATAAATAAACCTAAAATGATTCAAACAGATTGAGGGACAAAATTCAACAGTATGACTACTTCTCCATATCCATCTACAGCTTGTTTTCCTTTTTTTTCACCAAAAGTTTCTAGGGGGTTGGCATACTGTGTGGTAAAGTGTTTTCCTGGACAGATCATCTTGTCTGCATTAACCATCATATATCATCACCATCAGTCTTACCTGGCTTGGGATTTTTTGCTTGAGGGTTTAAGTATGTGTGCCTCCGAGTTGTCCAGAAGCCCGTTCTAGAAACAAGGTATACAGAAACGCTAGGTTACTGGTTTCCAGACTGGCTATCTAACCAGACTGTTAGACAGGGGACCAACCTGCACCTAGTTTCTTAAATGTAAATCAGGTTACAACGAAAATGGACATTTATGAACATGGCAATGCCACATTAACATTTGGTAGATTTTTTTTGCGGCAAAAAAGAAAATATTGCTGATCTCCGCCAACATATCCTTTTACCAACAACAGTTCTGTGGTGTTCTTTAGCAAAATGAGCTGTAAAATGAAATGAATTGTGCGGGGAACTTAATGTAACAGGTAAAGTAAGTGGAACAAGAGTAATGCTACAGAAAAGACAACTTTTGGAGAGTAAAGATACAGAGTAAAGATACTGAGAGAAGATAGGGAGCAAAGCGTCGATTTTTCAATGTCCCATCATAGATTGATCCTTTCCTTGTTTAAAAATAAAGTTAATAAGACTTAAAAAGTAAAAGGAGAAGGCAAAGAAAAGAAAACAAATCTTAACAAATTACCATTCAATATTGCTAATTGAAACAGTATGGTTTAGGAGAATCTATCAATATATTCTTTATTTGGGACTTTTTTTCTCCTTTTTTCACCATGTGTCAATTGTTATTTACCGCGGACAAAAGTCATCATCAAATCCCCTAATAGTAATAGGGGATGTGCTGTTCATTTCACTTTATTGAAAATTGCAGATGCATTTAATGCAGACAGCTTTAACAAATCACTTTACATGGTTTAACTGTCTGACCAAGTGGGTGATTTTCAAGAATTTGTGCAGGCTTCTCATCTATCAACCCTATAAATGACAAACAGAATCCTCGGACTCGTCCATTATATCAAATCACAAAAAGCAAAAGAAAAAAAAGGAGAAAGGGTTAATTAGAAATTCAATTCAGTTCGCCCGAGGTTACATAATTATATCTGTAAACCCTTCTATTACAGCAAAAATGTTGAATATATTAGTCGACTGGACCAGTCATCTGTATGACCCATTTTAATAAACCAGGTGCCCTATCTGCCCTGTCCTCGATATAAAACCAACTTGACTGATACTTTCACTCCAACCTTTTGTTGCAGTTTCCATTGTACCGGAGGGGAGATCCTTGCCGTGAAGCACCCCTGGTTCCTGTCACAACAAAATTACTCGGACAGCTGCTACCGAAACCAAACAGACCAAACATATTGTTTAACCTATTTCCCCTTATGGAATTTTGTGACTGGTCCAATTTCAAAAGAAGAAAATAATATGTTAAAAACTTGTTTTCTCCGAGATTTCAGTTAGAAACCATCTCTTTTTTTTAACTTTCATATCTTCGAGTTTGTTATAACTTGATTGATGAAGTATTTAAATAAAGTTTCCATGAAGTAATTGTTTTAGAGAGAAAAGAATACCTTTTAAGATTTCAATGGGTTTGAATTAGAAATAACAGATTACATCATGAAGACATGTATGGACCAATATGCCAAGTTATGACATTTTTTTTTAAATTCCGCTCATGTGGAAGAATGGTTATTCTCGGCATGCTTAATATACATGTACCAAGCTCGTTATAACATCAAAAAGGCAATTGTTCATTTATTCAACTGTTCATTTCTTTGATGAATTATCATGTTTGCCACATTATTTTTCAACTATCTCAAAATGAAAATAGTTTTATATCAATACTTTAAATGGTGGCTTTCCAAATCCTACCAAATTGTCCCCATCAACAATTTTGAGACATGGTCAATAAGAATTGAAACTTTAACAGTTATTTGTTCCTTTATTGGACACATTCTGTTGAAGGACATGGTGAAAGTTTACAAATCTGTGATAGTTCTCTCCCTTTAGCTGCTGTTTTCAGAGATAAACCTCTTATTTTCTGACACTACTTTGTCTCACACTGATGCTCCTTCAACCTTCACCATCTGAATGAAACTTTGTGACTGATCTAAATTCAAAGCAACGTTTAATGTCAGTTATAAAGTATGCAAATAACCATTATATTTCTCAAATTGGGTTGAAAATATTTGTGTAACAAAGAGTAAATTGCTTTTTGAAAGTAATACCAACTTTTGTCACCATCTTTTCCCAAGTTATACCGCTCATGTGTGTTTAAATGTGATTATATGGAAAAAGGGTAACACTATAACTTTCTCTAAGTTTATTGTTAAACCTTATAGTTCTGGAACCGACATCATGCTTATACAAACAGGTTAGATCACAGGCCAGCAGGCTGTTTGCTACTCTGAGTATATTTTTTCATCAAAATCAAGCAGATATTAATGATTTTGGAAAGCAGCTAACACAAAAATCTATTTAAAGAAAATTACCCAGCATTCTAAGGGTTTACTTATCTGCAATGGTGAGTGGTGCTTCAGCAGTAACCAACATTTTCCTGATATCATCTCTCTTGAAATAAATATGTTAAGGTTTCAGTGCAAAACTATAGCAAGTTTCTTCACAAACATGATGGACTTGGGGTTGTCTTACAATGAACCATTGATATACTTCTTGGAACACACCATGGTACTGTTTTACTAAACAATTTATACTAAAAATGAGCAATACAAGGAT
This sequence comes from Cerastoderma edule, assembly GCA_947846245.1. Taxonomy (NCBI): domain Eukaryota; kingdom Metazoa; phylum Mollusca; class Bivalvia; order Cardiida; family Cardiidae; genus Cerastoderma; species Cerastoderma edule. Next base: position 10,831,616 of record OX401404.1, read on the forward strand.
TCAGTGCAAGACTATATAGTAAGTGCTTTATAAACATGAAGCACTTACTATAGTATTGCACTGAACCATCGATAAGTTTAGAACAACATTCCCTCTTATTTCAATATAGGGCTATGATGTTGCAAAGTAACACATCATTGCAATCGTTTCTACCAGACACTTCCAATAACATGTCACATTGCAATATTGTTCTACTATTCATGTTTTCCAGTTTTTACTTCAACTAATATTTTCCCCAAGCCGTTTAGTAAAACGATACACAGGAGTTCAAAAATTTAGGGGGAATAATTTGTGAGCTACTCCTCATTGGTCAAAATGATTCTTTCGAAGATATCATTTCATCTCTTTTGTTGCAATGGTTTCTCAACAACCAACAGACACCTGGATCGAAACAAGCCATATTTTAGCCATCACGAACATCCCCCACTCCCCTTACATACAAAGATCGGCAGTTATCAGCGAGATGACTGCTGGTTCACCAGACTGTAAAATCTGATATCACACCCGGACTTAAAACCCTTCGACAAACAACACTTCAGTTTAACTAAGTCTTCTACTAAAGACTAATTAAAATCATAGTTGGAAAATGAAGGCATTGCTCATCTTTTTTATTCATCTTTTATCAAAAAATAATTTCAATCACTCTTAAAAAGGATTTTTTCCAGAATTGTCATTGACAAACCTTATCTATAAAAGACATTGAGAGTCTGTCAATAAGAAGCTTGCTGTTGGATAAAGCGTCTGTTGATCCATCCGTGATGCTCATGCAGGTCAACCTGCAGAAATTAAGTATTCACACTTATCCTACAGAGATATTTACCCATAAGTATGCGTTAAAACTTACTTATTTTTCATAGATTGTGACAAAAGCTTGAAGCTTAGATGGGTTTTACATCACATCAACATTATTTCAGTTATGTAGCGATGCCCGACTCTTAATGATGGAGGAAGTGCCCATGCTGGTCAAGGCGGGTAGAACCATCGGCATTCCGTAAGTCAGTCGGGAGACTGCCTCTCATGAAAATCTATATTCCTCTCAGGATTTGAACCCACGCAGAGAGGGGCCTTGTGATTTTTAGTTCTGTACTCTAACCACTAGGCCATGGAGGCCCCCTTGAAGCTTATTAAATTCTCTTTTGTGACTGCTTCCTGGATACATGACCAGTACTCGCGCTGATTTGAGGACTAGTTCTGGCATTTTCACCTAACTACTTACGAGGATTGAACCCAGAACTCTTGGCCGTACAAGAGGCTGACGCTCTACCATCGTCACCCACAAGGATGTGTTGATGATGAAAATGATAATGATGATGATCAACAAATTCAATTATTCATGTACATAATACAGTGTCCATTGAAAGACCATAGCAGGTTGTTCACTTTAATAGCCCTGCAATGAACCCCTGGTAGTTTTCGCTGCATTTAGCATTCATTCAAGTCCATTTGTGTTACCTCTCATTTACACCTGAGAAAAGATACTCAGAGCAGCAAACAGGTTAGATCTCACAGGATAGCCACAAATTTAGTTGAATCTAAACTGTTTGCACAAGTATGAAGTCTGTTCCAGCACTATAAGAGTTAAGTCACATGATTGCTTTGTGAAAGGTTAATAAAGCGTTATCCTTTGTAGAAAGTTATCTTCAAAAAAGATATCAAAAGTTGCCTGCAGCAAGAGAAGGGTTTTAAAATGCATTTGTAAGGGTAGCAAAGCAATGATGTGTTAATAAATATGATTTACTTCAGTCTATTAGCTTTTTTCAACAATATATACATCTTTATATAACCCCATTACAAATGCCACAATTGGTGCATGTCTAAAGCAATTTGCTGAAATGTTATAAACAGATGCATACTAATCTATTATGAATTAAACAAATAAAGTTGAGTTACAACAATCAAAATTTACTTTAGTCACATTGCTTACCAAAATTGAAAAAGAATTGACCTTTTGAAAACAATCTTGTCAATTGCAAAGGAAAATATTACATCAAAATATTATATAACCATAGAGCCAATTCTTCTTTTCTGACACTATCCTCAGACTTGGATACAACATAAGAAGTCTACAGAAGGTATAAAGTTAACCCTTCTAATCTTTGAGTAATTTTCAACAAGCAACATTAGTTCCAAAATTAATTTAGTAAATTGGATTTTGTGAATGGTCCAAATTGTATGCAAAAGCAGACGTCAATTATAAGGTAACAATTATAAGGTAACGTCAAAAGAAATATTCTTTTTTGGAAAGATATGACGAAAGAAGAATAATTCTCCTTTGGTCTCAAAGCAATGTTTTTCCCTTTTGGCAGTTAGCAGTGGTGACGAAATCTGATTTTAATTACTGGCCATAAATTTCAAATAGTTTTCTGTACCTGTTGGTATAATGGTCATTTAGTAAAAAATAACTTAAAAGGGCAGAAAATGTGGGAAAGCTTTTGGACAAGCTTGGCAATACGGACAAATGAAATTGCTTTCAAATGTTGTCTGATGCTGACATCACATGCCACACATATAGGGTAAACGGTTCAGATAGCTCATTATGAATTCTAATTGCTTTAAGGAGACCAGGTGAGACATATTGATTTGCTGCAACAGGTGAGTGACCTAGTCTTCGGACTTATACTAAACCTTAGAATGCTGAGAAATTTTCTAAAAATAGATTTTTGTGTCGTCTGCTTTCCAAAACCTTAAATATCTACCTTATTTTGATGAGTAAAGATACTCAGAGTGGCAAACCGGTTAGATCACAGGTCAGTCGCCAATTTACTTGGTGGCTGGCCTGGATCTTACATGTTTGCATAAGCATGAAGTCGATTCCAGCACTTTAAGGGTTAAAACACTTTACCTACAGGCCCCTGCATCCAGTTGATTTTTGCTTCTTTAACCCATTACCAAACAATTACCATATTTAACCAGTTTGTTGCAGACGACTCTGGTAAACATTGTGGGAAAAGGAGAAATTTCTCTTAACAAAGACACACCACGAAGACTTAAATTTCTTCCTTTGTCAAGATGGTGTTTCTTACCCAATAAAAGAAATTCACTTTTTATTAATATAATTGTCATGATCTGTTGCTTTATAAATGGATCAGACCAAAAAATTCCACTTTTGGGGAGAATGAGTTCAAATTGGTGAATGTGTATAGATCTATAATTATTTGATTCAACTTCATTGAGTCTGGGAGCAGTGCAGGTGTCAATTTGTTGTCTGCAAGTGGAAAAGGTACAATAAATGTCTAAAACTGTCTACATCTGGAAACAAAGAGGGGGCATCTAGCATAAAGCATTCTAGGACCCTTTATCAACTAGGTGTTCCATGACAAAACATCTCCAAAGTCGCTTCACAGGGTCGAAGTTCTCTAAATTTTCATAAAGGTCAGTCCCCTTGTTAATCAGGAATGCTGTCAGAAGGTTTTAACCCTTAGAATTCTGGGTAATGTTTCTTGAAATGGAATTTTGTGCTGTCTGCTTTTCAAAACCTTAAATATCTGCTTAATTTTGATGAGGAATGATACTCAGAGTAGGAAACAGGTTAGATCACAGGCTAGCCGCCAATTAATTTGTCAGCTGGCCTGAATCTCACCTGTTTGCATAAGCATGAAGTCAGTTCTATTTTCTAATTCCTTTTGTTTCTGAACCAAAACTCTTTTTGTTGGTACTTATTAGAATCATTTGTCTTTACAATTTAAATGAGTGCCACGGAAAAAAAAGGATTTTTGTTAAATTCTGAAATCCACTCTTTCTCAAGACCCATTCGGTACCATTCTACGGTACAACTTTAGGAAAATATTTGCGCAAGTCGAAACAAATTAACAAGAATAGTATTCTTAATGAAAGTACAATATAGCAATGGGACACATAATTCCAATGATGTGTTACTATGAAATATTCTTAAGCCCACTATTGAAATAAGAGCGAATGTCGTTATGAACTTTTGCAAATTTTAAGCATAAAATGTTTAGTAAAATGCTACCCTTGTCTCTTTTTCAACAATTCGTTAGGGCACCTTTACGCTCTACTGGGCCCAATTTCTAGATCCTCGATGGTTCTACATAACACTGCGCGTCCAGCAATAAAGTCTTGCAGGCATTGAACAGTAACACTTTCAAATCAATAGAAGTTATAACTTCTGCAGTCTACTCTCACGAATTATTATTTTTAATCAGGTATCTTCGACTGCCTTGGTAAATCACCAACACCTCAGACACAGGAACACTTTACCCTGTTATATTTGGTTTATTTGCATCACTCTACGATACCTGACAAAAGGATGAATTGCTCATAATGAGCAATTTATCTTCTTGCCACAATGCTTTCCATCAAATAGCATATGGAAAGTGATAAAAAGAATTCTGGCTAACTTTTGTCGTCTGCTGTTGCTTTCAATCTGGACCAGGTAAACTAAATTGGCCATCAGCAAACGACAATTATGAAATCAATGACAAAAACAACATCTTAGTTATATTCGGAAGAAATCGTTGAAACAAAAGCAATGAGCAATAACTTTTGTTTTAATTGCGTGTTAAGGCTTTAACTTGAACCAATCAGCTGACAAAATCCCAAGCAGACTGCATTATTTGTCGAAAAAGGAGAGGCCTTTTAAAGGGAGACAACTTTAGCACTTAAACCAACATAGGAATCATTCTAAGGGGAGGTAACTGGGGCAGTACAAGAATTAACTCGCCCACATGAATCAATGGAGTATCTAATGAATAAAATTGAAATTTAGAAAAACCTTGATATTTTTATATTTACAAAAGGGAACCCCATACTGATATATCAATATCATGAGAATACCACCTCACTATGAATGTTGATATCAACAAAACAACAACAAGCGATATTAGAAGAAACCTCTTTCACATTTAGGAGCTATTTCTGAAAAACAATTATGTAGGAAAAAGCTGAACCATTTAATAACAAACAACAGGAAAACTCAAGTGAAAATATATATATATATACCCCCACCTTTTGAAGAACAGACTGGTGCACAGTTTTGTTTACTTGTGGTGCCATAATAAACTTGTTTTTCCAGGAAATGACTGGTGAACCAGTCACACTGACCCAGATAACGGGCAGGGAAGTACAGGTATAACCTCTGAACCCTTTACTTGTAATCAATGGTTCAGCGAAATACTATAGTAAGTGCTTCACGTTTGTGAAGCACTTGCTATAGTCTTGCGTTGAACCCTCGTAATAGGCTTTTCTCCTGTCATGTCCAGATTCAAAGCTGCAGCAGACAACAATTTTGCTATGTTGAAAAGCGAGAGTATCATTGTGACATTAGAATGGTAACAAGTCTAGCACAAGGGGGAGATGTTCATTTTATCATTATACGCTTTTGTCAGAGTGGTTTATTGTATGTTTTATGGTGGTGGGTTGAAAAGTATGTACATGAAGGAAATTATCAATCCTTTCACCAGACAAGACATTGTTAGAACTTGGATCTAGTTTACCTTTTTTAAATAATAATCTGGAAAGGCTTCTGATGAAAATATGCAATAATCAAAGGGAAGAAATGATCTAGGTGAATTCCTGGACACAATTCATTTGAACCAATATAGGAAATTGTGACAGGTTGAAATCAAATTGAAAAGCAGACAGTACTTTTAAAGCTAGACAACCCCTTCATTAGTTCCTTATGATGTAGGAAAAGAAAGGACTGAAACAAAAGGAGAAAACGCTCATCATGAGCAATTGCACCTTAAACCAAAACCCTTTTTGTTGCACAGTGAGTTTATATGATGTAAGAGTTCATTATCCTGATTCCCCATTCATATTTTATTTTTCAATTGAAACTTTCACTGAATTTTGTACCCAGTCAAGCTTCAACCCATAATTGAGCAACATAAAATAAAAGTGCATCTGACAAACACTCTTTATATTCGCAATGATTACTTATGCCTAAAGCTGTTGATTGCAAGTAGGCTAAAAAACAAAGCACAAAACAGACTAGAACGTTAAGGATAGGTCTAGTCTTTCACTAGGATTAGCAAACAGTTAACAACATGAAAATAATATGTCTGCCATTAAAAACAAAATCTAATAACCCCCAGACGAAATAGCACTCAACCTTTTTACCTGGAATCCCTGTTTTTTTTCCCCCAAGTCCAAGATTACCCAAGATTACCTTTGGGAAGCAAACAGTAGCTCAAGGGTTGATTGCAAGACTTTAGTAAGTGCTTCATAAACATGAAGCACTTACTATAGCATTGCATTGAACCCTCGATAAGCTGCTACTTCCTTGCTTTTGGAATCAGGTACTGATAGCCTATTAGTGAAGGTGTAAGCAATTATTGCTTGGAATAACTTTCTATCAATCTATTCACTTAGATTTGTTCCAGAAAGATAGAAAGATAATTTATAACCTTTTGAAAGCAAACAGTTGCTACTTCCTTACTTTTGGAATAGGTACTGATAGGCTGTTACTGAAGGTGTAAAAAATTATTGCTTGGAATAGTTTTCTATCAATCTTTTCCCTTCGATTTGTTTCAGAAAGATAGAAAGATAGTTTATAACCATTGGATAGCATAATTCCAAACAATAGCACTTGAGAGCAATAGTGGCACACTGGTAGAGCGTTGGACTTCTGTACTGAGGGTCTCGGGTTCGAATCCCAGTGAGGCGGGGTGAAACCTGCCAGGACTAACCCACAAAGCGATGCGATTACTCATGTATTGTCCAGGAAGCAGCCATCAAGAGTGACATGATTGGCTTTATTAAGCCTCCTTCACAATCAATGTAAAATATATTATGCAAACAAACAATCAAAGAAATATATTTTAAGCAGGGTAGATGGCTTTGAAATTATTTAGGGAAAGGAGCACATTGTTTGTATATACTATGGACGGATGCATGTGGTGGAACTCCAATATTTGATTAGGTTTAACCTAGCCAATTGCAAAAGACATTTTTCAATCAATTCTATTTGAAGGTCAATGTCATTCATAAAACATGGGGACTATATTTCTGTGTTATTTTTAGATACCATCATCACATGGGTCTTTTGAAATGGTTAACCGCTCTTGTCATATGATGCTAGCAAGGTGTGCAAGGAAGAATTTCTGTGTTTATTTACTAACCAGCTTTCCCAAAGAAGCGCTATCAGGCACACAGGCTCACTACATATCATTTTAACAAGGATTTCTGCAATTTAGAAGTAAAACTATTGAAAATGGTGTTTGGTTAAGTGATTATCAAGGGTTCAATGCAAGACTTTAGTAAGTGCTTCACAAACATGAAGCACTTACTAAAGTATTGCATCGATCCCTCGCAATGATTGTTAGCTAATATCAATTTTTTGATGTTTATTACTCCCAGAGCACAAATCTCTGAGTTAGTTAGTCCCTTTCATGACCAAATGGGTTCAGGGTGTCCCATGGTACTTTTGGTTGAGTCAAGTATGGATGATGCAACTTCCGTTAATTATTCATACATTGGGAGACGACAACAAATGAGAACTTGGCCAGGTTGTCATGGTGACATGCCCGGAGACATGTGATTGGCTAACAGACTAACTTCGGTATATATCAAAACTGACAGGGTAAGGAGCACTGGTGACAAAGAAATCTTTGTGTTGTCATGGAAACAAAAAAGCTATGACCATAAGAGAAAGCAATGTGTAAACCTGAGAGTGATTTGGTTAAAGTTTGAAAATTGTCATGTGAAATTGCAATAAAATGGGCTTTTATCTCTTCGAATACAAAATGCTAAATCTTGTTTTATTACAATTATTCTAGGATAAAAAAAGAAACAAGCAGGAAATGGTTTGAATGGATTTTATGACCATTAGTCAGGGTTTCCTAAGTTTATGACCAATTGTTTGACCACATGACCAAACTACTTTAAGGATATACAAAAAGGTTTTTCTGGTGACAGTTTAATATCTAACAATCTTATAATCTTTGGAAACATTTAGCAAAGATAAACCAAATCATTCAGCCCTTTGCTTTTTAACAAATTTCTTCTCCGAAATATACCCGTATAACTCAGAGCTGGGGAAGTTCCCTCACAAAGGGCTCCTTTGGCCAAAATGACTTAAAGTGAAATCAGATGCACCTTCAATAAAAGGCTTATAAAACAGTCACAAAATCATTTTAATGGTAAGACAGTTTAAGGAACATTGTGTGACAAACAAAAATTACTCCCAATATGCACCTAACTGATTCATTTGTCATAAAAGTTTCTCTATTCATTTGCAGTAAGGATACCAAAACCTTGATTTATAGACAGATGGTTGGCTCTAACATAATTCAGAAGACAGAAAATCATCAATTTAAATGAGTTAAAAAATTGCTTCTGGTAAAATAAAAACCTACATTTCCATTTGGGGGTTTCCAAGTTCATTAAAACTTTATAATTACAACTCTACTGTAGGGGAGATACTTTAGCAGGAGATGAAAAATTCATTTACTTCCAGGACCCATCAGCTAAATGACATGTTACATTGGCATACTACAAACCAAACATATCTATGCAATCTCAACTTCAACGGCCAAACAAGGGCTTAAATTTTAAGCAGATCGAAGCAACAATTTTGGTCTCCATTAAAAGAAATAAAGTTTGTAGCTTTGGGCAGAATTAGATTTTGTATCCTTAAAAGAATCAATTACGCCTGAAAAGTTGCGAGCATCTGATGGGAAACTCGTTTGGTAAACAAGGGTCATGGAACTGGTTTTAACCGTTTTATTTAAATCTTTTCCCTTTCACCAATGGCTCAACACCAAATCACTTTAAAGAACATTGTCACAAAGGGAGGACAATTCGAGAATCATCAATTATTGTTCTTTTTTATGGTGTCCATAACACTACTTGAAAGCTACTTCAAGAGACAAAAATGGACTTCTTTTTTTTCACACAACATTTTAAGGGGGCTATCTTGGTCAAAGCTGCTTGTTGACAGATGTGAGGAAATTTGAAAGTTAAAACCCTTTTTTCTTTAAACTGTACAACAGCTGTACTGTTTAATGAAATAAACTAGAAAGCCATTGGAAGAAAGATTATTTTGTATTTAAGTTTAAGGACCTGTATGCAAAGAACTAATGTGTATTAAAATCCAAAAGCGTTTCAATGCATTTCCTAGCCTAGTACAGTCAGACTTGTGTTAAGAGGCCAGCCTATGGGACACAGTAAATTGGCTATTAAGAGAGGTTGGCTGCTTAACACAAATTGATGTACACTATAAATCTAACAATGGGACTTTCCATAGTGGTTGTTTAAGGCAGGTTGACTGCTTTTAAGGGTGGATGCTTAACACAAGTTAGACTGTACTGGTAGGTCGTTTCATCCAAGGAACATGTACTATACTGCTCAAGACTGAGTGCTGTACAATAATAAGTAGAAAAGACTTACTTCTCTGTAATTGCCCATTAAAAAAAGTTCAAATTGTAAGTAACAGCTTATGACAAATATAAAGTTTTAAAAATCAATATTTCCATTTGGCAGTATTGATTTTAAAATCTTTGTGACAAAGTTGACAATTTTCTTATTACAAGCACTCCATTTACTGCAATGATTCTTGAAACCATGCATTTAGACCAGTATACATCAGGAAACAGGTTAAAGGGGGGAAATTGTTTTCCAATTGTTCTAGGTTAATTTCTTACAATTTACAAGTAAGAAGGTTGGCAAACCTATGCAATTAAACCGCTTTAATAGGCCACAGAAATAATTGAACATAAAATTTGGACACATATAGGAATTTGGTTTTTAGTGACATGGAAGTGGATTTTCCGGGCTGAATGCGGCATCAAACACACCGAATGATTCATCTGGCTGTCCAATCAGGAGAGGCCTGGGAAACAATAAGTTTTAATTATTTTCTTCGGCTGACTACCTTTATTTCGCTGGGCTGGCATGCAATCCACAATATAATTTGAACTCTTTACGAAATGACTCAAATTCTCGATTGTCCCAAATGGAAATAATTTTGTGACCCCAAAAATTGTGATAAAAATTGATAATATGAATTCCTCATATTGGATTGAAATCATTGTTTCGAAAAGGAGAAATTGCTTGTTGAGCAATTTCTCCTTTTTCAAACATTGATTTCGAAATTTAATGTTAGTAAATAGAATTCTTGAGTTGTTTAGAACAGAGCCTAACCTGTCTTGTAACTCCTATATATGCTTGTTGGAAACATTTCATGGTAAATTTATCTTCTCGAAAATGTCAATTAAGATGTGCCCTTAAACAATATGCGCGCTCAAGATTGCATAATCAGACAAACATGGAAGAAATTAACAATAATCTCTGATAAATTCTTCTCAAGAACGCAAATTACAAAGTTCAGAGATCAGATTAAATGTGGAATAAACTTTTCTTCTTCAATAAATGGCGAACACTTTTCTGGAGGAATTACCATATCCAGTCTTTTATGTCATGCAGGCGTTTTATTGAACTAAATGTTCTCCATCAACTTAACTGGTCTACGAAAATTTTAGTTCTGTTCATGATCTACCAGAAGCTCTCACAATTCTGAATCACTGTAAGTCCGAATAAAAGTTTTCTTTGCCCCTTACTCCATGAAACCACATTTTGACTGGTTCCCACTTACAAGATTTTATTGCCCCACAATTTCAGACAGAATATGTATTTCTTTTCTTGTCTTATTATCATTATTGCCTGCTGTTGTTTTCATTTTGGACCATTCACCAATTCCCATATATGTTGTTGTCTGCTGTTGTTTTCAATTTGGACCAGTCACCAAACACCATATAAAGGATCTTATCCATTCCTGGCACTTAAAGCCCCTTTGTTATAAGAGATCTTCAAGGGGCATATCAATCATTTACTTACAACATTTAAAACCATTCTATTAAATACTTCTATATGGGTACTAACTATTAACATCTTATAAAATTAGAGAAATAATGGAGGAGTTATAGCAAGTGAAATAGCCTAGACCCACCCAACATTATGCTCCCTGAGTCACCAACACAAATTGTTACATGCACAATTAAACACAATAAGTCCAAGATGTAAGAAGCATTATGAATGCTATTAGCCTTTTTTCTTCATTTTTTTCTTTTTCTTTGTACAGGGTTTGGTGATTCAGCAATTCTTAATTATTTGCACCATGGTATACAGCCATGTATGATAGGATTCACCAGAAATAGGCTAGGGCTCTGAAGTGCATCGCCAAAGGACACTTCCACAAAACAAGCTGTGGAAGTGAGGCTCAAACCTGGCCCAAAAGTCAACAACCATAACCATTTAGACTCAAAGGTATTTCTTTTGGTGAAAGTCTGATCCATGTGTTACAGGCAATCATAAGAGTGTTTTCTGCTAACTGATCTGTCCGCAAAACACCTCAAACTTGTGTTAAGAGGCCAGCCTATGGGACAGAGTAAATTTGCTGTTTAAGACAGGTTGGCTGCTTAACACAAATTGATTTACACTATAAATCTAACAATGGGACTTTCTGTAGTGGCTGTTTAAGGCAGGTTGGCTACTTAAAAGGGTGGCTGCTTAACACAAGTTAGACTGTACCAATAATGGTTTAATCATTGAAACTATGTGCAAACCTGGAACAAAAAAATGCATGTGGACATTACTCTTTATAACTCCTATTGTGAAATTACCTCCATTTCACATTGGAGCAGGGTTTGTCAACTCCTTAATGAGTAACAAAAACATCAAGTTCTGATGTCGACACAACAAATTCCATATGTTGAACAAAGTTTCATTTGTTCCACACCCCCCTAACCTGCAGCCTGGAAAAAAAGACAGCTCAGCTCAGCCATTATTCTATAAACTCCTTCTGTATAAGTAGAACTGCAGTTTGCTTAACTAGTTCCATATTTCAGATATTGCCTCCTTCTTACGCAATAACGCTATTACCGTAATCATGGCCCTTGAGAAAACGGTTGGTCACTGCAGTGTTTTACCATCAACTTACTTAAACAAGCCTTTGATGTACAAATGACGGCCTCTTAGCATTCGAGAATGAAGTGATGGAGTGAAGGCATTTAATCTTTTCACTATAAAGCAGACGTTCAGCAGAAAAAAGCCGAACGTCTTCCTCAGAAATGTCATAACTTACTTTTTGGTAACTCAGTTCAACTTACTCCTTAAATTGTCTAGGGTTTTTTTTCACAATATTTTGTAGATTGCTGCAAAAGACTTTAGAAACCAATGAGACCTAAGGAAAAATTGCTCCATGTGAGCAATTTATCCTTATGTCACAATGATTTCTAATAAATATCAGAGAGTCAACATTTTTCCCATCATTTTGTCCTCTGCTGATAAAGTCTTCAAAAACCAATGAGGGGTAAAGATAAATTGCTCCTTGTGAGCAATCAATCCTTATGTCACAATGGTTTCTTATAACTATCATAGATTAAACTTATTTTTTTTTATTAATTCATTACGTCTGCAGCTGCTTTCAATTTGGACCACATACAGATTCTCAAGTCGGGAAATGGGTTTAGGTCAGTCATGTTTTCAGAGTCTATCAACGCCAAATGGTGCCACATGATTATTCGATTTTCTCTACCTACATTTGTGATATTCTATAAGCTTCCTGTTGCATGCAAAACCTCTTCCTCTATGTTTGTCGAGGAAAATTATCGTTATTTGTTAATATCGTGCAAAGCATTTCTCCCATTCGTACATCTCATATTTAAGACACTTCAGCCATAGATTGTTAATCTCAATAGACATGCGATTCTTAGAGGATGAAAAAGAAATTGCTGGTAAATGTTTCTCAACTTACTTGCCTTCTTGGGGGATATCGGAATTTCCTTCTTAAATATTATTCAACCCTTTCTTTGATTAATATACATGTCTATATAAATCAATCATCGAATTGGCCATGACACATCTAATCAGAGAAAACTGCGTTACATATTGGAAAAAAGGAATTTTGGAAATATTAAGCAATAGTTTCTCTTTGTTAAACAAGATCATTCAAGATATAGATATCGCTTGCTATGAGCAAATCTGCTTTAGTCACCATGGTTTCTTGCCAATTCTTCTATTTCCTTTTCAATAAATATTGTGGCGGAAAGTGTTCTTGAGCTAGAGCCTAATGGCCTCCAGACTGGAGGGTTGTGGTTTGAATCCTGTGAGTAGCTGGTTCCGCTTTACAACCTTCCATTAGTCTAGATTTGGCGAGAGTACTGGTTATGATCCAGGAAGCAGAATCAAAAGTGATTAATCTAAGTTGTAAGAACTTGATGCAAAATAAAAAGTTTAAATTTAATGGAACAAAAATTATGACTGCAATTCCTGCCAATTTGAAAAAGTCATACAAGTGAATGGGTTATATAATGTTCATGAAACTCTAAGAATTAAGAAGATTTTCAAAGTCTGCATGGTTGTTTTTATATGTTGTCTGTTGATGAAAAATCTACCATTAAAATTTTTTTTTACTAATAGACTTAACAGTGTTATGTACAATCTTTGAATTGAATGACGATGGTGGTTTAATTATCCATTAAGTGTGTATAAGAGAAAAAGGACATAACAGAGCCTTGTGCTTCCAATCTATATTGTGACATGAGACTTAACCCTTAGAATGCTGGGTAGTTTTAAAAAAAAGAAAGATGTTTTGTGCGTCTGCTTTCATAAACCTTAAAATTTATATAGGCTTAAATTTGTTGATGAATTTTAGATACTCAGAGTAGAAGGTTACTTAGTGGCTGACATGGATCTAACCTCGTTTGCATAAGCATGAAGTTGGTTTCAGCACTGGAAGGGTTAAGTTTGCTTAAAACAAAAAGATTCAACAATGTGTTTCATGCTGACTTATCAGAATGACATCTATGTAAATTTTAACTACTCATAGCAGGTAAATTAACCTCTTACCCCATAATGCATCAATTTACTGTGATTATGCTGTAGACCACTTTGGAAAACATTGTGAAAAAAGGATAAATTGCTCCTGATGAGCCATTTATCCTTTTATCACAATAGGATAAATTGCTCCTGATGAGCAATTTATCCTTTTATCACAATGGTTTCTACCCAATATAATAGAGAAAATTAATTCCTCTCATGCTTTCAATTGTCGTCTGCTGTTGCTTTGAATTTGGAACGGTCACAACTTCAAATATGAAGAAAAAGGTGTGAAAACATCAAATCTGCTACAGATGGCATATGACACCCTTTACAATGGAGTATCCTGTGACCAGGAATAAATCTTATACCTCTTACGTCATGACAGGTTTTGTAAACGCGTCTGCTGCGTTTACAAGACTTTAAAAAAAAACACTGTGAGAAAAGGATAAATTTCTCATGACAAGTCATGTTTCCTGTTGTCACATTGGCTCCCAAACAGTACCATAAAGAAATTTGATCTTTTTCATTATATTCTCATCTTGTCGGCTGCTTCCAATTCTGACAAGATAAACTTTCTCACTTTGGGAATGGGTTAAATACAATCATGATATGACAGTTTTATAATAATGGGTAAAAGTTAATTCTTTTATTTGATTTATACTATGATGGATGCACAAAGTGTGTCTTTGCACCCAATTTCTAATGGTATGTGCTCATGTGACAACAGTCGACCCTTAGGTGCTTTCTAAATCAACAATTTTCTCCACTACCATGCTTACAACTTGATCAAACCAAAATATAAACAGGGACAATATTCTATCAATGGTTATTTATCAAGTCTTAAGTGTCGCTGTAACATTTCTCAAAATCCTTTTTTAACTATAAACTACAACAAAATTTCAAAAGATAAATTGATAAATGACTAATAAATATAAAACATCCAAAAAGTCGCAAGCCCAAAATGCAAATTAGGGCGAGACCACGAGAATGAGATGCATATATATGTCTCATGATGATGCAAAATCTTGGGATGAAAATGGGGAAAAAACCATGGGACAATGTATAAAGATGCGGCATCAGATCAGTTTGTGATCCGAGTTGACCATACCTTAATCATACATTATAGATATAAAGAGAAGTGGTTCTTGTCCATATCGTCAGTGCAAGTCATTGAAAGGGACCATCTTAATTTATATTGTTTTACATACCATCAACATTACCTATTAAATCTATTCTGCTATGCCAGACTCATAATAATGGATTGATTTATTCGTCTATATGGGTTTTACATCATGTCAACATTGTTTCAGTTATGTTGCGTTGCCTGACTCTCCATGATTGAGGAAGACCCATACCAATTATAATACTTTTTTTAAAAAATTTGATGAAGAAAAGAGAAATTTTAAAGCAATTTTTCTCATTTTCAAAAAAATTATATTTGTAAAACTAGCATTTTCTCCATTTTACAGCAAAAACTCATATCGTTCTTGCTCATATGGGTAAATCATCCTTTTTTCAAAAATCTCTTCCATTGTCAACCGGAGAAATGCATATCCATTACTTTCTTCACTGTTTAAAACATTGACGGCTGAATCTTCAAATTTTGGACAATACAAAAAGGTGATTATTCAAGAATCATTGTGGGCTTCTTGTATTACTGTTTCCCAAGCAGGTCGTGAAAGTGGAAACAGGATATTGCAGTAGCTTGGTAATCTGAATCTACTGTAACATTGGACATAAGTATTGTTTGGTCCAAACAAATGCAACAAAAATATCTTTTATTTAAACTCATGACTTCATATTGAGAATGCACTGCAATACTATAGTAAATGCTTCATGTTTGTGAAGCACTTGCTATAGTCTTGCGTTGAATCCTTGATATACTGGGGTATCTTCAAGAAAAGATTTTAAGAAACCTTCATGTACAAATGTCTCATTTTCTTTCAACTCATAAAAAACAAACACCATAGAGCTTTATTTTGAGATAAAGAACATTCAGAAAAACAGTAGTTAACCCTAATAGTGCTGGAACCTTTTTCATGCTTATGCAAACAGGTTAGATCCAGACCAGCCGCCAATTAAATTGGCGGCTGGCCTGTGATCTAACCTGTTTGCTACTCTGAGTAGCTTTTCTCTCAAAATTAAACAGATATTTAAGAGTTTTGAAAAGGAGACGACACAAAAATCTACTTTCTTGAAAAATTACCCAGCATTTCAAGGGTTAAAATAGAGAAGTTTGCTTTTCACGAGCACATTCCTCTTTACCCACAATTTTCTTTCATAACATGAGACTCATAAACCATTAACTCCTCTGGTCCAGGTCGAAACTCAGGATAAAACTTGCTGTCACAGAGCATTCAGCATCCCGTGTTACAGCCAATTATGACCGCAATTATGATTAGCAAACACTCGCCAACGCCCCCTCGGGACATGCAGATATATATCGGGAATTAATGTTGTGCTTTGACGTAACCATGGGGATGGTTCATGACTGGTTATCAGTCTGTTCTGTCACACCGTTTTCCGTGATCTTGACTGGTCCCCTGGTTTGTTTTGTCACATATATTGGAAGCCGTGGTCCGGTGGGATTTGCCGACGCTCGGATAAAATGAGGCTGTCAAAACGGAATTAAGCCTAATAGTGAAAGATGGAAGTAATGTAGTTCTGTAGATTTAAATGTGTTAAAAAAATGCTTTTAGCAGAACGAGGCTTATACTTTGCAAGGCAATGAATTATGTTTTGATAGATGCATTTCTATATGTCACTCTGCACTGGAGAAATAATACGCTTCTATCCAATGTCTTACACCTCATATACTTAATGGCATTACTTCTATTTAGGCAGATCTGCTACAGAAAAAAAAAAAAAATCAAAAAAACATGTCATTTTGGCAAAGGGAAAAATTCCTCATAACAAATACTGCTTCATACATGTATTTGATTTCAGTTCAAACACTTTTCCCTAATAGAAATGACTTACAAAACCTTAAATACACTTTTCAACAGATATCATTTCACTTTTCCAACAGAGGTCATTTAAAAGTATTGTGACAAAAGGAGTTTTGTTTCAAAGCAATTAAAAAGGAGACTTGCCTCAAAGCCTTTAAAAAGTAAAGTATATCAATCAAATAGGACCCATTGTATTGGTTTTGAAATATATAACATTTTCAAGATTCTAGTATGCTCATTTTCTAGACATCTATGGGTCTTATAAAAAAAAAATTTAATAAAAAGAAAGAAAAAAAAAAAAAAAGAAAAAAAAAAACCCCTTCTTTTTAATGTACAGAGAGTAATAGGTAAAATAAGTTTTAAATCCACGGAGTCAACATAATCACTCTCTCCATCTAGATTTGTCTAGATTTTCTGCTGGTTGCACATTATACTTCAAATCCCCCCCCATGACAAATAATCAAAGAATTTGGCCGGGTTTTCCTCTCAAGCCAAGGTGGCTTATCAGATGCTTAACCCTTTACCAAACGCCAAATTTTCGACTGTCCCAAATTCCAAGAGTTTGCAGACAATTCAAAATTTGATGAAATTGAAAAATAATCTTCTGATAGGGCAGAAAACCTTGTGGGAAACGGAGAAATTGCTCGTAATGAGCAATTTCTCCTTTTCCCACATTGTTTTCCTGAGTTGTCTGCAACAAAGTGGTTAAATGTCGTTATTGTTGGTAATGGGTTAAGTAGACTAGTGCGGCTCTGAGAAAATCACCTCCTATCTGATCCAATCTTTCTTATATTTCACCATCCCGCAGTTACGCAATCCAGACAAGGGAAATGGGGGGTGGGGATGATATAGACGAGGTATTTGTGTATTTTTGTTTGAGGCCAAGACGGGTGTTAATAAGCTTAGACCCCTGGTAACTAAGCAGTTACTCCTATTCACAATTTTCCAAAAATACCAAACTAAAACCCCTTTGGCAGAATTTGTAAATATCATTAATAGAGGAAAAATTGCTCATTATGATCAATTTCCTTTATTCATAATGATTTCTATCTGCATTGATAAAGAATTGGCCAAATTCATGGAAAACATTTCTTTTGTATGTTACCTCAAAACAAAGACCATCTCATTAAAGTGTAAAAATGACCACTGTGCAAAGGTTGTCTACACATGGTTTTGCAAGAGAGAGTACACTTTATTAACATTCAACAGCAACGGACAAATTCAACTTCTATAAGTCAGCAATAATTATAGTAAGGTATCGGAAATTGCAGGAGAAATCTTTAGTTGTGGATACTCATTAAAATCATGAAGATATTGAATATCTTGAAAATATGTTTCTTGAGACTATGCACAATATTAGGTTTTGGAAGAAGAGGTTAAGCCTCAATCATAGCATGAAATCTAAGTGTGTGGGTGGTTTTAGATCAACATTGATCATGAAGCAAGTTCTTATCATTTATCAATCACTCTATTATTTCCCTCCAGAATCAATAAGTAGTACAATGTACTCTCACTGAATATCTAACTGAATATGAATTACAGAAAATTTCTCAAGGTTGACTCCGCTTTATATTAGATTCCAATACATGACCTGTGCTTCCTTAGGTTGACTCCACTTTATATTAGATTCCAATACATGACCTGTGCTTCCTTAGGTTGACTCCACTTTATATTAGATTCCAATACATGACCTGTGCTTCCTTAGGTTGACTCCGCTTTATACTAGATTCCAATACATGACCTGTGCTTCCTTAGGTTGACTCCGCTTTATATTAGATTCCAATACATGACCTGTGCTTCCTTAGGTTGACTCCGCTTTATATTAGATTCCAATACATGACCTGTGCTTCCTTAGGTTGACTCCGCTTTATATTAGATTCCAACACATGACCTGTGCTTCCTTAGGTTGACTCCTCTTTATATTAGATTCCAACACATGACCTGTGCTTCCTTAGGTTGACTCTCCACCCAAGGACCACTCTACCTCACAAATTAATTCATCTTTATGGGATAAACATTGCATCAATAGTATTTTAGTTTTGATGTGATGCACAGCACATGATCATGGAGGAAGATCCCAAACACAATTGCCCCAAACATAACTGACCTTTTGGGCTGATTTAGCTTTGTAGAACCTTCAGCATTTCATAAGTCAATCAGGTGACCATTCATGTTAACCCAAATGCTGCAAACAGGATTTGAGCCCATGCAATGTTAACCCAAATGCTGCAAACAGGATTTGAGCCCATGCAATAAGGGACAATGTGATTTCAAGTTATTTACTCCTACCACTTAGTTACTGAGGACCCCTCTACCCAACAGAGCTTTAAGGTAGAATACCTATAATCCGCCATTTTGAAAATCATTCTTATTGTTGGATTACTTACGTATTTCTCAGTCTACCTCGGTCCGGGTCTGAACTTTTAGCACTGAACCGAATAGTTCCGGACCCCAACCAAGGTTAACCAAGAACTATCAAAGTAAATCCGAAAGCCTGAATGAGTTTTAAAATGGGGGATTATGGGTATTTTACCTTAAACGTGTCTAAAGCAAAAATCTGCAAAGACCTTCACACACAGTTGCAGATGGAATTCAAGGGTTACCACATATTTCTAACCATGACGGAAAGTTCATCCAAGATGCTATCGTTTATCCCCTTCCATCATATAAACATTGTTTCAACATACCTGCTGCAGAGGAATAAAGAAACCACTGTGAAAGGAGGAGAAGTTGCTTGTCACGAGCAATTTCTCCTTTTTTCACAGTGGTTTCTACCTAGTTTTATGAGGAAATTGATATTTCTTTGTTTTAAATCAATGCCGTCTGCTTTTGCTTTCAATTTGGAAGGAGCTCAAAACGGGAAATCCAAAATGAAGGAATTGGCAAAGGGGGAGGCTCCCAATGCAATAGACTTATCACTGTAAGAGACTGTTTATCGTTGGGTAATAAAAACGCTCATTTTATATGAAAATCACGGCGTTTAATTAAGAAAAGATCTTGGCTAGAAGACTCTCCTCATTTTGGAACCCTCGCCAGATTAGCGGCGCGCAGTGATGGCTGCTATAAAGGATTACTTGCCCTTGGCTTTTTTATCTCACACACATGTCCCTCGACCCATTTCAAAATATGGTAATTTATCATGGGTCCAAATTCAAAACAACAGCAGAAGACATTTAGAAAAAGAAAGTTAAGAAAAAAAAGGAAGAAATAACAAGTAAAATAATGTTGTCTGCAGGTGGAAAAGAGTTGTTTCATATAAAGCTGCATGATTAAATACACATGCGCCAAAACGTCCTACATCAAATGACTCTGACATAAACAAAATTTGCTCACAAGCAATTTCTACTTTACTATATTAATATCGTACCAACATCATCGACAAACAAAGAAGATGCTGCTGGATTGACCATGTACATAGAATGTCGGCTATTCCAAGAGTTGCCCTAAAATGGACACTCATTGGTCGGAGACCAAGAGGCAGACCCAAAGAAACCTAATGTAGATCAGTTGAGGAGATGAGGAAGGAAAACTGGAGCTGGGGCCAAGTACAGACATGGGCGAAGGAATGACTACATTGGCGAACTCTAGTTATGGTATTATGCTCAAATCAGCACGATGAGGCCTAAATAGATAGAACACCATAAACAACCTTTTTCCAAGCTTTGTAATTGTCGTCTGCTGCTTCTTTCAATTTGAATCAGCATGACATTTCTGCGGGAAGTAAAGGGATAAAGATCGTTCCTATCACAAACCTCTGTCAGCTATGCAACAGATAGCTTGTGAACTTATTGCAGAAAATGATTAATTGAAAATAATTACTCTTTTCTCCTTTAGGTGTATTGCCACAGCATGGAATTTGCAGAAAAAAAATTAAACACTTCAATTGTTAACACAGTGTCACCTTACGTCACATTTTTGCGTCTTGCGGCAGAAGACTTTCAAAAAGCATTGTGGCAAAAGGAGAAATTGCTTGTCACAAGCAATTTCTCCTTTTGCCACAATGCTTTTTCAATCTATTCACATATCAAAGCAACAGAACTGAAAGGTTTTTCACATGTTTACAAAGCTTTTCTAAAGTCGTCTGCTATGAGTAAAAAAATACCATCTGCAGATGGTAAAGAGTTAATCTGGATTCATACATTTGTTTTGTATTGTCAACATTCCTCGAAAACTCATTTTCTATTACAACTGTACCACAATGCATTTGTCGGATATTTCTGGAACCTAGAAGTTATATGCATTTGTCAACATTAGGACAATTCTCCTCGCAATTGGATTTTACATTGAAACACTCCTTAAAACATTTGCTTAATATTTGGACAATGTTTATCTTTTTATTCTACATTCTATCAATTCTTTACAGCTTTGCTCAAAGGAATTGCGAATCCCTCCTTTAATAACCATTTTTTTCGGTACATGTAAATGTAAATCTGCATGGTGACCCCTTGTTAATCGAATTAAAAAACTGCCAACATGTAAAGGTAGTACCTCAGTAACAAATTCACAACAATTTGGACAGAAAGACACTAACAAAGTTAACAGAGTTGTCCCAAATGCTTTTTGCTTAATTGTATGTCTTTGCTATTTTACTTTACATGGAAACTACCATTAGTACGATAAATGTGTATGTTTTTGCGCTTTAAATAGGTAGAAAATGAAAAATCTACGTCATTTAACAGTTTTATCATTAGATGTCTTTGGAACAATCGGGAGAAATTGGTTTCCTCATGGAATCCTATTATCATTCCAATATAAATATTACAACATTGCTATAAAAAATCAAAAACAAAGTACCGTGGCATGGCTTTCTCTTTAATTCACAAAGTATCAACGATGGTTTAGTGCATGACCATAGCAAGTTCAAGTCTTGAAGCACTATAGTTTTGCATTGAACCCTCGGTTTTAAAAAGCTCTTTGTTTTCTATTTCAAAACCTCCATGCCTCTATGGGACTGAGATCAGGGTCAAAATAAGCTCCATAAATCTAAGGAAGTTTGTTCAATTGTGTAGATTGGTTCCCTGTAACATGCAAAGGAAATTATAAGCTGTTATGGAAGAACTGCAATGGAAAAATGATGACATCTAAACGCCTCCCAAGATGCCAGTGAAGTGCCCACTTTGATTAGGAGCAACAATTTTCTATGTTTTCTCGGTTTTACACGGTAATTGGCTTGGATAAAAATAGGTGACAACCTCTTCCCGTTTCTGGTACATGACAAGGCAACACCTCATAATGGTAGACATTGGGATATATTGAGGGAGCCTAAGATATGGGCAAGTGTTATATTATAGTAAGTCCATCATCAAATGGGAAGGTTTTAGTTCATTATATAGTCTTAACCCTTTACCCAATGCCTTATATTCGACCGTCCCAAATTAAAAGAGTTTGCAGATGACATTGAAAAATGTGATGAAATTGAAATGCAATCTTCTGATAGGGCAGAAAACATTGTGGGAAAGGGAGATATTGCTCGTTACTAGCAATTTCTCCTTTTCCAACAATATTTTCCAGAGTTGTCTGCAACAAACTGGTCAAATGTCGTTCCTGTTAGGTAATGGGTTAAAGCTGTCAAGACAAAGGGATATATGGTTATAGCTATAAAAATCTTTTACACAGATTTCAAAATTTATTGCACAAAATCTATATTTTGGGCACACATTAGACTCATCTCATCAATGTATGGTTATGAGAAAGAAATGTGTATTTATCAACAGCTAATATATATAATTTAGTTACAATAGCAAATTTTGGGGGAGTTGGAAAGGTGTGGGGTATGTTTTTAAACAAAACAAAGTTTAAGTTCTCTGTTCATGTCGCGTTCAGTAGAAAAAACCAGTTCTTGACCCTCATTGCTATAAAAAGAAACTGAAACATAGGTTGAGGTGTGGAAACGCATTTTGCATGCGTTTCGTGAAGAACTTGCTATAGTCTTGCTTTGAACCCACAAACTATGAGAACAGGGGGTAATACTTGAAATGTTGCCATTTTCCTTGGATTTCTCACTTTATCTCACCTCTGGCCCCCTGGTGGCTAATTGCGGCGTTATCTACTGCATGACGTTGCATGCTGTTATGTAACTACAAGACCAGGAACCAGCCCTTGCGGCCCATACACTAAGCACATACAAAGAACTTCTTGTTAAATGTCAAAATTCCCATTTAACAACTCTCCCAGTACAAGCAAATTCCGTGTACATTATTTCAGGGTCTAATTTGACATTATTTCATTGAGAGCCAAATGAAAAGAAAGTGCCCTAGCATGAGCATACATATTAAAATATCTAGATGAGACGAGAAAGGGGTCTTCTTATAATTATACTTAACCAAAAAGCCTCACCCTTTGAACAAAGCCGCTTTCAAGGTTAGCTAGAAGCTGTGTTATTGCCCAAATGTAAATTTATTTTGAATAGCACTTATTTCATCAATGTGAAACCATTTTCAACAATCTATGATTTCTTTTTTTTAACTCTTTATTACGTAACAACATGTATGGGCAACAATTTAGGCATCCAAGACTGAATAAGTTTTTGGACTAAGGGTGCGTCAGTACCTTAGTCCATTGAATTTACATACCACTTTTTGAGGGACAGTACTTTATCGATACACAAACAGCAGTCTGACCCCAATTACTCAATAAACATCCACCTTCACAGTGCGGACTAATACCTTCTTGGAACTAGGAATGGAGTCCGGATTTACTCGCTTTTTTTGGCTCTATATTAGTATTACTGTTTCCTCATGGGAAATCGTAAAATGTCCAGATGATCATTCAGTCTCTGTTCACAGAAATAATAATTATAGTAATGGTGGTAAAAAGAACAGCTCTTGAGATGTTGCCCAAAGAAATTTTCAAATGTATCCTAGATCGTCTTGCTTCAACGCACCTTAGTCCTTCAGCGCTATCAGCACTTTGATTTCTTTTAGTTTCACACTTATTTATCTTACATTGATTGTGAAACAAGTTCTTACAACTTAGATAAATCCTTCTCGATTCTGCTTCCTAGATACATAACCAGTACTAGCATCAAATGTGGCTTAATGTACGTTGGCAAGGCAGATCCCGCTACTCACAGGATTCGAACCCACGACCCTCGTGTGCCAAAGCCAATGCTCTATCCCTAGGCCACTGTCCTCCACAACTGACACATTCAGGTGAGTTCAAATACCTTCAATTTTTCAACAGAAAATTGGAATAAACTGGATTAATCTGAGAATGGTAGCAAAGAGCATGTTAATCCATTACCAAACAATAACAACATTTGAACATTTTGTTGCAGACGACTCTGGAAAACATTGTGGGAAAAGAAGAAATTGCTAATTAAGAGCAATTCCTCTTGACGAGAAATTTCTCCTTTACCGACAATTTTTTCTGCCCCATCAGAAAATTGTTTTTCAATTTCATCACATTTCGAAATGTCAACTGCAAACTCTTTCAATTAGGGGACAGTCAAACATTTGGCGTTTGGTAAAGGGTTAATAGAGTATGAATTCCATGTTTTATTGCAGCGCTGCTGTGAGAAAGGTCAGATAGGAAATCCAGACTCCTTACGGCTAGTGTTTATGTATGGTCTAATTAAAAACGTCTTTAGCTAGATGAGTTTAATATCTTTTATCACATGCATTTTACGAGAGCGAAATAATGGAACTCAGTTACTTCAATGGTATATTAGATGCTACTTAAACCCTTTTCCTTGTTAGCTAGTCTCAAGGGTTCAGTGCAAGACTATAGTAAGTGCTCAATGTTTATGAAGCACTTACTAAAGTCTTGTGTTTAACCCTCGGTCTGTGCAATAAGCAACTTGAAAAATGTTATATAGAAGAAAACCAAGGGGCAACAAAAAGTGCATATATGCCAATGTTTATCAATTAACAGATGAACATATACTTTTATAAATCAATTTACAGATAAATTCATTTCAACAAAAAGAGAACTTGCATAAGCTGAGGAAAGTTCTACAGCTGTTGCAATGATTTCCTAAATGTATTCTGTTGCACAGGAGAGATTATTTCTATGTTCCTAATGGAGATGGGTTAGACATTTTCATAATTGATTAATGGCACTTGGGATTTTCATGAGACTGTGATCGCCAGCCAAGGCTCTTGCTGCCAAAAATATTGCCTCCATTCAACCACGCCCTTTGACTTTGTATCTGCGTAAATCATGTGATGCTCAATCTAACTGCTTATCCCATTACCAAGCAATAACAACATTTGACCAGTTTGTCGCAGACGACACTGGAAAACATTGTGGGAAAAGGAGAACATGCTCTTGACAAGTAATTTATCCTTTTTCCACAATGTTTCTGCCCAATCAGAAGATTATTTTTCAATTTCATCATGTTTTGAAATGTCGTCTGCAAACTCTTTCAATTATGGACAGTTTAAAAATTTTCGTTTGGTAAAGGGTTGTTGGACAAGGTTTTATCTTCCCAAATTGAAAGAAGATGCAGATAACATTTTAAGAGGTCATATTATGGTTAATAACTTGGTAGCAAAAGATAATTGTTCAAAAACAAAGAAATGAAGAACCTCATCAGTTGCTCATATGAGCAATTTCTCAATCTTTCACCATTGATTTGATTTCAGATACATGCAGCATACCAATATAGTGCTGTGATTGTTGTCAATTATTCAGCTGTTGTGAAGCCATTACAATAGTGAATATGTGAAAAACACAGAGTGACCATGTAATTTTTATCTAAAATCATCTTTAAAGTCTGTATAACACTTTTTCAGTTAAATTCTAGCTTTCCATGGATTCACTGGTGCTAGGCTAAAGCTTTGAAGTGTCTTGTCAAAGGACACATCCATAAGCAAAGACCATGGACAATAAAGGATCTGTCAACTGATAATGCTTACTTGGTTGTGACAATCAAAGAATCAATTTCTCTATGAGTCGCTTTGTTCCATATACAAATTATTTGGGTATTCTAACTCGCACATGGTTTCAATTTCAGGCATAAAAACAGACCACCAAACAGTTCAAATCTACCCCTTAAGACTTCAGAAAATCGCTTTGACAAATAGAAAAACTATTTTTTATAATTACGAATGCAGGCAATAGAATAGCAGCTGCTGTTACAATCACACTTAAAGGTGCCTCAACAAAAACATTTTCCTTTGGAATAAAACAACATTTGGTAAATGACAATAGAAAAAAGACCAACAAACTTTTTTTTTCTTCAAATTCTAATATAATGCCTTGCCAAATAAATCAAGAATATATTGTCCATAGAACTTCAATGCCTACAAAACCAACAGATTACACAACATTTTACACAATGCAAATAGATATAATAGCCACCCATATTCATTTCCTTGAAAAAAGTTGAAACGCTGCTCTTGAAAAGCGTGTCTCTAAACCTTGCCTATGTGGGATTATTTTAAGTTGCCCGAATCGAAAGCAACAAAAGACAACAATTATTAAGTATGTGAATAATCATTTAGGAATCTGAAAGAAACCATTTTGACAAAAAAAGAAAATTTTCATGACTAGCAACTTCTTCAATTGTCACCTTAGTTTTTTAAATTCTCAAATACAGAAAGGAGTTAAATCTTGGCT
Organism: Cerastoderma edule; assembly: GCA_947846245.1. Lineage (NCBI taxonomy): Eukaryota > Metazoa > Mollusca > Bivalvia > Cardiida > Cardiidae > Cerastoderma > Cerastoderma edule. Next base: position 10,857,904 of record OX401404.1, read on the forward strand.
CCATAACACTAAAACTTGATATCAATACATCTTCTGCAAAAGATTAAAGAAACCAATGTGACAAAAGGATTAATTGCTCCTAACGAGCAATTTATCCTTTTGTCACACTGGTTTCTTCCAAAATCTATACACAAATTGTATATCTTTTCATTTTATTTTCTGTCGTCTGCTGTTGTTTTCAATTTCGAACAAGTCACAATTTACCGTATGGTGGGAAAGGGTTCTAGCCATCCATGTAACAATAAAGCTGATTGAAAAACCAACCCAAGTGTTATGTGTCTATTTATGTAGATATTAAATGCCAAAGGACATTACATTCCCCGCAGTGGACGTCTTGAGTTAGTGTCTGTAAAATTTTCAAATTGCTTTTTCCGCAGAAAGGTTATACCCTATGGCAGTAAAAAGTAGTTAAAACTAAAACTTTCATTAAGTTTACATAATAGGAGTTCTTACAGCACATTACATCTTAAGTACGGAGTCAATATGTCTTTAGACATCTAGCTTTTTTTAAACTCTAAATTACCCTCCCGATTGTGGAATTCAATGGATGGAAACATAAGGCTTTTAAGATTGCCCCATTTGCAATCGTTTTAAAACATTAAAACATCTTATTGAATACATTTTTAATCATCCAAATTTTCTAGACAAAAAGTTATTGTAATGCAAATGGAAGATATTTTCCTGAAAGGAAAGATTGTAGTGTTAATTGTAAAAAATACTCTTATGAATTATTTGCAGGTATCCATATTTCAAGAAGAACTTATGCAGCTGACCAGAGAGGTCTAAGTAATGTTTGGCATACATTAAAAAAAATCAATCCAGAACCCTTACTGTGTGGCATTTACTTTTGGTTGAAATGAGTTCTTGTGTTGTAAAGTATAAATGTACAGAAAACAGTTGTCATTTTCATTAGAATGGATTTGGTGATACAAATTTCAATGAGTACAATCTACAAAGCAGTTTGTAAAACAATTCTCAGGCAGTTAGATACAACCTGAGGTACCCAGGCTTCCCTATTTCAAGTCATGAGTTATAGCTCAATCTAGAAATCATCGGATATATAAAACATCAAAGACATACAAAATCAGAAGCATTGGTGCAAAGAAAAACATTTATTTTGAGGGAAACCTTGTTTCTGTTCTCTTTAGATTGAAACATAAATTCTTTGAAAGTACTGAAATAATAGAAATAAAGATTACACTTTTCCCTGGTCCAAGTAAATTGCAGCAGTCACACCCAAGACACCATTCATCAAAGCAAGAGAAAATAACGATGATAAATTGCATCTTTGTTCAATATGTTCATTGCAACCATTGAGACAATATACAAATGCTTTCAATGCACAAATTCTATGTGCATCACAATGCTTTTGATAGCCAATTAACCCTTTCCCAAACAATAACAACATTTGACAACTTTGTTGCAGACGACTTTAGAAAAAAATGTGGTAAAAGGAGAAATTGGTCGTAACAAGCAATTTTTCCTTTTCCCACAATGTTTTCTTCCCTATCAGAAGATTATTGTCCAATTTCATCACATTTTCAAATGCTGACTGCAAACTCTTTCAATTTGGGACAGTCGAAAACTTGTTGTATCGGAAAAGGGTAAAAAATGGTATTGAAAGTTTTACTAGTACAAGAATAAAAGTCTAAAGGATGACATACTTTCAATTTAGAAGAAAGATACTTTAAGTGTCTGTCAAAACAACTGTTTAAATGGCCGAAGGGTTTAATATGTTATTCTAACATGTCCCTAATGCATCGCCACTTCTTATAGACATGACAATGGCAGATCTGCTAGGTTCCTCAAAATGAAATTACAGATGAAATATTCCTGTCATTTGCTGCAAACGCAGGAAATTTCAATTAACGAAAGTATAATTGGCCTGCTAAAACGTAATCACACGTCGGCTTGTGAAAATGCAGCAACAGAAGCATCGTAATTTGGGCTGAGATTAATCTTAATAATCCACAAAGATCTGGTCCCAACTATATCTGTTCTTAACCCTTTACCAAATGCCAAATTGTCGACTGTCCCAAATTGAAAAAGCTTGCAGACGACATTTTGAAATATGATGAAATTGAAAAGTAATCTTCTGATAAAACATTAGGGGAAAAGGAGAAATTGCAAAAAACTGGTCATATATTGTCATTGTTTGGTAATGTGTTAAGACGCTATTTCACTCTTTTAGTTTAACAACAAACTGGTCATATATTGTTATTGTTTGGTAATGGATTAAGACGCTATTTCACTCTTTAATTTTAGCAATTGCAATTTAAAAACATTGCTATTAAAGGAGAAGTTGCTCTTCTCTAGCAATATCTTCATTTGACATATTTAGCAGTGTTTAGATAAAACTTGACAGCCTTACATTCATTTTTACCACTTTAAGAGAAGTTAGTGATAAAAAACTTTGGGGTAAATGGAGAATTTCCTAGCTATCCAATATTCTTACCGACATTCATACAACCATTTCGAAATAAATTCTGAATATATTTAATCATTATCATCCAACAAAAGAACCTTTATTCATGCTATAATTATACCTAGATCTTTTCAAGATATCTGCAGTTGATGTATGTTTCACTGTTTTATTGTCTAAAAGGGGCCAAGTGGTTAGTGTATTAAACTTGATTTCACAAGGTACTTCTCCACCTGGGCCCGAATCCCTGTGTCGGAAGATTTTGATTTTATGAGAGGAAATCTTCTGGCTAACCAGCTGAAATAATGCTGTTGTGGTGTAAAAACCCAACCCAAAAAACAAATATCGCTTGTGAAATTCTTAAAAAAATGTGCTCATGAGCAAACGTGATATTTTCAACAGTAACCCTAACCCTTACAGTGCTGGAACCAACTTAATGCTTATGCAACAGGTTAGATCCTAGGCAACGGCCAAGTAAATTAGTGGCTGGCCTGTGATCTAACCTGTTTGCTACTCAGAGTATCTTTCCTTATCAAAATTAAGCAGATATTTAAGGTTTTGGAAAGCAGATGACACAAAAATCTATTCTTAGAAAATTACCCATCATTATAAGGGTCAAAAACTATTTGCAGCCTTCCCTTAATTAAAATGTCAGGCTTATTTGGTGAAGGCTTTGGCAAGCAATGGATTTGATAAGTCTTTGAATTGTTCCACTATTTAACAAGAATTAATACAACAAAAGAGGCGCATTACACAAAATAAATATGTAAATATTGGAATTATATAATTTCCAAATGCTGTATTCAAAACATGTCATAGATGGACCATAATACAATAGTCTAGGCATTGTCATAACCTTTTAAAACATTGAATCAATTTAATGGAGAAAAAACTTAAGCAAACAAAACTCTTCAATATTTAAAACAAAATTTTTCTATAACTTCATTTTGAAATACATGTATCTGCATGGTTAGGACATGCTTTATGTCTGAAGCCATGTCCTTCACTGTTTCTCTTTCTGAACCCTATACCAGGGGCACTTATTAACTGTTATTTATCCCTACCATGACCTGGTGGTTAACCCTTTACCAAGCGCCAATTCTTTACTGTCCCAAATTGAAAGAGTTTGCAGGTGACCTGTCAAAATGTGATGAAATTGAAAAATAATCTCCTGATAGGGCAGAAAACATTGTGGGAAAAGGAAAAATTGCTCACGAAGAGCAATTTCCCCTTTTCTCACAATGTTTTCCAGAGTCGTCTGCAACAAACTGGTCAAATATCCTTATTGACTGGTAATGGCATTTTTTGTAGAAGTATCATTGGGCAAGACACAAGCACTGGTAAATCCAGAAAAGAAGTAAAATAACTGGAATACTGTTGCTAAAAAGCAAGACCTCATTATGTATGCATGTACTGAAGTACAAAAAAAAAACACGAAAAGAACCCTGTTGCTCCACCCCCCATAGAGAGCCCCAAAGTTTGCAGACCAGGGTTATTAGCAAGGGTGGTTACTAAGGGAAACAAGGGTTATTGCTGCCATTAGGGCTTCCCCATGTCGGAACCAACACGAAGGCTGGAGTGTGCCAATTGGTCTTCAACATGGTGGAAATTGAATTCAAATGTCACCTCGTCTTGTCACTGCCTTAAGTGGTTCTACTCATCGGGTTGAATGGGAAACTACATGCAATTCATCTTGATGGCCCTGGTGCACGGTTCCTGTAAATTCGGGTGCATTAAATGTACGAAAAAATGACTGATTGGTTGATTGATTGATCGGTCGCTACTATTTTCGGGGCTTTTAGCAGAATTTGCAGACTGTTGGAGGTCTGAGATGTTTTAACAGCAAACACTGACTCAAAAACACTCTCATGTGTAAAATTAGGGGACAGTTGTATGCGGAAAATTTCTTAGAAAATTACCCAGCATTCGTAAAATGAAGTTAACATCATACCTTTATGATTATCCTTCAATGTATTACAATCACAATCTAGAAAGACATCTCAAGTTTTCCTTGTAGAGCAAAGATGTTAAGGGAAGAATCAAATTGCATAGGCACTAAAGATCTTACAAATGACAGTAAGAAAATGGAATTCAAGATCCATGGACTAAGTGGACGGACCCTTTCTTAGTTTCTAAGAGATTTACAGCAGATGGCTTTAAAAAACGATAATCAAAGCATGGAAAGAATCCATACAACATCATAAAAATCTACCTAAAAACTGTAAGTAATTGCACCAAAAGGAGAGCTTGGTCATCATTCTTTATTTTCACAATGATATCAAACATTGTCTGCTGGAACTATGTTTTAAGGACAGGACTTCAGGACTAAATTTAATGTCTCATTTCAGACCAAGACCCTGTAACGTATAGGGAGTGATCTAATTTCACAAATGTTGAACAAAATAAATTTGCTAACCAACATGTGAAGAGAAAACTAGGAGAGTAAAAGAACTTTTCTGTTTACAGGCAAATAATTGTCCTTTCTGAAAGTCAGATGCTTTTTGTCTGAAGAATGTGTCAGACAACTTTTAAGAAAGTCTACAAAACTAATGCTGTAGTGTGAAATTGTTGAAAATGATGTTTACCCAACCTTTATCAAACCTGATGCTGCTGTCTTTTTATTGATTAGCTCCTGTCAAGCAAGTTTTTATATATGGGTTTTACATCACATCAACATTATTTCAGTTATGTAGCGATGCCTGACTATTAATGATGGAGGAAGACCCCATACTCAACTGCCCATAAGGGCTGGTCAAGGCGGGTAGAACCATCGGCATTCCGTAAGTCAGTCAGGAGACTGCCTCTCATGAAAAACCATATCCCTCTCAGGATTTAAACCCACGCGGAGAGGGGCCATGTGATTTTAAGTTCTGTACTCTAACCACTAGGCCACGGAGGCCCCGTCAAGCATTCTAATTGCCATATTTCCAGAACCAGAACAAAGCCAGTGTCTTGCCTAAGGCCACTCCAATGACCAGGAATAAACCAAAGACAAATATGTGCCTAAAACAACTAACATTAAAGACAATGAGCAATTTCTCTTTTCCATTACATTCAATTATCCCTTATAATGCTGGAACCGACTTCAGTCTTTTGCAAATAGGGTAAATTGGCAGCTAGTCTCTATGATCTTTTCTGTTTGCTACTCTGAGTATTGCTCTCAACAAAATTAAGCAGATCTCTAAGGTTAAGGAAAGCAGATGACACAAAAATCTATTTTTAAAAAATTACCCAGCATTCTAAGGTTTAAGTCTATAAACTTGTCAATCTGAGGTACCTGGTGTGAAGGAAGTGGTAACGGAATTTTAATCTATTTTTTTCGCAGAATTTTTCATCATAATAGGCACAGAATACAGTTATGTCTCCACACTTTTCCGCAGAGGTGTCACAATGAAAAATGGTGAAGCGGTGACAGTAAATAAGGACATAGATTACATAAGGGAACTCCAGTTATTCAAACCCTTGTCCAAATATAGAAGCGTTTTAAAATATTTGCACCAGACTAAGAAAAATACAATTGTGACAAAAAAATTGAAATTTTTCAAGATGAGCAGTTTCTTCTTTTTTGTTACAGCCTCTAGTTTAGAGTTTTATGAGAAAAAATATAAGTTTTTCGTCCAAATGTTGTCTGCTGTTGTTTTTCAGTTTTGAACAGTCACAAAATTCCATTTAATTAAAAGAACATATTAAACTTTTGTTAAAACATATAAAAATAAATCAAAATCATATTTAAAATAAAAACCAAGGGTTTTAATTTTCAAAAGAATATTTAAATCAGCTCATAAAGGTAATATTAGCCACGGATCCTTTTATTCAGAATATTTTTCGATAAAAACCCAATCTATCGAGCAAAGATCTCAGATGTCACATGCATGTTAGTGAGGGTTAAATCTTTCCGCTGATGAAAAATCATTCCAAATTTAATCCATTTACGGGGTGCCGGCAAGAGGCAGCTATTGATTGGCTTGTCCATATAGACCAAAAAGACATTAAGCCTGAACTCTCCTAATAGATCAACATGACATTCAAATGCATGGAACTCTCTCCCCCTGCTCCTTCTAATGCCCTAATATGCATTCCCAACTGCATATCATCCCTTCCATCCTTATAAACCCTTTCCCAAACAACAAATTTTGACTGTCCCAAATTGAAAGAGTTTGCAGACGACATTTCCAACTGTGATAAAATTGAAAAATATTCTTCAGATAGAGCAGAAAACCTTGTGGGAAAAGGAAAAATTGCTCGTTACGAGCAATTTCTCCTTTTCCAACAATGTTTGCTAAAGTCGTCTGCAACAAAGTAGTCAAATGTCGTTATTGTTTGGGAAAGGGTTAAACCCTTCCTCTGTACTGGGAATCACCCCAATTGGGACCTGACCAACTTAACGCTTAGAATGCTGGGTAATTTTCTAAAAATAGATTTTCGTGTTGTCTGCTCTCCAAAGCCTTATATATTTGCTCAATTTTGATGAGGAAAGATACTCTGAGAAGCAAACAGATTAGATCACAGGCCAGCCACCAAATTACCCAGCATTCTAAGGGTTAAGCCAGCCCTGGCTTCGATGGCACAGAAGTTGAACCTGTAATCACATTGACACTCTCCCGATGGGTTCAAATCCAAGCGTCGGTATTAGAACTTTCAGAGGAGATAATCTCCCGATTGACTTAAAGGCACATCAAAGGAGAGGAGTACAAATAAATTACAGAAAAAATATATGGAGTTCTTTTATCATGTTCACAAAAGTCATGAGAATTAGTTTAGGAATGCATTGAGACCATATTAAATAGACTCATTTAAAATAAGTAATTTTGTGCTTGAAATATAGTTGTCTCCAATTCAATCATGTTTATCAACAACATGTTTGTTTACATATTCAAAATAACAAATTCTGATTGGTCGGTTCAAAAATGTGTGTATTAACTGTCAAGCCTAGACGTGAAGAATCAGGAAATCTGAATTATAAAACTTGTCAATCTGGGTTATTTCTGGTTTTCTTTCACATTTAAGTTGTGCTGATAGTGTTTTCTGGTGAAAACTATTTGAATCTGTCCAAAAGTTTACCAAATAATGTAGTTTGATATAGCATTAATCTGCTTTAATGGGCTTTTAACCAATCTTGCTTAGCTTTTATTGGAGGAGATAAACCAAATCACCCAAACTTGAATGTGTGAATGGTCTGAATTGAAACATGAGCAGGCGGCAAAGTAAAACCAAACATGATGCTCTTTATTAATGATATCAAGTAGAAACCAAAGCGACAAAAGGCTTAACTGCTCAATACGAGCCATTATCCTTTACTCATTGTGGTTTCAAAAGGCTTAACCCTTTCCCATACAATAACAACATTCGATGACTTTGTTGCAGACGACTTTAGAAAACATTGTGTGAAAAAGAAATTGCTTATTTCCCACAATGTTTTCTGCCCTATCAGAAGATTATTTTCCGATTTCATCACATCTCAAAATGTCGTCTGAAAACTCATTCAATTTGGGACAGTCCAAAATTTGTCATTTGGGAAAGGCTTTAGCAGCAGATGCAATAAAACGAGGTATTAATGAGTAAGAGGTTAAATAGACCCCAAGTGAATTCACTATTACAGAAATTTATTTATTATGCAGAGACCTTATACTATTTCTCTTATAATTATGACTTTAATTGTCTATAATTCCTGTTGATTATATTATTTGAAATCTTCTGTGGATAGAGAACCTTTGATAATTCCTCTCCCTAAAATATAAAAAAAAGTTAAGAAACGTTTTTTTTCTTCAAATTCTTCATCACGGAAACCGACCCCCTATTTTTATAAGCATATCTATTCGGTAGGGAACCAGTACAAGGTTTGGAAACAAAGCGTTGTCCAAAAGCAGCACAAATTGAATTATCAACAGGTTTCGAAAACATGCAATGTCTAATTGATTGCTTATTTATATCATGGCTTTACATTGCAACAACATTTTTTCAGTTATGTTGCCATGCGCGACCCTAAATGATGGAGGAAGACCTCATACCCAACCGCCCATAAGGGCTGGTCAAGCCAGGCAGAACCATTGGCATTCCATACAGACTGCCTCTCATGTAAATCCAAATGCCGTCACCGGATTTAGACCAATGCAGAGTGGGGCCATGTGATTTCGAGTTCTTTACTCTAACCACTAGACCACAGAGGCCCCTCTGTATTGTCTGCAGAATACTTGAAATAAGATATTTACCTAGCAAAAAGGTTCAACGCATAAAATCTGGCCTTAAATTTGTTTAGTTTAAATTTATTTATACATTGGTTTTTATGAACAACTTCTATTAATCACTCTTGATTATGGCCCCTGGATAACCCTAATTGAAAATAATTATCCTTTTGACAGAGTTGTTTTAAAAGACATCTTCAGCAGATGGGTATAAGTGAGGTATGGAGGAGTTAATTAAAGGACAAAGCCTTAAACATACTCTGATTTTCATCAATTTGATTGAAAAATACTGCAGATATGATATAAATCATTGCTCACATGTTTATACAACAAAACACATTTGCTAAATTAAGTTTAAATTAAGATTAATTAAAATTTTGGTTGACTATTGAATTTTTTCTATAATGAAATAAATTACAAGTAAGGTGAATTCAAAGACTTATTAGTATTGAATTTAAAGTGACAAAAAAAGAAATGATAAGAGACTGCTCAACTCATCGTTCATCTTCGAAGAAGTTTACTAATGAGAAGAATTAACTGATCATACACAAATTTTTCTTTTGTCACATTGATTTTAATCAGATAAGCTATAAAAGTGTTTGCGCTCTTTGAAAGGGAATCAGAATTGGGGCAGAATTTAGGGTTACAGTCAAATGACCCCCTTCTAAAAGTGCTTCACAATTATGTATGTTCTGCTTTTGGCCATATTTGCTTAATGTCTAGGTACACACTGGCTATTATTAGTCAATTCAAACCTGCTGTTTACATTTCAGTTGAAATCTAAAAGCATTTTTCTTCCTATTCATCTATTCAATTGAAGTCCAATTTCACCGGCCAAGTCACTGATTGTTACAGAGCATAAAGAACATTATTCGTGCATTTACATTCAATATTACGAAATAAATCAATCAAATCAAGTATGCACCTTTTTTAGCGAGGGGGCTACACTTGATTTTGTCTTCGTACAATTAAAATCCTACATGGCAGAATTATGGGATTAAACCAGTCAAAAACAGGATACCAAGAGACCATTCCAGCCTTGCATGCGTGGCTAGAAAACCATTTATTATTGTTTTGGTGATATTTGTGTGCCCTTAAAACACAAAAAAGACCACAATTTATTGTCAGCGGTGGTGAGGTGGAATAATTTACTGTTCCAGTAATGCCAAACAAAGTAAAAAATAAGACAAGACAAGATTCAATGGGAAAACACGGGGTTACAGAAGATAAATCTGACAGTACTATACCAGGCATTTATTACCGCATTATTCATTATACCAAATTAAACATCGTCCATCACTTATATCAGTTAGACTACAACACTGATTTATTTCAAATCATTCCCTGGCAATGTTCTCCACTAGAAATAATCCTTTTCAGGGAGGAGATGACAGATAAATTACTGTTCATGACCTGCCCAGAACCATCAGGGTTCTCAAGCATGTATTTCCAAAATTGTTACAAAATCGAGGATTTGCTCTCACAATAAATTTCATACCTGGTCAATCAATGTTATCTAATGAGTCATTCGCTAAAAATGTATCAAATCAAGTTTTTACAGAAAATATTATGTTATCTTGAAAGGTCCTTTTACTTGTTTGTTTTATTAAGGTTTTTCTTTGCATTAACAGTTTCTCAGTGAAATTGTGATGAAAGGCTTACCTTAGATGGACAAAGACACCAAACTTGACTGATCACAAGGACTAGTTAAGCTGAGAAGAATCATCCAAAGGCAGCCATGAAAATTCAAATACAATGATTAAACCAAAGCATATAGGGGAGCCATGTGATTTTAAGTAGTGCAGTTAACCGCTTGGCCAGTACAGCCTAGAATTATCATTTTGAAAAATATTTTGTATGTTTTATCTTTCTAATAAAACAAAAGTATGTCTAATTTTTCTAATAAAACAAAAATTCTAACAGAATACCAATTTCACAATGTCTTAAAAACATCTGTTGCTATTAAATTGCACCAAAGATTGAGACGTAGTCTTGACATTGATCAACTCAGATTGGTTCATGGTCAAGCTGATCATTGGAGTAATGATCTGTTTGGGCTTGAAAGTAACTCAGATTGGTTCATGGTCAAGCTGATCATTGGAGTAATGATCTGTTTGGGTTTGAAAGTAACTCAGATTGGTTCATGGTCAAGCTGATCATTGGAGTAATGATCTGTTTGGGTTTGAAAGTCTAGCGGTTGATAAGTTCAAAATTTACAATAATATGTCCAACATCTCTATTAAGGAATTTAGTTAATCTTGCGCTAACCTGTAAAATACAGGTTTGCATCCTGGGAATCATGGCTTGGCGTGCTGTTACTAAGATAAAACTTTGCAGTTGTTGATAACTATCTTTAACAAGATGATTTCAAAACATTGTATGATTCTTTGAGAACAAGCAAGTTAACGTCTCATCTTTATAGGGAATTTCTCTGAATTTTGAGGCCATAGAATCTCAAACAAGAGGGAAAAGAATTAATCACCAGTTTCTGAAATATCATAACAAGATATCCCCCATAAAAACCCATGGCCATATCTAGCACAGACGATACTCTATGACCATACCATCAATTATGCATTGCCTATTAGCCAATACAAAGTAATGAGGATTCAGTGCAATACCATAGAAAGTGCCTAACCTTTGTGAAGAACTTACTATAGTCTCGAATTGAACCTTTGGTATAGCCATTGGTCCAAACAGACAGTATTCTAGTCCAGATGGCATCAGTCCATCAACTCACTCTTGTATCATTTTCATTTAAAATAATGTAGAAAGGTAACTTGGTGGCAAAAGAATAAATCTGCATGTGACAAGCAAACTGCTATTCTCACTACGATTTCTAAAGTCCGTCTGCTGTTTGTATGACGAAATTGGCACTTGTTGAGTAACAAGATAGGGCTTGTAAACTCTTTCTAAGGACAGGCAGACACATAAAAGCACATTGGTATGAAATGAAAGCAGCAATAAAAAACACAATACCAGAAACGCATGTGAACCCTTTCCTTGTTATTTGCACAATTCATAGTGGACGACAATTAAACCATTATCAGACAACAACGAAATTGGACCACTCTGTTGCAGACAACTCTGGAAAACATTATGGGAAAATGTCATTTTTATTGTGGAAAAATGTTCCTTTTACCACAATGTTTTCTGCCACTTCATAAGTTTATTTTCCAATTTCATCACATTTTAAAATGTCGTCTGCAAACTCTTTCAATTTTGGACAGCCTAAAATTTGGCATTTGGTAAAGGGTTAAACAAATAAAAAAAAAAACAGCAAAAATATATATATATATCAAAGCTGCTTGTTTACAGATGTGAGAAACTTTAGAAGGTTAAAATTTATTTCTTTATATCTGTACAAAAGCTGTACTGTTGTATGATACAAACTGGAGAAGAGCTATCAAAAGCAAAATCAGTTCTTATTAAAGTGTTATGAGCCTGTATACAGTGAATCAAAGTGTAATTAGATCGTTTTGAGATCTACCGCGTAAAGACAATACATTCTTAGATATATTGACACTTCTTGAATTAATCATACTTTTAACAACTACCTTTAATCCTATATCATCTTACCTTTAAGTAATTGCATTGTTTCAACAACATTATATTTTTACTTTCACATTTTCTCTTTGAATAAACAACTTGAAAAACGGTAAGGCATTTCAATATTTAACAAGGTATGTGCTATTACTTTCTCCTAATCATATCATTGTTTGCTGGAAAGATGCCTAAAATCAAAGTTAATATTCACATTAAATTGAATGCATGCAGTTCAACATGGTCAATCTGATGGATTTCCCGTAGTGGGGAATTTCAATGCATTTTTTCCTTATAAGGAAATTATTTTTTCAATAAGAAAAAGTTCAAAACTAGCTTCAACTAATGATAGATAAGATGTGCGATCAATACATTGCCAACTGATATTTTATTTCATTAAAACCTTTCTTGTTTGTACTCATTATTAGAATTGCCCTAGAGTTCCTAAAAATATGACTAGGTGAAAAAATTGTCATAATGTCTGCAAAGTTCTTTCAATTTGGGAGGATAGAAACAGAGAGTTTGTTAACCAATGCAAATAAACTCTAGGAAAAGCCTTTTCCCCTTCTACTTTAAAGTATGTTGTGCTTCAAAAACAATTCATATTAAGCCAGTTGATTAGAATGTGTATAGTGTTGTCACACAACAGACAACATGGTCACACAACAGTGCTTAAGTCCAAAGGCTCTTTGTCAACAGCCATTGGTCACATGACATGACAACCGTTGGTCACATGACCATCAAAAAAGGCAGGAAGCTCCGCCTCTGTTGCCCCTGACAATGCCATGATGGAGTTGCATGAGAACGAGTAATGTTCGGCAGAATTTTTCCCAAGGTTTACAGCATGCTATTAACCACTGCGAAACATGCCATTTATCTAGGTCACCGTTGATGACCAACAAGCACAGGGTGTTTGATAGGAGAAGAAAAATCAATCGCCTTACATAACAGTGTGCCTTCCCCTACAGCCAAAACGGGGAGAAATGGAAGAAGTGGTCGTATTTATCCCCCCCCACCCATTCCATACGTAATCAATACGCCATGCTTTGATCACAGGTCACTTCGCTACGTGTTTAGTCATCTGAGTTATTATTTACGGCCATAGCATTGCAGCGGGAGAGTTATTGAAATTCAATGAAGAGGTCTGTTCAAAGGGGGTTGGAGGACCAAAGATATGGATTGGATGGGATGTCCATTACAAACTTCTATATTTGATGACTAGCTTAAATAATTTTGAAGCCTTAAATCCGAAAGGGGGTGTTAAATAAAATGTAGTTTGTAAGTTATTTGGAAGACAAGCTGTACCATTAGCAAGATATAAAGAAATATAATAAAATTAAAAAAGTTCCAATTACATGAGGTCCAAAATAGCATTTTGGTAAAAAAGTCTTGGTATTCAAACACACATCAAAGCTGTATCTGAAACAATGTAATGACTCTTTAAATCATGCAAGTCATTGAACAATCTTCAATCAAGTCATTAAATTCAATCTTAGTGATGAGTTTGTAGTTTAACACCATTTTCAACAGTATTTACATCATATTCCAGGGATCAGCACACCTGTCCATGCTCCTTGCATTTCCTTTTCAATACAACACATTTTTTTCTCCAAGCAACTGACTGCTTTCAAACATGGACATAATCAATCAGAGGTGAGAAACAAACAAGTAATGTAACATAGACAACATCAAATGTTGGAAAGAATAATAGCTGGCTGAGTCTTGAACTTAGAACGTGGGTTTTCCAAGGCAAATATTGAGCTAATACTGCTCGGAATTATGGGCATGGACATGGTTATGAAAAGCAGAGAGAGCATTATGACTACTACTGAAATGTAAAGCACTAAACAGTTCGATATAAAAAAAATAATAAGAATCTCGCCCAACCAAATACGAGAGAACATGGGGTGAAAGGGGTCAAATAAAAATAATGAAAAAACTGACACGGACTCCATTAGAAAAAAAGGAATTTAATGACAAGGACCAATGAGCAATCGTTTGTTGAGAAGCCATCAATCCAGTGGATGACAAAATTAATGGCAAATTTGGTGTGGCAACTTATATTGACCAAGCTGGAGGTTTTTTTTGTTCTCCCCTCCACCCCTTTGTTTTCCATGTGTCCTTAAAAAAACACTGTTCCATGCATTAATGAATACATTCATGAACCTGATCTTGATGTTTATGAACATTTTTTTGAAATTCATGAACAAGTTAAGAGCAGCTTTGTATTTATGAATAGCCATTTAACATTCCCAAACATTCACAAAGCTGATGAATAGGTTCCTGAATCTTCGTCAGGGGTGGTATTTCATATATTTTACAATGTATTATTTCTGATTGAAATCATTCCTTTATCAAGGCCTTTGAGTGACATACAAACTGATCAAGTTACTTTCGGCCATGGACCTGGGATTTAGCCTGAACTAAGACTCACTGATGTGGATGCAAGATGCTTGCAAAAGTCATCAAAAGTCAATGAATGTCTGTTACGATTGTCCAAGAGAGATAAAATCAATGATTGCGTAAAATCTCCTAAAACCCTTCATGGTTAGGGAATCACTAGATAAACCATCACTGTCTTGAACTCAATTCAACAAAAGACAACAACCAAGTCTCTGACTTTTGTAATGAACTAGACATTGTCATGAACCAAACACTAAATTTTCATTTAAATTATTATCTTGAATGGTTGCTTTCAATTATCAGTCAGTTAAAGGTTTCTTAGATAAGGTGTATCATCATGAAATTTTTAAGCAATATAAGAGAGAATAATAAAATGTATCAGAGCTCCAAATAAGTGGCGTATCAAGAGACTTTCTCTTGCATTATTTCAAAAGCTAAATGATTAATCCTATTTTGTTGGTGCTTATTAGAAACGACTCAATGAGAAGATTCTAACGAGTACCCACAATATAGGGTTAAGTGAAGAAATAAAGTTAAAAGCTTTGGAAACAAGCCGTTTATCTGGACCTATAATGAATAACTCTTTGTGATGTAACAATATTTCATTTTCCATTTTTCTCACAACTAAAATACTGATGACAAAGGTATAGATATGAAGTCAGAAATGAAAATCGCATTTTGCCATTAGAAAATTCCATGCCTCCCTTTGCCTTGTTATCCCTTTACCGAAGAATAAAGACATTTGACCACTTTGTTGCAGACGACTTTAGAAAACCTTGTGGGAAAAGGAGAAATTGCTCGTAACAAGCAATTTCTCCTTTTCCCACAAGGTTTTCTGCTCTATCTGAAGAATATTTTTTCAATTTCATCACATTTTGAAATGTTATCTGCAAACTCTTTCAATTTGGGACAGTTGAAAATTTGTTGTTTGGGAAAGGGTTATCCTGAAGGGACATTAGATGAATCCACAAACCTATACATCATTATTTGGGAGAATTTCCCAGAAACCATCACCTAGAACCCACCAATCAAAACACTTGTTTTATGTTCGCTTCACTGAAGGTCAGATGTTTTGGCCAGATTTTACAGTTGTGTATGGACATTTGTTATACGTAGGCGGTGATTATTTTGTCACAATTATTTATTCCTTTTACCAAGTAGATATGAATGGCGATCCACAATCGACATGGCCAATCAATTGTCCTCTTATTATTCTCTTGTAAAGTATTTGGTCAATGGTCTAGAATGAAAGCAATCTGAACACATTGGATTTATCCAATGAAAAGACCTCTGAAATAATAGTGATGACACCACATTGTTTCCAGCGAGAACGACATCACTCTACTTCCGTTTTATAAATAGATCTTAAATGTGAATTCTAAAAAGTCGTTTAATTTGATTAAGGACACAACTTTATATGTCATTACTTATCATTTCGCCATTTCTTAAGAGTTACCGGTAAAATATGATTTAAAAGGATGGCCAACATGTCCATATACATTGAACTACTTAATGTGGACCCTGTGGAAATGTGTTATATGCCGGGGCCAATTTACCCGAAAAATTGTAACCCTACACTTATATCTGAGGTGTATTTCACAGCTCACGGAAATACCCGAGTAGTTCCAATTGGATTGAAACCGAATGCAGAAGAATGATGTTTTATATGAAAAATTACCTTTTCCTTGTAATCTTCTCATGCGTAATTGTTTAAAAGACAATTTCAGGACGAAATTGAATCAAATTAGCAATCAGTCTCTTTGTCTTAACCCATTACCAAACAATAACAACATTTAACCACTTTGTTGCAGACGACTTTTGAAAACATTGTGGGAAAAGGAGAAATTGCTTGTAACAAGCAATTTCTCCTTTTCCCATAAGGTTTTCTGCTCTATCTGAAGAATATTTCTCATTTTCATCACATTTTGAAATGTCATCTGCAAACTCTTTCAATTTGGGACGTTCGAAAATGTGTTGTTTGGGAAAGGGTTAAAAGACAATTTCATGACGAAATTGAATCAAATCAGCAATCAGTCTCTTTGTCTTAAGACCGACTTTCATATCTACTCAAAAGTGTTCATAAGCAATCAGAGATATCACAATGTTTTTATTTATCATTTATACAGCTTTTTCTATGTCATGTTTGTTTCTATAATTTGCAATAAACTGTCTAAAACCCAGTATATAGTAAGGTATAAATTGATTAACAATTAAAATGAAAG
Source organism: Cerastoderma edule (assembly GCA_947846245.1). Classification (NCBI taxonomy): domain Eukaryota; kingdom Metazoa; phylum Mollusca; class Bivalvia; order Cardiida; family Cardiidae; genus Cerastoderma; species Cerastoderma edule. The sequence goes on from OX401404.1 coordinate 10,874,676, forward strand.
ATATTTCTATATCGTGTAACAATATCTTTAAATGAGCTTGACATTTGTCTTAAACCAATGCTTTTATGTTAGAACAAAGTAAGTCCATCAATTTTATGAAGGACTTTAAATAGCCTTGCACTGAACCATCGAAAAAAAAATTGCCATTGTCAGAAACTTTTAACTCTATATGTGGAATGTAAGGCATTAGTTAATGTGTTTATTGCCTGTACCTAGATTACAATTCGTTAAGGTGACAATAGAAAGATGAAAGCTTTTAAGGAATACATGAGCTCTCCTCGACCCAAATTTAAAATTTTGAGACAGGTCAAATTTTGATTGCCATCAAACGGCAATTAGAAACAAAATGGGAAAAACTTCTTTTTTTATTGAGCCAACTTAATGAGTAAAATTATTTCTTGTTGATTATGAGGTTATAGGTATTTGAACCAAAATGAACGTTTTTCTTAAAATCAATTTAAAAGAAGATCAATGGAAAAAATAAAAAAAAAATATCAACCTTCTCCATAATCTAGATGCAATATGTAGGTGGATAAAAGTTTTTCAAAAGTGGGACAGTTGTTCAATTCAAGCAGCTTTTGTCCTCTTCAAAAATATTCATAAAAGTACTAAGTTGAGGATAGCTTATGCCCTCTGACTTATAAAAACTGTTTAAAAAATAATGTCAAGTTAAACTTTTCAATTCCCAAATTAAGGATTATATGCATGTTGGAAACTGAAAACAAAATTAGATTAGAATAAAATAGTTTGAATGAAATAACATTTCATTTCAGTATTAGCCAGAAAGTATTGCATATGGTTACAGTAAATTCTTAACCCTTACAGTGCTGGAACCGACTTAATGCTTATGCAAACATGTTAGATCTAGGCCAGCTGCCAAGTAGATTGGCAGCTGGCCTGCGATCTAACCTCTTTGCTACTCTTAGTATATTTGCTCATCAAAATAAAGCAGATATTTAATGTTTGGGAAAGCAGACGACACTAATATTTATTTTTAGAAAATCGACTAGCATTCTAGGGGTTAAAACCTAAATGGAACACACACGTCAGAGTGAGGCATTATGGGGTAAGTGGTGCTGTGATATGGGGGATGCACGTTTTTTCCATATAAATCAAGAATTAGGCTAAAGGCAACCTTAACCTCTCCCTAAAAAAATATTTGAAGCATTGTAATGGAGAAGAAAGTCTATTAAAACTTTCAGGGAAAAAAACTCCCTTGAAAATTTCATTTGCCAACATGCAACTACTGTCAGCTTGTTAACATTTACCAATATTCCCATTTTTAACCCAGTACACCATTCTACCTCACTTAACAGCATCTTCTGCCAAAGACCAAGTTAAAATAAATCTTATTTATTGAAATAAAACAACACCGGACTAATGAATCAGAAATTTTTCCTTTTGTCATAATAGTTTCTAGCCAATATCTTAATGAAACTGTTCATGATTTCTTTTGGTGTTTGCCGTTTAGACAAAGGTTAATTTTCTTTTCTTTTTTTTTTCTAAACACAATTTTCAAATGGACTAACAATTCTGATTCTCATTATCCCAGTACAAATTGTTCAATAAGCTGAATAAGAAAATGAAAACAAAATTATTTTACAAGAACACAGAACCAAAATAATTCAAAATTCTTTATTCAATAACATCAAGACAGTATTTGTCAAAAATTACGCATAATCTTAAAACATTTTATATTTACAGTCAAACTTGTGTTAAGAGGCCAGCCTATGGGACAGAGTAAATTGGCTGCTTAAGACAGGTTGGCTGCTTAACACAAATTGATTTACACTATAAATCTAACAATGGGACTTTCTGTAGTGGCTGTTTAAGGCAGGTTGGCTGCTTAAAAGGGTGGCTGCTTAACACAAGTTAGACTGTACTATAATTTCCAATAAGGTATAATTATAAACTACAAATACAACTACTCAGAAAAGAAAAGTACATGTTTACAAAACCGTTGTACAGAGAGCTTATCAAATGCTTTTTGAGGCACTAAAATTAATAACTGTAATATTTTCCCCTCCAATTCTTTCTTTCTCAGGATAATCCCCCAAGAGAGAATTCTCTAGTTTAGAATGAAGGCAATAAAGCATGGGGAAATCATTCAACTTCACTTACTCTTTCAAGAAACAAAGACTTTTGGTCATCCTAAATTGAAAGAACTGGCAGACGACAATCACAACATTGATCAACTTTCCGGATGTCTTTCTTGTAAGAACAAAAATATTGAAGGTTCAGATCAAGACAATAATAAGTCCTGCGCAAACATAAAGCATTTCCTAAAGTAATTGCACTGAACCTTTGATATGTATCAAAACACTAACATTTTTTTTTTTCTCCAGCAATAATTTCAAAAAGCAGTCTGGATAAGAAAATAACACCACATTCACAGATTATTTGATTGGTGAACCCATTACCAAACAATAGCGACATTTGACAGCTTTGTTCAAACGACTCTGGACAACATTGTGGGAAAAGGAAAAATTGCTCGTGACGAGCAATTTCTCCTTTTCCCAGAATGTATTCTGCCTTATCAAAAGACTATTTTATCACATGTCATTATGTCGTCTGCAAACTTTTCAAATTTAGGACAGTCCGAAGCCTGGCATTTGGTTAAGGGTTAAGGGCTCAGGGAGGCCGGAGAAAAAAAGAAGAAGCCCGATAAAATAAGTCCGAGATGCGTCGGGAAAAGTGTTGGGAGGCCTCACAACTGTATCAATCTGTAAATATAGTGGAAAATTCATTACATAAGCTGATTGATTTTCCCATCCATCTTGTGACCAGGAGTCTTTGTACAAAGTGACGGGCTAATACCGGAAAACATAGCATTCCTGTCGAAAAGAGATAGAAACTGGCCAAAAAACTCTCCACTTCCCAAAACACAAAGCTTTTCCAAGTTGAAATGAATTAAATCACCGAAAGTGGGTGCCTCCTCATCCACAAATGGGCGGTCACCTTCCTCTGTTTGGTGTGTTGATCGATTTTGCGACAAGCCCGGTGTGGATCGGCAAATACATTTAATTAAAGTCTGATCTTGATCCAAACTGTTTGCTCTATTTTTCTAATTGAAATTTAACATTATGATCTATAGACTGTGTGGAACTTGATCAGATTGCACAAAAGTGCATTCTGATCACGTAACACACAGTTTATTTATAATAAATGAGACTTTTCCGCATGAACTGCCAGGTTCTGTCGGGGTTTTTATACTTGAATTGTATTGCATACAGACTCAGTTTTCCCCCAACATTGCAGCATGTTTATAAGAATCGGGGATAAATCTAATTGAAGGCTTCGATTCCAGGATAACATGTTTACATCCCTGCATTGCTAGAGGGCATTTTGGCATTCAGGCGGAATTACACGCACAATGGCTTGTGTACCTTGCAAACACTCTGCATGCCCACTAAGTTGCGTAAAAATGTTTGTAATTCAGTTCTTTTGCCGTGCTCAGCTTAAAGCTAGTGATCTTGTCATGAATTAACACCTTTTTGAAGAAGATCTGCTCTGATATTGCTATAACGTCACCCTAATAAAGGTTAAATTTACAATGACCCAATGAAAAGTTCTGTCTTGTTTGCATACTGCGAATTTAGATCCAAATCAATCCATGGTCTTTTAACCCTTTACCAAACGCCAAATTTTCGACTGTCCCGATTGAAAAAGTTTCGGACGACATTTCAAAAGGTGATGAAATTGAAAAACAATCTTCTGATGGGATACAAACATTGTGGGAAAGAGAAAAATTGCTCCATTAAGAGCATTTTCTCCTTTTTTCATAATGTTTTTCCAAAGTCGTCTGCAACAAGCTGGTCAATAGTCGTTGTTTTTTGGTAACAGGACAAACTTAGCTGAAGGTGGACAATACAAGCAAGTCTTTGGTGTTTTGATGGGTTTGATATTGTTTTCAAATCTCTCAACGATAAATGACTAGCTCAGGCAGCAACATGTCTGACTTTGAGAAATGGAGTCCTAGGTTCGAGACTTGGCTCATCAATTATTCTTCCTGTTGGTCAATGTCAAGTAAATGCTGTAAGAATTACTTGTCTATCATCATTGACCAATTGTGTTCATGAGGGAAAGAAGTCAGTGGGCTTTGGAATAAGTATTTTTATGAACTTTCTAGAAAATACAAGGAGCATTGGTTCATGTTCATTTAGATATGACAGAAATACTGCTGAAAAACACAAAACTCTAAAGTTGAGTAAACCTAGTAAACACTTTGTGAGGAAAGAAGAATGTCTTTCTCATTAACATTTATTTTCCTTGTCAAAATGCTTTCAAAAGTACCCCCCATTCCGTTCCTCCTCTGCAAGAACATTGGAATATTCGCCACAAAGTTACGATATAATAACAAAAGATCAAGTCTGCATTCATAGCTTCCCCTCTTTACCCTAAACAGAAGGAATTTGTTCAATGTCGGTCCAGACAAACTTCTGTCAGCCGTAATGATTTATATCCGAGATTGCAGGATTTGAGATGTTTCCCTGAGACTGGCACAAGTCAAGATAATCTCCGGTAAAATTTCACACCTGGCTTGGACTCATATTGGACAAAACTCTATACTTCCCCGGAGGGCTTCTTTGAGTGATTCTTACAGAAATTGTGAAAAAAAACTGCAGCACCTCCCAAAGTATGAATGGCTAATTACTAACAGACTTCAATCGAGGAGGCCAGAGTGTTTTTATTACAGCATACAAGCTATTTTATCCCTCGTGCTGGAACTGACATCATGCTTATGCAAACAGGTTAGATCTAGGCCAGCCGCCAAGTAAATTGGCGGCTGGCCTCTGACCAAACATGTTTGCAAGTCAGAGTATGATTATCTTTTCTCAACAAAATTAAGCAGATATTCAAGGTTTTGAAAAGCAGACAACAAAATCTATTTTTAGAAAATACCCAGCATTCTAAGGGTTATGGCAGCATACAATCTATTTCATAATTATTTTCCTTTCAGATATCTCAAGGAGGGCAGTGCCACCTTCTTATTTCCGAGCTGACAACAAATCTACCGAATTGACGGCTGCCTTCCAACAAAACGAAGTTAAGGTGAAATGTGTGTTACATCATAAAATATACTGTGTAATTACGCATAATTTAGAGTGGTAAAAACAAAAAAGAGTGTTGAAAGAAATTGTATTGAATCCTAGTTTCCGTCATACTGGAATGTCTTAACCCGTTACTTCATTTTATGTCTTTTTGCTACATCTGCTGCAGAAGTCCTTAAAACTTTTTTTAGGGTTTTACATAGCTTCAACATTATTTCAGTTATTTTGCATAGGGTTGGGTAAGGGGGCATTTGATTTCAATTTCTGTACTTTAACCACTAGGCCAAGGAGTTTCCACGAAATCCTAAGAAACCATGGGTAGAAATACACAAATGTTGGTTATATTGACCATGTTATCCTATTTCACAATGGTTCCAAGGTTCTTAAAGACAAATTTAGTTTCTTTTTGTTGTTGTTGATTGCTGTTGCTTTAAAAGTAACCCAATCTCAAATATGGATGACAAATGTACAAAAAGTTCTAGAGTATGTTTCTGATGAAGAAAACTTTTGAAATCATCATTGGAAATATCAGGTTCTTTGTTTTTATATGTTTTATGGCACATCAACAGCATTTCACTTGTATTTTCAATTCCCAGCTCATATTCAAGGGAGAAATACCCCAAGCTTAACCCTTATTGTGCTGGAACCTACTTATGCTTATGCAAACAGGTCAGATCACAGGCCAGCCGCCAAGTAAATTGGCGGCCAGTCTGTGATCTAACCTGTTTGCTACTCTGAGTATCTTTCCTCAATAAAAATAAGCATATATTTAAGGTTTTGGAAAGCAGACGACACAAAAATCTTTTTTGAAGAAATTGTTTATATGTATTATGAAAGAAGAGATACTTCCTCCGCAGGCAAATGTAGAAACAATGACGAATATTTTAAATTGATTTGACTAGATAGCTACAATAAAGGGGAAAAAGGATGCCAAGGTAATGGGGGTGACTATATAATATTTGGGTCTTTTGATCACAATATTTCAAATGTCTTTAAAGAAAAGTCTTATTTTGGAGCATACTAAAAGGATGTTCAGATGAGACTATTCTGAAGAGTATCAACAACATAGGGTTAAGAGAAGCAATAAAAAGTCAGCAAGGTGACTACACTTCTTTACTTGATCTCTCCAAAAAATATTTGAGCTTTCTTTAGAAACAGAAAAGACACTCAATTACCTCGCCAACATATTTATATTGATATCTAATATATATTGCGGGTACTCATAAGAATTGGCTCAACGAATGCCAGAAAAAAAGAAAGTCAGCATTTTACTATTGCATGAGAACCGTCTGATAAGCCCCCTTGTCTGGGTGGCGTGGCTGAAAAGTGAGGAACCAACAGGTGCCTTTGTCGATCACCCCCTGCATATATCAGGTATATTTGGAGTGGAGGTCTAGACACAGCTATAAACTCGGGAGAAAGTTCAGGTAATTTTTATTATCCCCGACTATATAAAAATAAATCCAAAAAGCAACATATGTTGTGGGCAGGGATCAGGAAAAGCACTAGTTTAGTTGGTTTTGGACCAATTCCAGTCACACACGAGTGCGAAATTGAGATTTTATGAAAAAATATTGGTCCAAGATTGCAGACAGATTTGATATATCTTGCCTCTACTCTGGAAGCCTGAATGAGTTGACCGCTATCGAAATATATTTTCAAAAAAGCTGTTAAATAAGCACATCACTAAAATCAATAAAGAATGATCAATTCATTATTGATCACAGCTCAATTGTAGACATACTCAATAGTGCAAAACCTAAGTGTAAACCTTCAAGTTAAATAGAGGATCTACATTAGAGATGTTCTAAGTTATTGATATTATAAAATGTATAATAAGAGATACGTTTTCCACTTTCAAAAGTTTGACCACTCCCATTTGGAACACTAATACAATTTCATGTAATAAATGGAGACAGCACGGTTCACCGAAAAGACAATAGACAAGATTCCTCTGTAATTTGAAATCCTTCGAAAACAAAACTAAACTTTCAATCAATATCTACGACCAAGTAAAAAGACAAAAGACATGGGAGTTTTGCCCTCCCCTTGTTGTGTATTGGGGAAGGGCTTGTGGTTAACATATTGTACACAAAATAACTTTAATAAACCTTCAAATTGACACTCTAACTGCAGGTTATTGGGGTTTTATGGCTCTCAGAGCCTCGCAGTTCGATTCTTGTCAATTACCCCGGCTCTTCCTACGATAGTTTTGCCCCCATTTCCCTCGCTTGTTCGTTCGCAGTCCACGAGCAAAATGTTGCCTTTCTCCTCATTGGTCATCGATTTCCAACCTTGCCGATTTTCTTAACTCTTTACTCATTGGTAGATGTCCAACTAACCCTTAAAGTGCGGGAAATAACTTCATTCTTATGCAAACAGGTTAGATCCAGGCCAGCCGCCAAGTAATTTGGCGACTGGCCTGTGATCTAACCTGTTTGCTACTCTAAGTATCTTGCCTCAACAAAATTAAACAGATATTTAATATTTTGGAAAGCAGACGACACAAATATCTATTTTTAGAAAATTACCCAGCATTCTAAGGGTTACAGTGACTCCTGAAGGATGAAATAACTTGTAGCCCAAAACATTATCAGGTGTAGACATCTTTGTAATAAGTGATACTAGAAAAGCCATCAACCCCCCTAACCACAACCCTTTCCATATGTTGCGCAGCATTAAAACTTGTTTTCAGTTATTTGTTTTATGAGAAACTTATCAGTGGCTTTGTCATGCTTTTTTTTTCCATATCAGTATGATTGATCCTATTTTGTTGGTACTCAACATAATCGCCTCATCGAGACGATTCTAATGAGTACCAGCAAAATAGGGATATGATTAGAAATGTTAAAATTAAGAAAGAAAATAAACCACTCGTCTAGACTATTGCTTGTTGGACTTGTTACTGCAATGCCTTTGACAAATCTTAGACAAAGTCAAAACGAGGCCATCGAGTTTCTCATCAAACAAAATGTTCCTATTGTTCAATATTGAAATTGGTTGCAGACGAATATTGAAATTCAAAAGAAATATGGAGGCCTTTCTTCTGGTATGAAAGTTACTGTTACTCAAGAATGGAGATATTACAAAGGGTTATATGAAGATGGAAAGCTATTAGTAATATATATTACTACGAATAGCCTTCTAAAAGGGTGATGAAACATACAAAAAACCCATAAAATGATACAAGTGATATCGTTCCTCCAATCAAAATAAGAGAAACGGTGTGGGAAAAGATTGATTAACATCCTTCATGATTGGCTACGTCATTGATCAAAGCTGATTAAAACATAAAGAAGCTTATGGACGGAAAATTGTCTATCAGATGATGGTTGTGCTCGTCATAAGAATGTTCAACCTCGTATCACAATGTTTTAGAAAATTGTTTAATTTTTTCAATGCGATCAATTTTTCATTTTTTCATAATTGTTTCTAATGCTTATCAAACATTCATACCATCTTTTTCAAAGTCTATCATTCATTAGCTTTCTGGTCATTTGCACAAGCCCTCTGAAGAATTAAAGAACAGTGTTCTTGAACTTTATGAACAGACAAAAACAAAAAATGCCCGTTCATAATGAGCACAATGTTGGTCTTGGTTTTCAAGACCATATCCATGAGTTTAAAGAACATGTCCATGAATGTATTCATGGACATATTTATGTCCATGAATCCATTCATGAACATGTTTATGAATAACTTTATGTTCATAAATGGCCATTTTGGTTCATGTCTGTTCATGAACAAAGGCTTTTCATCCCTTGAAAAAAACAGAGTTATCATTCTAGGGTCTTTATGCCTTCTCATAACTGACATAATAATTTCTGCCAAAAATCAATCTTGAATCCGTTAACGCGATTTCACCCAAAATGACTATCCCTCCATCTTAAATCCGTGTATTTTCTCTTGCTCTCTGAGCCATTAAAAGTTGATATGCCTCCTTGCCTTCTTCATACACTTCCTGATCTTATCAAACTACTTGAAAACTGCTTGTCGTTATATCAAATCATTCAAACCATTCAAAATTTATAATCCTTTATTCCTCTGACCATCTGCACCTTTCAGATTTTCTGTTGCGCTTAACTTGTCAAGAGATTTTTTCATCTCATAAAATAATATCTCATATAAGTTGACACATTATTAAGTAATACCTCATTTATTGGTACAACAGAACAATCAAGAAACCATCATAAAAAAAGATGAAATTGCTTGTAACAAGTTATATCCCCTTTTTTCCAAATTGATTTTACCTAAATTCAGAGATAAAACTTTATTTTTCCCAGTTTATAATTGTCGTATGCTGTTGCTTTCAATTGGTCAGCTTCAAAATTATGTTAGCTTAAACTTATCTATTTGTATATCAATTGTGACAGAAGCTTGAAGCTTATTGAATTCACTCTAAATGACTGCTTCCTGGAGACTAAATCAGTACTGGCACCAATTTGAGGGCTAGTCCCAGCAATTTTTACCTTGGGACCCTTAGTACAAGATGCCGATGTACCACTGTCGCCCCTAAATCATGAACAGTGGCATTAAAGTGGGCTTTTATGGGGAAAGGGATCATTCTAGATTCCAGGGTAATTCCCCAAGTTTTGTTAGTTATACTTTCATAAAACCAACAGTTACTTCCCATTAGTTATATAAAACCTCTGAACATACCTCTAATCTCAGTGGTCTAGAAGGAGGAAATTATTACATTCAATCTATAACATGCAGTATTTCAAAAACTATTGGACAAAACCTATATTGTTGGTACTCATTAGAATCGTCTCTTCGAGACAATTCTAATGAGTACCAACAATACAGGAATAAAATAAAATTAAAGAAGTTCTTTAAGGCAATGACCGTCTTATCTTAATATACTATTGGTATTCCCCGAATCATTTAACTTTTTTCATATTAACAAATCCAGCTTTGGGTTTACAAATTTACAAGGGGATAGAAAAAAAATGTAATGAGGCCAACCAAGTTCTTACAGAGAAATTCTTTATAACAAATTCCATGAATGGTCATTTTCAAGTTAAAACATTAAAATAAAATGTTCTGAGATAAAAAGAAAAGTCTGTTGTAAGAAATTCTTAAATTGCTTCAGTTAAATAAAATAATCTGCTGCAGGCTAGATTATTGTTTGTTTGATGAAATAACTGCAAGACATATTTTTTGAAATTATTGATATTCAACCTTAGGCATTTGTTAGAGCATCAGCACTAAAAAATAGTATTAGCAAGAAAGCAAAGAAAGTCCTCATACAAAACTAGATATCACAACATGCATTGTGCCATTTCCAATTATCAACATAATTACATATAAGACATCATATAACTCGAGGAATTAAGACCACAAAGAAAGCGCCCGAGAAGGGATTGCAATTAAGCCCGATTAGTTGGAGCAATAAAGTCCCGAGACAAGATAAAAAATATGCGAGTAATTTGCTTGGGCCAGAAGTGGCACAACATGCGAAAATATGCACGCGGCACTGTTTTATCCCCGAAGCAAGTTTATATGCTTGTTCTCCCGACGTCTGGCAGGTAAAGAACGAAGTCCTGCAATCATTCAGAATAACTTGAAACTACACAGCAATCATCCTCATGGTTGATAGGGGTTTGGGAACTGCTTGAGAATGTTGGACATCTTGCGTTTTACCCTTCAAGATGTCAAATAAATTATTAGAACTTTTAAGTAGCTATACACTTTGCAGAGGTCCAAATAATACATGTTTTTCCCAAGCTTAACCCTTAGAATGATTGGCAATTTTCTATAATTATATTTTTGTGTCGTCTGCTTTACAAAATCTCGCAATATCTGCTTAATTTTGATGAGGAAATAATTATGTAGGAAATGCCAATGAAATGTCTGCAGTGTCTTTGAAAATTGTTAAAATTTAATTTGAAACAAAATATGCATGTATTGAATAGCTGCTTGATTATTATCTTATGAGAAGTTATTTGCTCATCTTGACCAAATCACATTTTTATCTAAACGCTTAAGTGTCTTCTGTAAAAGAATTCATGCAAGAATTAATATTCAATTGAGAATTTTCATTCTTATAACCAATGTTACTTTCTTTGAGTTTACTGATTGATCTGCATTAATCTGAACTAAAATTGACCATAAAATATACCACACCTTGTGAGAAATTGAAATCAAGTAAGACGTTGTCTTACAATTCACCTACTGAAGTTGCACCAATAAATGAATCTTGCCATACCCCTGTGAAAGATTCAAGAACTTATTCAATAATTTCATGAATGTTTATGAACATAAAATTGCTGTTCATGAACACAGAACTTTTTCATGAAATTCAAGAACAAATTCATGAACACCAAGTACAGGTTCATGAATACAATCACAAACCTATAATGATGTTCATGAACATGTTCTTGAAGTTCATTAACATGTTAAGAACAGCTATGAGTTCATGAATGACCATTAAGTTCATGAATGTTCATGAATAATTTCTTGAATCTTCGGCAGGGGCATACATATATTTTTTTTTCTTTATTAGTATTATGTCTTAATCTTCATTTTTGACTAGTAACACAAATTGAAATGAGAAATTCCCTTGATTCACAAATAGAGCATTTTGTGGGGTAATAAAGGCTTTAGTTGCAGTTAGTTGTAATCAGGGAAAATTCCCCTTGAGAGGCCATTAGACCTGTACAAAAATTTCTGGGCGTATCACTGACAGATAGGATCTACAGAATATATATCCCCACTGCAAAACGTCTTACATAATCTTGCGGTAAGTGCCGAAAAATACAAGCCAGATGTCAAAACCATATGGTTGTCCAAACCCAAGCTCAAATGCATACCGTTCTAACACGGGGGTTATCGTAAATCGTAATAAACGGAAAACCAGTCCAAGAAAAACACACACCAGCAGGAACCAGTCTAGAGATTGCATCCGCCCCGTCACCTGCCATGGGTCTGCAGGACCCGCGGTGTCTTGCATGGGTGGTCTGCCCTTGATTCATATTTTGGTCTATTCCATTAAACCATTACCAAACAATCACGACATTTGACCAGTTTGTTGCAAACGGCTGTGGTAAACATTGATGGAAAAGGAGAAATTCCTCTTAATGAGCAATTTCTCCTTTACCCACAAGGTTTTCTCCCCATCAGAAGATTATTCATCAATTTCATCACATTTTGAAATGAAACTCTTTCAATTTGGGAAAGTCGAAAATTTGGCGTTTGGTAAAGGATTTATCAAGATAAAGAAATTGCTTTTATAGAAATTCTAAATTCAAAGAGTGAGCAGATGACAATTCCTTTCTCCTCAATGATTAAGTATGTAAACTACAGAAAAAATGTCCATTTTATTATTGAATCCTTTAGAATACAGGATTTGGCTATTGCTTCAATTAGAATTAGCCACAATGTATGTCCAATTTAAAATCACCTACAGACACCGATATTGATTATTTCCAAATTTTTGTCTTTTATTTTACTTATAAATAAAACAAAAGTATTAAGTAAATGAAAAAATAAGTGTTTTTTTAAAAAAGAATACAATGTGCGAAAAAGAGGGGAATTTACAAATTGGTGAAATATTTTTGTTGTTATCCTCTGAATAAAGTGCAATAAAAAATGAAAAGTAACTTCATCTTTTTCCAAAGTAGTTTCAACTAACGACTTCAACCATTAAAAAAGAAAAAAGCACCACAAATAGGCGATCATTAATGGTTGTTTATGGCGAAGTATTATATACATGGTTGGGTAACAAGGGGTTTCAAAATTGAATTGGTCATAAACTTTACGGTACAATGAACACCAGAAAACCCAATTATACCTGATTAAAACTGGTGATCAGCTAAAAGTCCAATCATTAAAGAAAATGATGTTAAATCATTTCATCTTTTCCTAATTGAGTAATTCTTGAAAATCTTCTCCGTCGGCAAAGTTACTGTCAGCTTTTTATCAAAATATTTGAGCATTTTCTCCAATAAGCAATTTAGCTGAAGTCCAATTCTGACCAAGGTGATTGGTTGAAAGTGGAAAGCAAGATTAGATGACAGATATATCTACTTATCTTATATTGAGGTCCACAAAGCTTAAAAGCATACTTACGCTCAGAAAAACGGCAAAACCGGGTAAAATGAGTTTTAGAATATAATAGAATTATGTTGAAACAAAGCGAAACACCACAGGATCATGACAATTAAACGCCTGCAGTATTTATTTTCAATGTTTCAAAGTGCACTTTTTACAAATTATGTACCCACCAATTAAGCTTGGTTGTTTTTTTTTGTCACTTGAATAACATCTCAAAAAGCAAGGAGGGCCCGGATTAATGAGCAGCGCTCACCTGGTTAGAAAAATCATGTGAAACACATCAAAATATTGTCATTTATCCAATACCAACAGCATGAACATTTGAAAGGGAGAATTTCTCTGTTCTTATCGGTTCCCGACGTTTCTCAGCTGACCTTGTTATATAGCTAAACCTTATCTAATTCACTCTTTTAAAAGCACTCTAACCACTAGGCCAAGAAGAATCTAAATCAAGTTCTAATAATTTGAAATGAAGGACTAAGCAGTAATAGAGAAAGCATAATGGAAATGTTGTGGCACTCCAATTTCAAAGGTTCAGAGGGATTATTAGGTTTGGTCAAGCGATAAATAAGTTTGAAGATGCCATGCGCCCTTTATCAAGAAACTGTAAACTTTAATGGGTATCGATGACATGAAATCTGTTAAGTGAACATAATTCAATTGTCTTTCATAAGGAAAAGACCATGGCCAGCTGCTCCCTATTCCCTTAAATTTGCTCGTTCATAGAATAGAATATTTGAAAAGTCAAAATAAAATGCCGTTGAAACAATACATCTTTTGTATTGTTGAATGATATACAATTGAAAGTAGTTAGATAAAGCATATTTACTTAAAGTAGCGTTAGTATGTATAGTATATTTTTAATAGATTTCAAAATGGTTGTAACGCTTTGGGATCTTAATACCATTTAATTCATTAAATACAGGCTCTTAAAATTTTGAGACAAACTGATTTTAGCACACTTTACCTATTCTTCAGATTTTTGACTTTCATATTTCCTCTCATCTGTGAACAAACAGGTTAAAAACTAAACTTGCAAAAGGACATTCAAACAAAACCAGAAGTATGGGTTGGGCTCAAACCCGGTTAACCACTGGGCCAAGCAGGACCCTAATGAGAAATGAAAAATAATACCCTTATACCCTCTTAGCTGTGCTATATAGACAATATAAGGGAGGTGGTCGCACTTTACCTCACATATACTCAATAAAAAGGCAGATTTATTTTCATGGGAAAAAGGTATGGAATGAACATGAGTGCCAACAGTTAATTAATAGTCTCATATACAATATTCCAACACTTAAAGCCTTCGAATGCTGGGTATTTTTCTAAAAATAGATGTTTGTGTCGTCTCCTTTCCAAAACCTTAAATATCTGTTCAATTCTAGTGAAGAAAGATACACCGAGTAGCAAACAGGTTAGATCACAGACCAGCCGCCAATTTACTTGGCGGCTGGCCTGGATCTAACCTGTTTGCATAAGCATGAAGTTGGTTCAAGCACTATAAGGGTAAATACTTTGGTACACAAAAGCGCAGGTCGGAGGCATATTTACCACAAACTTCTTTGTTTCCTTTCCTCACACTTGTTTTGTGTGTACTCATTACACCATCTCCTTAAGGCAATTCTTACGGGTGCACACAATAAAAGGTTTGACAAATATTACTAATGAAATATTGCGCAATGAAAGAAAGACTCACTAGTGATATGCACCCTTACAAAGACCCGTGGTGCATATTGTTAAAGATAGGTAAAGTCAGTCATTAACTGCCAATTCCATCAGACTTTATTGCATTTAGTGTGCATTCACCTACCTCCTCCATGTGTAATTTTGAATTAACCCTTATAGTGCTGGAACCAACTTCAGGCTTATGCAAACAGGTAAGATCACAGGCCAGCCGCCAAGTAAATTGGCGGCTGGCCTGTGATCTAACCTGTTTGCTGCTCTGAGTATCTTTCCTCATAAAAAATTAAGCAGATATTTAAGGTTTTGGAAAGCAGACGACAAAGAAATCTATTTTTAGATAATGACCCACCACTCTAAGGGTTAAATCTAGGAACACTTTTGTAAAGGACCAACCAATGACCTAACAAATGACCTCCAAAATCATGGAATATGCTGTCTTCTTAACGAAGCCAAGGTAAGTAACGAAATGAGTAGGTAAATCAGTTTGTCCTTAATGACTGATAATACGATTAACACCGTCACGTCCCTAGTGTCAAACTAGGAGTCTCATCATCGATCAGCATTGGCATTTCTAATTGGTGAATTAATCTGATCAGGAATCAGATTACTGATCCACGTGAAAAGACTAATTGGAGACTGATGAGAATATAGGTACCCTTAGACAGTTGCTCAACCACCCTCACTCCATAAGGTTTAATGTTGTGTCAACGATTTTAGATTTATTTTACATTTTCCTTTGGATTAACACATATTCTATAGGAGGGCTTTGAAGCGTCTTGA
Source organism: Cerastoderma edule (assembly GCA_947846245.1). NCBI lineage: Eukaryota > Metazoa > Mollusca > Bivalvia > Cardiida > Cardiidae > Cerastoderma > Cerastoderma edule. The sequence goes on from OX401404.1 coordinate 10,890,248, forward strand.
CTAAGGAAACTCCAATAAAACAAGCTTGGACGACGCAGCTTGAATCCATAACAGAAATGTTACAAGACGACTAGCTTAACCTCTGAGCAACACAGGATCCCGCCCCACATTTAATAATGTACTCATGATTTTCTGCACCCATTGCAGAAGACTTTTGAAATCATTGAGACAAAAGGAGAAATTGCTTGATGGAAAGGGTTTAAAGTGTCACCGTTGATCAGGCTTTAATACAGGTGGACAGGTTGATCCAGGACTTAAACTTTCAATCTTAGGTATATACTGGTTCAAGATTGCACCTTCCTTTTAGGAAGCAATTTGAGACAGCTATCATTAAAAAAAAACTAAAGCTGCAAATATAAAAAAGAATGTGCTTATAACTCCACCACCAATTTTATTGCATAGAGAACAATGTAATAAAAGCAGAATTGACAAGAACTATTTCATAAGTTTTTCAAAAGTTGTAAGCTGTAGAAAAAGCTTGAATACTGAGTTTACAAGGGTTTAAGGATTCTGTAAAAGGATATGATTTACTATACACTGTAATTAAATAGCAGACTAGAATATGCTCTGTTCAAATCAGACGGTAGATTTCTCTAAAAGTTTCTTTCATTATGACATATCACTCCCATTGAACTGTATAATTACCTAGGATAAAATGGCACAAAAACATTAGTTTACACTTATTTACTACATACATTATTTTCTTTAAAATGGCGTACCCTGCGCAACCAATTTATGGTGGTTGTTACATAGATAATATTTGTAAATTATTGTGCTAAAGGAGAATTTGCTCATGATGAGCAAATTCTCCTTTTGCCCAATCATTTCAAATTTTGGAAAATCAATTCAAGCAGATTTGTATGTGTAGTTCTTGATATTTCAACATTTAGTTTAAGTGAGTCTTCTTCAATTTACAAGAAACAGTGAAAGAGTTATAGCCCTTCTCCATAGATGCGTAGTTTACTCTAGCTCTTACAAGAAAATCAACAATTTCTAATCAAGTGACTTCTTTTTGCAATGATTTTTACACTATTCAATAACAAAGTGACACTTTGTATACCAAGGTTCTATCTAGTGGTAATCTTGTTGATTTTTCTGTATTAAAAGCATACTAGCGCTCAGAAAAACTGGGTAAAATGAGTTATAATTTATAATAGAATATGTTGAAACATAGCGAAACACCACAGGATCATGACAATGAAACGCCTGCACTATTTATTATCTCTTTTTCAAAGTGCCATTTTCATAAATTTGGTGCCCACCAATTTAATATCATTGTCTACATTCCAGTACCATCTAAAACAGCAATTGCATGTTCATTACAAAAATCTGCAGCAGACTGCAACTTTAAAGTATTATAACAGAATCTCACTAAAAATATTCTTTATCATTCATTAAAGTTTAAATCATGATAATGATGAATAATTTCTCCTTTAGTTACAAAGATGGCAAAAGTCATTTGCTGCATGTTCATCAAACAACACCAGCAGGTGAATGAAGCATTAAGAGACAAACCGACTTTTCCCGCTTCAAAAGTCCTGTCTCCCATTTACAATTTTCTTGTATCGTATAAAGATTCCTTAATTGTAGCAGAACGTCTATTTTTCGCCCATTGATCCTATAAGCTGTATTTTAAACATGCCATTTTCTGTTTGTAACTTATTATTTCGGTGCAGTAATTGCTATGTGTGAATCTGAGGAAGCACCACATAAGATAGAATAGTTCCGTCATAGAACCGCGGCTAACACGCATCCAGAAAATTTATGCAGCTGTCAAATTATTGCTACCTTTGTCCCCCTACATTAACCCTTTCCCAAACAATAAAGACATTCGACGACTTTGTTGCAGATGACTTTAGAAAACATTGTGGGAAAAGGAGAAATTGCTCGTAACAAGCAATTTTTCCTTTTCCCACAATGTTTGCTGCCCTATCAGAAGATTATTTTATGATTTTATCACATTTTGAAATGTCATCTGGAAACTCGTTTTCAATTTGGGACCGTCGAGAATTTGTTGTTTGGGAAAGGGTTAACCCTTTATATGAAGTGATGTGATTGGTCCGAATAAAACAGAAAACCAGCGCGAGACGGCAAATATTGAATTTAAGAAACAACATGGTTTTAGTGATTTATGAATAAATATGTATATAGGGTTTACCGCCGTGTAAAGAAAATTAAAAATATTTTAAGGCTTTCCTGGCTTTAATCAGTACTAGGCAGGGCTGCTCTGCAGTGTCTTGTCTACGGACACTTCCACGAAATATCTCAGTGTTACAGGCAAGGATTGAACCCAGGCCCAGGTCCAACACGAAATATCTCAGTGTTACAGGCAAGGATTGAACCCAGGCCAGGCCCAACACGAAATATCTCAGTGTTACAGGCAAGGATTGAACCCAGGCCCAGGTCCAACACGAAATATCTCAGTGTTACAGGCAAGGATTGAACCCAGGCCCAGGTCCAACACGAAATATCTCAGTGTTACAGGCAAGGATTGAACCCAGGCCCAGGTCCAACACGAAATATCTCAGTGTTACAGGCAAGGATTGAACCCAGGCCCAGGCCCAACACGAAATATCTCAGTGTTACAGGCAAGGATTGAACCCAGGCCCAGGTCCAACACGAAATATCTCAGTGTTACAGGCAAGGATTGAACCCAGGCCCAGGTCCAACACGAAATATCTCAGTGTTACAGGCAAGGATTGAACCCAGGCTCAGGCCCAACACGAAATATCTCAGTGTTACAGGCAAGGATTGAACCCAGGCCCAGGTCCAACACGAAATATCTCAGTGTTACAGGCAAGGATTGAACCCAGGCTCAGGCCCAACACGAAATATCTCAGTGTTACAGGCAAGGATTGAACCCAGGCCCAAGTCCAACACGAAATATCTCAGTGTTACAGGCAAGGATTGAACCCAGGCCCTAGTCCAACACGAAATATCTCAGTGTTACAGGCAAGGATTGAACCCAGGCCCTAGTCCTACATAACTAAGCCATGCAAGACCCATGAAGTGATTTTAGGTTGACAATATCATCGTTACAAAAGGAGAAATTATTCATGAAGACCTCTTTCTTTTTCTGTAACAATTGCTTTTCGAGAAATCTGCTGTTGTGTTTAGATATGAATTAATGAGTTAATTATCCCTCATTCAAAATCCAAATGATAGAAGGTAGGTGGTTCTGCCATCAACAATTGCAGCAAATATGAAAGGACTCTTACAAATTATAAAATTACTAAACAAGTACTAAATTACTAGATCCATTTGTTGTATTCCAAATAAAACATTTTATGTATATTATATAAATGTTAGAGTTAAAAAAAGAACTTTGACAATTTGTCACATTCATTTCTAAATGAAGTGGCCAATGCAAGTACAAATATATGTACCATAAACAGAAAAAAAATGTGTTTTTCTGGATTCAGACAACTCTAACAACAGAAGAGACTTAAGAAACATTGTAGGTTAAGATTGATTTTGCTCAGCATAAGTGAATTCTCATTTAGTCACACTGAATTTGATGTTTATCAATCCCTTTTCTGAGGTTTTCGTATGATTATGTCGCTATTGAATTTAGACATACTGCTGTCTGCTGAAAATCAACCAATGGGGGGAAAAGGGGGGTTAACTGGGAGAAAATTGTAATTCCAGTTGAAATATTTCCATTCAAGGCAACAAAAGATGAATAGTTATAGCATTTCCATCCAAGGTTTCTAGACTAATATAGAAAATGTGTTTAAATCATTCCCCCTTAAACAAATGTAAAATAGGTCCAAATTGAAAACATCGGCAGGCGACAATTATGACAACAAAATAAAAGACATTTTTATGTGGTTTAAGATAAAATCTTTTCAACTAATCAATAAAATTACTTATCACAAGCGATTTCTCTTTTTGTCACATTGGTTTCCGACGTCTTCTGCTGCAGGAACATCAAAATTAACCCTTAGAATGCTGGGTAATTTTCTAAAAATAGATTCATGCGTATTCGGCTTTCAAGGGCCTTAAATATCTGCTTAACTTTGTTGAAGAAAGATACTCAGAGTAGCAAACAGGTTAGATCACAGGCCAGTCGCCAATTTACTTGGCGGCTGGCCGGGATCTAACCTGTTTGCATAAGCACGAAGACGGTTCCAGAACCATAAGGGTTAAGGTATAATGAGAATAAGGCTGTAAAAGCTAAGGAGGAATTCCTGCAATTTTACTGGGCAACAGAGCGGCTAAATTGAACTTGGGATCATATAACTTAATTCAGAATCTCCTTCTACAGGGCCCTCAATGCTCCTTTAATAGAATTATAAACTCATCTCTACCTATTAAAAAACGTGAAATATTTGAAAACCTTATCCCTGTTCAAGAAAAAACGAAAACCACAGAGGATTCAGGGATAAATCCTGCTTAATCATTATGTGACAAACGTTCGACTACAAAACCTTTTTTGCATAATCTAACATGAAAATATTGTGACCAAAAGGAAAGAGCAAATTTCCCTATTGGGTCACCGTGTCTTTGAATTCCCCATGCTAAAAAGGTGTTCAATTTTGCCTGCATTATGGAGCAGGCCACAGAATTTGGTCGAGAAAGTGACATGGAAATAAATTATACAGGCCCGTCACATTAGTGCTGAATTACACGCGACAAAATGCAGAAAGGCCCGCAAAAATAATTCTCATTACCACCTATAAAAAAAACTTTTCCAGAAACTAAAGTAGAAAAGGTTTCAATGCATTATCATACACACTCCTGTTTAACCTGTTAACAAACAATAATAACATTTTACCTATTTGTTTCAGACTACTCTGGAAAACATGGTTGGAAAAGGAGAAATTGCTCTTAACGAGCAATTTCAACTTTTTCTTACAATATTTTCTGCCCTATCAGAAGATTGATTTTCAATTACTTAAAATTATGAAATGTCATCTCCAAAATCCTTAAATTTGGGCCAGTCGAAAATTTGGCGTTTGTCTGCAACAAAGTGGTTAATTGTCGTTATTATTTGGGTTATGGGTTAAAACAGGCTAGATGCAGGCCAGCCACCAAGCAAATTTGCAGTGGCCTAGGATTTAGCATGTTTGTTACACTGAGTGTCTTTCCTGATGAAAATTAAGCATACATGTAAGATTTCCGAAAGCAGATGACACAAAAAACTATTTTTAGAAATTTACCCAGCATACTAAGGGTTAAAAATGCCACATGAAGCTGAGCCTCCGAGAGTTCTGTATATTACTATAGCAATTGCTTCACTTTTCATTGAACTGTGAACTTGTATATTTGTTTATATGCAGTTTAATGTCGTGTCAATAACATTTGAGTTATATAACAGCTTTTCTGAAATCACAACATCTAGGCTGGGGCTCTATAGTGTCTTTCCAAAGGACCTGAAGTGTCTTGCCAAAGGACACTCCCACAAAACCAAAATTACCAGTGGGGTTTGAACCTGGGACCCCTGAGTTCTAAAACCATCCACCTTCATCACTCAGCCACAAAGGACCTTTGACTTGGCCTCAGTACCATTGCAGGGTGTTAACACTTAGAATGCTGGGTAACTTTCTAAAAACAGATCAATGTTTCGTCTGCTTTCCAAACCTTAAACATCTGCTTAATTTTTATGAGGAAAGATACTTAGAGTAGCAAACAGGTTAGATCACATGCCAGCCGGCAATTTACTTGGCGGCTGACCTGGTTCCAACATGTTTGCATAAGCATGAAGTTGGTTCCAGCACCATGAGGGTTAAATTGTTATAAGAGTTTTGATCCATAATTGGAAAATATCAAACCCTGTGAATAGGGGAAGCAACTCTTAAAGCTTCTTGTCAGCAAACAATGGAGCAATTTATCCTTTTTAATGTTTCAATACATGACCATTGTAAGGCCTTCACAAACATGATCCACGGTAGTATTGCACCAAACTCTTCTTTTATTACAATGCTTTCTTTGTCCTCAAACCAAGTTTCAAGTTAATTGATATTTTGTGAGTTTGGTCAAGTGTATTATTGTCTTCTGCTGCAAATTTCTGGCAGAGGGGACAACAATAGACAAATTTCTGTTTATTATCAGGCGAAAATAATATGTATGAGGGATCAATGTTCTATGAATGAGGACTCATGTCTCAATGGAAGTGTAAGCATCTAAATATGGTGCAAACTGACACTGTCTGCCACCTTGCTAACACCAAATAGTGTTCTGGCTAACATTCCTGGGTAAACAACACCAAAATTAATCCCTTGTTCCTGACATACAACATCACATCTTCCAACAGACAGAGTATGTTCTTCATAGGGCAACAATGGTGCAGTGGAAGAGCTGCAGCCTCTGGTACCAAGGATCTCTGGTTTGATCAGTGTAAGTGGTGAAGTGAAAATACCGGAACTACCTACAAATCAGTGCTGGTCTTGTATTCAGAAAGCAGTCATCCAGAGAGAAATTAATAAGCTTCAAGCTTTCAGCACATTTGATGCAAGATAAATACATATGTATGTTTAAAACCTACAGCATAGGGTTTGGGGAGAAAGTAATTAGTGCCGTTTACCAAAAGGAGAGACAGGGTTACAAAATCTCCACTCAGAATCTTTGATTCACCATACACTAACATTGCATGGACACTCAAGTTCATGTAGGCACACACACACACAGTCCTTGTCCATGTAAATCTAGACAAGCCTAGGAAAAATGGCAGGTTGTCAGAGAACAGCACAAAAATCTGTCAGTTTATCAGGATATTATACATTCCTGGGAAAGCGTAACACTCTTGGGGGAGGCGTGTTAAATTATCATTTTCCAAAATTCATAAAAAGGACTGCCAAGGGGGTCATTGGCTGCATTGTTTGAGGTGACTAGGAAAACTATTGTATTTTCTAACAAATATTCATCAGATATGTGTCAAGTAACCGCGAATCTACGTCAGGAAGGATCTTTTAACCCTTTACCAAATGAAAAATTTCGACTGTCTCAAATTGAAAGAGTTTGCAGATGATATTTCAAGATGTGATGAAATTGAAAAAAAATCTTCTGATAGGGCAGAAAACATTGCGGGAAAAGGAGAAATTGCTTGTTAAGAGCAATTTCTCCTCTCCCACAATGTTTTCCAAAGTTGTTTGCAACAAACTGGTCAAATGATGTTATTGTTAGCCAATGGGTAAACCAGCTTTTTTCCTTATAAAGTTCAATTTGGGAAAATATTTTCTTTAAAATCTTGCTTCATTTTTTGCTACCCTGTTTAAAATTGGAAATTTCGGTTCATTCAAATTCAAAATCTGCCAATTTGTACCCATCCTATTGTTCCAAATGGGATGGTGAAAAACAAAGGTTAAAAGTTAAAAATTATCAATTTCTGCAAAAACGTACAATTTTGGATGATAAAAATCATGAGGTTTGGTTAAGAGACAGAAATAAGATGCCCAATAATGGCTTCTGGCATTACCATTTTCCTAGGACATCCATAACACTTTTTCTCCAATTTTCAAAATAACTTAAAGACTTAACAGTGTTTTATGCGAAAAATAATTTAAAATAGATTGCGAAATTTACCAAAACATTTAGATGAGACTTCTATTATTCGACTTTTACTTGGATGAGTAATAACTATGAATGGCAGTTTCTCATATTTCCTCATGTTGCGATGATAAGTACATAATTTGCTACCTTTTCCACTGTATCAGTGTTTCTTCTTGTTTTCCCACATAATTTGAAATTATTTCAATAATGACTTTCTAATAATATACTAATTTAATCGTTGAGGTTATTTTCCTTTTTGAAATTGAGTTAAAATCTTAAAAAAATTACTTAAGGATAAAATGGGATTCTTTAAATAACATGAAGTCATTTCTCTATATCTGTCAATGTTTTATTATTTTCGAGGAGATGCCTTCAAACATTGTTGAACATAAACCTTCAGAAATCATTATTACAATTCAAACTTATTAAAAAATTGAAAATAGAATTTCTTTTCTAAAGGGTAGTTAGCATTGAAACTTGAAGAGAAATTGCTTGTTATGACCAATATCTTCTCATGTTGAAATTGTTTCACAAAACCTTTGACGCATATGCCTTTAAAATGCATATGCATAATCTTGAATTTCGCCACAAAAATGTCGTCAATCTTTCACTTACGTGGACACTTACTGTAGTGTTGCCATGAACTCTCACTATGATGGAAAGTGTTTGATATTGAAAATTGCATGTAACCTCTATGTAGGCCATTTTGACAGTAATTTTGCCCAGAGTTCTTGACAAACTCCAAATTCCCATGACTTGCCAGTATCCATCAAAATTAACAGCAAGATAGGCCCAAGAATTCTCCAAACAGAAAAAAAACATTCTTTATAGCCTAGAGCATATTAACCTTTTGCCCCCTGCATCCATATAGAGTTTTATCCCTTTACCAAACGCCAAATTTTTTACTGTCCCAAAATGAAAGAGTTTGCAGACAACATTTCAAAATGTGATGAAATGGGAAAATAATCTTCTGATAGGTTAGAAAAAATTGTGGGAAAAGGAAAAATTGCTCGTCGTGAGCAATTTCTTCCTTTCCCACAATGTTTTCCAGAGTCGTCTGCAACAAAGTGGTCAAATGTCGTTACTGTTTGGTAAAGTATTAAAAGGTTGAAAATTGAAAATTTGAGCTTTGAGAGAGCTCAAATATACAGTGAGACAGGTTTTAAAATTGTAAACTTGCATTATGGGACCAATGAAGATTTGAGACAAATCCAACATTGAAAGGGATCCAAAATTTGAAACAGATAAAAAATTGAACAATGAGACAATTGTAAGAAAGAAGATGAGTGGCTGGACAGTAATCTAACCTGCTTGCTACTCTGAGTATCTTTCCTCATCAAAATAATGCAGATATTTAAGGATTGGAAAAGCAGATGACAGAAAAATCTATTTTTAGAAAATTACCCAGCATTCCATGGGTTAGTCATAGTGGTTTCTACGCTTTTCTACAGAAATTGATCATTATTCATATATAGAACTATCATGATGAAAATTTGCTTATCATCAGTTTTCCTCAAGTTTCAAGTTGTTTTAATTGATCCTGGCAAAGGTATAAAACAAGCAATCTGAACACATCAGGTTTATCCAATGAAAACACCTATGAAATAATACGGATGACGCCATATTGTTTCCCGCGAAAATGACGTCACTTTACTTTCATTTTTAAAAATAGACCTTAAATGTGAAATCTTGAAAGTCGTTAAATTTTATTGAGGAAACAACTTTACATGTCTCAACAACAATTTCGCCATTTGGTATGAGTTACTGATAAAAAATGATTTAAAAGGATGTCCAACACATCCATACACATTGAACTACTTAATGAGCACGCTTAGAAAATGTGTTAATTGCCGGATGCCGATTTACCCCAAAAAATGTAACCCTACACTTATATCCGAGGTGTATTTCACAGCTCACGGAAATACCCGAGTAGTTCCGATTGATATAACAAGGTTACAATGGTTAATTCTTCTGAAGCAGTTGATTCACTGCAATTGCAGCATTGCATCAAAAACGCAAATTGCTTAAAATTATTAGCCTTTTTCTTCTTCTCCCCCCCACCCCCTCCTTTTTTAAAATTCACACAAGGATCAAATACAATAAATATAATTTTATAATTTTATACAATTTTGAAAAAAATAATAAAATAAAATAAAAAAAATCTTAGAACTATAAAACAGTCCACTTAGAATACATACTAACATGGTATCAAAAGATTTGTCAAACAAATTTGGATTCAATCATTATCAAAAATTTCACTTCAACTTGCCGTGTTGAAGTTTGTGCGCAACATTTCGAAAAGTCTGAAGTCTAAAGTGAAATTTAATGGTGTTCTAAAATCGATAGAAAATTACAGAACGTAATTTAGCCTGCACCACAGGGTGTTCCACTAAACTGGAAAGTCGACCATTTGTACCATTGCTTACGCATTAGTGGACAAAAAACTTCCCACTTGTTGGGGAAACGGGGTTCTTTCTCCTGTTTCCTGGTAGCATACAAATCCTGAGGTCTTTAGCAGACGACTTTTGAAGGATGTGCAGCAGATGAGAGTTTTTACTAATATTCTTCAGACAGAGGAGAGTTCTGTAGTAGGAAAAATGGTTGGAAACTTTTGGTTTTATGTAGAATAAATACAATATAAAACAAACTTTTAACGATTTAACACTTTTCCTCATTCCAGTAGGGCTATATTGACTGGTCCAAATCGAAAATATCTGCAGACGAAAATTGTAAAAGCATTACATATTCTATTTTTTTTTTGTAATTCTGGAAAGCAAACATTGTGACAAAAACAAAATAACTATTGCCCCATAGAAATTGCTTAGAACAAACTCTCTTCTTCTAACATGGATTCCTTACAAATGAACAAACAAACATTAAATTGTATTCTAAATTCAAATGTCTTATGCAAACTCTTTCAATTTGGAACGTAAAAAAAACTCGATCAATTGGGGGGAAAGAGTTTAAATTGAGAAATCAAGAAAGTGCGAGAAACAGAATTTCAATAAAAGATTGGGTTTGCGAGAATCAGTTGCGATCAAGAGGCGATTGAGAGTCCTCATCAGCCATAATTGCCCCAACATCTCCATCTAATCACCGTTGTATTGACATTAAATTTTATCCATCAGAAACAGGGTGTTTACAAAAAAGGATTAGAGGTTTTCTGCCAATTTGTTTTTTAAGAATATCATGGTCAAAGTTCATGGTAGTATTGAAAGTGATGGCTTATCAGAAATTGAGGGTTCAGTGAAATACTATAGTAACTGCTTTGTCTTGCATTGAACCCTCAAAATAGGCCCTTAATTCTTAAAACTACAAGGAAATCAAAATATCAAAAAAAGAAAATGAATGATGATGATAAAAAAAAAAAAATGTTCATCAATTAACAGTCATAAATGACTATGAACTAGTTTAACCAACATCTCATACATGAAATTTGAAAATAATCTTATAATAGGGTAGAAAACATTGTGGGAAAAGGAAAAATTGCTCCTAAAAAGCAATATTTCCTTTTCCCACAATGTTTTCCAGAGTTGTTTGCAACAACTGATAAAATGTTGTTATTGTTTGGTAAAGGTTTAAGGGCGTCTTTGATTACTAAAACGATCAAAACCAATTGAACCAATACAAATAAACACTGCAAAAACGGTGATAAGACAAACTAAATTCATCACTGTTTGAATTTGAGCAAAAAACCTTTTTCTATTGTGGAAACTTATTTTGAAATTTTATCAGTGATTCAGCGACTTTAGAAAACACTGTGTGAACATAAAAATGCACTTATCATGTTTGAATTCTGTATCATAACTAACTTGCTAAAACAAAAAGAGTATGGGGAATGTAAAGAAATGTGTTAAAGAAATATCCACATCCCCCCCTTTAGTTTAAACTTATTTATTCTACATCAAAAAATGCCGTCTGCAGGTGGTAAAGAGTTGAAGCTTAGATAGCCTCAGACTAAAAAAGCTTTCACACACTGTTAAAGACTGGTCGCTTAAAAGACTAACTGAATGTGTGTATCTCTTTGCTTCCATGAAGATGAACTCTACTGTGGATCTTGGAATCATGGGAAAGGATTTGGATCGGGACTGCAGCGTCCTAAAGTCTTTGAAAGTGAGACGAAACACATTATCTGAGAATGGCATCCATCTATCCATGATGTCACCAGTAATTGGCCAAATAGCTTAACACCTGTGGTCCAAATATCATTTATGTTCCTTAAGAATCGTTAACTTTTAATCCTGGTTGGAAACAATTTACCACTTATGCGTGGCAGTTGTTCGCTAAAACGACTTTACAACTTCACAACAAACCTTGAAGCATTTTTCTTGAAAACCACCATTTGCACGTTTATATTGGAGGAGCCATGGTAATGCAATGGAAGTGCAAGTTTTATTGCATTGGAGCAGTTTCACTAAAACATCTCATTCGTCTTTGAGGGCGTCTTAATCCTTTCCCTTAAAACAGGTTTGATTTTTTTTTTAAAGAAGACATTCTACCCTTTTTAGATAATTGTATCAGAAATAAGTTTCTTATCTAAGCATAAAAAATTCTATCAAAAGATAAAATTAGGAACATTTTCTAAATCTGCTGCACAAAACGTCAATGTTTGTTAGAAAAACTAATTAATTCATTTTTCTTTTCTTTCAAACAGTGTTTGCAATCCCACCTAGGGTATATATTCCAAATCATACCATTATTACAATTGCCAACTATAAAGTCTTTCAAATAAAAGGAAATAATAAAAAAATAATTATTTCTAATAAGTTAAATTAACCCATTTCCATCCCATTTTTAATCCACATTCAACCGAATAATGACTAAAACTCTGTAGCAGGAAGACTTACGACTTGTAAAAGGTAAATTTCTCAAATGCTTCAAATTACAGATACTTTGATATGTACCTATTACCCTCTATTAACAAAAGATGTCCAAACCCATTTAATTTTGGGATGTGTCATTATTCAATACGGGACAATGCGTAAGAAAATACAATTTTCAAAGGAGTCCCCGAAGAGACACCATTTCCTGCTTCCAGCACCGTAATTTCTCGAAGGAAATTTAGGTCCACTTTTTTCCCTAGGTATCGTTTAGCGAATGGTTTAGTTTTTAGCTATATTTGTTGACATTTTAATCAATCAAGTAGCACCTCTGCCGAGCCCTCTAAGGAAATAATTCTGCATTTGCTGACACTTATAGGGCTCAGTTTTGTGCACAAGTCAAACTTATGGGAGGAAGAATACCCTAGAAATTACGGAGAATTATCATTATGAAGTCAAAAGATCAATGGCGTTATTCTAGGTGCAATTAACCCTTTCCCAAACAATAACCACATTTGACAACTTTGTTGCAGACGACTCTAGAAAACATTGTGGGAAAAGGAGAAATTGCTCGTACCGAGCAATTTTTCCTTTTCCCACAATGTTTTCTGCCCTATCAGAAGATTATTTTCCAATTTCATCACATCTTGAAATGTCATCTGCAAACTCTTCCAATTTGGGACAGTTGAAAATTTGTTGTTTTGGAAAGGGTTAACCCATTCTTTTGTGTGACAACAGTCTTTACTTGTAGAAGATGAAAATTATGAAATTACTCATGGATGAGGGATAGAAACCATAGAGACAAATACCATAGCAGTAAAAAGAGATATTGCTCTATAGCAGCAAATTTTAGACTTTTAGACAAAAGTATTTCTTAAATCATCTACGGATGTGTAAAATAAATTCATATATAAAAATGGGTTAATGTTTTTCTAGGCTTGAAACTTCAGAGCTTTTTTTTTTTCAAAAATCCATCTTTCTGAAATATCTTAGAAAACCTTTTTTGTTTTTGGAGAATGGCAGTAGGTTTTGCTCTCTGATGTCAACTAACTAGGATGGCTCCAAAATTAGATAATACATTACATACATATTATGACCTTTCAAATGCACCTTCAGTGGAAGATTCAAGAAATAATTGAGACATAGGTTTATTAGCTAACGCGGAGCAATTTTTACATTTAATGCTTAGTCTTCTTAATTCGGCAATTCCTAAAGTGTTTCTAATGCTTGTTGACCAACTTTGCAATATTTCATCAATTTTCTAGTTATATTTATCGAAAATTCCTAAGAAATGTCTGCCAGATACAGTAACACCAAACATGGAAAGTGTTTTAAAATAGATTGTGAGGGAAAAGTGTTAAGAAGCAATTGTAGTGTACATCCTGAGATGCATGGGTTGCCTTGACCAATTCCCCAAACTGTCAATCTTGTGCAGCAGAAATTTCAAAGAACAAAAGAAAAAAAAAATCCTAATTAACTTTCTATTGTAACGCTTCTCCAAATACAGAGAGCTTTTGACATATCAGCTATATATCATTTTTCAAAAATCACTGTGAGAAAATAAGTGATAAATAAATTGTTCAACTTTCGGTAATAATATCTTCAAAATTGATTAGAAAGATTAATACCAAAGTTTTTTTTGTTTTTTGCATGCTTTGTCAGTTAACTGTTTCAGTCATCTATTCAACGTCATCCTTTGTTGCAGAAAAATCAAGCCCATCATCTTTGAGCCATTGGCTTGCATAACAAAATGTCCAAAACTTTTAAATAAAGCTAATGAACCTGTAGATGGTATTGTAGTATTCAAACACTTTCTCTCATATCTCAGGGTTTCAGTATTTTGGTAAAGGAATTAACAAATGTCAGGGATTTCTTCAATTTTATAACAGTCTCTTCTAAATGTTTAAGAAACCATTGTAACAAAATGAAATGTCAAAAATGAGATTTTCTTCCTATTTGACACAATGGTTTCTTTCCAATTACACAAAGAAATAGTTTTATGCTTTTATACTATACTTTTTAATTGTCTTTTGCTGTTTCTTTCAATTTGAACCCCTTGTACAATCTCTTATTAGGGAAACCTTTTATCTAAAACATACAGGGCCAACACTAATAGCTAATCCAAACCAAGAACTTACCGCTGTTAATAGTATTCGATTCTGCGTCCACCTGCTTGAGTCGAAATGGAAGCCGATCTTTCACATCTTTTTCTTCCTCCTTCAATGGAGACTCTTCATTTTCTTCTTTCTCTTGTTTCAGTTCCACCAATGAGTCGTCAAGAGACTGTCGAGGAGATTTCGCCGTTCCCTCGACAGATTCTTTTCTAGTTATCGGGGCAATAATCGGAGTGCAGTTTTTCCCGATGATTTTATCGGGGTCATCGCCTTCCCCTCCCCCCTCTGCGGTCTCCGGCTCAGAGTTAACATTTTCTTTGTTGCATCGGTTGACTTTGTGGCGTATGAATTTTGTGATGTCTCGCAGCGGGAACTTCGTCTGACAGTCCCCGCATACCAGCAGATCATTCTGTTGCTCAACTGGAATGAAACAGAGAAAAATCATAATATGAAACAGAGAATAATCATAAAAAGAAACAGATAACCATCATGGAAAAAAAACTGTAAAATTACAAACTTTCCTAATAAACACTGTAGTGGTCTAACTTAACCCTTAGAATGCTGGGTAATTTCTAAAAAAAGAATTGTTTCTTCTGCTTTCCAAAACCTTAAATATCTGCTTAATTTTGAATAGGAAAGATACTCAGAGTAGCAAACATGTTAGATCACAAGCCAGCCACCAATAGTTACTCGGCAGCTGGCCTGTTATCTAACCTGTTTGCATCAACATGAAGTCTGTTCCAGCATTATAAGGGTTAAAAATGAAGATGACACTTTCAGATCTTATGATTAATCGTTTACCAAACACCAAATTTTTGACTGTCCAAAATTGTAAGAGTTTGAAGAGGACATTTCAAAATTGGATGAAATTGAAAAGAATCTTCTGATAGGGCAGGAAACATTGTGGGAAAAGAAGAAAATGCTTGTTAAGAGTAATTATTCCTTTTCCCACAATATCTTCCAGGGTCACCTGTAACAAAGTGGTAAAATGTTGCTATAGTTTGAAAACATTTTAATCTCCAAGAAATCTGCCTCAATAAATTGATATGACATTGAATCACAATTAATGTTGAAGAAATAAATTTGAAAAAGGTTATGAATTTTTTGTTGCATAAATCGAAGAAGAATTAGCAAAATGTCCACATGTATGTCATGCTGTTATAGAAATTATATTTGTTGAGACAAAAAAAAAATACAGTTTGGAAAAAAACTTGCCTTTTTAAGTCTCTTAGTTTTTGTTGGTTTTTTTTTTTTTTTTTCAAATCTCTCATAGAAATAGAACAAGTTGGTTGAAAATGACTTAAAAAAAAAAAGAATAAAAACAAATGCAGCATAAGGTAACATGTTTCAATAATAAATTTTGAAAGATTCAACAAAAATCAACACATTTTTTTTCTTGTTCTTCACTAAGACATCGATTATGTTTTATGGCATTTGGACGTCTTAGTGATTAAATGTATTCATGAACAGCCACATATCTTTAACAAAAGAATTTTCCCATTTAAAAACAATTATCCTTTTTCCATAATATGTTCTTTTCCATATTAGAAAAAGGAAACATTTAGTTTTTTAAAACCTTTCAAAAACATTCTTGCCTTAGATTGAACATTAGATCAGTCAAAATATTGTCTGGTAGTTAAACAAATTTTAAAACATTTAGGGGAAAAATTTGCAAAGACAATGGGGCTGGAATCAATGCATTACTCTCAAAAACATGTATATAAACTACATAGATATCTATATAATATTTATGCATGGGTTAGCCCTTATAGTGCTGGAACTGTCTTCAAGCGGAAACAGGTTAGATCCAGGCCAGCCGTCAAGGCCTGTGATCTAACCTGTTTGCTAATCTGACTATCTTTCCACATCAAAATTAAGCAAATATTCAAGGTTTTGGAAAGCAGACAGCACAAAATTATATTTTAAGAAATACCCAGCATTCAGAGGTTAACGATAACAACATTTGACCGGTTTGTTGCAGATGACTCTGGAAAACATTGTTGAAAAAGAAGAAATTGCTCTTAATGAGCAGTTTCTCCTTCTCCCACAATGATTTCTGTTCTATCAGAAGATCATTTTCCAATTTCATCACACTTTGAAATGTCTTCTGCAAACTCTTTCAATTTGGGACAGTCAAAAATTTGGCGTTTGGTAGACGGTTAAGGAGATTATGCATTGATTCATGCCCCTGTGAATGGATCAACTTCCTAACTGGCCCTCCGAATATTGGGTCGAGTTCAACTGTACAAACCTTAACCAATCACCAAGTATACGCTAAATGCATATATTATGCTGATTGGTGGAATTACTGTGAGCACAGCTGAGCATGTATGCAAATTTAATGTAATCTGGTAGGTCACATGATATCCTGGTCAACAGATGCATTATGGTATAGCAGGATGTAAACAAACTTCCTTCTTAATATTTTGAAAGGAAAAGTATGTGTCAGAATAAAGGTTCATCAAAGACCTTGGTATGTATAATATATAAAACTACGAAAATTCTAAATGTGGTGTTAAGACTAAAAGAGAAATAAAATGCATTAAAAAAGTAAGAAAAGATAAACAGGATCATCAAATAAAAGAGATCTTACTCTGGATTAAATCCGGGAATTCCGAAAGTTGGTTGCATATTGACACTGTGCACAAGTGGGGAATAATCTCACACATTCTGCATGGTTATAGAATTACAAAGTTTGACAGAACGTCTCCCATCACAGCTTTCTGTTATGGGTTCAGGCATGATTTAAATCCAGGGCTCGAATTATTTCACCTCCAATGATACATTGCAAACAGTGTTCTTCAAATTCAAGTTTTGATTTTTTTTTTTTTTTTTTTTTTTTAAAGTTCCCCTCACTTATTGTCTCTTTAATATTCACACTCAAATCAGTAGTTTATATTTTCTGTAGGAGAAAATTAATGGCATATATTATAAAAAAAATTTGAGAATTGCAAAGAAAAATTTGTTAATTTTTGACAATGGTTACCTCCATAATTAACTTTTTCCCCAAAAAAGACACAAAATCTAAACTTAGCACAATCTCATGTCCTGATATTCCAAAAAAGAAATAATCATATAGTCACCAACATATAGTCACAAAATTCTTCCCACAACATGTCAATTGATCATTGCAAGCGCCAGCAGATCATTTTAAATGCTTATGAAAGCATTTGTAAAGTCAGACCTTTCATCCTCCACACCCCTCCTACATTTCCAAAGACCTCACACTTAGACTATGGTTAAAGGCATAATTTCGTTCCTTATAAAAGCAAACCCTCCTTCATAAAAAAAAGCCTTTTTATTGTCCTGAAGCCTTCAGCGAATGGAACACTACCATTATGTTTAAAGTCTACTTCCTCTCACGGAAAACGATCCTTTCTGATTCATAATAGTGGGGGAACACAACCCCATTGTTATGTACATATTCAATCGAAACCTGATCAAGATTTAAATCTTTACCAAATGACAAGATTTTGTAATTATTCCAATTCAAAAGAGCTGACTGATGACACATGAAATTGAAGATATTCCACTGGTTGAATATGTATAATTGTCTGTTCACACAACACACAATGATAAAATTTGTATAATACCAAATAAATATCTTCCACTACGACTGACTTTTCAGTGTGAAAAAAATTGAGAATTGATAAACACTGCATTAAAGAAAGAAATTGCTTGTTCAAGTTATTTCTATATTTGACAAAAGCATTTTAGAGTAACCAAGTCTTTGCATCAGATAGATCAACTTTTACTCTTAAACAGACTAACTTTATCTTATTTGAAGCAGACAACATTTTACAACATTAAAACTAAAACAAATATGTTCAGAGTGAGCTAATGTTCCATTTATCAGAATGATTTTCATGCCAATTCATGCATGATCATATCAGAACAAACCAAAATAATAAATAAAAAAGTTTTGACCAAAGGTTTTCAAGACTAAATATTTCTTTTGACATAATGATTTAAATGTTGATAAAACAATTCAACTGTTTATTTGGGTATGCTTCCTTATTCTTATCATTTTTGCAAACATCTAATGCAAACAATGCAAAATAGGAAAATGACCCCTAAAATAATGGTTCAACTCCCTTGCTCCAAATTACCCATCTTTATGCATTTACAGTAGATTCCTTAAAAATTCATTTTCACAAAAGGAAAATTTGCTTGTAACAAGCAGTTTCCCCTTTTGTCACGATGGTTTCTACCTGATAACAAAGAAATTGTATAACACTCAATTGAATTTTAGCCGTCTGCCATTGCATTTAATTTGGACATGTTATGTATATCCTTTTTGAGTGGGACTAAAAGACTTTCTAGGGAAAGATAAGATGTCTTCTGAGAAATTTTCTAATATCCATAGTTTCAAAAAATCTAATTAAAGTGTTCCATTCCAAAATCAATTGAGGAAACATTAGATAAAGTTCCAATACTAAACAATATATTTTTCATATCCTCCTACTCTCATGTACTGACACCCATCATATTTAAAACAAAAGATTAAAGTGATTATTCAACACTCATATCTATCAAACATTTGCACGAGTTTAACCCATTACCAAACAATAACGAATAATAACGACATTTGACCCTCTCAGAAGATTATTTTGAAATTTCATCACAATTTGAAAGGTCCTTTGCAAACTCTTCCAATTTGGGATAGTCAAAAACTTGGCGTTTGGTAAAGAGTAAAATTCAACATTTTGTTTGTGACATTGGTGCAGTGGTAAAGTCAGCCTCTGTTACCAAGGTGTTTGTGACATTGGTGCAGTGGTAAAGTCAGCCTCTGTTACCAAGGTGTTTGTGACATTGGTGCAGTGGTAAAGTCAGCCTCTGTTACCAAGGTGTTTGTGACATTGGTGCAGTGGTAAAGTCAGCCTCTGTTACCAAGGGTTCTTAGTTTGGTCTTTATCCTGTCACTAGTGCCATTTTGGGACCGATAACTAGGTGCCGTATAACATTTGTGATATCTGGCACTAGCCATATATCACATGCACATGACGAATCATGACGTCATAAGAACGATGTGACGTCATGTTTACATCATTCTCTACATATTTTTGTCATTTTTTCTCGTGTTTTATTTTCATCTTTTTTCTTTTAAAGAATACATAAAGGTAACAGGATAAATAGAATAGATAGTTGGTGTCTTTGAATGGGAAATGTTATCGGGCTCGGCTTCGGATTATTATCCGTTTCGCCTTCGGCTCACCGGATAATATTCCTAAGCCTTGCCCAATAACATTTCCGATTCACGACACCAACCATCTATTCTCTATTCATTTAGGGAAATCAAGGCAAAGAATTTAAATAACAATTTCATCCAGGTCAGCCCTAAATCTACTCCACAAAATGTGCATGGTCCCCATAAAGAGGGTGTGGTTTCTAATGTAATCTGTTGCAGATTCAGCAAAGAGAGGTAACATCCAGTAAAAACTTAGCCCATAGAATGCTGGGTAATTTCTTTTGTGTCGTCTGCTTTCTAAAACTTCAAAACTCTGCTTAATCTTGTTGAAGAAAGATACTCAGAGTAGCAAACAGGTTAGATCACAGGCCAGTCGACAATTTACTTGGTGGCTGGCCTGAATCTAACCTGTTTGCATAAGGACGAAGTTGGTTCCTGCTCTATAAGGGCGGGTTTAATCTATTCCAATTATAAGTTCTGTGGTCACTGTATACCGCTTGATCATATCTACATTATGGTAGAGCAAACTAAGCTCACACCAATATTTGTATATCTTAACCCAAAGAAGCACCAAAAAGCCAATTTATAATCCAATTAAATCCATCACTATGGTCACTACCTTTATATCAAGGTATCTAGACATCAAAATAAACTTTTTCATTTTCTCCTTTAAATCCATTCATTTAGACACCTGTTATTACTATTATAAACGAAGACACCGAAAGCACATCTAACCCTATTTAAACATATATGGTCACAATGTAGAGGTAACGAGACACTGAAAGAAGAGAATTCATTTTCTCATTTAATCCACCCGTATCTGAACACCTGTGGTCACTCTACCGTCGGAAGCCCGACACCGACTGACCATATCTCCGTGATACAGACATACATGGGGAGACGGTGTCCTGATTTGACCACTTATGGTCAAGTCCCAACTTAATCATGTCGAGGGCATACAGGGGCATTCACATGGGATGACCCTACTTGACACATTCATCCCGCTAGAGACAAACCACAACAGTACGGTCTGCTGTATTAAATCTTTACTTTAAACCCTGATATGTTGTATTTAATGCACTTGGAAGCACCTTTATTGGGAGACTTAAAGAACCATTATTACAAAAGAAGAAACTGCAAGTGACAAACGACAACAGTATGGTCTGCTATATCAAATCTGTACTTTACCCTGATATGTTATATTTAAAGCATTTGGTAGCGCCCTTATCAGGATACTTAAAGAACCATTATTACAAAAGAAGAAACTGCAAGTGACAAACCACAACACTGCTATATCAAATCTTTACTTTACCCTGATATGTTATATTTAATGCATTTGGAAGTACCTGTATCAAGATATTTAAAGAACCATTGTTACAAAAGGAGAAACTGCAAGCGACAAACCACAACAGTACAGCTATATCAAATCTGTACTTTACCCTGATATGTTGTATTTAATGCACTTGGAAGCACCTTTATTGGGAGACTTAAAGAACCATTATTACAAAAGAAGAAACTGCAAGTGACAAACGACAACAGTATGGTCTGCTATATCAAATCTGTACTTTACCCTGATATGTTATATTTAAAGCATTTGGTAGCGCCCTTATCAGGATACTTAAAGAACCATTATTACAAAAGAAGAAACTGCAAGTGACAAACCACAACACTGCTATATCAAATCTTTACTTTACCCTGATATGTTATATTTAATGCATTTGGAAGTACCTGTATCAAGATATTTAAAGAACCATTGTTACAAAAGGAGAAACTGCAAGCGACAAACCACAACAGTACAGTCTTCTATATCAAATATTAACCTCAATTTGTTATATATGATGCACTTGAAAACACCTGTATCAGGAGACTTTAAAGCACTATTGTTACAAAAGGACAAATTGCTTGTGACAAGCAATTCCTCCTTCTAGCTTGTTTCAATGAGTTTTGACATCATGTGAACATTATTTCAGTTACAATTCAAAATGATGACGGTAGATCCCATACTAACTACCCATGAGAGCTGGTCAACCCGGGAAGAACCATTGGCATTCTGTTAATCAGTTGGGGGACTACCTCTCATGAAAATCGAATGTCCTTCATGTTTTGATATCTTGCAAATAGCAACATGATACAAATACGTTAACAACATGTTTTCCCTTACGTTTTTCAGAAAAA
Organism: Cerastoderma edule; assembly: GCA_947846245.1. Classification (NCBI taxonomy): domain Eukaryota; kingdom Metazoa; phylum Mollusca; class Bivalvia; order Cardiida; family Cardiidae; genus Cerastoderma; species Cerastoderma edule. Next base: position 10,912,036 of record OX401404.1, read on the forward strand.
ATATTCTCAAAGCTTCCATTGATACAAAAATAAAACGATTTATTATTGTAATTGCTATATGAATAGATATCCTTGTAAATTTGATCATAATAACCGCTTCACCATGTTATATAAAGAAAACATTGTCAACTCAATATTTTCTGAAAAGAAGGTTAAGTCTGCTCCACATTGTTTGAATAGAAAATGTCGTATGCTTCAAAATGAAAATAGGTGATATGGTCAAAGGGAGGACTGACCATGACTGACCACTACAAACACAGGAGCTATTGATGCAGCTGAAGTTATTGGCCGATTAGTGCAACTCAAGTACCGTTTTCAGTATTGACCCCTTGACCACTTGACAATATCTCATGTCTTCAGAAAACAACATCCACAACTATCAAAATATCACTACCATTCATTAAACCCTTTTCCGTAAAACTAACTGATTTAACCCTTAGAGTTGCGACAAAAAGAAGATTGCTCTCTATGATCAATTTCACCTTTTTGTCACAGTTGTTTCTTAAATCTTAACCCATAGAATGCTAGGTTATTTTCTAAAAAAGTATGAAGTATGTTTCAAAACAAAAGAAAGAGTTAATCTTACTAAATGAAGAAACCTGAAATGCAAGTTTTCAAATTTTCTACTGATCTGATATGTGTGACACTCCGTTTATGTATAAAGATTATTAAAAAAAAAAGGTCTGTTGAAGTAAAGCCTGAAATATTTTCTTAATTACGGTATATGTCGTCAAAAAGATGCTGCACTTTATTAGTATGATTGCCATCACTATATTTTGTCTCAAAATATTTAATCTACACTTATTCCATGTCATAAATATCTCCTTATTGGGATTTGGTTTTAATTTTAATAACATCTTATTTAAAGTTTATTTTGATCTTTAATCATTAAATCAGGAGGCACGGGATAAAACCCGAGTAATTAAATCTGCTGCAATGTTTAATTTCTTTGTCATATGTTGATGTTAACCTGCACATACTTGCCCTACTATAAGTCATATTTGAAAGAAAAATTAAGCAATCTCTAATTATATAGGGATGAAACCAATGCATTGCTCTTTGCCTTCTTTATGATATGTAATATAATCAGTGACTTGGTATTTTAGTTTTGATGACAGGCATTCATATAAGCCAGTAAAAGATTCAAGAACTGTGTTCATCAACCGAACAAACAAAAAAAGGAACAAAAACTGGTTGTTCATGAGCAAAAAGTTCTTAAACATGTTCATGATGGTACTTATGGACATGAACATGTCCAGGTAATTTCCAGCACACTTTATTCCAACAGTTAGCATGTATCAAAACAAAATAAAATAGAACTTTAAAACAGAAAAACTTAATTTGTCGCAACGTGAAACAGCATCAATATGAATAAGGCTGCCTTCAGCATCAAGATAAGGGTGTACCGGTATATCCCTCTAGCCTCCTACTCTATAGCTTCTCTAAACCCTATCATGAGGATACTTATTACAAAAAGTGAAAACAATTCTAATGGGTACCAAGAAAACAGGATGAGGGTTCAGTGCAAGACTATAGTAAGTGCTTCATAAATATGAAGCACTTACTATAGTATTGCACTGAACCCTCGACTGGATTTGTTATAGAGATTTTGAAATACTGTGTGTAAAAAGCCTTTATACACACCCTTATATAGACCCCTGAATAAGGAACTTTATACATTATACTTTCTAAACATGGTTATATCACACATACTTACTCATCTTGCTTAATTCATATCAGTTGTGGTGCTAAACATAAGGTATGACATTTACTTCACCATTGCTCTGTTTGAGCAGTTTCTAAGAAACCATCAAATCTACTGGTAAATGCCTTTTTCTTTCTTTTTTTTTTAACTGAAGCATGTCTGATGTCTGGATGTTATTTCTTTTTCAGGACAATATACTTCTTTTTCTGTTCCTATATAAAATAATTGTCCGATATTTGAAACAATTACCCCCCTGTCTCAAGGTCTATCTAATGCGGAAGCTGTCTTACTATCAAAAATACTTGATTGTTTACGACAGTTTTTGTTCCATGCAGACGTGTCTACATTAAAACTTCTCTGTTAATACCATTTTATTCTGAACAGTCGTGAAATAATTCAGATAAGGCAAAACAAACCATGTGAAGTGTTTGTCCCTGCAAATGATTCAAGAACTGCATTCATAAAATTCATGTTCAGGCCTGAACAAAAAGCGGCTGTTCATGAACATAAAGCTGTTCTTGAACATGTTCATGACATCTTGAACATGTTCATGCCTGTGAATATAAACATGAACATATTCTTGATGTCTATGAACATGTTCTTGAAGTTCATGAACATGTTCAAGAACAACTTTTGTGTTCATGAACAGGCATTTTAGGTTCATATCTGTTCATGTCCGCAGCTTTTAAACCCTACGCAGGATTTTAATGGTCCTGATTTCAATTATGAATAGTGAACAAAAGCTTAGAGGCAAACGCATGAGGTCAAATCAGTTCTCAAGCAAGTAACTATATATCCAAGTGCATTATGATGATACAATCAAAGATCACCTAGTGCCTATGTGCAATTCATGAAGGTATAAGTGCTTTTCCACTCAAATAAAACATAATAACACTCTAAAACAAAGGAAAGATCTCCAATTCACCTTACTCACAGCCTCTGTATAAGCATGAAAGTGAACTTAAAACATTGCTACAGTCAATATCATTTCAAATGACTATACCTCAAAGAATTGTCGTCTTTTCTTACATAATATCATTCCAAAGCATAAATGTACCTCTATTTTGTTTAAAATGATAAAGAAAAATTATGTTTTAATTATAAATATATTATGGTTCTGAAAGTATAAAGGGTAAAATTAGCTCATTTTGTGCCGAATGACATTACCGCAGAAACAGCGAGGGAAAACTGTTAACATTATCATGTGGTCAGGATCACATGGGTACAGATACACAATGTGAACAAACATTTCAATTTGCCAGAAAATTCTGTTAAACCATTCCTCACGATGCGGGTCCAAATTAAAAGCAACAGCAGACGATAAAAGGTGGTCAGTATTACATGGGTACAGATTCACAATGTGAAGATGCACAATATGCCAGGATCTTTTGTTCAACCATTCCTTATTGCTTATGTTTGTGCTGGTACAATTCAAAAGCAACAGCAGACTACATAAGATAACATGATGAAATACATATTTTTAACACATGAATTGTTTACAAAAAATAACGTTTGTCACAGTGGTTTCTTTAGATTTCAGTTATATAAGTAACAAAGTGAGATATCGGTAGATACCATGGAGTTTTCTTGGTGCTCATGAACTCTTTAAATACACTAAGTCTGTGAGTGCGTTTTGTCATGAACTCAATGAGTGCAACTTTGGTTGAAGACTATAATAAGCTTGTGCACTTTGTCATTGGTTCTTTAAGAATTTATCTTTGCACGTCATGAGCGCATTTTTCATAGAAGACAACCTAAATGTGTTTCGTCGTTTGCCCCACAAGGGCATTTTGTCATGAATTTTCTCAAATGAAGGCATTTTGCCATGGACACAATAAGCGCAATGTCCTTTTTTAAGACTACACCGGTGCACTTTGTCATTTGTCCTACAAAGCATTTTGTAATAAATTGTCACACGGGAATGCATTTTACCATGGACACTATATGTGCAGTTTTTGTTGAATATTTCACAAGTACTTTCACAAAAGCATCGAGCCTCCAAGAGCATTTTATCATGGACTTCCTCCAGTGACACAATCTTTGAAGATTCAATAATAGATATGCAGGAACTGCCTGGCCTGGGATGGTAAACTATTGTTTGATGATGCTCCGATAAAAAATAATTTACACAATATTCCACAAGGGGCTTTGTGACTGGTCCAATTTGATAGCAACCAAAATAAGTATAATAATGAAATGTATAGAAAAAAAAATGCACTGTTAGTCTGCTTTTAGATAGAAACCTTAATAATTGGCGTCTACTAATGCTTTCTAACCAGTCACAGAATCCTGTATGAAGGAATGAACTTAATTATTGCATTGAATGAACCAGATTAACTGAAATGATCACCGCTTAACCCTAAGAATGCTGGGCAATCTTCTAAAAAATATATTTTTGTGTTGCCTGCTTTCCAAATTCTTAAATATCTGCTTAATTTGATGAGGAAAGATACTCAGAGAAGCAAACAGGTTAGATCACAGGCCAGCCGCAAATTTACTTGGCGGCTGGCCTGATCTAAGCTGTTTGCATAAGGATGAAGTCGGTTCCAGCACTATAAGGGTTAATCTCAGGATATTCTCTGATTAAATGAAATGACCACCACCTAATCTCAGGATATTCCCTGGGACCAGTTTGACCAGACAGGACAAGACCCTGATTAATGTCCTTAGCTGACCAACAGACTGTCCTTAAATAACCCATAATATGTCTGGTCAATTGGCCAATTAGCTCATGTCTCTCATTCAGGGACCTCAACTGACCAGGGTCTAATCTATTTGCATGGGTGTCAGTGGTCACTCAGAAATTAATGTTTAACCAATTTGTTACCAATTGACTGTTGCTTGCAGAGCTTTCTCAATTGATTACTGGTACTGTTCATTATGTTTGTCATTTAGTTATTATTTCTATTTTGGACACTTTCGTATATATATTTGCCTAGATTTGAAGAAGGAATTGTGATCAACAGATCAGAAGATTAGCAGTTTGACTGTGAAATGGTAAATATGTTTAATCCTTTTTAAATAAAGTAATATTGTTATAATCATGATAATCAAAAATGAGGAAAATATTGATTTTAAAAATCATCCGAACAGTATATCTTTGATAAGTTGTCTACTATCTAAAATGTGTAATCATCTTGAATTAGTCTTTCAAAGACAAAATAAGAGGACTGTTTCATTAATTGACATTTCATTCCTTCTCCCAAACCTTATATTGTGGGTACTCACAAATAATTATTTTAGTGAGACATTAACAAGGAGAACCGATTTACCAGATTTTGAAATACAGGATGTATGACTCAACTTTATCAAATGACTGATAATGAGCAGTTCATCCTTTTGTAGAAGTGATTTCTTTAGATTTTTGAAGCAGTCACTTGTACAAGTGATGTATAATGGAGTAAAGGATTAACCTTTAGATTGATGGGTAATTTTCTAAAAAAAAAAATTGATTTTTGTGTCATCTGCTTTCCCATACCTTATATATCTGCTTCATTTTGATGAGTGTAAAATACTCAGAGTAGCAAACTGGTTGGATCACAGGCCAGCCGCTAATTTACTTGGTGGCTGGCCTGGATCTAACCTGTTTGCATAAGCATGAAGTCGGTTCCAGCACTATAAGGGTTAAACAGTGAATGGATTGTCTGGAAAACATAGTGGGAAAAGAAAAAAATTACTCGTGACAAGCAATTTTTCCACAATATTTTTTGCCCTTTCAGAGGATTGTTTTGCAATTTCATCACATTTTGAAATATCTTCTGCAAACTCTTTCAATTTAGGACAGTGTAAATTGGTAAAGGGTAGAAAAGCATACACATGATAGACTGATCAGGCATAATGGACCAATATTGACCGACCTATGATATTGACCAGGTCCAGTTTAGACATAAGTAATTGTTTCCGAGGCAGACATTTTATAGGGATAATTTGGCCGTAAACACTAACAAATGGCCGTTGGTCTGAATTTACCACTGGACATGTGTCAAAGGGGACCATACTAATAGATAAAGTTCTTGCTTTTAGCCTATGCCTTAACACGCTCCTCTCTAAAAGATTTTTTGGACCAGTCCAAATTGAAAGCAAATGCAGACGACATATATAAGGTATAGAAAAAATTAGTAAGATGAAGAGTAAAAAGCAATGTCACAAATGAAAAATTGTAGATAGCTTTGTCACAACAGGACATTTTTCAAAAGCATTGTCATAAAAGGAGAAAACTGTTTAAATTGAACAATTTCTTCAATTGAGACCAATGTTTCTTGAGAACACAAGGAGTAGACTAACCAAGAACACAAGAAGTATCTAGCAAAGAATTAATTAATTGATCAGATTGCAGTTTTTAATTTATTGTCAACAATATCTCAGTTATATGAGCCAGCCAAGGCATGTATCAATGCTCAAGGAGCAACCTCCTCATCAAAACGTCATATTTTTCAAACACTAACTGCTTTATCTCATGAACAATTTTTTCAGTTTTGATATACTAATATTGATTGAAAGTATATTACAAAGTATCTGCAAGGCACATCTTTGTTTACTGAGGGTTCAATGCAAGACTACATTGTAAAAGCTCTACAACCATGGAGCTCTAACTATAGTATCGCACCGAAGGATTCTGTGTGGCACAGTTGTTCAGTTGGCAGTCTTAGATGTCGGGGGTCTTGAATACAATCCCCACCGGCAACTCTGATTTCATGAGGGTGTAAATTGGCGGCTGACCTGGATCTAACCTGTTTGCATAAGCATGAAGTTAGTTCCAGCACTAGGGTTTAGCCATTCGGCTGGAATGCCATATTGTGGTATGTGCAGATGGTCATGTTCCATGCATTTGAACCTTTTCTTGGACACCTTATCCGGCCTTATATGACTTTACAGACCTTAGTCCACTATACCTCACTCTGATGAATCATCTGCAAAATGACTTAGAACCTTGCAAAAGGTGGAATGGGTTAACTTTAAAGCTTTTGACAATCTTTTCTGGCCGCAATAGTTTAGCAGCACTGGTCAAAGTTCAGGCACTGATGAAGTTGTTTGTTTTTGCATTGAAGAGCTTCAAATTCTTTTCAAGCCAAATTGGCCCATGGTGCAAACAATCAGGGATCAATTTCCTAAAATGATTTTACCAAACAAATACCATAAGTGAATTTCTCTTTATTAAAAATGACCCACCCATCAGCCAAATTCTGTAGATAGTTTTGAAGGCATAGCTCTCCACAGTAGTGTCCACATGTCAACGTATGTTAGATAGGAATCGATGGACTAAGTCAAGAGTCAGTCAAAAGCAGGTTTCGATTGTAATGTCTGTCCTGGTATCTCTGGCAGCAGGTGGGCGCAGGTAGTGTCTAGGTCAAAACAGAGGTCATTATTTGTGAAAGTCCATTTAAAAATTACTCCATTTTGAATTTCCTTCTTTATTTATTTTGTGGGACTAAATTCGATGGAAGTGAAAAGCTTGAATGATACACTGGGATCTTTAGACTTGAAATTGAACAATAGATTGATAAAAATAAGTGACAAAAGGAGGAATTGTTCAAAACGAAAATTTTCTCTTTTTCTTAATTATATGTTTAGAGAGTTTTCACTGCAAGAGGCACTTGAATCACTTGATGGAGGAATGAGACAATACTTTTGTGTCATTTAGGAATTTGTGACTGATCAAAATTGAAAACAGCAGCAGAAGACAAACAAGACAAAAATGCAATCTGTGTTGAATCTTATAAATGGATAAATTGCTCTAGAGGGGGCAATTCATCCTTTGGTCACATTTGTTTTTAAGGTAATATGCAGCAGATGCAGTAAAGATAGGTATAAAATGGAGTAAGGGTTTAACCCTTTTTGTGTCATCTGCTTTCCAAAACCTCAAATATCTGCTTAATTTTGATGAGGAATGATACTCAGAATAGCAAACAGGTTAGATCACATGCCAGCCGCCAATTTATTTGGTGGCTGGCCTGGATCTAACCTGTTTGCATAAGAATGAAGTCAGTTCCAGCACTATAAGGGTTTAATCAATATATGGACTTCCCAATGGCATGTCCAACATAATAAATAGTCTGTCCTATCACAACCTGGAACATGCCCTTGCAAAGTGATAGGTCACATGAACATGTTTATCTTTCATGAAGCTTTCCCCTGCCAAAGATTCAAGAATGTTCATGATCATTAAATAGTTGTTCATGAAACCCAGAACTTGTTAACAAATTTCAAGAACTAGTTCATGAACATTAAGTATATGTTCATGAACCTGTTGTTGATGTTCATGAAAATGTTCTTGAAAATCATGAACAAGTTAAGGAAACCTTTGTGTTTATGAATGGATACTCATTAAGTTCATGGATTATTTCTCGAATCTTTCACAGGGGTTTTCTTTTTTTTCTTCTTTTTTAGACATTTTTTTGTTTAAAATCAAATATGAAACGAGGTCTAACAACTTACATCAATTACAATCACGTGTACTTCAGGGTACCGTTTTACTAAACAGTTTACGCTTAAGATTTGCGGAAGTCTTAAACAACAATTCCTCTTATTTCAATATTGGGCGAAGCAATATTGTAAAGTAACACATCATTGGAATCGTCTCTCCGAGACGCTTCCAATGACATGTTACATTGCAATATGGTACTTTCATTGAAGATACTATCCATGTGTATCAATTATGACTGACGCAAATGTTTTCCGTTGGTTGTTTAATAAAACGGTACTCAGGAGTCAAACCAATGACCCTCATGTCCAGAGGCCTAACACTCTAGCCAAGGACCACTGCTTCTAAAGCGTTACTAAATCTTTGATTTGCAAGAGGTGGTCTTGAAATTTGTACTTTCAAGACAAGATGTACCAGCAAGATTCAACAATATTGAATTATATACATTTGTTTTCATTAGTCAGACTACAAATTGTTCAAGGTAGAAAGTTTCATTAATTCTTTGATTCTAATAAATTGCCTTGGACAAAAACAAAATTAGTAATCCAAGTGACCAAAGTTTTGATGTCCTTTGCTAAAATATATTGGAGAAATTGCTCGTTACGAGCAATTTTTTTTTTCTTTTCCCACAATATTTTCTACTCTATCAGAGTATTACTTTCCAATTTCATCACATTTTGAAATGTCATCTGCAAACTCTTTCAATTTGGGAAAGTCGAAAATTTGGCATATTGTAACAGTGTTAAGCAGACTGGCACCTCATGGAAATGTCCCATTTTGAAGGCCACCTTTCTGCCCTCTTTCAATCAACCTTGCAGTCTGACGTTATGTAATAGATTACATAGGTAAGACCACTTTAACTTTCACCTTTAGCCCTTTTCTCCTTTAGTGATGTTTGACAATATCAAAGGCCTTGAAACCAGGAGAATTACAACATTTGAAAACATTGTGACAAAAGAAGGATTTGCTCAATATGAGCAAATCCTCCTTCTGTCACAATGTTTTCAAAGTAAGTTTAATTTATACAATTAATGCAACTAACTGTTAAAGGATACTTTACTTTGTTCACTTTCGTAATTGCTATAATATCTACATGCAGACTAATGTAAAAAGTTACGGGGCCCCTACATTTGGCTAACCCTGCAACAGCGCCATGTCTGGACACATGCAGACCAACCAGTGGGAACCTTACCAAATGTCTCGGGGTCAAGATAAAATGGAGCAAGAGCTATAGCACTAAGAATACTGGGAAATTTTGAAAAAAGAGATTTTTGTGTTGTCTGCTTTCCAAAAACCTTAAAAACCTGCACGATTTTGATGAGGAAAGACACTCAGAGTAGTCAGGCATCTTTATATAACTGACAAACTGTTGATGCGATGTAGAACCCATCACTAACCCTTATAGTGCTGCTGGAACCAACTTCATGCTTATGCAAACAGGTTGGATCTAAGCCAGCCGTCAAGTAAATTGGCAGCTGGCCTGTGATCAAACCTGTTTGCCACTTTGAGTATCTTTCCTTATCAGAATAAAGCAGATATATAAGGTTTTGGAAAGCAGATGACACAAAAATCTATTTATAGAGAATTACCAAGCATTCTAAGGATTAAGGTCATTTTGAGTATTCCATGATAATACTTCAGTCCTTCTTGGTATACATAGGACTTGGCCAAAACTATTCATTTCAGCCCCTGACCAGTGTATACCTAGTTTGACCGAAGTTTTCTGTTGAAAGAAAAGTTTTAAAAAGGCGAATTATGGGTATTCTACCTTAATTGATCCACATTTTGTGCAAGTACTGGTTATGTATCAATGAAGCAGAGTCAAGAATGATTCATACAACATGCAAGGCTGCTCTACAATGCATTAAATGTAAGATGAATAAGTTAAGGTTAAGGTCGTTTTGAGTATTGCATGGAAGTAGAGTATCCGTCTGATAGTGCTGAGACATTAGTGTGAAAGCATTTACTGGTCAGCCTGTCAGATCACACACTCCCTGATAGCATGTGGCCATGCTCTATTGATTTGTAGATTTGTGTTCAGACAAATTATACCTATCACACAATGTTTGACCAAACTGTGGATCAATTTGTTTGTTTGTTTGTTTCTTAGTGAGGGTTTTACATTTTTTTCAACAGTATTTCAGTTATATTACAATAGCCAGTTCATAATGATGGAGTATGTAGCTAGACCCTGTTCTATCACTCAATGTTTGACCAAACTGTTGTTTCAATGTGTTTGTTTGTTTCTTATCGAGTGTTTTATGTTGTTTTCAATAGTATTTTAGTTATATTACAATAGCCAGTTCATAATGATGGTGTACATAGCCTAAGACCCTGCAAATAAAGACTGGTCAAGTCAGATAAAACCGTCGACATTCTGTATGTCAATCATTGTACTATCTCCTTTCCTTCTGTGAATTCAGATCAACATGAATATACTGTAATCTGGGATAACATTCTTCCTTCTTATTTTCCTGAGACAGAAACAGCTAAGAGTTAACCTATAAAGCACAAACCAACTAGAAAGGGAAAGAGTTTATAACCTGGCTTACATGTATGTGACTTGTACCAGCTGTTGAAAATGACCAAACAGTCGATTCTAGGAAAAACATCCCTAAACAAATATGTACATTTCCCCTGGAGAGGATAGTGTTTGTGCATAATTTGGTGGTCTTTAAAGGAATTGTGCATATAAGGGTCTTTTACCAGTATTTCTAAAAGTAATAAAAAATGAATAAAAAAATATAAATAACATAGCATTCTCTTATGACGTCATGTCTGTTGTTTCTATTTGAATTCTGATGAAGGTATAACCCAAAACGATGAAATATAATGATGTGACAGAAAAGATGTTATTTTTTCAAAAAAATAAAAAAATGAAAATATTAAATATTTTCTTTTTTTGTGAGTACTCATTAGAATTGTCTCATTGAGGCCATTCTAATAAGTACCCACAATAAAGAGTTTAGAAAAGCAATAGAGGAGTAAGCTAGACGAACATGCTACATATCTGATCTTCGCCTCTGCGATTATTGATGGGTCATTATGGTCATACGCAGAAAGCCATCTGATACTTGATGTAAGTGATATTGTCCACTGTGCATTCTGATATGATCTCCATACCAGTAATGGACAAGGTCTGCCGAGTGCAATAGGGAAATAAGTGTAATTGTATCGCCATTGTTACCAATCTGGGACCCTATATGAACCATGAACCAGAACTTACTGATCCACTTTACCCAGGAACTCTTGATTATGTGTTATATAACCTGTCTGCAGCAGAAGATAATATACACTTGCAAAGAAGGAAAAAAATGCTCAAAATAAGCATGTTTCTATTTTGTTATATATGGGTTTTACATCACATCAACATTATTTCAGTTATGTAGCGATGCCCGACTCTTAATGATGGTCCGGAAGACCCCATACTCAACTACCCATAAGGGCTGGTCAAGGCGGGTAGAACCATCGGCATTCCGTAAGTCAGTCGGGAGACTGCCTCTCATGAAAATCCATATCCCTCTCAGGATTTGAACCCACGCGGAGAGGGGCCATGTGATTTCAAGTTCTGTACTCTAACCACTAGGCCACGGAGGCCCCTTCTATTTTGTTACTGTGGTCTCTTCAACAAAGTCACACAAAGAAATGAATTTTTCATACCTAATGAGCCTTGCCTAGCTGTTTCAGTCCATTTGGAAGAGTGACTAATGCAAATATGAGAGAATGCATTAGGTCAATGACAGGAATGATTTCAACAAAAGTTTTGACTATTTACAATGAATTACTGGAACCATTAAACTCTTTCTTGCTTTGATAGATATAAAGTGTTCATATGAGCATTCCTCCTCCTAAACCCTACATAGTGGAAGAACACCTCCTTTGTGTGTGTGTGAGAGGGGGGGGGATGGGGGGGGGAGGGGTTTCAACACAGTGTCATCAATTTTCTTTATACCACAGCATTCGTGAGATTCTTCAGTTCAAGGCTGGGGCTAGTCGAAATGAAAAGAAGTGTATTGCCAATGATAACTCCAACAAAACCATGATGTTGTATGGACTCAAACCCCGGACCCCAACTTTTGAGTCTGCCACCTTAACCACTGGGTCATGCAGGTCCGACGAAATGCTTTCCTAGTTTTGTATCACTTCCAAATAGTGAATCAGCACAACTTTATTTGACCAGATTTCTTAATTATTGTAAAAAAAAAGGGTTCTTATAAGCAAATTATCAGCAAATTCTCATATTTCCACCAATAATTTCTAAACCTACAAAAAATCATCACTTTGTAAAGAGTGGGAATATCATGTCACAGTGAAGCTGGGAACCAAAGGGTGTACCAGCACTACTTTATTTGACCAGATGGACAAACAAATTGAATGAGCTCTCCGCCAATGGCTGTATGGACAAACATATCAATAATATTAATATTGCTTTCACTGCCTCGCAGGGACACAATGATAAAATGCTGGCCGCGGGAATAACTTTCATTTTCTGGCTGATTGTTCGCCTAGGGAATCTGGGGGAAAAATGGAGACATAATTAATAATAAGTTGGTCAGTGTAAACATCGGATAAAGTGCCTCTATACTCATTAGTTTCTGAATCAATACAGTGAACCCTCGTTTATCCGAACACGTCCGTTCCCAACAAAATGTCCGGTTTACCGAATCATCCGGACTAATGAAGCAGAGCATGTTCTAATTCACATTAAGACATAAACGGTCTGTATAAGCGGTGTATAGTTATAACCCTTTAGCAAACGCCAAATTGTCGACCGTCCCTAATTGAAAGAGTTTGCAGAAGACATATCAAAACGTGATGAAATTCAAAGATAATCTTCTGATATGGCAGAAAACATTGTGGGAAAAGGAGAAATTGCTCGTCACGAGCAATTTCTCCTTTACCCACAATGTTTTCAAAAGTCGTCTGCAATAAACTGGTCCAATAATTCCGTTCCCTTACAATTTTGTTCGGATTGCGAGACATCCGGATAATCGGTGTCCGGACAAACGAGGGTTCACTGTAATCCGTCCTGTCGTTGTAACTCTATAGACCTAACATGGGGGAAAGTCTAAATGAAAGATGAACATGGTCTTATGGAATAATATCTTGCATTAATACCATGAGTACAAGATGTGTTCCTTTTATTCTCCATAATCCTTTGTTTAATTTGCAGATGAGATGTATCTTTATAATGATGGATTGAATTCTTCTTCATCATCAACATTTTACCTTACAAACCAATGGCTAAGAACAAAAGCACTTCTATTTACCACCATCATCAATTAACCAATAACTTCATTATACCTCACTTTGCCTTATTCTTTGCACAATATTTTAGAAACAAAGTTTTAGACAAATATTTTTTTGTGCCTTACTGACTAAGTCTCGATTTTGTTATTTGTTTGCCAGAAAATGGATATACAACCAAACAAAGCCCATCCCTTATCATGAAGGCTCTGTTATGTATGGAAACACAAGGTCAAGGTTGTAAACATTAACACCAACCAATCAAAATCCACCAAATTTGACAGGCGGGATTACCAGCTTCCAAGAAATCATCCAAAAGGACAAGATATTGCCCAAAAGGACATTTGTTATGGCCATTGTATGATCCCTTATCAACTCAGTAGAATGAATCCATTTTAAAGCAGTGACTGACAACCAAAGAGACTTGTTAAAGAATAGGTGCTAGACCACAGTAAACTGAGCTGTTTAAATGAAAAGATATATCAGTCTTGCTGGAACTTGCAAAAATGATGCTATCACTTTTTTTAGGCAATCAAGCGCCTAGTTAACAATGACTCACTTTGAGGCAGCTTCAGTTGACAAGATTCAAAAGAAACCATTGTGACAAAAGAAGAAAAATACAATTTTTTATGCAATTTGATTGTCATCTACAGTTTCTTTCATTTCTGACAAGTCACATATTCCATTGGCAGGGCAAGGTTTTATATTTTTTGTCTAATCCCTTCCCATAATGGTTGAAAGTCAGTCCAATTCTCTTCCAATTCTATGACAAATGATCAGTGTTTACGATGCCGGACAATGAATCCTAGACCCTTAGTATCAATCCCCATTAATACTCCCTTTAATGCTTGAATGGGTAAACTGTGAGTTTGACATTCAGCATAACCCTCCTTAGATATTATCTTGTAGGATAGAATTATGAAGTAATGTCTTAAATAGAACTTAAATCATTGACCAACTCCTGCCAAAAATACACCCTAACATATCTAAAATATTTGGGCAGAAAACCTCTGTTTTCCTCCATTTTCATCTTCTTAGTAACATTATGCCTTTCCTGGAATTCCTAACTGCATGGCCATTGGCTCTGAAGGGTATTACCAAAAGACATTCCCAACAAGCCAGTGTCAACAGTAAGGCTCAAACCACGGACCACTGAGTAAGAATTCCACCATTTAATCCTTTTAACAAACATTAACAAAATTAAACGACTTTGTTGCAGACCACTCTAAAAAACATTGTGGGAAAACAGAAATTTCTCGTAAAAGGGCAATTTTTCCTTTTCCTTCAATGTTTTCTGCCCTATCATAAGATTATTTTCCAATTTCATCACATTTTGAAAAGTTGTCTGCAAACTCTTTCAATTTGGGGACAAAAAAATTTGGCGTTTGGAAAATGGTCAAGCCAAACAGGCTTGAGAATCTAAGAAAGCAACATCCATCTCGTCAAAAGTCGTCTGCTCAATGGGCGGGAAAGAATGACAGAAAACAGTTAATACTTGGTTGACAAGTTTTGTTTAGGCCGGACCCCTTGCGGTCATTTGGTGTCCAGTCCAGTTTTAAATGGTCATTATTCAGCCCAGTCAATTTCCCTCAGAGAAAGTATTCATTTCTAACGGCAAAATGACCCTCAATTTATCGGTTTTCTGGGGTGCGCTGAAATTTCCGTAAACCTTGACCATTTACTTTTCCCCGTATTTTCATTGTGTATGAATTAATTACATTTCTACAGCCCCGAAAAAAGAACATGTCAAGTTTACGAGGGGGAACAAAATGTCCAGCGGAGCATTGATTTCTTGTCCGCCCTAATGGATGAATATCGGTGAACGGAGAGAGTGAAAGGTTTTATTATTTCATGAAATTCAAATGACCACTTCGGACAATAAGGTCAGTGCTAAACCCATGGTTAAGAATTCAATATTGTTCATGTTATTTTGACACCACAGCAGCTTAGATTTATGTCAGCCACGGCATTTACAGTCGGGGCTAACAACTCTTTCCTGAATTTTGTCCCAAATTGACAGAGATTGCGGACAACTTTAGGAACGAGAAAAATTGAAAGAGTTAAAAGAAATAGGTTTGAATTATTGTTTTAAAAGGAGTAATTGATCACATACAACATAACTTTTTTTTGAAGAGATTGATTTCTAAAGGTCTATGGTAACCTTGGAGCAGATTTTGATTTTTCGATTTTAACTCTAGCACTAAGTTTCACAGGCACAAACTTTAAAATGAGCATGTTGGTTTAAGACCTCTGACAATATTGTCAGAAAGGCAGAATCATCTTGTAATTAACACCTCCTTTTCTCCGCAATACATCAATGATTTCCCAGTTGTCAAACAACAGAGGTAAACCTTTCCTTATGCAAAAAGAAGATCTGATTCAAACATGATCAATTTTAGAATACTGCATGGTCAAGCATACTAGCAAGGTAAAGATAAGTTGTTATGGATCAACCTTCCAAAAGCAGAAAAGTCCAGGTTCAATTTCATTACATGGGAATGAACGCGGTGTCAACAATTTTTCTGAATTCACTAATACTAGGCTAAACCTCTAAGAGTCCTGCCAAAGAACACTCCCATGAAACAAGAGGTATTAGTGGAACTCGAACCTGGAATCAAGTTCTAAAGCCGTCACTTTAGCGACTGGGCCATGGATGACCCCTGCATTGTTGAAACATTGAAAGAAAGTCATAACACTAATGTAACAAACTTCTTTTTTCAACAATTAATAATTTTCCAGTTGCCACATTTTTAAATGGTCCCCCATTACAATGCCTGGTCAAGCGAGCGGTCAAACTAAGTCATAATATATCAATTTTCCCACAAACAAACACACAGTCAGGCCAGGTGAGGGAAGTCAGGTGACCAATAGGCTGACCGATGACCACTGCTTCATCAGCTTTCTAAAGAAATATGGATTTATTAATCATATTAACGACCAATCCTCCATTGGCTTTGGTGCACATGGTTTAACCCTTATCATGCTGGATCCATCTTCATGCTTATGCATGGTTTAACCTTTACAGTGCTGGAACCAACTTCATGCAAATGCAAACAGGTTAGATCCAGGCCAGCCGCCAAGTAAATTGGCGGCTGGCCTGTGATCTAACCTGTTTGCTGCTCTGAGTACCTTTCCTCCACTAAATTAAGCAAATATTTAAGGTTTTGGAAAGCAGACCACACAAAAATGCATTTTTAGAATATTACCCAGCATTCTAAGGGTTAAGAGCCAATATTTATGCGGGTAGCGCGTATAGACCTTTTTACTTCAAATGGGGTTATCATGACAGGTCTAATTTGTAATCAGTTAGCAGACGCCAATTTAACAGTATTGAATCAAAAATACCTGTGATTTTGGGTAGAAGTCATTGAGATAAAAGGAAAAAATTGCTCATCATGGCTTATTATTCCTTTCTCCATAGTTGTTTCACTAAAATTTCTTGGTTGTGAGTCTCAATATGCTCATGGATACATTTCATCTGTAAATAATCTTTAGCCATGGCTTGCATTGGATGATAACCTTTAAACTGTTATGCCAGTATGATATTCATCTCTTTTTCATGTGTACCACTGCATTTAATAATTTTGAGAAGATTTGAAAGCAATGCAACATCAAGGTAACTTAGTAGCAGTTATGATTTCCTAACTTATTCATGAACGTCATGAACTTTAATTGGCCATTCATGAACACAAAACTTTTTCATGAAATTCAAGAACAGGTTCATGCACATCAAGTGCAAGTTCATGAATATAATCATGAACCTGTTCTTGTTGTTCATGATCTTGAATTTCATGAACAAGTTAAGAACAGATTTGTTTTCATGAATGTCCATCTAACATTCATAAATTGGACATTCCAACACTAATTTATCTATTAGATGTATGGTGTTGTCATTGATTAATTAAATCAAATAACAAAGTTGGACCATTCGAAATGATGGTCGATCATGATGCTGCTGCAAAAATTAGGTTATAGACGATGATAAGGATAAATCAGTTGGAACACAATGATGATGATGATGATGATGATGATGATGATGATGATGATGATGATGACAGGGAGGAGGATAATAATAACAATAATAATGATGATGATGATGATAGGGAGGAGGATAATAATAACAATAATAATGATGATGATGATGATGACAGGGAGGAGGATAATAATAACAATAATAATGATGATGATGATGATGATGATGATGATGATGATAGGGAGGAGGATAATAATAACAATAATAATGATGATGATGATGATAATAATAAGAAGGAGAATAATTACAATGATAATAATGAGGAGGAGGAAAAGGAGGAGGAGGAAGATAATAATGGGTAAAATAGTGATGATATAAATGAGGATAATGCTTATGATGATAATGATTGCAAAGATAATGATGATGAAAAATAGGAGGATGAGTATGATGATGATGATGATGATAATAAGCTAATTAAAGGAGCTGCTAGTTGCCAACAGAATCATTTGGGCCATAAAACTTCTTTTAATGTTTGGGGAAGGTATAGAAGAGGAAAGTTGGTTTAATATCCCCAGATGCAATGAAGATTATCTAAAGGAGAGAAAAAAGAGAAAGATGAAAAACAAGTCACACAAAAAGGCACCATAATCAAACAAAGTAAAACCCTTTCCTTCAGTACACATTTAATATCCTTAACGAATCTCTGGAATGGTGATTTGTGACAGCAATTATTTACTATCAGATTTTCTAACTAAATCATTATCTAGTGGAAACTTATTTTGAGGGACAATGCTTTCTTAACCTGCTAAGAAATACATAAATATCTATAAATCAAATTTATGAACTGAACACAAAAGAGAAAAGAGGAGTAAGGAATATGAAGACTTTTGTGGACTCGTAAAAATTCTATTTTTGGGATGAATTTAATTACATTTGAAATGTTCGTAAACTGCAATCAAAAAGGAACGCAGACAGTCATAATATGATCCTCGGTCATTCTTCGATGATTTCAAGCGCTTTTTATACCTTTTACACATGTTGAATTGAATTTGTGTTAGCCAAATCCGTTTTTCAATTAATCTTTCTCTTTTCCTTAATGATAAATTTCCCGGTGGCAGGTCTAGTAAATCCTCACCATTGCACTGAACAAATCAATTTGTAAGTTGATATAAGCATATTCTTTGAAGAAATAAAACTTTTCTTTCATCATAAGTTTTAAAAGAATTGTTAGACTTTAGAATGGTCCAAATTGAAAGCAAAAGCAAAAGACATAGATAAATCTCACAAGCAATTTCTTCTTTTGCCACATTGCTTTTTCAATCTATTCACATATCAAAACAGCAGAACTGACAGGTTTTTCCACATGTTTACGAAGACTTTCTAAAGTCGTCTGCTTCAAGTAAAAATACATGTCGCCTGTAGGTGGTAAAGCGTTAACACGTAAAGAAGTGGGGTATACTCCATAAAACATGCATAAATCACAATAGTTATCAAAACTCCTCATGCAACAAATGTACAAAATCTTAACCCTTTCCCAAACGACAAATTTTCGACTGTCCCAAATTGAAAGAGTTTGCAGACAACATTTCACAATGTGATGAAATTGGAAAATAATCTTCTGATAGGGCAAGAAACATTGTGGGAAAAGGAGAAATTGCTCCATACAAGCAATTTCTTCCTTTCCCACAATGATTTCCAGAGTCGTCTGAAACAAACTGGTAAAATGTTTTATTGTTTGGTAATGGGTTAAATGGTAAAAGTTAATCACAGGATGAGTTTTCCCACCCATTTTTATGGGCAACTTTTATAGGTTGACAAAATCACATAAGACAGAGCAATTGCGAAGGTATTAGGAGATTATGTCACAATCCAGTAATTAAACCATGTTAATATTAATATTTTATTAATCTCAAATCTTGATAGGCTTTTAGTGGTTGTATTTAAGGTGAAATGGCAGATGCTGAATCTATTAGTGATTCGTTATGATTCAATAATGTACTCTTCAAACTAAAACCTTTAATGCATCTGAAGCAAATTCAAGGCAACATTGCCAAAAAAGAATAATTTGCTTGTGAGATTATCAACTTCATTCACGCAGTAGCTCATATCTATATATGAATTAGTACTCTAAGAGTTAGTTTATGATTGATTTATAAATGCAATTTGCCAATTTGTTTCTTTTATTGTTTCATTGTTCATTGCTTATCTTCCCCCTTTCTTGTGGTTACTCATAATTAAAACTTGTCTCATTGAGACAATTCTCATGAATACCCACATCAGAGGATTTGTCCAGTATTTATTCATGAAAAAAGACACTTTAAAAGTATGATTATTCAGGATTTTATTGAGGTTTATCACAGTTTCAACAGTATTTCAGCCACATTACTACAATCACAACACTAATGCAGTATCATGGCATTTCCTCTCCAGTACTGCATAATATTCGTCCTTAGTCATTGACTGATTTCCAGCATGGACATAATTGACCAATGGTGAGAGACGATTTTATCATATCATATTGAGCTGGGTCGTAAACTCTGACCTGCAAGTACTGGTTCCAGACAAATATTAATAACAAAGAGAAATGCTTTTTAACCCTTTACCATACGCCAAATTTTCAACTGTCCCTAAGTGAAAGAGTTTACAGACAACATTTTAAAATGGGATGAAATTGGAAAATAATCTTCTGATAGGGCATGAAACATTGAGGGAAAAGGAGAAATTGCTCATCAAGAGCAATTTCTCCTTTCCCCACAATGTTTTCCAGAGTCGTCTGCAACAAACTGGTCAAATTGTCATTATTGTTTGGTAATGGGTTAAGAGCAGTCTTTTATATCATCAAAATTACTTATTCAATCTCCCAACCCTGCCGGTTTTTCAAAACAACTCAATGTAAGGAAAAAAGGTTACAAGAAGGGATAAAGTATGTATACATAATAAGGAGGACGAATTATCACAACTTCCCCCATGACTGCCCATGCAACACACTATTTTTCCCCCTAAGGTGCCCCTCTGGAGATTTTGACACGTGACCCGACAAGGGCAGCGTAATATATGTCTCGATCGATATGCTCGACGAGCTATTCAGGCCTACTAATGTACGTAAACATGTACACATGCATGTAAATTTACAGTGGCCAGTTGTAACCCTTTCCATTCTTTACACAGACTACTTCTACAATAGACAAGCCTGCAGCAGACGGCAGGTTTTGAAAAATACTGTAAACAATTGAAAAATACTGTATTAATGGTAGCATCTTGTCATTACTTTCCTCTTTCAGTCAACTTCAGTTTTAAGATGTTAATTTTTTTTCCAATATGGTTTAAAGCACTGTCAACAGATTTTCTGATATATTCTAGTTGTCATTGGATTCTTCAGTACTAATTTTGATGACAAAAGATACTAAGAGTAGCAAACAGGTTAGATCACAGGCCAGCCGCCAATTTACTTGGTGGCTGGCCTGGATCAAACCTGTTGGTGTAAGCATGAAGTGGGTTCCAGCACTAGAAGGGTTAAATGCTGCATTTCCTACCATTCTTGATATCATTGGGAGTGTTAGCAGCACAAGCAAAATACTCAAAACAATCAAGATATTTTAGTTACCCTCACTAAGGAAAAGACTTGAAAGAAAAAATAATGACAGAAAACTCTGTGAATCTAAATGAAATGGGACTGGACTTCACAATGAAACATTTTGTAAGAAAAAAAGAGCAAAATTACAAACACCCTTATCAGTTTCAATTTTTTTGTCAAATTTTTGTAGTCAGACCTCATTGTAGTGACAAGTTTAAGAAAAGGTTGTCAACAATCATGGGAAACAAGAGTTATTTCCCTTAATACAATAAAACATCTCATTTCCGTCAGCTTTTTACCTACTTTATTAAAAGGCCTTAATATCATTGCTGAATAAGTTTGGTCAGACATTTGAGACCATTTACAGTTTTTACTTTGGGCTATCTAATTTGTTTTTCTGATTGAACATTCTGTTTTATGAATCTTTTGTTGAAAAACACCGTGGAAATTTGCTCCAAAAAGATTTCTTTTTTACTTTTCATTGTGTGTAGTAGATTTTAAGAATACACTATCTTTAAATATGTGGTTTGTCAATATGATTATAAATGTGATGTTAGTGTTGACTGGACAAAGCTTTGGTTTATATGGTATCTGTTAGTGGTGAACATAGGAAAAGAATGATATCAGTTATGTGTTCATGAACAGCCATTCGTTGTTCATGTCTGTGCATGAACACAGTTTTAAATCCTACAAAGGGGAATTATTGGCTAAAATAGAAAATCTATCTACCCATATTAACTATTGGAAAATTGGATTTAATCAAAATAAAAAGCTTAATTCAGACCCTAGACCAGACAAACAAATGGATTTGAACTAGGTCATACATTTTTTTGTCTTTTATTGACCTACCTGAAAAAGTGGTCTAGAAAAGAGAGCATATATAAAAAAAAAATCTTAATTCATTGGCAATCATTAGATCATAAAATAGAATTGCCTCAACCAGATGATTCCCATGAGTACAAACAGTTTAAGGTTTAGTGAGGGAATAAGAAAAAAAGCTAGAGATACATCAGTCTGATGAATGTACTTTTTGGTTCAGTTTAAAGAAAAAGATTCGTTCAGTCATTGTGAAGGAGGTTAATGACATTTTGAATCACAAAGAGAACAGATGAAAAATATCACTTAAGATATCATCGATGGATTGGGTTATATATATAGGTATTGCAGAGGTTTCATTAAGGGCGGAGGGCTGGGGATTTCCGCAGGCTACTTTGACCAGAAACCCTGAATGCTTTGCTCAGTTTTATGATAAATTTACCTATAAAGTTCCCCCATATGATATCCCCTGCCTGCTTTCACAGATCACCCCACGCTACAAATATTAATAAACCCCTGTATATCGGTACATTTTCATGATAGTTGGCGAAATGATTCTTGCTCACAGAAACTATGAATTACCAGAAGGACAAACAAGGATCTAACCCAAGGATCCAACCAAGGTGGTCTGTTCAATATGCCAATCTCTACCAGCATGCCTTCCTTCCAATGCTTCTTTTCATTACAAAGGTTAACGTGTTCAGTCTATCACAAAATATGCCCTTTCTTGAATCTGGATCAAATCTTAAACCCCCTCCCTCCATTTATTCTTCAGACAGATGACATTGACATCCTTCTGAATGCAACAGTGCTTGAAAACATTGTGACAAAATGAGAATTTGCTCATGATGAGCAAATTCTCATTTTGTCACAATGTTTTCTATGTTTCATTAATCAATAAGTCCTTCCCTTGAGAAAATTTCAATCAATCCTTATAATTGTTACAAAAGGTCGTCTACTGAAAATTAATTCATTGAGGAAAAAGGGTCAAGTGTCAGGCTATTGACCTTCACTGGCGGCCCACTTTAACCCATTACCAAATAATAACAACATTTGACCAGTCTGTTGCAGACGACTCTAAAAAATATTGTGGAAAATGGAGAAATAGCTTGTCAAGAGCAATTTCTACTTTGCTCTCTTGACGAGCAATTTTTCCTTTACCCACAATGTGTTGTCGGTCCTAATGATTTTTCAATTGCATCACATTTTGAAATGTCGTCTGCAAACCCTTTCAATTCGGGACAGTCAAAAATTTGGCGCTGGGTAAAGTGTTAACTCAAATTATATTTCAACAAAGTCAAGGTTATCAACTTCAATTACAGTTTGAAAATTATATTTTTTTTCTCCAAAATTTGCGATAGGACAATAGATATAATACATGCAATAGGATGTTCAGTTGTTGACTGTTTCCGTATGACAAGGATTTAAAAGAAGCCAACAATTGAAATTATTATGATCTAATTATGAAGGACATGGGTCCGAGGGTACAGCGTTGGCCTCTAGAAATGAGGGTTCTTCGTCCAATCCCTGTAAGTACAGTCAAACTTCCGTTAAGAGGCCAGCCTATGGGACAGTGTAAATTGGCTGTTTAAGACAGGTTGGCTGCTTAACACAAATTGATGTACACTATAAAGCTAACAATGGAACTTTCTGTAGTGGCTGTTTAAGGCAGGTTGGCTGCTTAAAAGGTTGGCTTCTTAACACAAGTTAGACTGTAGTATTGTCCACTATTCATGAACCCAAATTCAGCACAAGTACTGGTTGTGTACCCAGGTAGCCTTATTGAGAGTCATTAAGAACATGTTTCACAAAAGATGCAAGATAAAATGTTTAAACTAAAATATGTTAACAAATTGGAACATACGTCAATGACAAGATGTTTAACTGATCATCAAACCTTGAATAAATACATTGTGATCAATGAAGAATGTGTGCTTATTTTTACCTAGTTTCACAAAGAACAATTTGAGGTTTCAATGCAATACTATAGTAAGTGCTTCATGATTGTGAAGCACTAACTATAGTCTTGCATTGAACCCTCAAATTGTTATGCTTTCAATAAAGATCAGAAATAAAACCTGACATGGGGGAATGGATTAGATTAAATAAAATGCCACTGCAAAAGTTTGACAAAATGAATTGGTCTACAGTTTGTCTGCCTGGGTCCTGCACTGGGGTCACAAGGACTTCCTGGAAATTTCTTTTGGCAAGACACTTCACACCCCTAGCCTAGTACAGATGAATCCTAGGAAAACCGTAATATAACGCTTATCTCAGCTCAAAGCTAGTACTGGTGATTCCCATGATATCTGCAACATATCTAAAGTATTGTTGACACTGTGTTAAACCATCTACCAAAAAAGTATCTCCACCATTACAGCAACAGCTTCATGATCTTCATAGTGAGCGAACAGCATTGTTCTGAAAATTGTGGGTTGCCCTAGGGCACATGATGCTAAAATGCTATTAGCTTGCATCAAACTTTTGACTGCTGATGGGTTTGAATCAATCCAACCAGTGCAAGAGCAGAGGAGACCCTTATAATCAGTACTGTACATTGAATTAAACCTCTATCAGTTGTTTGAAAAGACTTTTTCTGCTCTATCAGAAGATTATCTTCCAATTTCATCACAATTTCAAATGTCGTCTGCAAATTCTTTGAATTTTGGACAGTCCAAAATTTGGCGTTTGGTAAAGGGTTAACACACACCAACTTAGACTTGTCCAGTGTCCATCGACAAATAACTGGACTGACAAATAGCCCTGTGTGATATATTAACAAATCTTTCAAATACTACCAGGGACCCCACAATACAGGCCTAAAAAAGCAAACGAAATCCCCCCCTCCCATGTGACTTTTTCGAGTGTCCAGCCTTGAATATTTCATCTGGCAGAGAAATTTTGTACATGGTGTGATTTGTCTGCTCTCGACTTGACAAATCATAAACTTGGGTTTTCAGGGGTTATCTTGGGTCAACTTGATCTCTCGGAATGTAAATAAACCACTGCAATATTAAAATGGAAGTAGACTGGGAAAAAAATGTAATCTTCAAAGTTACTTTAATATTGTGTCTGTGGGCCTTGGCCAGTAAATAGAACCCTTTGCTGTCTCCATGTCCGACTCAAATAGTTTTTCAAGTGGCCTCCCTTTAGCCCCTTGTTCAGTAGAACCTTGCTTTGACATAATATGCTACAGAAGATGATTAAAAGCCAAAATGAACAGAAAATTAATTTTTTCATAATGTATCTTTTTATAACAATGGTTGCTGCCCAATATTATAGAGAAAACATTTTTTTCATATTTTTTTATGTCGTCTGCTGTTCCTTTGAATTTTGATCAGTCGCAAATATCTACAGGAAGGGGGAATGGGGTCGAGGTTCATAGACAGATGACCTTGTTTCATGGTTTACCTGAAACTTGCAGTGAGCCATTGAAACTCATTCATCAGTCTTTGACAAGCAATTTATTCTTTAATCACAGTGGTTTCTGTCTAAAAATGAAAAAGACAGTTCTTTTTCACCCTTTCTTATAGTCTGCTGATGCTTTCAATTTGGATCAGTCACAAATATCTACATTGGGGAAATGGGGTCGAGGTTCATAGACGGATGACCTTGTTTCATGATTTACCTGAAACTCACAGTTAGCCAATAAAACCCTTCATAGTCTGATACACACTATTGACAACCTTTTTTATTCATTAATCTAACCCATTACCAAACAATAACTACATTTAACCACTTTATTGCAGACAACTCTGGAAAATATTGTGGGAAAAGGAGAAATTGCTAGTGACGAGCAATTTCTCCATTTCCCACAATGTTTTCTCCTCTATTAGAAAATTATTTTCCAATTTCATCACATTTTGAAATGTCGTCTGCAAACTCTTTTCAATTTGGGACAGTTGAAAATTTGGCGTTTGGTAAAGGGTTAACTTATTATCACATAGCGAGGGATCCTTGTGCTACAAAGAATAAGTCCTTCAATTTTCTGAAGGATTTGCTCTTGTCCTGCACTGAAGCCCCAAATACATTGGTTTCATTAATTTTCTTTTTTTCACCTTGAGTGAAATTGCTTTTTAAAGAAAATAACTCTACTTTTTATGACAATGGTTACTGCTTTAATAGCAAAGTTTATGAGTGTTGTCTGCTGTTGATTACAAATGAAATAAGTTGAAAAATAATCTGATAGATTGGAATGAGTAATTTATCAGAAGTTTTGAGCTTAAAATAAGTTTCACTATATTAACGATACATAAAATGGTCAAATATGTCCACATAAATATAGAAGATTGATTCTATATCATCTATCATCTGAATGAGCTTTTGAATCTTTTGCAACATCATTATCCAATAGCATGTGCTTCTAGAAATGCAAGACATTTAAAGCAGGACACCCATTGCCGAAATATTCGTAATGTTGTAAAATTGTTTTTTTCTACTGCAAAACACCAAAAATTGCTTGCTAATAGCAATATAGGCATTAAGATTAATAAACTTTATAAAGAATTGAGTCAGTGGATCCATTTAATCAAGGAAGGATGGATCCATTTAATCAAGGAAGGATGTGTGTTTATGGGTGATAAAAATTCATGCAATGCTTATGCATAATAAACATCTATGTAAATCCAACTTCAATTAAGTAAACTATTGACTAATGAATAGTAATTCAGAATACCAGAGTTCAATTTCAAGCTGAGAATGCTCCTGTTTTAAATTTTTAATATCTATAAAATCAGAAAATATAAATGGAGAGGGCCAGAAGAACCTTGTTCAAATTTCAAACCCGTTCAAAATGACAAAAAGGTTTTTAATCCGATGAGAGCTTGGAGAATACCCATATTGATCGAGGGACCATGTTACCTACACAAATATTTGCAGGACTGAATGACCGCATGTCTGACATGCTTTGTTTGTTCAATATCAGTCCATTGCTTCATGTATATGCTTTTAAATAAACTTCAGCAGGAGCATTGGTTGTAAAAAAACACTGTGACAAAAGGAAACAACTTTAGTATTGAGAAAACTGAGACTAAAACAAGGCTTTTTGGATTTGCCCCAGTGAGAAATTCTTGAATTTATTCATAAACTTCATGAATGTTCATGTTTGTTAAATGGTTGATGAACACAGGCATTGTTCTTGGAATTCAAAAACATGTTCATGAACATCAAGTACATTCATGAACCTGTTCTTGATGTTCATGAACAGGTTCAATGTTCACGAACAAGCTGAGAACAGTTTTGTGTTCATGAGTGGCCATTAAACATTTGGCTAACAGAAATAATAAGACCATGCCCCTCCCTATAACAAACTATATTTTCATATTACTCTATCAAGGAGCATGCTAACTTGTTAAGTGACATCATGAAAGCCCTTTCGTTGGCCGTGAGTCCGCCTCTTCGTCAAACAAGAAAGTGGTTAAGGTAAACACAGTTGGCCTAGCGACTGACGTAAGAGACAATTGGTGTCAATTGGTAAGACCTGTACATTGCACGCACTACTGGCACTATGTAACCTATCGGAACCGCCCAAAGGTATACCGAATTCTGTGCATCAACATATGCTAATTGTTGATGTGAATGGTTTGCTTTTTTCTCTGTTAACTCTTATAGTGCTGGGACTGACTTCATGCTTATGCAAACGGGTTAGATCCAGGCCAGCTGCCAAGTAAATTGGCAGCTGGCCTGTGATCTAACATGTTTGCTGTGTTGAGCATCTTTCCTTATCAAAATTAAGCAGAAATTCAAGCAGACAATACAAAAATCTATATTGTAGAAAATTACCAAGCATTCTAAGGGTTAAATTGGGTTGGCATTATTGAGCCAAAAGGGGAAACCACTTGTGACAATTTCCATTTATGGTACAAATATTCCTTACAAATATACAATATGCCAGAAATTGGTCAATGACTCCTGATGCCAATCAAACGGAAGCCATGAACGTATAAACACTTCCTGCGCAAAATCAAGTTTTATAACCCCGGAACTTAATTGGTGACATTAACTTATCACATTATTCACACATTAATTACATTAATTGTGCATTCTTGACCTTTAGCAAGTTCCAGCACACTGTATGCTCTTTCCTTAGTTTGTAGTTTATACACATGAAGCTGTACTAAGGCAGCAAATCACATTCATCACATTTATAAGCATTCTTTTGTCAGATTATTCAGTTGTTCTCAGTATACTTTGGTCTGGCCTGAGGAACTATACCTTGTGGAAGGGCCAAATCTAAGTTGTAGAACTTGTGGTCCAACCCTTATTCATTAGTTAGCTGAATAAAAATATGTTTAAACTAACTATTTGCATTGAACCAAATAGTTCCGGACTTGACAAAGGTTAACAGAGAACTATATTGAAGAAATCCGAAGATTAAATGTGTTTCAAAATAGATTATGGGTTTTCTACCTTAAAAGATATCTCTTTGGTATGTAGCATGAGAACATTGTTGGATAAGGAAGAAATAGTTCATAGGAGCAATTTCCCTTTTCAGGCTCCCTTGTAAGAATAATCATATATCGAAGCTGTTTGCATAAAAAGAAAAAGTCACCAGTATTGTTTAGAAAAGGGGTTAACCCATTACCAAACAATAACGAAATTTTACCAGTTTGTTCTGACGACCATGGAAAACATTATGGGAAAAGGAGAAATTGCTCTTACTGAGCAATTTCTCCTTTTCCCACAATGTCTTCTGCCCTATCAGAAGATTATTTTTCAATTTCATCACGTTTTGAAATGTCGTCTGCAAACTCTTTCAATTTGGCATTTGGTAAAGGGTTAAGGTCAGCATCATTAATAACTTTAACTTATGACAGGTTGGAGACATTAAAAATGCACCTGAACTCGGCTTTGTCCCAGCACAGAGCAGAAAAAACAATCAATTTCCTTACAAGTGATGAATTAAAACATCGCAAAAAAAGATGAGAAAAACAAAAAACTAATTACAAAATATGCTTGTCAAGTTTTCAAAGCCATTTATTTGACCATTTTAAGAATTCAACTCAAATTTAGATGCAGTAAAATATATTTTAGAAAGAGGAACTGAGTCGAGAATAGACGACTGTGACTGATGACTTATCGACGCAGGCACACTGACACAGCCAGCCAGCTCGTAAGTCAGCATGGACAAAGACAAAGTAATGTCATACATTTATGCAGACGCAATTTTATGATGATGAATTGAAATATATTTGCATTTTGTGAGTCCATCATCCAGCGATGTCGCCTAATTATAATTGGCTGAAATGTAGAATTACGCAAGCGGCGAGGTGTTTTTGTCCCCTGCGGCTCACGGCGAAAGGTCGTAACTGTAGGCCATTTTTAGTTTAAAACAATCACGTCCATGACAGTCATCTGTCTTCTGCCGAAATATCAAGCGTATAGGCCTAATAGGTGAGAGTTAAGAGCACGACTATAGAAAGTCCTTCACTCTTGTGGAAGGCTTACCATAGTCATGCACGAAACTGTTGATCATGGCTGGATTTGGCCAATTACATCATAAGGAATTATGGTGCTGGCAAAAATTCAAACAGCAGCAGATTCAAATTATAAGGAAAGAAATATATAGATATATAGGATAGATGAATTGTTAATTATCCTTTAGAATGCTGGGACATTTTTCTAAAAATAGATTCTTGTGATCTCTGCTTTCTAAAACCTTAAAAATCTGCTTAATTTTTATGAGGAAAGATAATCATAGTAGCAAACAGGTTAGATCACAGGCCAGCCGCAAATTTACTTGGTGGCTGGCCTGGATCTAACTTGTTTGCATAATTAAGCAAGAAGTTGGTTCCATCACTATAAGGTTTAACAAGAAACTGCATATAGCAAGCAATTTCTTTGATGGTTACAATGGTTTTCTAAAGTCATCTACTGTAGGCTTTGTAATAATGCTATCTGTAAGGTAATAGTTTTCCATTTCTCCTTGATACAAAAACAAAATGGAAAAAAAGAAAGAAATGAAAACAGGGGAAGAATAGAGAAAGCTAGCTTATTAATATGTGTGAATGGCTGTATTTCATAAACATTGTGCAGGACCTCTCTGTTTCATCAAGTTTTCAAAAAACCTTTATCAACAAAAAACAAATCCCCATCAAATATGACAGGGAAAACTGTAAAAGAATGGTCATGATTTTATTTGCCTCTTTCTTCATTAATGCGTTCCCAAGGATGGGAACATATTCCAAATGATTTGCCTTGAGAACAAAATTACAAATGTAAGGAAACCACTGGCAACAAGTACCCTTAGGGGTACACCTGTTTGTTACATTTTCTACTCCGATTTTGTTCCCATTGTTTCACTTGTATGATAATAATTTGTCAATGAATGATGTCCAGTACTGGTAGATTCTGAGCAGTAAGGAGGAAATGGGTTGATTATCTACCTGTCTGTTGAAGGTGACTTTGAATGAAAGGCCTTAGTTAACATAGGTAGGTCAGCCAACTTGTGTCCAGATGAATTATTACCACACCACAATGGGAGCCAGATAAAAAGAGTATTTTACACTGCCGAGAGTTTTTCCCCTGCTTACTTCTTTATTTCTTTTTTTAACCCTACATTGTGGGTACTCATTTGAATTGTCACATTGAGACATTTCCAAAGAGTTACAACAATATTGAGTTTAGATTTTTTTCTATTTTTTTTATAAAAATATCAAATGTTGAACTGGACATATTGATATGACCTCATATGTCAAATATGACTTTATGAGTTTGAAACAAGTCATTGTGACCGCTGGTTATGGGACTGTCTGTTACGTTGGTTATCATTATAATAAACAAGTAAAAAGAAGTAATCATTGAAATTTCCTTAAACTTCTTATAACATATAAACTTTGACACATCTGCTGCAGAAGACAAACAACTTTGGAAATCACTGTGACAAAAAATAAATTACAACTAAAGAGTAATGTTTCCTTCTCTCTCATCTTGATTTCCATAAAAAAATAGAAAGAAAATGTATCTATTCTTTATCTTTATTGTTGTCTTCTGTTACTTTCGATTTGCACCTGAGTCTTCCCGTTATGGGGAAATGATTTAAGCTGTAGTCTTCCACTAGGCCCTCATGCAGAATTGGGTTAACCCTTTACCAAATGCCAATTTTTTACTGTCCCAAATTGAAAGAGTTTGCAGACGACATTTCAAAATGTGATGAAATTTGAAATAATCTTATGATAGGACAGAAAACATTGTGGGAAAAGGAGAAATTGCTCGTTTAGGGCAATTTCTCCTTTTCCCACAATGTTTTCAAGAGTTGTATGCAACAAAGATGTTAAATGTCGTTATTGTTTCGTAAAGGGTTAAAGCAGTTGAATGAACTACTGCTAGTTCCAGTTTCTCAGGTAATAAACAATGGCAGTAATGGCTTCCCTCCATGGCTCTCTCTCTCTCTCTCTTGGTATTTGGGAGTGGATAGGAAGCAAGTGTTTATATATATATATATATATATGTATGGGGGTTTGACATCACATCAACAATATTTCAATTATGTTGCGATGCCCGACTCTCAATGATGGTGGAAGATCCCATACTCAACTACCCACAAGTGTGGGTCAAATCAAGTACAGTCAAACTTGTGTTCAGAAGCCAGCCTATGGGACAGAGTAAATTGGCTGTTTAAGACAGGTTGGCTGCTTAACACAAATTGATTTACACTATAAATCTAACAATGGAACTTTCTGTAGTGGCTCTTTAAGGCAGGTTGTCTGCTTAAAAGGGTGGCTGCTTAACACAAGTTAGACTGTAGAACCATTGGCATTTCTGAAGTCAGTCAGGATACTAACTGTGACACTCAAGAAAATCAAATTGCCCTCACTGGGATTTGAACCCATGTGGAAAGATGCTATGTGACTCCAATATCGATACTCTAACTGCTAGGCCCCAGGAAGCAAATGACTGCATGGAAAGTGTTACATGTCTGAACAGCCATCACTCTTTAACTTCATAATTAAAAACCATAAAAACAAAACATTTCAACAAACAAAGACTGTTTCTCAGGAAATAAGGTTCTCTTGCCCAAGAGCATCACAATTTGAGGGCATATGCCTTAAAAACCCATTTCATGTCTTAAAATTGCTGAATAGCCATAGGTGTAAACTTATTAATTATTGTTAATGCAATTAAAAACCATGAAAACAAAACATTTCAATAAACAAAGACCGTTTCTCAGGAAATTAGCTGCTCTTGCCCAAGAG
Source organism: Cerastoderma edule (assembly GCA_947846245.1). Taxonomy (NCBI): domain Eukaryota; kingdom Metazoa; phylum Mollusca; class Bivalvia; order Cardiida; family Cardiidae; genus Cerastoderma; species Cerastoderma edule. The sequence continues at coordinate 10,943,965 of OX401404.1, forward strand.
CATAACAACCTGAAGGCCAACACAGTGACTCGAGGGTTCAGTGCAAGACCGAGGGTTCAGTGCAAGAATATAGTAAGCACTTCACGTATGTAAAGGGCTTACTGTTGTCTTACACCGAACCCTTTAGTCTGGGCTTTCCTCGATCAATATCATTTTAGGTCGCCGACAAGTTAATCAATCATTCATCAAGGTACGGAATAATTAATAGACTTCAAAAGGCTTTTCGTCTATACCTATCCCATTAACCTGTCCACAACGATGACATTAGAAGTCATATGTTATCCCCACCATATCCCAATGTTCCATGCAAGACCATAGCAAGCCATTCACTCTTTTAAAGGACTTACAATAGTCGTGAATTGAATCATTCATTATGAAATTCTGTCACTGCTGCTATATATTGTGGTCCTATTATGTTTCCTTTTGACTAATATAAATTCTAAAAACAAACTGAGAAATTCATTTGCTTTTTGTTATCTAGTTATTTTCTTAACACTGTTTTATTTGAATGTGCATTATGGCGTCTAAATCCCATTTATCAAGTTATTTTCTTCACACTCTTTAACCCATTACCAAACAATAACGACATTTGACCAGTTTGTTGAACACGACTCTGAAAAACATGGTCGGAAAAGAAGAAATTGCTTGTTAATCAACAATGTTTTCTGCCCAATCAGATTATTTTTCAATTTCTTTACATTTTGATTTGTCATCTGCAAAATCTTTGGAACAGTCGAAAAATTTGACATTTGATATAGGGCTATGTAAGATCTGACTAAAGGGCTAGCTGTGGACAGACGTGTGTAATAAAATATCTTTTAAAAACACCTTCATCTTCAGCTAGTACAAAGTTTGTAGCTCAAATAAATCAAAATGTTACAGACAAGGTTATTACTTTCAGACATACATGCAGGTATGTACGAAGACAAATAAGACAATTTGTTCATCTTGATTTGGGTTTAATGTCATTTCAACAAATTATTAATTGTATCATGGTAACAGTTTATCTAACTTTTGTTTTATTTCATATAGGTCTTACCATGTATACCATATTTGCAGGTCGTATATTATTGATTTAATATGATTTCAGTTATGATGCAATACTCGTCTCAATATGATTGTGGAAGACCCGAAACTAGAATGCCCGTAAGGGCTGGTCAAGCCAGAAAGAACTATTGGCATTCTGTAAGTCACCCAGGAAATATTGCATTGTAAGGAAAGAAAAAAGGTACATTGTAAAAGAAATAAGGCAGTTTCTTGGGCTTTTTTAAAAGTATTTCATAAAAATTTAAAACCAAAATGAAAATGTCATTTCTCAAAACATCAAAAATGTCATCAGCCAAAGCTAAAGTTCCAGTTCGGACCCAATAAGAAATAAAAAAATGAGACATGGTGTCATTTAGTCCCATAGGGCAAGCATTTGATTTACTGCACGATAATCACTTAAAATTCTATCAACTTTGCTCCCCTTTGACACCAAAAAAAATTATGACCCATATTGGACTGCAACCTTCAATTAGCAGTTTAATTGTACAGTTGAGAAATAAATGTATCGTCTTCCTCACGCGTTTTTATTTTTTATGTGAAAAGAATTCTGAAAATAGGAATTATCTTTGCTTCTACGAAGAAAGCCCTGATCAATATCCCTTTTGTTTTCTTGCAAAATGTCTACAATTTCGAAAGAAGTTAATGTTATAGGTTTTATACCCCAGGTCATTCTTTTCAGTTGAATTTTTCGGAGTTAGAGAACAAAACAATTTCCTTAACCCTTCTTCATGCCAGAGGTTCTGATTTTGAAATACTTGTCTGTAAATGCTAATACTTTTCTGCATTTGTTCGTTTAAAGTTATATATTGAATTTCATTAAAAATAACTGATAGCTGGGCAATATGGTTAATTGATTTTGTCACAGATTAGAGGTACAAACAAGAATGTTTTATCACTTTATAAACACAATGAAAAACATGTTAAAAGTTGTAATAAAAAACAACAACAAATTCTTGTTAAAGGAAATAAACAATTCACGAAATAGTTCTACCAGCAGTCTAAGCCTATTACCAAATGTGATGGATGACATAGTACAAAATGAGTTCTTCCAAATTAGATGAATATTGTAAGAATGAGAAATTGACAATTTTAAAGCATGAACAATGGCTATATACCTTCCAATAATATGATGGGTGTAATATGTATGATGTATGATGGGCTTATGGCTTGAGGGATGAAAGAATTCTAAGTCTTTATCTTTTCTCATAATGAATTTTAGGAAAAAACCATATTGAAAAAAGAGGAATTGCTCATGATGAGCAATTCTTCTTTTTTCGCAATGCTTTTAAGAAAAAAAAAATAGATCCATTATATAGATGTGATAACACAAGCATCTATGGAACAATGGGACAAACCCCACCTCAGTTACATCACAACCGCTTGTGAAGTAAAGAATATCCTATTTGAATAAATTACCCGCCAATTCCTTTCTTTAGGACTCTCGATTTCGTATAGAATTATCTTCCACCCATTGTCGGGACCCTAACAATGACAGCACTCAAGGTTAAATGTTAAATGTCCTGGTCGCCTCGGATAGGTGTCAAAAGTTAATTATATCAGAACTCTGATCCCCGTGCCATAAGCCAACATTGGTCAAAACTCTATCTTTTATTGAACCTAACCCTTTTAGTGCTGGAACCAACTTCATGCTTTTGCAAACAGGTTAGATCCCGACCAGCCGCCAAGTAAATTGGCAGCTGGTCTGTGATCTAACCTGTTTGCCATTCTGAGTATGTTTCCTCATTAAAATTAAGCAGATATTTAAGATTTTGGAAAGCAGATGACACCAAAATTTATTTTTAGAAAATTACCCAGCATTCTAAGGGTTAATGGTATAGAGCAAGCTGTCACCAGATTTGAGATACCATCAAGTTTTCTAATAGGTATGTATGACTAGATATTTGTTTAAAGCTTTTTTTCTTCATGATTAAACACCCTAGTAATCCCAGTCACATTTGAAGGTTCGAGTAACCAAAATGAAAATTAATCAAATGCTTACTTTATCCCAATCATTTCTACTAAATATTACAAAAGTCGGTTTCTTAATAAACAAAAAAAGACACAATGGGTCAATACAGGTCAATGTAACGGCAGGGCTCATTAATAAACATAATTTAGTGACAATGCGTTTTATAAAACAAACTTTTAATATCAATAGACAGAGCAAACTTAAAATCAAATGTTTGATTCAACAATAGTCCAAAAGTAGTCTTCGCAACAACAGTTCAATAGCTTTGAAAGTCATTTGAAAAGAAAGATTGGATAGTACATGTAGGTGCAAATTCTTCAAAAGTGTAAGTAGTTTTAAATCTGATGGTAATCTAACTTTCCTTTCAAGCAAAACAAACAACAGACCAACAGCTTCACACCACTGTCCCACAACCATGTCAAGGGTCTGACCCCTAATGCCTGACAGCGTCCCCCTTTTCGTCCCCTTGTCCTAACATCATTAGATATTCAGTTTTTGTCATTCCTTGAGCAACCAGTACATCAGCGTTTCCACCTGGTACTAAAAGTGTTTGCTAGTTTGTTTTTAAAGAGCCTTCTTCACAGAGGGGAAAATTTGAAAGTCAAAACAAAATGTCATTGAAACAAAATTTTTATAGTATTGTTGTTTAATGCATAATTAAAACTACCAATTCAATGCAGAATTAATTCAGGAAACGTCAATTCAATCCAGTATGTACAGTTTATATGCGGTAGAACTCACAAGCAATGTCACGCTTTTGGATTGAAAATACATCTTAATTCACTGTAAACAAACTTGAAAGAAATAAAAACCATCTAATTTTGCTACCAATAACTATTCCTCAGTGCGTATTATATATCAGTACAGCTGCTGTTGTGCAGTTTTAAAGAAATTAAATTTAAACTTTCAAATTTCCTCTCATCTGTGAATGTGTGAGCACCTAAAAGGTAAGTCATAAATAGTGGAATGGGTTCATTTTGAGCAACTTTAAAAGTTTTGCAATAGTATTTTAGTTACATTGCATTGCCTGGCTAATAACCGATGGTGGATCAGAACTCAAGCTTAACTGTAAGAATTGAATCATTGGCAATATGTAAGCAATTTTTAATTAATATGGGTTTTACATCACATCAACATTATTTCAGTTATGTAGCGATGCCCTACTCTTAATGATGGAGGAAGACCCCATACTCAAATGCCCATAAGGGCTGGTCAAGGCGGGTAGAACCATCGGCATTCTGTAAGTCAGTCGGGAGACTGCCTCTCATGAAAATCCATATCCCTCTCAGGATTTGAACCCACGTGGAGAGGGGCCATGTGATTTCAAGTTCTGTACTCTAACCACTAGGCCATGGAGGCCCATATGTAAGCAGCATGGAGACAATCTCTCATGAAAATGAAAATGCTCATTGCTCCTGCTATCCGTTTTGACCAGTTAACCCAATATCAAACAATAACGACATTTGACCACTTTGTTGCAGACGACTCTGGAAGACATTGTGGGTAAAGGAGAAATTGCTCTTAACGAGAAACTTCTCCTTTTCCCACAATGTTTTCTGCCCTATCAGAAGATTATATTTCAATTTCAACACATTTTGAAATGTCCTCTGCAAACTCTTTCAATTTGGGACAATTGAAAAATTGCTTGGTAAAGGGTTAAAATAACCCATGCAAGGGTTTGGGATGAAATATCTGACCAGTCTTAAGCCCAAAATTTCAATGAAGACCGCTACCAGTCTTCCTCAAAGTCTTCCAATCACAACCAATTTAAAATTCAGCGCACAGTGCCTTCAGTCGTACCACTGGCGTTTCATTTGCCCGCATCCAACGTGAGTTATTTAACAGTGTCCCTCATGACCAGTGTTTAAAATGAACCAAAATGAATTAAATTCAACCCTTTTTCCTCACAAAAGTGATAGTACTGTAAAAATGCATTGTGGGTTATGTTTCCTTGAATGATACTGCCTTACTGATAATTTTAACTTAGATGGAAAGTACACATTGCTTAAATAAATACCCCAATAAAACATACTTCATTTTACTGGTGATGAAAAGCAGTGGAAAATAAATTCCCTATTCTTGAACATAGGCGTAGGAGCGTTTTCAACATTGGGGGGGCCAACTTCAGATGAGGACCGGTCTAAGAATAAATGTTCCTAAACTTTCTCATGACTAATCATGCGTCTACAAATTCAATATCATTGAATGAATTAAAAGAAAGCGTATGAAATTGTGTATCTTAGTTAAGACAAAATAACCAAAAGAAAAAGAAGATAGGATTGGCCAGGACTCGAACTCACGCGGAAAGTGAATTGTACTGTTACCAACCAATAGTGACAGCCACCATGCTGTCACGGCCCACAACTTCATCGGCATTTTCGTACACAAAATGACTTTATATTTAAATACAATATAGAGTCTGACTGCTTAGAGTACGTTTTGTATCACTGTTTTCGTTAGTCGAAACTACTTTCCGTGAGCTGAGCTTTCATTCGATAAACCCGATGTATTCAGATTGCCATTTGCGATGATGACGTCAAAATGTTTTGGTTATTGTTCGTAACAAAAGGCGAATTGGTATTAAATAAAGCACAAAATACACTTTTATATTAACTTGCTGTTAAATTCCATTTCTTTCATTTTTCTTTCCAAAAATCTTCATCTTCCATTGTGAATATTGGGGGGGCCAAAGTATACTCTGGCCCCCCCAGTCTGGATATTGGGGGGGCCGGGCCACCCCTGGCCCCCCCGGCTCCTACGCCTATGTTGAATTTGTACAGATAAAAGGAAAAGATGTTCTCTCAATTCTAAAAATCACAATTCAAAGAATTCACCATTAACTACAGATTAAGTTTCTTTTATTATATGTTAACTGAAGAAAGTCGACTCTCAGAAAACGCTAAAATAAATAAAAATGTGGAAATCGGATAGATGTTTCTTCACATATGCCAAAATGAACTCAACAAATTTGCTTACTCTTTGTCTTCAATTATACATGTTCAAACAAAGTTATATAAGAAGACTTCAGAAACACTGTAAACAAGAGAAGAGATTGCTCATCAATAGCTCATCAAAAGTAATAACTTTCTCTTTCCCATAATACCTTTTTCCAAAAATAAAAGAAAAGTATTTGTTTTTGATATAATTATATAAAATCATTTCTCACAACTGATGACCTCTGCTGTTGCTTTGTTTAACCCGTTACCAAACGCCAAATTTTCCACTGTCCCAAATTGAAAGAGTTTACAGATTACATTTCAAAATGTTATGAAATTGGAAAATAATCTTCTGATAGGGCAGAAAACCTTATGGGAAAAGGAGAAATTGCTCGTTACGAGCTATTTCTCCTTTTCCCATAATGTTTTCCAGAGTCATCTGCATCAAAGTGGTTAAATGCCGTTATTGTTTGGTATTGGGTTAAGGCAAAATCCATACAAGGAAATGTGTCAAAGGAAAGGGTAGACAAAGCGGACACTGCGCCCTTCTAGTTACATGCAATTGGCGATTTCAACCACTACCACAGGTTTTTGTAAGGTTCCTTGAAAATGGCGTCATGCTTGAACTCCCACAACGGCCCTAGGTCATTATTCAATTCAAATTTTATGTTACCAAAGTCGTTTTGTCCCTTTGTCTAAACGTTATTCAATACTGCAATGTTTGGCGAACCTCTACTGAAGGACTTCGTACTAATTCCCTTTCCCTCACAGGACAAATTCTGTAGCAGACAGCTTTGAAAATATGTAGCAGAGGCCTTTGAAAATATGTAGCAGACAGCTTTGAAAATATGTAGCAGACGACTTTGAAAATATGTAGCAGACAGCTTTGGAAAGTATGTAGCAGACAGCTTTGATTATATGTAGCAGACTGCTTTGAAAATTGTAGCAGCCGACTTTGGAAATATGATATATGCTTTATTATAACACAGCCTTATAATCTACAATGAAAGATGAAAATATGGATAAGACTGATTAGAACTTCAAGTAATAATCTATTTATCCACATTTTTTTCTAAGAAAGCTTTTATTGTACATGTATAAAATGTCAGCTGCATTCTGGTCTAGGGTTTACCTTTTTTATTTTGTTAATAAATACATTTCACCATGCTAGAGGGATTTGATTACTAGAAAAAAAACCATTGTGACAAAAGGAGAAATTACTTGAGGCGAAATTACGGAATGCCGATGTTTTCTTTTCATCGTCACAATACAAATATCACACGCCCCATACCATAATGTCATAGTCCGCCATTTATGACGTTGGTATAGATGGATGAGAAGGAGAAGGTTAAGTGGGGAGAAAATATGCACAAAACAGTTGGGACGGACTCCACATGGTAATTTATTCATGAGATCCCGCTGTGACTTTTGCATATGTCCAACACCGGCGCGTAACATGTGGTATTGTTAATGAAACATTGCCTAATAGATGGTCACACACCAGTATTAGCAAAATGTCTACACAAATGTCTACCGCATTGAAGTTTACTATATGGTAGGATCCATTTAACCCTTACAGTGCCGGAACCGATTTCATGCTTATGCAAAAAGGTTGGATCCAGGCCAGCTCTAAGTAAATTGGAGGCTGGCCTATGATCTAACCTTTTTGCTACTCTGAGTATTTCCTCATCAAAATAAAGCTGATATTTAAGATTTTGGAAAGCAGATGACACAAAAAACTATTTTTAGAAAATTACCCAGCATTCGAAGGGTAAAATGTAGTGGCATTCCATCCTTTTCCGTTGGTAGTCAAAATAATTCAATGTGAAGACTGCCTTTTATTTTCTGATGGGGCAATCTAAAGGGATAGGAGACATTGCCCCATGCAAAATAAAATTCAATATTTCCCCATTGAGTCATATTAGTTTGACCAATTTCATTGGTACATGCTTGCCTAAATCTAGCATTTTGCCTTGGTAATTTGTTCTTTAGGTAACATCTAAATAAACATCCCTTAAATTTCTTTCCAAATCATTGTACCATGTGCCGCATAGAACAAAGATATTAAAAAAAATCTAAAAATAAAGTTTAAAGACCATTTTATTACCAACAACAGCTTTGGTCATTTCGGGTAAATTAAACTTGATGCCCATTTAAAATGATGAAATCTGAACTGTTGTGAAATTCTATTTTCTTTCATACCCATAGGGACCACCTCCCCAAAATAAATGTAAACCGAGCCCGGCAAATCATCCGATAACCATTTTTAACACGCTGGTGGATATCACACCAACAACGCCTCATAGAAGATTTGGTGACTCTTTTTGTATTGGTATGCAGTTTAGTAAAGTATCAACGATTTCTCAGTTATATCCTTCAACCTTTACCAAACGCCAAATTTTCAACAGTCCCAAATTGAAAGAGTTTGCAGACAACATTTAATAGTTTTATAAAATTGGAAAATAATCTTCTGATAGGGTAGAAAACATTGTGAGAGCGGGAAGAAATGGCTCGTCACGAGCAATCTCTTCCTTTCCCACAATGTTTTCCAGTCGTCTGCAACAAAGTGGTAAAATGTCGTTATTGTTTGGTAGCGGGTTAAATACCTTCCCTTGGATTAACCAGGACTAGGACTTGGAAGGTGTTTTTTGCTTCAGGACATTCCAACGCTACTTACTATCAGTGCTTGTGGGGATGGAACATGGAAAATAAACAAAATCTTATTTCTAAAAAGGACCATATATTGAGAAATCTAAAGCCAATTAATGCAATCTCTCCCTTTGCGGCAATGCTTTTTTTTTAAACTCAATTCCACAATGGAGATTTTGATTTTCATATTTAATCATCATCATCCGGTCTTTACCGTAAATTTGCATCATTCAATTAATTATCAACATTGACCAATCACCAGTTTTTGAATTTCTAGCTGCACTGCAGATGACACTTATTCAAATCAAGGACGCTATTTCTCATCAGAGGGTTGGTAGATGTGGCAAAGTGCAATCATGGCCTTGTTCGATAAAAGGATTCCAAGATATGGTGGTAATATGGCACAATTACAAGAGTTTTTCTAGATTTCTCCAAACCCCTTCCTTAATATAATAATTATGTTGTAACGGCTTAAATACAGAAACGATAGCAGACGACTTGCATTTTCTTTGTAATAAAGGGTAAAAGCCATTGTAACAAAAGAAGAAATTGCTCATTTGAGCAATTTCTTCTTTTGTCACAATAGTTTTAGATGCAGTCTGCAATATTCCAGATGTTTATATGAAGAAAAGAGTTAATCTGAGTAAACGAGGGGAAAATGTTGATGTACACTGCCGAGTATTGCACCAGTGCATGCCATTATTCTTTATTACGTACGAGGAAAACAATTAGAAATGGTAATTTACAAATAAACAAATTAGAGAAGTTCCAGCCTTCCATGCCAACGTTGGTCCCGAGGATGCAAAGTGATTCGATTTAGTAGAACCTGTAGATTGGATTTCAGATTGGGTAGGTTCGGGATTAGATTTCCAGGGAAGTTTCAAACCATAACCCTGCACTTCCATGTGCATAATTATCTTGATAGGTTGAGCTTTAAAGTATCTTTAATGATGATAGAGAATTTGATGGGGTAAAGAAAAAGGCTAAAGAAATACATCTATGTCATTTGCCTTTACAACATTTAGAGTGTTTAACTCTTAGAATGTTGGGTAAATTTCTAAAAACATATTTTTTGTGTTGTCTGCTTTTTAAAACCTTAAATATCTGCAGAAATTTGTTGATCAAAGATACTCAGAGTAGCAAACAGGTTAGACCACAGGTCAGTTGCCAATTTACATAGCGGGGCGGCTGGCCTGGATCTAACCAGTTTGCATAAGCAAGATCATGCCTTGTTGAGTTGTATATGAGAAACCTTTGCATTGAAGCAAGCCCAATCAGGGAACTGTCCACCAAAGGTGATGTAAATTACAGCAATGCAGTTTTAAGAAACTTCTTACTTTACACAGGACATATGTCAAAGAATTGCATACTGTTGCATATTTTGAGGACCAAAATATTGTCTGCAGGTAGAATGAGATTGTAGATTAAGTCTTTTTTTATGGGGATTAACAAGAGTTGTTAACAAATTGTCAGCTTTATTAAGTCTTTCCTGGCATTGATAAGTACTAGGCGCTAAAGTGCTATCATGACATGAATGATACCCGTGGGGCACAAACCTAGGACCTAAGCTTAACATCAGTTGAAAAAAGACATTAAACCATGGACACATATTTTCCACAGTGAGAATACTCTTCTTTTGTCTCATTTTGTTTCCCTCTTTATTTTCTCATAGTGTCTTAAATGCACTGTTTTAAAAGGACATGAATCTCATCTGTACAAAAGAAATATTTAATACGCTTCCTATTAGAAGTTACTTCATCATGGTTTTACATCTGACACCAATTTATACAGTCATCAGCAAATCCTATGTTTGTCACATAATGATTTTAAGCAAAGTTTTTCAGCCATGCAATTTTCACGAATAGTTTTAATCACCTTGATCATTAGATTATTTGTTGCCTAATACAAATTCCATCTGAACAGCAGAAGGGTTAACCAATATGGAGGGTCGTTGATTTGATTTACAAATCACACTTACGATGCCGGAATCAAAGATAGACAAAACTTAATTCCTCTGATTGCAGTGGCTCAAACCTAATCACATTTAGGCTAGGAAAAAATCGGACGAGATCTACGGAACGTTCTCGAAAATTCAATTTGTGAATAATCAAAACCCGGGGCATGTTTCGGGGCACACTTCTACGGATACTCTGGCTGATTGAAAGTAAACTTTAATTTGATTAATCCACCATTAATCTTCGAATATTATGTAGTGCCTTCAGGTCCTAATTCATTTTTGGGTGGAACTCTATTGAATTGGGTTGTCCTGAACCTTTACTAATTAACACTTTTCTCTCTTCAAGGAACCATCCAATCAAATGTCTAGAAATCGTGGCCTCCAGTTGGTCCTGTAGCGAGTCGATTGGTCTCCGTTTTTTATAGACTTAGAACAGGGGTCCAGATAAAAGGCAAATATTCTTCTAACTTTTATGTTGCTTCACAAAACCCCAGATTGTTGGTATTCTAAAAAATTGTCTTAATGAGATGATTCTAGGTAGTACAAACAAAATAAGTTTGTTGGCCTTATTTTGAAATATTGTTTGAAAAATGCCAAACTTCTGCATTTTATCTTGGGTTCTGTAAAAATAAGTAAAATTTTCAAACTCTTGTTTGGTTCCTTTTGATTTATATGGATAACCAAATCAAATCACTATTCTCTGCAGCCAAGCGTTTATTGGTCTGTTTGAGTTTTTTTGTTTTTTTAAAAAATGGGACAACCTAAAAGACACTTTAGTTCTTACATCTTAGCCGGCAAAGTTACAGCAGCTTTATTAACAGCTTCTACATATCAAGAAGCAGCTACAGCAATGAAGGGGAGGCAAGTCAGAGGGAAATGACCAATACACTGACCGCAGTAATTCTTGACCACTCTCTAGTTATGTCTAGGCAGAAATAGAACAGTATAGAAATATGTAGAAACGTCATATAAATCCATCAACTGATAAATCAATGAATGCTTTATATCTATCCAACATGTAGGATTTGGTGGATGCTCTTTGAAAAACAACATCAGATGATTCTTACTAAGAAAGAAAATCGGCTGCTTTGTGATACTAAAGATGTAAGAAACCCAAATGACAGCTTACATTACTTGGAAAAATTGCAAAAAGATTGTCTTAAAAAAACAAATTTCACAGACTTCATCACAAATCTCACTTACCTGCAAAATTATTGGACATAGGTGGTCATCAATATGAAAAGAGAAAAAGAAAAACAACATATTAGTATAGTTAAGCAATTGGTCATCAATATGAAAAGAGAAAAAGAAAAACAACGTACTAGTATAGTTAAGCAATTGTAAGTTATTATACAAAATGTAGTCAGCATTTGAATGCATTAGGATGAAAAAAGATTTCAATTACTTTTCATAACGGCCTCAAATTATCCTCCTACCTCATGTTAATCTTTACAGAGGTGGAACCGACTTCATGCTTATGCAAACAGGTAATATCACAGGACAGCCGCCAAGAAATTGGCAGCTGGCCTGTGATCTAACCTGTTTGCTCCCTGAGTATCTTTTCTCCCCAAAAACTAAACAGTTATTTAAGGTTTTGGAAAGCAGACAACACAAAAATCTTTTTATAGAAAGCTACTCAGCAATCTGAGGGTAATATATAGTTACAAGATAAAAAAAGATGGAGGGCAGGAAGAGGATTACGATTTAAAAGGTCAAGAGGTCATGGATACTTTGACGATATTTCATTTTAAGTTTAAACTTATCTATTTTACATTGATTGTTACAGAAGGTTGAAGCTTAGTAAATTCGCTTTCAACGACTGCTTCTTGGATACTACACCAGTACTCACGCCATTTGTGGGCTAAACTCACTGATTTCGCTTCTGCGCCTTAATGAAGATCAAACCTGGAACTCTTCGTACCATCGTATTTTAGATGAAGTTCTTTTCAAAAAGTTTGAAAACGTGGACAAAAACAATGGTTGAAAAGAAGAACACCATGATATACTTAAATTATATCCCCATGAAATATTCTCATTTTTTCCTTTAACATCTTTATGAACATTTATCTTGTTTCAATTGATTTGTACTCTTAATAGTTTTGTCCAATCTAAATTATTTCTTCAAAATTCTCTATCTATTTAAATGTTTATTTTCTCACCAAAAAAAGTTAAAATATCACTTTTATTCCCCCTTATTTCAATATTCACTCACTTTGACAAACCTGCCGTAACATACTTCAGAAAACATTGTGACAAAATGTGCAATTGGGAGTGACAAGCAATTTCCACTAATGTCACCACATTCTCTACCATACAATACAGACATGTTGTTTTTTCATTGAAACCTTACATTTGGCCTCTATAGTAACTTTTAGTTTCCACCAGTCTTTTAAATGCTTTTTACAAGGGAATGGGTTAAAATCTTTAGGAACAGGTGTTATTATTGACCAATCAGAGAGAAGATGAGAGTTACCATGGTAGCTGCGTAACAACAAGGACAATCTACGGTTTTCTTATCCTTTACTCAGTACAATATTGCAGTTAAAAATAGGGTCATACCTCGTGGGTGATATACTTTTCAATTGCCAATAAATAAGATTTAGCTTTGGAATATGGTCTTCATCAAATAACATTCTTATGCCATCATATTCCATTGAGAAATTTATACTATTGTCACAATGGATTCTACTCAATATTTTTCTATCATGTTTTTGTATATGTGAGTTCAGCTTTAGTTTGCAGCTTCGATTGGGCACAATTTTACAATTTGAAATTAAATCTAAAATTCTGCAAAATATTTTTAAACAAATAAAAAGTGTAAAATGCAAAAATTGAAAGAACTTCCGCTGCAGATGACATAAGAAACCACTGTGACAATAGGATAAATTGCTCCAAAAGAGCAATTCATCCTTTTGACACAATGGCTTCTACAAATTGTTATTAAAATGAATATTTCTTTATTGGGATTTCTGGTTGTCGTCTGCTGTTTCTCACAAATTGAACCAGTCGGGTGTTCCTATATAGACAAATTGGTTTACTAACTCACTCTTTTCCCCACAAAAATATCAGTAAGTGTCTTCTGCAGTAAGATTGTAAAATCCTTCTATCATTTGGTAAAGGGATAAAGTAAGATGATCGCTTGATACTTGAAGGGCTCTGCAACCTATGGCTATTCAAGTCATTTCAATCGGTTATAATCAGACATAATACCATGCTCAAATCAATATTAAGAAAGGACCTCTCATTCTTTGGTCATTATCCACCCAACATGAGACCCTTCATTTCTCTTTCAATTTCTTTTTCTTCTTTTTTTTATCAACTTAACTCAAACCACACAATTAAAGATATGCAAAAATACAGAAGAGTGAATTGAAGGAAAAAAGAGAACTTAATCCTTATAGTGCTGGAACCGACTTCATGTCTATGCAAACAAGTTGATCCAGGCCAGCCGCCACGTAAATGGGCGGCTAGCCTGTAATATAAGCTGTTTAAAATAAATTTGTACAGGACTAGTGAGTTAAAACCACAGGCAAAGATAGGTAGGTGCACTGAATGCTGCAATATGACTGATATACCATTGAAAATATGTATTGATTTCTTTTGAGCTTTGTTATATGGGCAAAAAAGCAGTTTATAGAGGGTTCAATGCAAGACTATAGTTATTCCATCACAAATGTGAAGCACTTTCAAAGGTCTTGCATTAAACCTCATTATACTTTGTCTGAAATGTAAAATATGAGCTATGATTATAAACTGTGAAATGCAGGATATAATTTTTTCAAAATTCAAATTGTGTATTCTTCTCTTTTTTTTTGATAACAATGGCAGTAAGGGTTAAACCCATACACAACATTTAACTAACAACAACGGTAAAGTACCACTGTCCAAGGTCACAAAACAGACAAAATGGATGACATTTTGGGTCCAGTTACGGTGTCACCAACTCCCGTTAATGCAAATCCTATCCCTAATACAGGCTGGCATTGGTATCATTTCTATAAAGGCTTGTTTTGAAAATAGTATGACAAAAAAGCTATTTTTTATTTCTCTCAACATTTCAAACATCAACCAAATTATTATTCATTTCGGATTATTGATATAGTGTAACATTCCTTTTAAATTCTTGTCTAAAAGCCATTTAAAGTTACAGTAAAAACCATTTGAAAAGCAGGCAGAGTGTTGGTCCATTTTCGGCCAATCACGTCCATCTGCTGCTATTGACCACACCGCTGGACCTTACTATTCATGTGATCTAATGTGCGATAATCCGAGCTGACCACTACGGTCAATTGGGCATAAGTGCTTGTTTTGTTTGCTTTTTGGTGGGGACCCGCTAATGTCCAGCTGCGATGTCTGTCACTTATAGAGTCATAAATGACCGTTTGACCATCTGTGGGCACATGTCCGACGCTATAATAGCTATAATAGTGATGGTCACTCTTGTGTGTGAGGCACCCGCACTGCCGAGAGGCGACCCGTGTTGCAGCAGATGACAGTTATGTGTTTGCAGCAGACGTCACCGATCTAAAATGTATTAAACTCTCCTAAATGGGTGCAAGTTCGTGCTTCTGGCCAAGGGCATGCATAATAAACAGGACAGACCTTATTTTTCCTTGGTTTCATTACAGCCCATATCTGTTTATTCAAACCCATTGCCCCATAATCCAGAACTTGCTATCCAGCAGTTCAAATGTATGGCTCAAGTATCTTTATTCAAATGTTTTAAGACAATATTTCTGTAATCAAACATACATGAACCTGCAAGCAATTTTCATCTACTGTTGCACTTAAGCACTTGATTTAACCCTTAAAGTGTTGGAACTGACTTCATGCTTATGAAAACAGGTAAGCTCCAGGCCAGCTGCCAAGTAAATTGGTGGCTGGCCTGTAATCTTACCTATTTGCTACTCTGAGTATCTTTCCTCATAAACATTAAGCAGATATTCAAGGTTTTGGAAAGCAGACGACACAAAATCCATTTACAGAAAAATAGCCAGAATTCTAAGGGTTAAGTACAAGCAAACCTTTACTGAAATTTACTATTCAATCATTATACATAAAAGTGCAGAAAAAAATTGTTTTGGCATTTATGAATAAGCAAATCAACATTATATTTTAGCACATCTGGGTTACAAACCATGTCCAGAAAAATGCAAGAAGTTAAGATTTGAATTTCCTTCAGCACATATTTTAAGCTCTTATCAACTTTCTAAAAAAAAATACTTTCTCCCAATAAAAAAATAACATCAACGAGGCAAGCAACTTGCAAAAACTACATTTAACAAAATGATTAAAATACATAAGCTACATAAGTTGATATTTGTCCCCTTCAAAAGATAAATATTAAATTTAAAAAATGGATACAAATTGAGGGTTCAGTGCAAGACTATAGAAAGTGCTTCATGTTTATGAAGCACTTTCTATAGTATTGCGCTGAACCCTTGAAATAGAAAGAGGAAGTCCATTATTATTTCGTCAGCATGTTTTTTAAAAAACCCTCAATGGAAAGCATATCTTGTTTATGCTCCGCAACACCTGAGGCACAACGCATAATGAAAACCTTAATGACGATAATAATGTCATAGAGTTCCAGATCTTTCTCTCCTTTTTTTTGTGCAAACCTTCATGTCTTGTTGATTTAAGTCCAAGCACGGTTGCTATGGCGATGAATAGAAATAGGAGGAAAGCATGTTGTGAGTTGGTTTTCCTATAGTATCATCAAAGGACCCCAATGTAGGGGATATATGATCTGAGAGGAAAAAACAACAACATGGCAATGCTTATTGTAAAGTTATGCCATACCAAAACCCTAACCTACCTGCAAGGTATTTTTAGGTGATGGTTTTAAAAAAAGACATCATAGAAGGGGAAATAGAGGGAATGAGAAAGAAATGAAAAAAATAATTGAAAGTTTTGTTATCATACTGAAAATGGAAAAAATATATCTGTGGTTTAATGCAAGACTTTAGGAAGTCATTCACAAATGTGAAGCGCATTCTATATAAGTATTGCATTGACCCCTTGATGTCTTTTATTCCACACATCAACATTTAGCATACTCATAGATAAAAGTATTTAATTCACTCTCGTGCCATGTCACAGGTCTGAATTAAATGATTCAAGAAACCACTGTGACAAAACAAGAAATTGACGAGCAAATGAAAAGTTATTAATTTTACCATAGTCTACTGTTTATCCCTCTTAAACCTTTCCCAAACAATAACGACATTTGACCACTTTGCTGCAGACGACTTTAGAAAACATTGTGGGAAAAGGAGAAATTGCTCGTAATGAGCAATTTTTCCTTTACCCACAATGTTTTCTGCCCTATCAGTAGATTATTTTACAATTTCATCACATTTTGAAATGGCGTCTGCAAACTCTTTCAATTTGGGACAGTCGAAAATTTGGTGTTTGGGAAAGGGTTAAGTGATAAACAGGAGAAATAACATGTTTACTTCTGCAAAGTTCTGATCATGGCATCATTAACATTATCACGACTTCATCACGCAAAAGATAATAATTCAGTGATGAAAAAAAAACCCACAAAAATGATGCATTACAATAAATATCACCTGTCACGATACATCTACATAAATTATTATATAATTGTCTGTTAACTAAACACAAGTATATCTTTTTAATGATGGTCAATATAATGCTCATTAAAATTTTATTCAATTTTCGTTTCATTGTTGCCTGCAACCAGTCTGCAACCAACCTGTGGTGAATTCCACTTTGACAACTCGAGAAAATTTGCATCAACATGACATCATGAACGTCAAATGGCCACAGAACTTTTTCATGATATTCAAGAACAGGTTCATGAACACCAAATACAGGTTCATGAATACATTCATGAACCTGTGTTTGATGTTCATGAAGATGTTCTTGATATTCATGAACAAGTTAAGAACAGCTTGGTGTAATGAATGGCCATTTAATGTTCATGAATAGAAATGAAGTTCATGAATAAGTTCTTGGATTTTCAAAGGGGCAGGCTACTGAAGATGATTCTTGAGAGAGTGGGTAAAAGAAAAACATTATGACAAAAAGAAAAACAATTACAAGAATGATTTAACCTTTATCTAATGCCTAGTAATTACAAAGCTTTCATAATGACATGGTCAGGTATGAATATGTTCAGTTATGAAACAATCAAGTTGGGGAAAATTGAAATAATAACAATATTGATAATAATTATATCATCAATGTTTTATAATGGAAAGGTTGTTTTTTTCTTTTATTTGATTGGATTAACAGTAATATGCTATATCTCAATGCATTAACAGCCATATAATTAGAATATGATTAAACTAAAACAATGTAATTTTGAAAGGTTGTTTCTCTTTTTATTCAAATGCATTAACAGTAATATTATATAATTTCGAAAGGTTGTTTGTGCTTTGATCTTAATAATTGGTTTAACTAATATAGGATAACATTTTTATAGGGATGTAATCAAAGCATGAATGCTGAATGTATTTTTTTCAACATCATCAAACTATATGACAAATGCAACTGTCAAGGCAAGGTTTTTGATTGCTCATTGAGAAATATAACAAAAAAACATTTTTTTTTTTATTTTAATTGACCTTATTTTTCTAGTTAAAAGCTTTATATTGAAGGTTGAATGCAAGACTATAGTAAGTGCTTCATAATCATGAAGCACTTACTATAGTCGTGCATTTAACCCTTGATATGTAGGTGTATCAAGAGCAGTCTGTTTTTGTGTTTCATCAGCCCCCTCAAATCCCCGAAAAAAGAAAACCCCAATTCATTTCTCAAATCACTGCAGTGCATCTCATTTTTATTGGCGTGACAGGGAGTCAAGTGAATGGTCAGACGGATTGCTATACGCTCCTCCTATACGGGGGACGAATCCAAACTGACCAACTGACACGTGAGGCACCAATCTTCTCGAAGAAACGAGTAGGCAATTGTCCTGCTGCAGAATCTATCATTGTTAACGGAGTAAAAAAACCCAACATTTTAGCAGTGACCAATCAACGGTCAGTCGATGTTTTTATTAGCATAAGAGTAGTGTCCAGTGTCCTAGTGGTCATCCAAACCGCCCATCCTTTAATTGATGTATTTTATCTCTTCTCCCCACCTCTCAAGAAAGGAAAATGGCATAAATGACCACTTTTTAAGCGTCTGCTGTTTAATTCACTCCCTCGATCCCTCAATCATGTAGTATCTTTCAAGTTAACCCTTAGAATGGTGGGTAATTTTCTTAAAATAGATTTTTGTGTTGTTTGCTTTCCAAAACCTTAAATATCTACTTAATTTTGATGAGACAAAATACTCCGAGTAGCAATCACGTTAGATCACAGGCCAGCTGCCAATTCATTAAGAGGGAATCAGAGGGACAATAAGAATTTTAAATACATTTGCGAGTTTGAAAACAGGTACCTCTGTTACTTCATATTAAATCATGTAGATGTACCTGAAGCTGAAAACTTTATAAATCGCCTGAAAAAGGAGCAATTGATCTCCACCATCTATATAACCAGCTACATCTCCTTAAGTCCCTATTGTTTCTACTACATTGTATATCAAGATTTCAATTTTTGTATTGTTTTCAAGTATGGCCTGCTTTTGCTTTCAAATTCAGACCTGAGTCTCAGAATTCCTTTACCAAATGCCAAATTTTTGACAGTCCCAAATTGAAAGAGTTTGCAGACAACATTTCAAAGTGTGATGAAATTGAAAAATAATCTTCTGATAGGGCAGATAACACTGTTGGAAAAGAAGAAATTGCTTGTTGAGAGCAATTTCTCCTTTTCCCACAATGTTTTCCAGAGTCGTCTGCAACAAAATGGTCATATGTCACAATTGTTTAGTAATAAGTCAAAAGGAAACACAATGCGGAATAAAGAAAAATATCGCAAAACATTCTCCACTTCCACTCTTCCAAGATGGCAGCCGCAATGACATCAAAAGTTTCCCAGCCTTGAACGTAAAGGGATAAACACCATGTGACCAACATCTACCTCGAGGGGAAACGAAAATTTGTAGGCTTAATTCTGAGCACAACGGGAGACCGAGTTAGAAAGTTGGTAGCTGGAATGTTGGACAAGTGCTAATGAGAAACCAAATTAGGAGCTTAAAAACAGTATTTCGTCCGTAATGAGATTGAGCGGTCAATCGTTACCACGGTAACCAGAACAAAAAAAAATTAATGAATGATTCAATAATTTCTTTTTTCCTGTCACCAGTGTTCTTTTTTATTTTTTCTTCATATTGCCAAATCTAAACTTTATCCATCATTCTTCAAAAATAATTTTGCTTTGGATGAGAGCTGGTTGAGAAGATGTCTCATGATATGATGCCAAAGGAACTGGTTGCTGCATATAGACTCACTTAGCCATGTATTAAAATGCCAAATCTTTGACTGGCCCAAATTGAAAGAGTTTGCAGACGACATTTAAAGATGTGATGAAATTGAAAGATAATCTTCTGATAGCACAGAAAACATGGTTGGAAAAAGGAGAAATTGCTCGTGACAAGCAATTTATCCTTTTCCCACCATGTTTTCCAGAGTCGCTTGCAACAAACTGGTCAAACATCATTATAGTTTAGTAATGGGTTAATACATCGTTTTTACTAAAGGAAAAATTGCTTACAAGGTGTAATTTCTCTCAAGATTGCAGTGGTTACAATTCAAAGAAATCATGAAAATAAAGCTTTTTGTATTTTTATGATTGTTGTCAGGTATCGCTTTTAATTAATGACACCTGCAGCCACAATATTACAGAAATGGGAAAGTATAAAGATTTTATTTGAGATCATGATTAAGAAGACTTGTAAGAAAAATTATCTTTATTATGATCTGCCACATCAAGATTTTTTCTACCATTTTTTGAAAGACTATTGGAGAGCATTTCAAATGCATTATCTGACAGAAGCTATCACATGCATTAACTAAAAGAATCTATATAGTTAAACATATGTTGTTGGTAACCACATCCATAATATTGTGCCATAGATAGATAAAGAAAATGACAATGGAAGCTCTATCAAACAGAGCAATCATTTGATTAATCAAAATTTGTCAGCGGCAAATATTTCTTATTTCATTCAGGAAAAGGAAAATATTCACATATTGTTAAAGACAAATTTAACCATTTTTCATTAAATGTTTCATAAAAAGGAGAAAAGAAAAGGAAACAAAATTGATATAAGAAGAAATCACATTTTCCAAGCAATTACCACTGTATAATGATTGTTTTTTCCTCTTCTCTTCTACAGTCAGTTTAAGCTAGGTTTTCATAAAGAAACAGGCAAAAACATTTTCTGGGAGAATATGATACAGAAAAAAATAGGAGAAAGGAATATAAACTTGTAAGAAAATATCATGATAAGCACATAAATGCATGAGTTCATGCATGAAGGTTTATAAATTAATCCACAGTAAAAAGACGACAGTCCAATTAAATCTGCAGATAGAGCTAGCCAGCCATAATCTCCTCCTACTGATAAAAGGTGCATTTGCTCAGTCAATTCTCCATCTCTTCTCTAAATCCTATATTGTGGGTACTCTTTAGAATTGTCTCTTCGAGAAATATTTCAAACTATCAACTTTCTTAGAGAACCTTGAAAATATAACTCCAAGACAAAAACATGTCAGAACAGTCGTTTATTCCAACAGGTGCGTTTAAAAACAAGCATAAACAGGGAAAGTCAATAACGATGAGCAAATACATTTTTAAAAAGAAAAAAGCATATCTGCATCAAAACCCTTCAATCTGTAATAATCTCACTGCACCTTATTCATATGTGTCACAAACTTACCATAAATTCAATTAGAACACCCCTGGTGAACCTCAATTATATGAAAAGTCATGAAATGAAAGTGACCCCGAGGTAAAGCCAGTTTTGAATAGGCCATTTGCCCCATCCCACAGATATAGAGCGCACATTATATAACCCATAAATATGCTTTTCAATACACAATCAATGCCTTTCAATGTACACAATACCTATCGAGAATTGAACTTTGTGTATTTGTTGTGCATGGAAATTCTGCGGCTTTTTGAAGGGGGATTTCGGAAATGAAATATTTTCGAAAAATATTCCCCGTCAATAGAATATCATTTTAAAAGTCTCATCAGATTTTGCTTGGTTAGGTTACAGCGCATTGACCCTTGGGATTCTCAATTTAGATTTAGGTACAAGCTTGCACTGGTACAATTTATGGATGACTCAACAAATATAAAATTATAAAATACGCTGGATAGTCATGTACGGTGTTATAGCATGCAGACACCTGCACATTTGGTGAGGATTTGCTTGCTCGATGATATAAATTCAACATTTTCAACAATTTTTCAAAAAATTGTGACAATCCTTGAATCAAAAACACTTCTTTATTTTGAAAATTAACAAAGTGGAATAGGCATCAACCTTTTCCACCACACAGGAATTTGTAACCGGCCCAAATTTGAAGAGATAGCAGATGCTAAAAACTAGCAAGGGAAATACTATTTAAGCATAGAAACTATTGTGACAAAAGGGTTAACTTCTCATTTTAAGCAATTTATGGCTTTGTAACCAGGTGTCTAGTCGGCTGCAGCAGCCCCAGTGAATTGAAGTATCATTGATTAACCCACTACCAAACAGTAATGACGTTTAACCAGCTTGTAGCAGACGACTCTTGTCTTGAAGACATTGTGGGAAAAGGAGAAATTGCTCGTTAAGAGCAATTTCTCCTTTTTCCACAATGTTTTCTGCCCTATCTGAAGATTAATTTTCAATTCAATCACATTTTGAAATGTCGTCTGCAAACTCTTTCACTTTGGGACAGTCGAAAATTTGGCGTTTGGTAAAGGGTTAAGAGGTAAGTTCCAAGGTCAAGGTCACATTAGCTCCCTTTCTTTTGGCGGGCTCAGCCCCAGAGTGAGAGAAACCAAATGTTAGGGCATAAGATAATTACCATGCCATTTGTGTCTGCTAGGTCCGAGGCTACTCCAGTTTTTATTGTGTAACAATGTAAACCAGACCCCGATTGTACACCAAAATGACATCAATTACGCGTCCAAAATGCCTTCCAACTTCCTACAGAAAATGATTCCTTTGTCTCTTTGAACATTTCTGGCCGTTTACTACGGCAACATATTAAGATAGAAATCTTTGGCTTGAGCAACATATGCATAATGTGAGGAACCAAGGTGTTTGGCGTTGAAAAACAAATCCTTTCTGGATGTTGATAATCAATCAAAACATTTTGTTATTGATAAAAAAAATAGACAGGTTAATAATTTGCTCATGCTGCATTAAGGGCAGATGTCTATTTTTTTCATTGCACTTTTCAACTGAAAGGCTGTTCCTCCTTTCAGAAAGTAATCCAAGTGACACAGCTATAAATGAAAAGTGTGAATAAACATTACAACCAGTGTGAAGGAGCAAATGCTCATTTTGTTTTAATTTCACGTAAAATGCCATGTAACAGAATGGGCAAAATACTGACCTCTTATAAAAGTATCATAATATGTGTTCTGTCTTAAAAAAAAGATAAAAAAGAATTTGGGACAAAATGGTGAAAAAATCCTTGAGATGGAATAAAAAAAAAATAGAATATAAAATAATGGAAAAAAGGAACTCTAAAGGTAATGCTGATAAGCCATTTGAAGTTATTTGTGATGGGACAAAGGGTTTGTTTACTTATTACAGAGAAATGAGCCCAACAGTCAGTTTGACAAAAAGTCACCCATCATGCCAATGCCTATGACGCAGTTTTAACTTTTTAAGCATGAAAATCTCATTTATAAATTTTGCAACCATAACATATCATAGGTTGGGAGCAAGGTGCAATTTGATAATAACAAAACCTTGTCAGGAATGATGGACCTACTGTCCTATGACAATACATTATATTAATCCCTCATAGTGCTGGAACGGAACTGGAACTTCATGCTTGTGCAAACAGGCTGGATCCAGGCTACTTTACTACTCTGAGTATCTTTCCTCACCAAAATTAATCAGATATAAAAAGTTTTGGAAAGCAGACGACAAAAAAATAACTATTTCAAGAAAATTACTGGCATTCTAAGGGTTCTGCTGTTGTGACATGTGAATAGATTGAAAAAGCATTGTGGCAAAATGAGAAATTGCTTGTCACAAGCAATTTCTCCTTTTACCACAATGCTTTTTAAAAGACATCTTCTGGAAGCTACAAAAATGTGGAGTCAGGTGGTAATGATATAATTGAATCATTCTCAAAGTTCCGAAGACGAAGTAACAGGTATAATTCATCTTGCCTCCTCTCAAAAATCTGGGTTAGATTCAAATAAGTACCAACAACATAGGTTTTAGCGAAGAAAGGAAAAGTTAGCTCAAGGAATACACATCTCTTATAGAACTCTTCTTTCACAGTAATGGATCAATCACAAGGTTTTCAGTGATGAAGTAATAGGTTTAAATCTTGCCTCCTCTAAAAAATCTGGGTTAGATTCTAATAAGTACCAAGGAATACACATCTCTTATAGAACTCTTCTTTCACAGTAATGGATCAATCACAAGGTTTTCAGTGATGAAGTAATAGGTTTAAATCTTGCATCCTCTCAAAAATCTGGGTTAGATTCTAATAAGTACCAAGGAATACACATCTCTTATAGAACTCTTCTTTCACAGTAATGGATCAATCACAAGGTTTTCAGTGATGAAGTAATAGGTTTAAATCTTGCCTCCTCTAAAAAATCTGGGTTAGATCTCCCTTGGACTTGGCTCTAGCCCTAATGGTTCCCAGCCCACAAGGGCCATCCTATCACTGCTATCTAAATTGGAATTCTATGGCTTTTTCGGAGTGCAACCCTCAAATCGCATGCTCGATGCACTTGAGAGGTATAGAAACGTAATAGGCAAACCCCCTGTTTGTCCCTTCTTCACAGACTTACATAGTTCCTGTTGTATGGATCAGGGATTTTTTTCTTATTCTCAACAGTGTTACAGTTATATCACTGCATACATTATACCTATCAATGCTTCTGTTTTTTTTCCTTATCAGCTGTTCCTGATTGTTTTTCATTGTCACTGCATAATCTTCTTTGCTTTCCATGTATTTTATTGCCCAAAATATTCATGGCCATAATATTAAAATTCAGTACAATTTATAGTTATCAAATGGGTGTATCTACAAGTACTAAAACCTAGTTACAGGTCTCCCCTTCTGGTATATTAAATGCAACATTGGTCATGGCAATATTACATTATGTTATCAAAAAATCATACTATTCAAGTAATAAAAATTTTAAAAGTTTATTGCCATGACATATAAAACATAAAAAAATACCCATAGACATATAAAACATAATTTTCTTGCACATCATCATTGCATATGCAACAGTCCATGCTACAACCTTGTATAAATATATAAAGACATTGCTCAAAGGCGAGAGACAATCAAATCATATCGTATTGACTTCATTTAATATGAGAATTAATAAAAATGGTTTAACATAAGACTATAGTAAGTGCTTCACAAATGTGATGCACTTTGAGGGTTCAATGCAAGACTATAGTAAGTGCTTCACAAATGTGATGCACTTTGAGGGTTCAATGCAAGACTATAGTAAGTCCTTCACAAATGTGATGCACTTTGAGGGTTCAATGCAAGACTATAGTAAGTGCTTCACAAATGTGATGCACTTTGAGGGTTCAATGCAAGACTATAGTAAGTGCTTCACAAATGTGATGCACTTTGAGGGTTCAATGCAAGACTATAGTAAGTCCTTCACAAATGTGATGCACTTTGAGGGTTCAATGCAAGACTATAGTAAGTGCTTCACAAATGTGATGCACTTTGAGGGTTCAATGCAAGACTATAGTAAGTGCTTCACAAATGTGATGCACTTTGAGGGTTCAATGCAAAACTATAGTAAGTGCTTCACAAATGTGATGCACTTTGAGGGTTCAATGCGAGACTATAGTAAGTGCTTCACAAATGTGATGCACTTTGAGGGTTCAATGCAAGACTATAGTAAGTGCTTCACAAATGTGAAGCACTTACTATAGTCTTGCATTGAACCCTCGACTTTTTATTGCCTTGCACTGAATTCTTGATATATAGCAAGCCACAGTATCGAACTAGAAGCCACCGTATTTCAAGTTAATATCAACTAACAGACGTTCTATCGCAGTTTTAGCTGCTCCAAAGAGTGATAAAAATTACAAGGCTACAAATGGCAAGTTTTTGGACAATACTTTCCAAACATGAGCAATTTATGAGCAAACCACATCTTCATTATCTTCATCTTCATTTTATAAAAAAAAAAACTTGGATTTTTATTCAAAACTAAAATATTAAACACACGCTTTTTTGATGATTCTTTTTTTTATTGTTTTGGCTGAAAAAAAGATTATCTATAATTCATGATATTTAAGTACCGACCAATTAGGTCTTGGATAAAAGAATGCCTTGATGCAAGCTCGCTTTTCTAGCAAGATATCTTAAATAAATAGCAATGAAGTAACACGATATGCAGATAAGTTATTTATATTAATATTTCAGACTTGGGTGAGTGTGCAGCCCATTAGATCATAAAATCTGCAGTTGAAATCTTTCCACTTGAGATAGGTAATGAAAATAGAAGTTGTTTGTACAGTGACCAAGATATCAACATCTTCCTCCATGGTACCATGGGAACTTGTTTAATCCTTTACCAAACGTCAAAATTTCGACTGTCCCAAATTCAAAGAGTTTGCAGAAGACATTTCAAAAAGAGATGAAATTGAAAAACAATTTTTTGATAGGGTAGAAAACATTATGGGAAAAGGAGAAATGACTCGTTGAGAGCAGTTTCTCCTTTTCCCACAATGTTTTCCAGAGTCATATGCAACAAACTGGTCAAATGTCATTATTGTTTGGTAATGGGTTAAAGGTGCATGTTCACAGAACTGATGTGAGAAATTAGGAAGTTCAAATCAATTTCCTTAAAACTGCACAACAGCTATACTGTTTATTATATAATATGCACTGATGAGTACCGGTAGTCATCGGAAGCAAAATTAGATCTTTTTTTAATTCTTTTAAGTGTTTAAACAGTGAATCAACATGTATTTTAATCCCAAAACGTGAGATCACTTTTGTGATCTAACGCATATAAACTGTACATACTTAGATAAATTGAGCTCTGAGTATATTGCCTCATCCAAAATAAGCAGATAATTTCGGTTTTGGAAAGCAGAAGATACAATAATCTATTTTTCGAAGATTACCCAGCATTCATAGGGTTAAACGCAGCAATAACAAGCCCACTTTTCTGATGGGTGGGTGAAAGGCCCCTGTACAGTTGGCTGTAATGGTCTGTCAGTTTTCTTTATGAAATGCCCGCCGTCACAATTTTATGAATAATAATGAGGAGAGAGATATGATATACCGCTCTCCCACTTTGGACGTATATATGCATTATATCGCCATTATGACAAAAACGTGTTGGGTTACCGTCTGCAGAAATGACCTCATTTATAACTAAGACTCAACTCGACCACATTGTCATCAAGGATTTGCATGTCCTTACGAAAATCTGAAACCTTTTCATAAATATCATGGTGAGACTTCTTCATGACTTCCTTTTACAACACACCTACATTAAAAATAAACACCCAAAACTCATAAATGAAAATCCCCCCCAACCCCTACTTATACAAAAAAGTCTGCAGTTAGAGATACAAACATTGTATGAGCAATTCTCCTTTTTCCAAAAATCATTTCTATCCTATTATCAGAATAACTCCCCTTTCTATTTCAATTTCCAAAGTCATCTGAAACCCTTTCAATTTGAAGGGTCCTCAAAAAATATCCCCATTAACCCATATTACTTCATAATTATACCTCCAATTAAATCCCAGTAATATTTGAAGGTTTGAGTAACCATAAGAAAAATCAATTATTATTTTTTGTCACAATAATATCTACCAAATATAACAAAAAAATGAAAAAATTCAAAGATGAAAATTTTTATCCTCATATGCTTCCAATTTGGGCTGCTCACAAAGTACAATGTCAGGGAACAGTTTCAATGAAATTAACCCTTTCCCAAACGACAAGTTTTTAACTGCTCCAAATTGAAAGTGTTTTTAAACGACATTTTAAAATGCGATGAAATTGAAAAATATTCAGATAGAGCAGAAAACCTTGTGGGAAAGGGAGAAATTGCTCGTCAAGAGCAATTTCTCCTTTTCCCACAATGTTTTCTAAAGTCGTCTGCAACAAACATGTCAAATGTGGTTATTGTTTTGGAAAGGGTTGAAGTGTTAAAAGGTTCAAGTTACATAATTCCCATACATATAGAGGGTTTCAGGAAAAGGGAACAATCATAAAGACGGGTGTTCTAATATACAGTGCAAAAACATTACTTGATCAAGATACCTATACAGGATATCTGAACATATCTCATTTTTATCACTCCATCATCATACCTGCTATAGACCCTACAGTAGAAGTTTCGGCAAAAATGGTGTTGAAAGTAAGTACAGTCAAACTTGTGTTAAGAGGCCAGCCTATGGGACAGAGTAAATTGGCTGTTTAAGACAGGTTGGCTGCTTAACACAATTTGATTTACACTATAAATCTAACAATGGGACTTTCTGTAGCGGCTGTTTAAGGCAGGTTGGCTGCTTAAAAGGGTTGCTGCTTAACACAAGTTAGACTGTATTTAAAGGGCACAATGCAAGACTATATATACAGTATAATCTCTGTATCTTAAAAAATGTTCAACATAGAGAGAGTTTGACGTATAGATGTATGGATTATTAAGACAGAGATAAAAATGAAATACATAGGACCCTGTATTTACATCAATGTATAGAGGAGTTTGATGATCAGAAGTTCGAGATAGCAAGACCTTCATGAGTACCCACAGTGTAGGGGCCTCTACGGCCAAGTGGTTAGGGTACAGAACCTGAAATCACATGTCCTCACTCTGTGTGGGTTCAAATCCCAGTGATGGCATCTGAATTTTCATGAGAGGCAGTCTCCCGCCTGACTTATGGATTAACAATGGTTCTACCCGGCTTGACTAGCCGTCATGAGCAGTTGAGTAATGGGTCTTCCTCCATTATTTAGAGCCAGGCATAACAACACAACTGAAATAACGTTTATGGGATGTAAAACCACATATAAATAAATAACTCACAGTATAGAATTTAAAGATGTAATATAGATGAAGAAAGCTAGGGAACAATTCGAGGGTTCAATGCAAGACTATAGTAAGTGCTTCATAAACATGAAGCACTTACTATGGTATTGCATTCAACCCTCGAACACCTCTATCTGGACCTCTAGTACCCACAATATAGGTTTAAGATAAGCGATATAGATAGGAGGAAGCTTGGTGGAATTCGCCTCTCATCTGGACCACAGCTAAATGCCAATACAATTATTGAGAATAATGCGCACTCCTCCTCTTGATTAGAAAATATGGGTTCTGAACTGAGAAAGGCTGAAAAAGGCTATGTATTCTTGCTTAAGTTCCGGATGTGTCCAACAAGAACAATTTGACAGTATCTTAAAGGTCTGCTTAAAGATAGCAAACATGCAATTTTTCTTCTTTGTCTTTTTCAAACTATATTTTAAACTTACAAGTGAGATTTCATAAAATTCTAAGTTGATTTTGATCTTAATAGGCAACCTCTTCTTGAATTACAGATGATAAAGAACTAACCTTTTGGTATATGGTTGATTTTTGATCAATATGTAATTTCTATTTTACTATACTTTCATGAAATTTTTAATCTTGAACCTGTCTAGTTCATTTATTCTATTAACTATTTACATGTTACATGACAATATGTTTTCTTCATTCAATTTCTTTTTTTGAAAACAATCTTTGCGGAAAACCCTACTAGAATACATTATCATGCAAATTAACCCTTATAAAACTGGAACACACTTCATGCTTATGCAAACAGGTTAGATCCAGGCCAGTCGTCAAGTAAATTGGCAGCTGGCCTGTGATCTAACATGTTCGCTTCTCTGAGTATCTTTCCTTATAAAAACTAAGCAAGTATTTAAGGTTTTAGAAAGCAGTCAACACAAAAATCTATCTTAAGAAAATTGCCCAGCATTTTATGGGTTAATCTCACCTTAACAATTCACTCAAAACAGAAACAGGCTTACAGAAACAACTATTGATATAGGTAAGTGAGGGATATACAAAATCGAGCAATCAAAAAACCTTATTTCCTAATCTATTAGAGACTAATTGATGAATGTGAAATGATAATCCTGGAAATATGAAAGATTACATAATTATGTGGAGTTTACAGTTTCTGTAATAAAAATAATTATCCAGGGAAACTCAAAGAATTTTTAATATCAATTCTAATCATGTTTTCTCATTCAGTTAGAGCTAACTCATGCCAAAATTGTTTAAATGATTATTCTTTATTTAGAAAGAAAATGGTCCTTTCCTAGACAATTTTTTGTTAAATCAAAGTTGTTCACTTTTTATTACATTTATATCAATTCATACATCAACTTTCCTGGGATCTATCAGGAAGTGTCCTGCAAAAGAACATTGGACCCAGAAAATTTATGCACAATTGGCGCTTGTGGGGCAAAAACCCGGCAGTGTCAACTATTAACCCTTATAGTGCTGGAACCAACTTCATGCTTTTGCAAACAGGTCAGATCCAGGCCAGCCGCCAAGTAAATTGGCGACTGGCCTGTGATCTAACCTGTTTGTTACTCTGAGTATCTTTCCTTAACAACATCTAGCAGATATTTTAGGTTTTGGAAAGCAGACGACGAAAAAATCTTTATTTGGAAAATTACTCAGCATCATAAGGGTTAAGGTAGAAGACCCCCATGTTGACCACTGAGAAACATAGGAACTTCAAAAATTGCCCAAACTTCTTTATAAAAACCTACCAAAAAAACATACTGAAATGTCCAACCAAACTTTATTCGGTAACGCTCACTGAAATGCTTTATGTACATAATGTATGGTTTATCAAAGTTAAGGCATTCAAGTTGAAAAAAAAGAAATAACTTATTTAGCAGGTAAATGATTACTTTGTATATTTTTCTTTTCCATTTTGTAATTAATTTTGCTTTGATATTTGCGTTAAATTTTTGACTCCCTGCAAGATGCTTAAAACAAGGAAAGGGTTTTAAACAATCTTTCCTATTGTCTTAATTTACTCAACATTAATCACTAAAGGTATAAGAAACATTGTATGAGAAAGTAACATAGTTAAGTTTAGTCATGACACAACTTCTTGAAACACTTAAAATCTGACTCAAATCTGTGCTTCTTTCAGCACAAGACGAATAAATGCTGGCCAAGCCACACGCAAAAGCCCTTCATCATCCCGTCAAAGTCAGTGAAAAATTCATGGAGATAAACTTTTCGACAATTCCATATCTCGTAATTATTTCTCCCAGTCAAATTCCTGCGATTTCTTTTTTACCTCATATCTATGTTATCCCGTTTATCTAAAGTGCTACGCTCTAAGATCATACTCTACCTGAACTACCCTGTAACCCAGAGTTACGTAATAATCATGTTCATCCAAAAGGAATAAAAGCCAACAAAATGACAGGAATTAACAAGAAAGGAAATTGTTCTAAAGGAACTACCAACAGCAACTTTTTCTGAATTAAACATTTTCATCATTACAAAAATGTATTCATGAAATCAGAAAATTTTATGACAAGTTATGCAATGATAATAAGCGCGCATTTTGTTGGAAAGTGTTAAATCAGACTTGCGAAATCATTATCTAGCTGCTTTTTTATTGCAACTTGAAAAATTTATCTATAAATACCCTTAGCATATTCCCACAGGTAATAATACCAGACCCCCAAAGGGTGCTTTACCAATCAAAACACCTACATTTAACTAGAATTTCTACAAGATGTGACTTAATGTTTTAACTTGAACAATTATTTCTTCAAATTAATACTTTCCCAAACAACAAGTTTTCGACTGTCCCGAATTGAAAGACTTTGCAGACGACATTTCAAAATGTGATGAAATTGAACAATATTCTTCAGAAAGAGCAGAAAACCTTGTGGGAAAAGGAAAAATTGCTTGTTACAAGCAATTTCTCCTTTTCCCAAAATGTTTTCTTAAGTCGTCTGCAACAAAGTGGTCAAATGTCGTTATTGTTTGGAAAAGGGTTAACTCTTAAACAATTGTTTCTCTTGCCCTTTTTGATAGAAAATAAAGCTTTTCAAAATACGTTTTCTAAATTCAACATTTTTTCCTAACAGATTTATCTCATCACTGATACAGGTATCTGCAAGAGCATGGTCTCCCCAAAAACTCTTTCCTTCGGTTTTATTACTTTTTGTTCAAACAGAATTTTATGTCTGGACCAAATTCAAAGAAACAGCAGAAAACAATCATAGTATGATAAACAGTATTTTCTTTGTGATATTTGGAAGAACATTTGTGACAAAAGGAAAATTTGATGGTGGAAAGCAATTCCTTCTTTTAATATCATAACAATTAGCTGAATCAACTGCAACAATTTAAAATCTTCTGTGTTGACTAAAAATTGACTAACATGAAAATATATACCGGCAGATTTTATTGCACCAGGTCATGAGACTTACTGAAATAGCAATGGTTTGAGATATCCAAATTTTTTAAAAAGGAAAAACAAAACAAAAAATCAACAGTTTGACTCTTTTCCCACCATTACATTTGCATTACTTTAAACAAAGCCAGAAGGAAATCTGCTGTAGGGATTTTCTAATA
This sequence comes from Cerastoderma edule, assembly GCA_947846245.1. Classification (NCBI taxonomy): domain Eukaryota; kingdom Metazoa; phylum Mollusca; class Bivalvia; order Cardiida; family Cardiidae; genus Cerastoderma; species Cerastoderma edule. Next base: position 10,976,233 of record OX401404.1, read on the forward strand.
AGAGAAAGAGTCATTAAACAAAATTATGCAAGATGAAATTTGAAGAAAATATTAAATCTGATAATATCAATTGAAACCAAGTTTAACAAAGAGCAATATTATTTCATGACATTACTGCATTAGTATGATGAAAACGTTTTCATCATCTGTGTAATATCAAGCCATTTGAAACACATACCTGAAAAACAGGAATCACCTGCAATCTTTCAAGAACTTATTCATGAACTTTATGAATATTCATGAACTTTATATGGCTTTTCATGAACACAGAGCTGTTCTTTATTTGTTCATGAATTTCAAGAACATGTTCATGAAAATCAAGAACAGGTCCATGAATGTATTTATGAACTGCACTTGATGTTCATGAACCTGTTCTTGAATTTCATGAAAAAAGTTCTGAGGTGATGAACGGTCATTTAATGTTCATAAAAATTCATGGAGTTCATGAATAAGTTCTTGAATCTTTCGCAGGGAATAGCTACCATAAACTGATTTGATGTTTTATGAACACTAATATCATATTTTATTTATTTATTTATTTCAAGTAGTAGGCAGTTTTGCTCATAATGGTCGAATTCTCTCTTCTTTTTTTTACTATAGTATCAAATAGAACCAGTTGCCACTGTTTATGTATTAATGTTTTTATATCAGACAAAGGTAAAGGCATATTTAATGTTTGCTCATCCAAACTAATACAGGTAGTAACAAAAAGTATTTCCAAAATTGGAAAAAATTGCTAGATGAAACACTGTGATAACGAATAACATAGAGGTTAATCTATTGCACAAACTTAATTGAGCAATTAGCAAAAAGACCCTCCTTTGTTTCAACAAAATATTAATTGAATATTGATGGAAAATAAATGCGGGATATTCAAATTAACAATGACTTTCCAGGTATTTCAAATTTTGACCAAAGGTTGATAAAATCTTTTGAAGCATGACAGACAAAAATTTTAAAGTTGGATTTTAGACACTCTTACCAGATGGTGAGCTAAGTCATTGTTATACCTAATCTTTACTATCATCAAAATCCTGTGATTTAACGAGTCTGTCATTGCTGATTTATAACTTCGCGTATTCATATGGGGATCTAAAAATTTGTATTATATCTCATCATTAAATTTTTTCTATCAAATGACTTCTAATTTCTTAACCAACCCATTACCCGATTTGAAAATTTGGTCCATCATAGTAATTTATCCTGTCACTAGCGCCATTTTGGGACCGATAACTAGGTACCGTATAACATTTGTGATAACCGGCACTAACCATGTAACACACGCACGGACGAATCATGACGTCATAAGAACGAAATGACGTCATATTTACACAATTCTCTACTTATTATTTTTTTTTTTTTTTCGTGTTTTATTATTACATCTTGTTTGTTTGAAATACATAAAGGTAACAGGATAAATAGAATATAAAGTTGGTGTCTTTGAATGGGAAAAGTTATAGGGCTCGGCCTCGGAATATTATCTGTTTCGCCTTCGGCTCACCGGATAATATTCCTACGCCTTGCCCGATAACATTTCAGATTCACGACACCAACCATCTATTCTCTATATATTATGGAGGAAGCTGTAGTAGCACAAAACAATTCACCAAACCATTGCTCTCTATCATTAGAGACAATTGTCATGATGTTTCATAGTACTATACACAAACCTGCTTCAACATGATTCAATACTTCACAAAAGGTGATGAGCATGATTAATTAAAACTTCATTCTTTAATCAATTGATTGACTTATATTTAAGAGTGTCAATGATTGTATTGAATATTTAAATTAGTTTGCCACCAAACTTTTTTAAAATAATCACATCGTCTTAATGAGACGATTCTAATGAGTACACACAATGATAGAATTTACAAAATAAGTTTTACAAAAAAATATCATAAAAAGGACGGCTGATAAGCCATAATGTCTAGACCTTACTCTGCTGGCTCAACATACATTCATAAATCATTGGAGAGATATGCCACCTCCAGTCAGTTCTGACAATTATGGAGGTCCAGATTATGGGAGGGGAATCTCACCCTTTTGAAAAAGTACGGCAGATTTTAACCCTTGTAGTGCTGGAACCAACTTCATGCTCATGCAAACATGTTAGATCCAGGCCAGCCGCCAAGTAAATTGGCGGCTGGCCTGTGATCTAACCTGTTTGCTACTCTGAGTATCTTTACTCATCAAAATTAAGCAGACATTTTAGGTTTTGGAAGGCAGACATCACAAAAATCTATTTTTAGAATTTTACCCAGCAGTCCAAGGGCTAAACAGTTTTGCAAAAGACTGGTAATTGTGCATGAAAAGAAAATTATTCTGTTTTGAGAACAAGTTTGGTTTGTATCGAGCAATTACGAATCATGAATCTATTTTTTTAACTTTGATTAAAAAAGTACCATGTCCGTCTATTGCAAACCTAGTATCTTACCAGTATCACTTCAAACATCATTAGATTGAACTCCCTTCCTTACCAAAACAAACCTTCATTTTCCAATTAACACAAAAAGGACTATCTTGATATATATGAGCCAATAATGATACACTTGCCTTTGGAAAATTGCTAAAAGATTGTCTCAAAAAAAAAAAATTAAAGTGTTCAACACAAAACTCACTTACCTATAAAGTTTTCAGAACATAGGTGGTCATCAATATGAAAAGAGAAAAAGAAAAACAGCACATTAGTAAAGCTCAACAATTGTAAGTTATTATACAAAATGTAGACAGCATTTGAAAGCATTAGGATGAAAAGAAATTTCAATTACTCTCCATAGCCCTTTAAATTATCCTCCTACCTTATAGTGCTGGAACTGAAGTTTGATCCAGGCCAGCCGCCAAGTAAATTGGCGACTGGAGTAATTTGGTGACTGGCCTGTGATCTTACTTGTTAGCTACTCTGAGTATCTTTGCTCATCAAAACTCAGGAGATATTTAAGGTTTTGGAAAGCAGACATTACAGTAATCTTTCTTTAGAAAATTACCCAGTATTCAAAGAGTTAATTTGAATCATTAAAAACGATGCAGAACAACTACAATAACAACTTTGGCTAAGGGGAAATTGCCTAGAGTAAGCAATTTTAAGGGTTTAATGTAAGATTATAGTAAGTGTTTCACAGAGTATTCATTTATATTGTGATACATAGCTCATTAAAGATGAAGAAAGATACCATGCTTAACTGCCCATAAGAGCTGGTCAAGCCAGGTTTATACAGATTATATATAAAGGACCTTGGGATTGTAAGTTCTGCACTCTTACCACAAAGCCAAGGAGGCCTCTTAGTCAATTGATAAATAAATTCACAATGATTACACAATGTCAAATAAAGGTGCTTTATAACTTAAGTATAAGGGATAGTGCTTAAAATTGTCAGTACATGTATTTCTTTTTCTTAAATAATGTGATAATTCCACCATCCATCTTTTACATTGAACTAATTGGCTGTCATTAAGTTTAATTAGCCCAAGGATCCTACTATATGTCATTGAAATAAATGTGCTTCATAATAGGTTAATGTGATCATTTCTGTTATATATGGGGGGTGATGACTTGCATACGCATAGGTCCTAATTAACAACTGCAAAGAGCCAATTAATTCTTGCACAAAATATAAGCCTATGGAATAACGAGACATGTTTTAAGAGGACTATTGTTTCATCAGATTTTGAAGAGAAATGCACCTATTAGCACTCTTCTATAGGTTCCTTGTCAAACTCAATTATTATTTTTCTTACGTTGTTTTATATGGGTTTATCATCATATCAGCTTTATTCCAGTTATGTTGCGTTGTCTCGTTCAAAATGATGGAGGTATACCTTAATCTTGACTGGTCAAGCCTGATAAAACCTTCTGCATTCTGCAGCTTTTATTCAACTTTTTCTTGAAGGTTGAAATGTTCTGTTCCTCAAATTAGGAAAATATCCCAAAGTTCTGCACAATGTGAGCAACCAATCAGAATCTGTCAGTGATGCCGGTAATTTGATCAAGAGTTCCAACTTTGGATCTACAGCATTGAAGTCTCTTCCATAATGACATGAACTAGTGTGTTTCTACCTCGAATTAACCCTTTACCATACGCCAAATTTTCAACTGTTCCAAATTGAAAGAGTTTGCAGATGACAATTTAAAATGTGACGAAATTGAAAAATAATTAACTGATAGGGCAGAAAACATTGTGGGAAAAGGAGAAATTGCTCATCATGAGCAATTTCTTCTTTTCCACAATGTTATCCAGAGTCGTCTGCAACAAACTAGTCAAGTGTCTTTATTGTTTGGTAATGGGTTAAATGTAGGGTGAGTGAAAATGCATTCTGTTTGCATGTAGCACGTAGGAAGCTATGTTTGTTTAGGAAAATGATATCCTGGTCATTGGAAGCTTGAAATAGGGCTGTATATCAGTTGGAGGATGTACTTGTTTATTGTTAGAAGCTTGTCATGGGAAATAGCGTCCCTATTGCTTCAAAATGTGCTGAATAGAAAAGAAAATTCATCAGTTTCTCCTAAATACCCACACCCATTATAGTTTTGGTAATTTATACTGATTTTTATCCAAACAATTAGTAATTTGCAGCACTTGTGATAAAATAGAATAACTTCCATTTTATAGCAAGTGCTGCAAACTACTGAGATCACGGATGGTTTAAAATCATTGCCACATCAAATAATTTGCTTAATGGACAAAATGAAGAATTCTTTTTTTAACTGGCCTTAATTTTTTTCGAATTCAAAAGCAGCATGAAATACCATAAATCACCGTTTAAGAATGAAATAGTCCGAAGAAAGACCAAAAGATGAGTCAAAATCGATAATGTTGAAATTGACCAGGGGCAGAAAACATGATCGAGATGAATTCAACTCTTTTCCAATGAAACATGAAATTATAAAGCTGCAAAGTCCAGATAAACTATGGGGAAAAATATGGCATTGAAGTCCTGTTAACGGGATGCTTATCAATTCAGAAAATGGAATTCCAAAATATTTGAGAAAAAAAAGAAAATGCTCATATTGAATGAAAAAATTATGAATAACTTGTTTTTTGTAAAGACTTTTAAGACATTAATGCAAAAGGACAAGGTCATCCCTAAAATGATTTGAACTTTAACCCTTTCCTTGTAACTATTATTTATCTGCAGAAGATGATAGCAGAACTAAATATTAATATATCAAACAGTCTCATATATGTTGACTCTCACAAAATATACACAAACTCCCAAAATTATCATTTTCTAAGTACACCTGCAGCAAGCATATTGCAAAAGAAACTCTTGAAGTAAGAAGAATATATTGCTCACTATGACGGATGTCTTGATTTGACATAATGTTTCTACCAACTATGTGTTTATTCATTCATTAAAATACGATCACACTTTTTTGATAAACTCTAAAAAGTTTATACATGGGTTAAAAGAGGCTTTAAAAGGAAGGGATATCAAAAGTCATCAAGTAGTTTAAAAACTCTGAGTAAAGCTTAAAAAGAAAAGGAAAAAAAGGAAGTTAAGATGATAGCGTTCAATATTAATTCCAGAAATTCAAACACAATGGGAGCCAAATTTAATCTTTTCAAGCGATGACCAGTCACAAACGAAAGTGACTGGCTGTTTCTTTGGCCCATCTGACATTATGTCATTTTATCCAATACAATACCACCCGTCTGCTCAATAGGAAGTTGATCGCTTTTCACTAACAGAAAGGACAGGAAAAGAAAGGAAAGGAATCAATCTCACGAAAACCGAAAACTGAGAAAACCCATTTAGATCTGTATTGAAGGGAGAATTTAATGAAAGATATAAAACCAAAACTGAATACAAATTACATAGTATATTGTTCATCACACATATTTTGAGATTGTTTCTATCATCAAAGCTTTTCTGTTAAATGTTTAAAACGTAAGATTCTTCAGTGGAATAGGGAATAGGAAATTTAATCCCCTTACAAGTAAAATGTTAGCCGATTTCCCTTTTCAAATGACATGAAAGAAATACGAGCCGGGTGCGGCCAGACCCCATGTATCACAAAGAAAGGTCCATTATAACATTGGCTAATGATTTTGTTTTTAGGCTCCTGAAAGAACAGTTTAAAAAATAAAAAATGTCCTTTTTTCCAATTTCTATCCCATTAAAGAAACCTTTGACCAGTGGTCAGTGGTCAAGCACATCAAAATGTTTTTTATTCTGTTTAGTAACCATAGAAACTTTTCCTTTTATCTTTTTTGTCATTTTTAATTCCAAAATAGAAATAGAAATTTAATTGCTTTTGTTGTACCATATAATTTGAAGAAGTCTTCATGCTATTGTAATCTATAACCATAAGGGGACATATTTGTGAGTAAAAGACTCACTAATTTTACAAACTTTCATGGCTCCTGCAACCCACAGAAATGCATTATCAAAAAAAGCGTGAATTTGAAAGTGTCAACAGAACAATGACCATCAATTGATGAATTATTTTGAATATCAGAATTAGCAAGTTACCTTCACCTCTGTTGTGTCATTTGTGTCATAGAAAAATAGAATTTGAAGTAAAAGAACTAATTCAGAACCACTTCAAAGCCAATAAATCAAAGAAAGATACAATCAACTTTGGCCAGGTCATTTCTTAACCCTTTCCCAAATGCCAAATTTTCCACTGTCCCAAATTGAAAGAGTTTGCAGACGACATTTCAAAACATGATGAAATTGGAAAGTAATCTTCTGATAGAGTAGAAAACATTGTGGGAAAAGGAGAATTTGCTCATCATGAGTAATTTCTTCTTTTCCCACAAAGTTTCCCACAATGTTTTCCAAAGTCGTCTGCAACAAAGTGGTCAAATGCCATTATTGTTTTGGAAAGGATAAACTTGGACTTCGGCTTGACAGATCAAGGTAATTCAGTGATCTATCCAAGGGGGCTTATTTCGGTTGTACATACACATGGTATTCGAAAAGCCATAGTATGAATGCCATTCTATGAGTACTCGTAAGAAATGTCTTGTTGAGACAATTCCATTAAGTATGTACCCACATACAGGGTTAAAGGGAATAATACAGAAGTTCAAGGGGCAAAACCTCTCTTTTTGGACCTTTCTGAAATCCATCAAAGCCTTCTGTCCCAGGTGCACTGAGGCAAAATACCATATTTTGTGATAAGTCAATCATTTTCCATTTTCAGATATATTGAGATCCATGCATAAAATGCTCATCATGAGAAATGTTTGTTCTTTATTTAACATAATTCTATGTTTAAAATGTTCCATCCATTCAGTGAAACTTTAACCCTTTAGCAGAAAATAATTTAAAAAAGTCATATGCTGCTGCCAACACCTCTCTACATTTTCCAACAATAAGCAATTTTAGGTTTCTTTCAAAAAAATCTTTGGTCATTAACATTGTTTAACCCTTTACCAAACACCAAATTTTTGACTGACCCAAATTGAAAGAGATTGCAGATGCAGACGATACTCCAAAATGTGATGAAATTGAAAAATAATCTTTTGATAGGGCAGAGAACATTTTGGGAAAAGGAGAAATTGCTCATTAAGAGTATTTTCTCCTTTTTCCCACAATGTTTTCAAGAGTCGTCGAAACAAACTGGTCAAATATCGTAATTTTTTGTTAATTGGTTAAAAGGAAGACACTCTCATGACAAGCATTTTGTTATCAACTGATTGGTAAGATTTTTCCCATCCAGCAGAATAACTTCTCAAAGTCATCTATTTTCTACCTTATGTCCAACATTCAAAGGGGTTAAAGAAAGGACGTTAACATTAGTCTATTGTGGGTAATATACATCTCAATTCTTTAAATCGTGAAGTAGACAGGATGTATAGAAAACAGCCTAACAAAGGATTATGGGAAAAAATCGGTTTAAAATCAAAACTCAACCTATGTGTCATTGTCCAGTGTGTTGGACCGTTGTTTAATAGCCCTGTTCCATAATCAAAGCCGCTTTTTTTCTTCCCCTCTACCCTCTCACCCTCCTGATTTCCCAAACGTAGTATCAATTACAACAAACTGGCCAGGTTTGTGTCACCAAGTCGCACAGGCGCTTGACAAACTATCCATCCCTTTAACCCATTACCAAACAATAACGACATTTAACCGCTTTGTTGCAGATGACTCTGGAAACATTGTTGGAAAAGGAGAAATTACTCATAATGAGCAAATTCTCCTTTCCTCACAATGTTTTCTGCCCTATCAGAAGATTACTTTCCAATTTCATCACATTTTAAAATGTCGTCTGCAAACTATTTCAATTTGGGATAGCTAAAAATTTGGCTTTTGGTAAAGGGTTATGGGATACAGATTAAAACTTGAAACAGTTAATATTTTTTAAATTTCGTAAATATTTTGGAACAAGTGAAAATTTTTGAGACCAAGCAATCTTTATGACTAGGAAAGTTGCTCTGGTCACATTATGAGAAAATTTAAAAGTCAAAATAAAATGTTAAAAAAAATACAGCTTCTGTATTATTGTATGCAATGATACGAAATTAAAAGCAGCAAATGAAAGCTGAATTCATGAAGCATTCATAATGTAAGATGTATGTCCAGTCTTTATGTGGTATATCCTATATAGATGCTGCAACCCTTTTGGATTTAAAAGCATACTTATTAATTTTATACAAGCTCTAAATACCTAAATAATTATAAACTAATTTTGCATCTATTGGCTACTTTACTGTGCGCATTTTACAACAGGTCAGCTGTTGTACTGTTTAAAAGAAAATAAGTTTTAACTTCTAAAACTGCCTAACATCTGTAATTACACAGTTTTAAACAAAAACTTCTACAATTTTATCAAAGATTTCGTTAAGGGTTTTTGACCAATTAACAATTCTTTTTAATAAGCAAAATACTGAACATTGCTGCTGTTATGTATTCCAATTGGTATCTCAAAGACAAGATAAATTCAACTTCTTTGGTCAAAATCTTTCATCCTGAGGCAATAAAGGAACGGTATTTGAAGCCTAATTGATAAATAAAATCAATGACTTCCGAAAAAAATCATGGCTAAAGTGTAAGAAACCCATGATTGGATGAAGGTCTAGGCGTCGGAATCGACACTCTTTGTATATCATCAATTATCAGAGGGCTTTTAACCTATTTCACCCGATACAAACGTAAACTCTACTGAAGATGAGAAATTAAGGAGATGAGAAAACTAAAGTTGAAAAGAAATATAACAAAAGCTTTGTGAATACTATTGAACTTGGTTGGTATAGTTGGAAAGCATTGTGACAAATGAACAATTTGCTCATCAATGAGCAAATTCTTCATTTGTCACAATGTTTTCCAGAATTGTCTCACAAGAGCGAGCCTCATTTCTAAATCGAAAGTGATATCTGCAATAGGGAGAGGTCGTAATTGTTGCTTCATTCAGAGTAATCAATTAAATGCAGACGACAAAACAAACTTATCATCAAAGAGAGACAAAAAAATAACCATCATAAAATTTGAAATTGAGTATTTCAACAAACTATGAAATGTTTGTTTACAAAATGCAAACTTTCTTGTCATTATAGACGTTTTCCGCTTTTTTCATTCCAGTTTCAACAATGTCGTCTGCAATAAAGGGATGTACAAGCGTTTGTATAATGATTTTAATTGCCCAGATTTGACTAACAGTCCCTGACAGTGTCCTCTAGGGGTTAACATAGACCAGAATCAATTTCTAATCTTTTTATTTGAATGGGCTTCCTTGGCCTAGTGGTTAGAGTACAGGGACCTGCCTCACACAGGTCTGTACCTCAGGTTTCATTGCATACGTAAACACGGGTGACAAAATCAATTGTCCATATTGCCCAGCTTGTCCAAAAGTCTTGATGGACAAGTAAATTTTTACTGAAATTTACTGTATAAGCTCTTTACGGACAAGTATATCTAATGGACAAGTAAATCAAAATCAGATTTCGCCACCCCTGGTAAATATAAATATTCTTTCTCATTTTTAATTTATTAATATATATATATATATATATATGAGTATATCCATCTTTTCAGAGTGTTCAAACATCAGAATGGTCTCTTTGAATTAAGTGTTTTCTTTCCTTTTTCTGTTTTTATCATAAATGTTTCGAAAAGTAATTAAGTGGTCTTAGTTTAAACCATTCCCCCATAAGGCATTATTTGGTCCAAATTAAAAGCAATAGCAGACGACAAATAGTATCATGAAATACATTCTCTCAGCAACTACAGCAGACATATATCTAAGTAATGTCTGAGTTTAAACCATTCCCCCATAAGGCATTATTTGTGTCAGGTCCAAATTAACAACAACAGCAGACGACAAATAGTATCATGAAATACATTCTCTCAGCAACTTAGGGTAGAAACCATTGTGATAAAAGGATGAATTGCTCATCATGAGCAATTCATCCTTTTATCACATTGATTTCTATATACATGTAATCTCTCCTGCAGCAGACGCATGGTAAAGTAATGTAATATTAAGAAATGGGTATGAAAAAGGCATTGGGTTAATGATAATGGAGTCTCCCTAACACAGTTAAAGCATTCATGACATTCTACCTAGCCACCATCATCATCTCACTACTCATAAAACCGCGGGACTTTAAAATCCAGACGGGAACATCCAACAAAGTCGAGGCGAGATTAACGAAAATGCCGATTTGCACCAGTGATAAAATGCCGTTTTATATTGGGTAACTTGTTAAGATAATCTTCTTTTATGTAGACTATTTTTATGAAACAAAACAGGTGCAAGAATCTCTCCTGTAAAAAAGAATCATCCACCCATCTTCCATTGCATGGCATGGCACCAGACTTTTAATGCTTTCCTTCCCTATTTTCTATTTTTATAAACGTTCCAATTTGAATGCAACGACAAACAACTCTTACAAAGTAAGAATTTGAAGTAAAGGTGAAACGATTAATGCAAAACGGAAAAGTTGTGTGAAGAAGGATAGATAACTCAGGAAGGTGCATGTCCCTTTTCCAGTTTGCAGTGAATTGCATGAAACAACAATTTAAGCTGATATTATAGTTAAAAAGTCTCAGTATCAATTCAGAAGCATATGGGCCACGTCACGAGAAAAGGGGCACTCAGACATAGCAAACAGTGTAGCCCCAGACCAGCCGCCACGTCATGACGTGGCGGCTGGTCTGGGGTTAAACTGTTTGCCATCTTAGAGGACATCAAGTTCTACCTTTAAATAAATACAAATGATAACTGTCGTGACTAGATGCTGGAATAATAGCGCTAAGAAAGAGCTGAGTCAGCGGTTTTTATTTATGTCCGAGTGCCCCTTTTCGCGTGACGCAGCCCATATTGTTTTGTTAGTTAAATTGTGGTTAATGCCATTTAAACATTAGCTCATTTATATCGATCAGTTAGTACACGTATCCATGTTCCTGATATTTCCATTCCAGTTCTTCACAATATCCTGCTGACTGAACATATTAATAGATAAGAGGTGAGACACAAATCGACCATGTCTCATTGAGCAAATAATCCTTGGGTTACAAGGCTAAGGCCTGGGTACCGTTTTGACAGGGTGCTTAAAAGGGTGGCTGCTTAACACAAGTTAGACTGTAATTAATTTGCATCCTAACCAAACAATGGAATTTATGTTGAAAAGAAGCCGGTGACAAAGAATTAAACGCTAGTTTGGTAAGGAGAACCCAGCTATATTAATGGGTAAACTGACCACCGTAATATAACTAAAATATTGTTGAAAACTGTTTAAATCATCAACCTTTCCAATCAGCGGAAAGGACATCTGTGCATATCTGATAAACAAGTGCACACCTATCTTATCGAGGCACCTTCATATCTAAACCCCGAGCCAGTCATTAACATGACAGAACCGGACAAAAGGGTTAATTTCGCAAAAAGCATGTCTAAAACCACGTCTAAAAATAGCCGCTGCAAGCCTGGTTTAAATCAGGACAAGGTGTCATTCCTCTAATGTCACCGATGTCATCAGATAGGATTTAGTGTGCTTGTCACTTTGCCAGGAGATTATTTATACAAACCAGGACTGACCAATCACTGCACAGTATGCATTCCCCCTTGTCTAGCATATCAGAAATCCAGTCAGCTTGACCTTATACATGATCCTACCTACTTAACCCTTACAGCACTGGAACCGACTTCATGCTTAGGCAAACAGGTTAGATCCAGACCAGCCGCCAAGTAAATTGGCGGCTGGCCTGTGATCTAACCTGTTTGCTACTCTGAGTACCTCTCTTCATCAAAATTAGGCAGATACTTAACGTTTTGGAAAGCAGACGACACGTTAATTGTTTTTTAGAAAATTAACCAGCATTCTAAGGGTTAAATCCGTTCCTTCATGTATGTACCTTGTGTTGAATTTGACGCGATACATGTGACAGACGCCATGATAAACATGTCTGTAGCAGACATATCAGAAACTGTTGTGAGAAAAATAAAAAATGTTTGCTCTGATAGTTCTTAATGATGGGCAGTAAAATGGTTTGTCGAATTTTATCTACGAAGTGTTATTATACTATTGTATCCATGCAGAAGAAGGGATGACACTTCTCGACATCTAATAATCCATCTCAGAATTTACCAATGCAAAATAATGGGCAGATTTAAACAACAGGTGTATCTTATATCTATACAACACGCAAATGCTCTTCTATATAAGAAAAGAACATTCCAACAACAGAAGATATTCATTTCTGTCACAATACTTTCTATGATGATCTCCACCAAACATCAAAATGCCGTAATCAATTGGGATTATCAACCTTTATGATGAATATTTGAAATCATCTTCTTCAAATTCTCTTTCTTCACAATGATTATGACTGTTATCAATAAAACAATCAGTTTTTCAGCAACTTAGTATATTTTTTTTAGGTTTTCCTTATGCTGGTTGCTATGAGTGAAGTACTGCTGCGAATTTCTATATAAAGCATGCTTTACTTTAAGTGCTGAAAGGGTCATCGTCTGCTCATAAATCGCCTAACACTTGACTGTTAGCGAACCTTTCTCATTCTTGCTTTGTTTCCTTTGAGAAGTAGACCAGTTTGTGTATTAAGCACATCAGAGTTTTCTTGCATGGAGCATTTCATAATCTAGTCTATGAATCCTATATTGTGTGTACTCATCCGAATCGTCTCGTCGAGACGTTTCTTAAGAGTACCAACAATATAGGCTATGGAAAAGAAATAAATAAGTTAGAAATATTTAAATAAACTTGTTAAATCTGTAATGAGACCATTGTTTTTTCAAGGAAACACCTTGCTCCCAATCAACAGACATATTTTAACTAAACAATAACAACATTGGACCTGTACTTTGCAGATGACTTTGGAAAACATTGTTTGAAAAGGAGAAATTGCTCTTAAAGAACAATTTCTCCTTTTCCCACAATGTTTTCTAACCTATTCGAAGATTATTTTTCAATTTCATCACATTCTGAAATGTCGTCTGCAAAATCTTTGAATTTTGGAGAGTGGAAAGATTGGCGTTTGGTAAAGGCTTAAATGCTTTATTCTACTTCATGCCCATTGAGTCTGTATTTTTCAGTTCTCTGTTATGGTATTGTTTTTGTTTCATAAGATTTTTACATCACATCAATGATTTTTCAGTTATATTGCCCTGCCTTTCTCATCATAGAATGGGGCAGGACCCCTTATTTGATTGCCAATTAGGGCCTGTCAAGCTGGGTAGAAGTACCGCCATTCAATCTAATAGTCAGCCAAAAGACTACCTCATGAAAAATTGTCCTTTGTAATTGTTTGCAACAAACTGTCATCATGTATGGAAGATGAATATGGATAATGTATGCCAATGAGGAAACATTACAGAAGCAGCATCTTATTCTTATAATGACCCTAAGATGCTTGATTTTTCCAACCAACCCCACACCTCAAACAATAGACTTATGCTTTCAAGGTATCAACATCATCAATGTCATGAGAATTCTATGAGAAAAATTTTCAGGTTTTCATTTGAGTTTATTTAAGTCAAGGACAATCACTTCCCTGGTTGTAAATAAAACCCATTTCTTAATCCTTTTCCTGTTTCAAGCTTAATACAAGTTTCAGCACATAATCTTTTAACATGGCTATAAGTGGGCGACAGTGGTGCAGTGGTAGAGCGTTGGCCTCTTGTACCGAGGGCCCAAGGTACGAATCCCCGTTAAGCCAGTTGAGGATTGCCAGGACTAACCCATGAATTGGCGCAAGTACTGGTGTAGCATCCAGAAAGCAGTCATCAAGAGTGAATTTAATATGCTTCAAGACTCCATCACAATTGATGTAAAACAAATAAGTTTTAAACTACCGTGGCTAACAAAAGCAATTGAAAATATTATATTTGATCCAAATTTATTTCATGAATTTTTTTAAAATAAGCCCTTGACCCATTGGTCATGTTTTCCTATCATTCTTAAAACTCAAGCTGTTCTTGTTTTTATTTTGTTTACTAGAGTTTGTCATAAACAAGTATGATCTTTACAATGTGAACCCATGACAGATTTGCATACTGGGTTATCCTTGATAATAAAGCCATGTTTCTAGACATCAAACAATGACAGCAATCACTTTTGGAGTTTGAAAACATTTAAAACCATTGTGACAATAGAAGGAATTGATTGATATAGAGCAATAGAATTTCTTACTATGATAGAACCAACTTTATTGACAAACAAGGCACATTTTCTTATGAATGAAAACTGCCAGTTTCATAAATAAAATCCATCTGGTGAATAGTGATGTCCACCTTTATTAACCCTTATAGAGCTTGAACCAACGTCATGCTTATGCAAACAGGTTAGATCAAGGCAAGGCGCCAAGAGAATTGGCGGCTGGCATGTAATATAACCTGTTTGCTACTCTGAGTACCTTTCCTCAGCAAAATTTAGCAGATATAAAAATATATTTTTAGAAAATTACCCAGCATTCTAAGTACTTAGAAAGTATTTTTTTACATATAGAAATAGGCACCAAGAAAGAAATTCCAATTCATTTATATGCTGCATGCTTATTCTAAACATGTTGCATTTACGAAGCTGTCTGCTTGGGGCGACCTTCACACATGAAGGAAAAGGTTGGCGGTATTATGACAGCGTTGATATTTGATCCACCCCAGGTTCGTCGGGTTTTGCACAATAAGGTATGAATAGCCCAGTGCACATTCGATCAATGCATGACTTTACCTCGGACATTTATAAAGGACATTTTATAAATCTCTTCACCACGCTTTATTCACACTTTTTTTTTCTATCTCTTTCACAGCTATTTTAATCCTAAGAATGCTGGGTCATTTCCTAAAAATAAATTTTTGTGTCGTCTTCTTTCCAAAACCTTAATATCTGCTTAATTTTGATGAGGAAAGATACTCAGAGTAGCAAACAGATACCAGGCCATCTAATCCACAAATTTTCTTGACGGCTGGCCTGGATCTTACCTGTTAACATAAGCCTGAAGTCAGTTCTAGCTCTAAAAAGGTTAGTTTTGAACAGCCTGGGACACTTCGCATCTTTATATTCAATATAAATATTAGCAAATTTTCTTTCATAACCCCTCTATTTCTCCCCCAAAACCCCAAGTTGTTGGTACTATTACCGATTAGAATTGTCTTAATGAGACTATTCTAATGTCTACAAACAAAAAAAGTGTGCAATACATTGTCTTTTTTTATCCAATAAACCCTTAGAATGCTGGGTAATTTTCTAAAAAAAGATTATTGTATCATCTGCTTTCAAAAACCTTAAATATCTGCTTAATTTTGATAAGGAACAATAGGCAGGGTAACTTAGATCACAGGCCAGCTGCCAATTTACTTGGTGGCTGGCCTGGATCTAACCTGTTTGAATAAGCACAAAGTCAGTTCCAGCACTATAAGGGTTAATCCACGACTACAGATCAACAGGTGTAAGTCCAGTAGTCCAGTGAAGAACATTATCTTGTAGGTCGGAGGTACTAATTACAAACCACCATGTAACCCAAATGACCTCCTACTAGTGAAAGTGGTTAAAGTTGGATAAGGGGGCGGGGCCAGTCTTTGTCCTTGATTGGTCATCCGTTGGTCAGGTGGTCAGTTCAAAGACATCGCCATGACAAGCTTTCTTTATTTGGTTGGGATAGGTTTACTTATAACTTCACGTAAATTGGCCTTATTAGGGACCAGGTATGAATTGAATTGTAAAGCTGGTTCTGGGTTTCATTGGATCTTGCCAGATGTAAGGAAATAACTTGTATCTATTTTGTATTTATTGTCCTTTCATCTGACCTTTATACCTTTATGGCTTTATCTGCTTCACTATGTATTAATTCTAGGATAAGGCTTTATTTGTCTATTTGGTTGAGCCAGAGCAAAACAACACAAGAGCTGCCATAAAAAAGATTCCATGAAGAAAAATAAAAAAAGCTTCAATAAGCTCCATGAGCAACAACTAAGTATTTGATAAAGTTGTATAGAAATAACAGTTTGAAACAGTTAGAAATTGCCAAACATCTGCTTAATTTTGATGGGGAAAGATACTCAGAGTAGCAAACAGATTAGATTACAGGAAAGCCGTCAATTTACTTGGCGGCTGGCCTGGATCTAACCTGATTGCATATGCAAGAAGTTGGTTCCAGCACTATAAAGGGTTAAAATGGACACATGTATTATTTCTATTGTAAAGGAATTCTGTTTGTGTACAAAGCTCAAATTATAACATGAATAAATCATAAACAGAATTAAATTGCCTTTCTAAAAAGCCCATTTGATATAACCAACAGCGAGAACTGATAAAACGTAATTGTCAACTATTGGCCAATTTGATAAAATATGCATTTGATGGATAGCCCGGAGATCAAGTTCTGCATTAATGAGTCCTGCTAGAGACCTGAGGTAAGACTGCAACAAATGTTCATTTTTCAAACAAATGAATGACAAATAACACCACAAAAAGCGTACTGTTTTACTCAACATTTTATGCTAAAGATGTGCGTATGTTAAAAAAAATTCCCTCTTATCTATTGGGCAAAGCAATATTACGAAGTAACATGTCATTGGAAGTGTCTCGGAGAGACACTTCCAATGACATGTCACATCACAATACTGTGTTTTCATTGAAAATACTATCAATGTTTATCAGGTTTGACTTACGCAAACCTTTTTCCGTCGTTAAGTTATAGGGTGCCCTGAAGTAAGAGCGCAACAAATGCTCACTTTTCAAACAAATGAACAACAAATAACACCAGAAAAAATCTATATTTTTTTCTGAATTATAAAATTGGCTTGCAAAAATATTCCCAGCCCCTGACTGCTTTCCCAAACAATTCAGAATGATCTGCAATTAGAGATGAATAAGGCATGTCAGTTTCTGTTGACACAATACTATATGGGGCGGTTCCTATAGTTGCCTAAACACGGTTGTTAATAAACAAATCCAATCCAAATAGAAAGGACAGTGTGAACGATTTAACCTGATATTTTGAAAGCAATAAAAAAAAATCATTCAATTTTTACAATACATCATCCGTATTTCGGCATTTATCAGGGTTTCAGAGCAAAAAACTGTAGTTAGTGGTTTACATTTGTGATTGGAATACCATGGTCTTGCTGTGAACCATCAATGTGCACTTGCAGACTGGGTAGAACTCAAGCTATAAAAGAAAGTACATAGGTCTTGTGATTTCTAAAGCATTATGTAATAGGTGACATGCCCAAATGACAAATTTATTCCCCTTCCACAATGTTTTTATTTTTATATAATTTCACACAAAAACAAAAACAAAAAATTACAATTTAATTTTGTTTGTATTTCATATAGGGTTTAACACTGTTTCAGTTATATTTTCATAAACTTGACAACTTTTATCTTCATCTACTTTGATATCCCACAATGCTTGCCCCTTATTAAGCTGCCTAACCTGCTCCCCCACATATGGGAATTCATGATAAGGCCAAATTCAAAACAACAGCAGACGACAAATTTTGCAAGAAAAAATGTGTTATCATTGTAATGATTTATAAATGCCATTATGATAGAATAAGAAATTGCTCAGTATGAGCAATTTCTCCTTTAGTCACAAGAGTTTCTTAAATTCTTCTCTTTTCTTCTCGTCTGCCAAAATGATCGAACATGGAGTAATCTGTTTACATTAGATTCTCCATTGGCCAGGGTTTTTAATCAATGTTTATTACAGTCAATAATGAAAAATATGATTGTGTTATGTACGTAATACCCAGAGCATTTTCGTTCCATTGTACTGCCCGTGCCTGTTTACAATGGGATCTGGGCAGGCTAGAGAATGCACCCCAGCCCAGACATAGACAGGTCATCTGAGGTCACGTAGCCACCCATGGCAATAGGCAGTACACAAACCGCCCAGGTACCCTTTATTCCATTAACCCATTACCAAACAATAACGACATTTGACCAGGCTGTTGCAGAAGACTCTCGAAAACATAATGGGAAAAGGAGAAATTGCTCTCAACTATTTTTCAATTTCATCACATTTTGAAATGTCGTATGCAAATTCTTTCAATTTGGGACAGTTGAAAATTTGGTGTTTGGTAAAGGGTTAAGGTTGAAAGTCCCTATATGCTTCTGGGCGTTTTCTCGTTAAATAACAGGAGCCCATATAAGGCACCTTCCCAATTACAATTTTTTTTCAAAATCATGCATTTATCCCCAAAATTCATAGTCACATAATCTTTTGGGTTTCCAAATTCAGCAATTCCATCTTTCAAATTTTCCCAAAATTAACAGGCCGAGGCCTCTTCCTAATTTAAGGCAAAATGGCCTTGAGCTTATAGCACTAATTAGCACACCTCTTTCATTAATAGGTCTTGTATGTTTCCAATCATTATGTGATAGATATTGTCATATGATAAGCATGAAGTTGGTTCCTGCACTATAAGAGTTAAGGATTGAGGAAGGGTCAGCAAATAGCCGGTGTCATATATGTTGATGACCCTATGATTCACTTTAAACTAACTGGTCAAGGAATTTGATACGGTCTGCAAGTCAGTCATTATCCAGGACCACAGCAGAAAACATAAAGCGAAATTATGAAATAGTTCATCATGGTTTACAATGGGTACTTTTGTCTTAATGTCTTATTGCTCTCAATAAATACCTTTTCCAGCTAAAAGTTGAAACTTCTCTCTATCAACAGACAATTGAGTAAACGTTGAGCATTTTAACAAATTAACAAACAATATTGACATTTAACCACTTTGTTGCAGACGACTCTTGATAACATTGTGGGAAAAGGAGAAATTGCTCTTAGCAATGTTTTCTGCCCTACCAGAAGACTTTTTTCCAATTTCATTACGTTTTGAAATGTCGTCTGCATTCTGTTTCAATTTGAGACAGTCAAGATTTTGCGTTTTCGTAAAGGGTTAAAGGGTCAATAACTCACAAGTGTCCTATATAAGATGACCTCCATGCTTCTCTTGGTCAGCTGGTCATGAAATTTCCAAGATTCTTCTAGCTTGCTTTACAAAGAACTTAAAGTAATATATAGGGAGCGATCATTTCCTTGGTTCCCATGCTTTCTGGATTAACCCTTAGAATGCTTTAGAATGCTGGGTAATTTTCTAAAAATATATTTTTGTGTTGTCAGCTTTCAAAAACCTTAAATATCTACTTAATTTTGATGCAGTAAATGCATTTAATTGGCGACTGGTCTGGATCTTACCTGTTTGCATAATCATGACGTCCGTTCAAGCACTATATGGGTTAATGCTTCTGCGTAAAGATGAACAATTTTCTCTATCAACAGACCACTTACACACAAAGTCAAGAATTTAGGAAGGGTCAGCAAATAGCCAGTGTCCTATATGTAGCCGACCTAACAATTCGCTTGTATTTGGTCAAGGAATTTGATAAGGTTTGCCAAACACCTCTTATCTTCGCTTAACTCTGTATTACCTCAAAACAAGAATTCTGCCAATCAAATAACCAATTAATAATCATCGATTGTCATTGAAAGTGAGCATATCTCTAGCCGGACTATTTTGCAATCAATAGATCAGAAAAGAAAATATTTGATAAACCCTATATTGTTGCTCCTGGTATTGCCTCACCAGTATTGCGCAATATCATTTCCAAACTGCTGACTGCTTCACAAAATGTACCTTTCTGATTAGTGGAGAGAGACGAATAAATCATGTAGTATCAACTTAGTAAATCAACAGTATAAGAATATAGCCAAGGCCAAACTAACTCTCAAACTTACAACGCTCTAAATGGGACAAACTACTGACTTTGATAAATCAACTCAGCCATGCGCATGAAGACCTAAGGGCCTAGAGAAATGGTCAGAATGGTGACGTGACAAGCACAAGAGTCCAATATCTGGATGACCCTAGTTTTATTTTAGCTGGTCAAGTTTCCCATAAGTGCCCAAGATAAAGATAGCATGTACAAACAGTGCGACCTTATTTTATTCAGCCATTAAATATGCAACATATGGCCCTGCACCAATTACTCCATAATACACTGCCTTGCTGTATCTACATGTACTTGTGTTTTTCGTTTGTTTGTTTGTTCGTTTGTTTGCTTGTTTATTTGGGGTTGTACACTGTGTAACCAATGTCAACTTGTTTATTTGGGGTTGTACACTGTGTAACCAATGACAACTTATTTATTTGGGGTTGTACACTGTGTAACCAATGGCAACTTCTTTTTCAGTTATGTTATGGTTTTACTTCTATCAATAGTACTAGGTAAGGGCTCTGAAGTGTCTTGCAAAAGGACACTCCCACGAAACCAGGGGTACCGGTCCAGCCTGAACATAGGACTGCCTAGTTCTATGACTGCCACTTTATCTACTGGGCCACACTGTGGGCCTATCTCCCTGCTATCGAAGACATTAGGAATCACTGTGACCAAGTTATAAATTGCAGTTTATCATTTTGTCACAATCCAAATACATAAAGAAAATGTATTACTTTGTTATTAGGATCAATCTAAAGTCTACATGATATGAAATGGGTTGACCGCAAGTTAAAAACAAAATTAGGAAAGGTAGGCAATCAAGTAATGTCTGTTTCCAAGAAACTTGTTTCCAAATACAACTCCTTCTATAACATATTTGTGCATTTAATGTGTGACTGAAATCAAAATTGAATAAAATATGTCTGTTGTGCTTCCTTTTTTTTTGAAATTCCCTTCCTTCCCATTTTCAAAGCTAAAGCAGACAACATCCAAAATTCAAATTTTATCAGATGACACCCCAAATTCAAAGCTTTAACAGACAATATCCCAAATTCAAAGCTTTAGCAGACAACATCCCAAATTCAAAGCTTTGGCACACAAAATCCCATATTTTAAGCATTACCAAATGACATCCCAAATTTAAAGCACTATCGGACAACATCCCAAATTCAAAGCTTTACCAGACGACAATAAGAATTGGAGCAGAAATGGAAGAAGCTCGCTCCTCTGATAGGTCATAAATTTTATTTCTGATGTAAGAAAAAATTGCGCTTGTCACAGGAGCAACTTTTCCTTTATCAAACACTAATTTCAAATGTATTTTTCATTTTAAATGTGGTATAAATTGGTAAAGGGCTAAAAATGAAATCTATGTGATAAGTCTGTATCACCTGTATTGGCTACAGGTTAGTGGGTAAGATTATATAACTCGCCCCGACTGATAAAAGGGTGGAGAGTGGGGCGCAAGGTCGGGCGACAGATAAACCTAACCACAACCACAGGACACCCATAGATAATCCCATACTGCGCCCAAATGCACCCAAATATCAAGCCCTCCGAATGTATTGACATTAACTACAAAGGTCAGTTTGCATTCATGCCACTTGAAACCTGTAGAATTTATTACTGCACATTATGTATTCGGGCTCGGGCAGGCTTGTGTACATGATCTTCTCGCGGTATGAATAGAGCCCATTCAGGAAGTCCTTGGACACCCGAATAAACTGTACACAACAAGTCCAGGAAGCCCGCCTTAAGCACACACTGCTCCAAGATGTACTCTTATGTCGTTTGGGGAATTTTCATTTTCGTTTTAACGAGGGTTAAACATAGTTTTCAAAATTACTTTAATTATCCCATTACCAAACAATAATGACATTTGACCAGTTTGTTGCAGAAGACTATTGAACATATTGTGGGAAAAGGAGAAATTGCTCTTGTCAAACAAATTTTCCTTTTCTCACAATGTTTTCTGCCATATCAGAAGATTACTTTTTAATTTCATCAGATTTTGAAATGTCGTCTGCAAACTCTTTCAATTTGGGACAGTTAGAATTTGGCGTTTGGTAAAGGGTTATGCACACACTGCTCCAAGATGCACTCTTGTGTCGTTTTGGGATTTTTCTTTTCGTTCTAATGGGGATTAAACACATTTTTTTTATTACCCCATTACCAAACAACAACCAGATTTGACCAGCTTGTTGCCGAAGACTATTGAAAACATTGTGGGAAAAGGAGAAAAATTGGCGTTTGGTAAAGGGTTAAAGAGTATATGACTCTCTAAGTGGTTAGTCCACCAATTCAAGGCTATAGTAAATTCCAAACTCATTCAGCCCACCCTAAGCACACACAGTTCTCTGAATAATACTTATATTCCTTGACAAACACTTTTTGTAGGTATATGATCAACATTTATCTTATGTTATGACTTCAAACAAATTACTCACTGATCAAGATATACAGCATACATAACACTTTCTTCTAAATGCAGTTTTCTGTTATTTTGAAGGTTAATTCCTTCATTGCTGGTCAAACTCCTTTACAAGCTACATTATGATCATCTAATATCATAGAAGTATAAAGTATATACCAGATGCCATGCCAACTCTTTTGGTTATCAAAAAAAATTTGAAGTTTGCAGAGAGAAAAGTCAAGATGAACTGGAGGAATATATTCCTCTATTAGAATGAAAAATATACAGTGGACCCGCGTTAGTCCGAACGTCGTTTATCCGGATTATTCACCATCCGAACAGAATTTCTAGGGAACGGTCCTTACCTTCATTAATTTAACTGTTTAATGCGGAAAATCCGCGTTCCGGAACCGGACAAAAAAAATCGGGAACCAACAGTCACTTTTCATAGTATATGCGTATGGCTAGTCCGGAAACCATTATAATCGTTTATTTTGAGGTTTCAGTTGCGATGAAGGGATCGGTCTACTGTTGTAAATGGCATTCACACGTTTTGCAAACTGGCATGTATGCTTGACCATAACATGTCACCTAGTGTAGTGTACTGGAAGGTGTTGATTGTTTGTTAATCGGTCATTCTGTCAGTTGATTGGTTCTACATAATTGTAATTACGGTCGCATGTCGATAGTTCAGTTTGTAAAAGGTGTTGATTGGCTGCTCAGACAGCGATCAGGAGACAATGTCTGGCAATCATTTTCAATTATTACTCAATCGATATGCTCCTTCAGAGCTATCTTAAGGAAATTAAACTTCTCGAAAGAAATCGCTTCAAATTGTCATTTTTTTTTAAAATCCTTTTTAACCAAATAAACACTTTATATTTCCCTTCAAAAGAAAAAAATAAGAATTGTGTGTTTCTAACTTCATAGTAATTATCATGATACACCGACACCGTGTAAAGGTAAACATTTCGCCACTAACCACATTTCGCTGTAACTCGCATATTCTTTATTCCGGAAAGTTCGTTAATACGCACATTTCTCCTAGGAACGAAAGGGTCGACTGTAGTTGGAAAAGAAGAAATTGCTCTTTTTAGCTATACTTAAAAAGTCATCAGCAGCAAACATATCAAGTTTGTCCTGATTTTTGTAAAGGATGAAATAGGTCTTGTACATCATGGTAGTATAATATTCAAGTCACTTAATGATGAAAACTTCAAAGTGTAACTGACAACTGTATTAATTAATTTCATGCCTCAAAATAAAGAGACCATTTTCAAAAGTATCATATCTACACCATCGAGGTCATTGCACTCTTAGTTACAGATATATCTTGTATTACGTGGTGTCTGTCCAAAGCTGTTATTATTATCATTATCATAATAATAGAGGGTTCAATGCAAGACTATAGCAAGTGCTTCATAAATATGAAGCACTTACTATAGTATTGCACTGAACCCTCTAATCATTATATGGGTTTTACTTCAAATCAACATTATTTCAGTCATGCTGCAATGCCTGACTCTTAGCGATCGTGGGAGACTCCATACTCAACTGTTCATAAAGACTTGTCAGGTCAGGTAGAACCATTGGTATTCCGCAAGTGTTGGCAGACTACCTCCCATGAAAAACCAAATGCTGTCACTGGGATTTGAACCCACGCAGAGAGGGGCCATGTGATTTCAAATTCTTACCACTAGGCCATGGTAATTGAAGAAATTGATCTTTACAAGCATTTTCTAAATTCTCCTCAATTGTTTCCTATGTTTAAGCTGTTGATCCTTTCAAAAAGGTATTATCGAAAGAGTAAAATATCTTTAGAATGATTTTCGGCATTAAATAGAAACTAATGTCAAAGAATAACCATGTTCTCCTGTACTAAAAGGCCGTAAGCCTGGATACTGTTCTGGATATGGTTGTCTAACCCAATGTTAACCATAGGACTTATCCCATTAGGGTGGTAGTCATAGGAACCATCCTGTTAACCCATTACCAAACAATAACAACATTGAACCACTTTGTTGCAGACAAGCAATTTCTCCTTTTCCCACAATGTTTTACACCCTTTCGAAAGATTATTTTCCAATTTCATCCAATTTGAAGTGTCGTCTGCAAACTCTTTCAATTGGGACAGTCGTAAATTTGGCTAATGGTAAAGGGTTGAGACAATTCCAATGAGTACCCACTATATAGGGCTTAAAGAAGCAAAATCGAAATAGGCTTACTGGATATGCCTCTTGTTTGTTTGCCATGGACCTTTGATAAGCGAAAGTTGACTGTATTAGTTAAAGGTTTAATTCCTTTGTTTGGCCCCCCTACCATACTAGAAAGACATTTGATACCATGTTTGGTCAATCCCTTTGTATTGTGTTGGTCAATGTTGGGCAACACAGTTTCATGTTCTTTTTTTATTTCTACTTTAAAAGCTTGGGTTTCAACTATTATAGCTCTTTTAATGCTTCACAAAAATCCACAATTTGACACAGTCCCTATTATTTATGTTGACTCGTAAATTGTGTAATGAGTGCCAACAATATATGGTTAAGAAAAGCAATAAGAAAACAAAATGGAAAAATAGATTTTTCCTTTTAATATCATCACATCTGTATGGCAAAATCAATAATTAAATTATTCATATTCTAATGAAATATTATATCAACAATTTCCACAAAAAGTAAAGCTTTCCAAGATGTAAATCTGTACATGTATATCATGAAGAAATAAATCATCAGTTAACAATCAATCAATCATCTTAAAGTAAATCAATACATCAACCATTCAATCAATCAACCAATAATTAAGAGAAGAAAACAAAAGTTAAAAAGGAAATTTAATGCATGAATCAATTAATCAGTCAATAAATTAACCAATCAACTATTAAATCAATCAATTCAATCAGTCAGACCACCCAGACAACCAAATTCACATTGTAGACTGCGAAAAGGGGACTTGAGCAGGGCCTTCATATTTTTTAAGCACTTTCTTTAGTATTGCACTTAACCCATTACCAAACAATAACCACTTTTGACCAGTATGTTGGAGAGGACTCTGGAAAACATTGTTGGAAAAGGACAAATTGAGCAATTTCTCCTTTTCCCACGTTTTCTGCCTAATCAGAAGATAATTTTTCAATTTCATCACATTTAGAAATGTTGTCTGCAAACTCTTTCAATTTGGGACAGTCGATAATTGGCCGTTAGGTAAAGGTACCCCTTGTCAGGTAATGTATAGATCAATTGTGATGACAACCCAATCAGATAGAGTATGTGACCTTTTACAATATAGCTATTGAACACAAATATTATGTCAATAGAACGCAATTCAGACTATTATCTAGACTTTAATTAAACAGCAGAATGCTCAGTCTACCCGGAAACTCAGTCTAGCACTTTCCTTAAAGCGACTATCTGACAAATTAAAGATTTAAATATTTTTTTTAAAATAAAGCGTCTTCTGCTGCTAAAATGACAACACAGATCTATAAAGTTACACATAACTAGATAAATGATACACCTTTCAAATCTGTTTATCCTTGTTCGGTAGAAAAATGCATTTTTGTCATGAAGACATGGTGAAGTGTTTCAACAGTTTATCTTGTAAACAAGAATCTTTTAGTTCATTTTCCTGCAAGCCAAACCATTGAAGTTTCAAGAAATATATTGAAAATATTAGCATTTAAAATACTCTTTTAACCCCAAAACTCTGAATTATTCCTACAACAAATTATTTCATTTTATACATCATTTCATTAGATTATAATAGGTTACATCTGTTTTTTCTTAGCTTTTGTAGCTGGATTGGGGGTTTTGCATAGTTTCCTACAGTACAGTATTCCGAGTTATATTTCAACATTTGGTCCCATAGCCATGTGCCTAAAACAAGCCTTTATATTTTTCCAAGCTGCTGACTTCTTTCCCACATGAGAATAAATGTTAAGTGGTGATACAAATAAATTGTGTTGATAGACTTCAGTAAATGCGATATTGGCCAATCTAGATTTCAAGTTTGACATACTACCAATTGTCCTTCAGAGACATACTCATAATTGACTGCAAATAACTTTAAAGGTGCTTGTTCACAGATGAGAACATTTGAAAGGCAAAATAAATTGTTATTGAAACAATACAGTTTTGTATCATTGCATGATATATAGTTGAAAATAGCTACTGAAAGCATATTTAACTTAGGAAGTATCAATGTATCTAAGTGCAACTTGATGTACACTATAAATCTAACAATGGGACTTTCTTTAGTGGTTGTTTAAGGCAGGTTGGCTGCTTAAAAGGATGGTTGCTTAACACAAGTTGGACTGTATACTTCTACAATGCCCTTTTGTATTCTCTGCTACTGTTGTGAATTTTGATCACTCATATATTTCTTTATGAAGGGAGTGGGTGAAATATTTGTATTGAGCTTAAAAAAATGACCTGATTTCAATGACCAAACAAACGTTGACATACTTAGGAGAGTGAGCTAATTTACATAAAAGGTTTTTACTCCCACAAATCAATTTTTGACCATAAATATTACTACTCGAAGCAAAAATTAATACATACTGAGCTTCAGGGGAAAACAGATTTGCTCAATCAACCAGAAGGACCAACATATCTAATGAATATACGACACAGCTAATACAGGCATTACAAAATGAGTCTGCTTTTAACCCATTATCAAACAATATCAATATTTGACCACTTTGTTGCAGACAACTCTGGAAAACGTTGTGGGAAAGGAGAAATTGCTTGTGACGAGTAATCTCTCATTTTCCCACAATGTTTTCTGCCTTTTCAGAAGATTATTTTCCAATTTCATCACATTTTGAAATGCCGTCTGCAAACTCTTTCAATTTGGGACAGTAGAAAATTAGGTGATTGGTAAAGTGTTAAAACTCAATTATAAGAAATACAACTTATCTGGGGCCATTATTAAGACTCTTAATAGTGTTAGCCTTTTGCCTTGAACCAATGAAAAGTTTTATGTCAATCAAACACTTCAATGTAATACAACCTTTTATGCATGTAACACGTGCATTCAACCATCGATATAATTTTCAGGTCTATGCTTGGATTATTGGATTACCTATCTTTTTGCCCTAAAATTACATTGAACATTGTTTTCTAACATGTTTATAACTCATTTGTAACTTTGTTCTACATACTAAATTAAACATTATTTCAAGATTTCCAACATTTTTTGGGAAAGTGTTTAAGACTAAGATTTGTATGAGCAAATTTCTTAATTCATTCCCAAATCCCAAGATTGCCTTAATGGCAAAATCTTTCAAAAGCAAAAAATTTAAACTGTTTGTCTGTAAAAAAATTTATGGAAAGAGTTGATCATAACCAATGTGTTTCTATATTTTTATTGGAGAGCATTCGGAACACCTCGGCCATTTCTTAAAATAACCTCGGAGGTAATGGGGAGCCATTTTTGAAAGTATGTCAGCAACGAAGGGCCAATCGTATCAACTCGGCAATCCCCGTCACAAGCCGGGGATTGCCGGAAAGAGCTGATTGACAAAATATGAAACAAAGATGTGTTGATATGATCATTTTTAATGAAAAGGGTAAAAAAAACATTCAATTGTGATATATAATCAATTTGTGTGTATCTAAATACATATTTAGTGCCTGTGTGCATTTTGGGTTATCCGCCGGAAATAAGGCGAATTACCCCAGGATTTCTGGTGTATTCATGTACTGCCTACGATGTATATCTACCGACTTGTTACGGGGATTGCCGAGTAGATACGATTGATTGGAGAGCAATGATAACCCATCCCCCTTTGAGAGATTTTACAACTGGTCCAATCAAAAGCAACAGCAGACGACAAAAGAAAGAAAGAAATTCTCAATTTCCATGATGAAGTTCTGTAAAAACTGGACGATAAATTGTGAATAAGGAGCAATTTATCCTTTTAAAATATTGGTTTCTGAAGTAATCTACAGCAGATGTGATGAAGTTCTGTAAAAAGTGAAGGATGAATTGTGTATAAGGAGCAATTTATCCCTTTGAAATATTGGTTTCTGAAGTAATCTACAGCAGATGTGATGAAGTGAGGTATTATGAAGTAAAGGGGTTAAATATCATTAAGCTGTCTCTTCCTACAAAAAGAAAGCGCAGCAGACAACTTTGAAAATATTCAACACTTAATCCCCAGTCAACAGCCAATAACCAATAACCATACTCTTAAAGACAAACATAACTGCTATGAAGGCAGCAATCAAATTCAAAACTTGGTGACCAATTGACTTTTTTGCTCATTATGAGTGCTTTCAAAAGACGTCTGCAGCATCGATGTAAAATGTCGTCTGCATAACCCTTTCCAAAACAACAAATTTTCGACTGTCCAAAATTGAAAGAGTTTGCAGACGACATTTCAAAATGTGATGAAATTGAAAAATATTCTTCAGAAAGAGCGGAAAACCTTGTGGGAAAAGGAAAAATTGCTCGTTACGAGCAATTTCTCCTTTTCCCACAAGGTTTTCTAAAGTCATCTACAACAAAGTAGTCAAATTTTGTTATTGTTCTGGAAAGGGATAAAGGGAAATGTTAATTAAATGACCCACATATAAATATTTATAGTTCACTCAGGCCATGGTCCATTTTTTTTCCCTCCACCAGCCACATAATGTATATAGCCCATACACATTGTACACAACTAGTATCCCGAGCTATAGGTCCGTCCCTTCCCGCTATACAATTAGTGCGATGGCCATTATATAGGTCACGTAAATTCAAAAGGCCTATTTATAGTTGTTGGTGCAACAGAGTGGAACAGAGGACGTCTGCTTAACCCATTACCATGGCGGCCACGTTACTCCACAACTCTGTATCAGGTGTTAATCCTTAGAATGCTGGGTAATTTTCTAAAAATAGATCTTTGTGTCGTCTGCTTTTCTAAACCTTAAATATCTGCTTAATTCTAAGGAGAAAAGATACTCAGAGTAGCAAACAGGTTAGATCACAGGCCAGCCGTCAATTTACTTGGCGGTTGGCCTGGATCTAACCTGTGTGCATATTAAGCATTAACTCCCATCCAGCACTATAAGGGTTAGGTATTTTTGTTACACCAGATTACCCAATATATTGAAAAATATGATTGGTCAAAATTCAAAGAAAGGTAAACCTGCGCTTACTTATAACATATGGATAAGAAATAGATCACAAATTTGGTGTTGCTCACAAAATTAGGAATTCTTTCTTTACGAAAACTTATGTTACGTTTAGATAAATAGGTTCTTCTTCAAAATCGATGTATTGAAATCAGTCTACTTAGATACACAGGGCCATGGTAAGATGAATAACTCGATCACGTTTTTTCCTTGTGTTGTTTTAACTTGTACACTTTCGTAGATCAGTTAATGTATTAACATATGATAATTAACTGTACACTTGGATGAGTTTGATAAAGGTCAGAGTGACATGAGTTGTTCATTTCTCACTAACTGGACATGTTTATAGCCTAGAAGATAGTTTTATATGTGTAAGTTCACATTGTTTATTCCTTTACCAAACGCCAAATTGTCGACTGTCCAAAACTGAAAGAGTTCTCAGACGTCATTTCAAAATGTGATGAAATTGGAAAATAATCTTCTGATAGGGCAGAAAACATTGTGGGAAAAGGAGAAACTGCTCGTCACGAGCAATTTCTCCATTTCCCACAATGTTTTCCAGAGTCGTCTGCAACAGAGTGATTAAATGTCGTTATTGTTTGGTATGGGTTAACCAACATACTTTCCAACACACAGACATGTTTCGAAAGTTGAAAGGAGGTTTATCAATTCTGCGAATGAATATCATGAACAGAAAATGAATGAATTCTATTTTGATAGTACTCATTGGTATAGTCTTCATGAGACGATTCAGATGAGTACCAACAACATAGGGTTTAAAAAAAAGTAATGAAGGCATGAGCAAGACATATGCACCTCTAATAGAAAGCACTTAACACATGAATGAAATAAGGACTTCTCTATAATTTGTACCAGAGTACAAATAATTTGATTGACCTAATGGCACTCGATCAATGTATATGACTTTCTTGTACAGACATGCGTTACATGTTTGTTACATGTTAGATTTTCAGTCGCAACGCAGTACTCTGTGAAATTTGAATTCCCAGCTTGGATAAACTTTGATTTTCTTTATATGAAGGTCAAACGTACTGTACAATTTCATATTGGGTTAAACACCATGTCAACAATTTTTTTAGTTAAAAATAACTTTTTGTGGATTCACCAGCAATTGACCTTACGACACAGAGCAGTTAACCACGCCCACCGTAAATAGGGGAGGTCACTCTAATTTTCTCCGACATTCTGAGTGAAATAGCGTCAATGCACAAACTTGGATCCCTGTCATTGCCGATGATTTCGGATATTCTTATTGGAAATCGGAAATATTCTTACAAAATAAGCACCTGCCTTTATTGCTGGATAATATGTACATAGCATGACAATTTGTAAAGAACATGGTATATTTTGAGCGTTAGCAGAGACATTTATAACAGCTCTGTTATATATCTCTATGGCGTTGGGGGGGGGGGTGATTTACCCCAGCAGTGTGGGGTCCGATCGGCACCAAACACGATCCGTCCAAACACGATCCGTTCAAACGACATTGGTCCGTTCGGCACTGGTTCGACCGGACCTTCAAAATGACCGTATTTCATAATACTTCAAAACAGTTAATTTGCAGTATTTGCAGGTTACGAACAAAATTATCTCATTTTGATTCTTAAACGGTTTGGATTTTTATTTTACTAAATCGGCGTATATCCTGAATGATTCAAAACGCAGACCTGCCAATTTTGTCATGTTGAAAATGGTATAATAGTGTTGGTCATGTTGAGATTATGGTGTTAAACAATTGCTGATAGGAACAATCACTATTTTGTTGTCAAATAAGTTAATAATGAAGACTTTCGAACATAATCTTTTGTATGCTACTTAATGGATGGTTGTCGGTTTTGCTACTTGATTACGAACTAAGGGTCATTTTACCAAACGAAATATTTTCAATTGTTCAAAATTTAAAGAGTTTGCAGACGTCATTTGAATGAATATGATGAATTAATACTTTTCTGATAGGGCAGACCATATTGGTGAAAAAGGATAACTTGCTCGTTAAGAGCAATTTCTCCTTTTCCCACAATATTTTCCCTAGTTGTCTGTAACAAAGTAGTCAAATGTAGTTATTATTTGTTAAGGGTTAACAAACCTCGATTGTTAAAAAGGATTAAGGGTTTCGACGCTAATTAACATCAATCTGACACAATTGCACTTTATGGTCAAGTCACAAACGCTTTATTCATTAGCCGATCGGCGGTCTTTGTTATCAACCACTGTCTACCAAGAGTGTGTTTTACAACATTTTACAGCAACATTAGATTCTTTAAGGTATTCGGATAAAGTTGCAACAAGGAGCTATGGATTTGTTTTGTTTTTAATAGCTTTTAAATTTGGATACGATACATCGATCATTACAGGTAGGTGGATTGATGGGCTATAATAAGAAAGTTAATTAATTGTTTAAGGTGCTCTAAGGGTCCATTTAAAAACAAAATCAATTAAAATCCAATTTGAAGAATGTGTATATATCCAACTGGAAACCATGTCCTCTCACAACATTATCGATCAATATTGTATTTTTAGTTAACATTTGATTCATTATCAAATGCAACTAATAACATTCGTCATTATGTGTCAATTCCGTTTTTTAAAAACAACAATTCTTCATTTTCAAACGAAGATAAAAGACAAAAATAAAACTTTACTAACATGTGAAAGAAAAAAGGAAAGAAAATTATAGTTCATACTTCTATTCTTTACATCGTTTTATAAATTAACTGTTTGCATATATTTACTAATTGCGTGTAGATCTCAGTCATTTCACAATATATGTGACAGATTTTGGAAACGGGATAAACTCTACTTCACCCACAAGTCTCTCCTTATACATAATTTCTCTATAATAAGTACTTAGACAATATCTTAAGCAGTATTGACGAAGAAAAACGACAGCACAATAGTGCTATGTGTTGACGGAGTCGCACAGCGTGTCGGAGAAAATGGCGGATAGCAACCGAAGTGTTCGCTGATTGGTCAGTTCCAGCTGTCAATCAAAGTCTGTCGTAAGGTCAATTGGTGAAGGCTCTGAATGTATTAATGAACCTGTTCTTGATTTTCATGAACCTGTTCTTGAATTTCATGAAAGAGTTCTATATTCATGAATGACCACTTAAAGTACATGAACATTCATGAAGTTCATGAATGAGTTCTTGAATCTTTCACAGGTAAGGGCACACTGGGAGCATCCTAACCTAGTCAATCTTTGAAAACTGCATGAAACTTTTTTCTTAATTTAAGCAATCAACCAACAAAAGGTTATCAGGTGAGATGATGTTTAACCCTTATAGTGCTGGAACCGACTTTATGCTTATGCAAACAGGTTAGATCAAGTAAATTGGCGGCTGGCCTGTGATCTAACCTGTTTGCTACTCTGAGTTTCTTTCTTGTCAAAATTAAGCAGATATTTAAGGTTTTGAGAAGCAGACAACACAAAAACCTATTTTTCGAAAATTACCCAGCATTCTAAGGGTTAAAGTCGTTTGTACAAAGTGAAGGATCGAAACACACAGCAATCTGTGGCTGGTATAGAAGAGAATAAAGAGGCCCCAGCTGACCATTGAGGAATAGGTGATAATCGATATGCCAGGTTAATTACAGGTAGATATAGCCCGAGGGATCAGTGCAGTACTAAAGTAAGTGCTTCACATTTTTGAAGCATTTACTTTAGTATTGCACTGAACCCTCCTTTAACACTGTTACAGATCAACCCATTTAGTTGCTCCACGTTTGTGAAAACTTTACTATAGTCTTGCACTGAACCCTCCAATTACAATGGTACAGGTACATTTTTCAAAATATTTTATTTCCCTGGTGTTAAATGACATTTTCAACAGGTTTTTCAGATATATCCTAGTGAAAGCCATTAGATGGAGAAAAGTTGGATAAAGAAGATTCTGAGTCACAATCAAACATCACTTAAGAAATTTTAAGTTGAAAGTTCATCAATAACATGTGATGGATAAAAGCTTGGTGCTTTAATTAACCAATTACCGTACAACAACTATACTTATTTTCATACACTTGCCTTTACACACACAAAGGTTTCAAACCTATATCGCAAAGCAACTACATTGTATGTAGGTATGTATGTAGTACATCACATTGGACTAACTTTCACACTTTATAAATGTTGTCTGCTGTTGTTTTCAATTTTGGCATGTCTCAGCATCCTTAATTAGGCAATGTAACCCTGAAAAAAAATGTTTGTTTCCATGCTTTACACATTATAAAATAGGTGCCTGCTGTTGCTTTTGACATGGGATGCCGTCAATATCCTAATATGTGGAAGACAGTGGTACAGGTGTTGAGCCTCCGTCTGCCTCTTGTACCGAGGGTCCCGGCTTGGATCCCCGTCAGGCAAGGCTGAAGTTGCCTTTATTGGCCCTCAAATCTGCGAGAGTACTGGTTCTTTTATCCAGAAAGCAGTCATTAAGAGTGAATTTGATAAGCTTCAAGCCTCTGTCACAATCAATGTAAAATGAATAAGTTTAAACAAGTATTCTGATATGAATGAAAAGGGTCCAACAACACCATTTCTATATGCCGCGGTCAATGGGGGGATTATAATATACAGTACACCACCACTTGTGGCCATTTGCCAGATCTTCAAGCCGTTTAGCGGTCAGTGACCTGGTCTGGTGTCGTTGACCACTAGCAAATGTCCGGCATGATTTGTACTTTAATCTCGAGTCTTCTGATATGATTCTTACCTGGATTTTTGTCCATTTCGAGGGTTCAATACAATACTATAGTAAGTGCTTCAAGTTTATGAAGCACTTACTATAGTCTTGCATTGAACCCTTGATTAGATGTTTAACCCTTTGAAAGCTGTGAAATTTTCTAGAGATATACTTTTTCGTTGTCTGCTTTTAGAAACCTTTAATATCTGTTTGATATTGTTGAGGAAAGATACTCAGAGTAGCAAACAGGTTAGATCCATGTCAGCCGCCAATTACTTGGCGGCTGGCATGGATCTAACCTGTTTGCATAAGCATGAAGTGGGTTCCAGCACTATAAGGGTTAATGAAGCTTTCAAATGTTTTCAAGTTATATTGCAAATTGCTATGGATCCAATCTAGCCAGAAATGCATCAATAGGCTTATTCAACTTGCTCATAATGAATAAACTTTCCTTATGTCACCATTGATTTTCAAATAAGGTTATTTATGCATTTTTTCTCTCATCTGCAGCACATTTAGTGTGAAGAGAAAAATTATTGAACAAAATACTCAACAATAAAAGTATTACCCAAGCTACACAGGAAATATCCATATCAAAAACTCATAGATCTTAATTAGCCATATCACAACTAATTAGTTTTTTAAAAAATTATATCTTTTTTAATTTTCATCAATTCCAATTATGACTTAAATTCAGATTCAGATGAGAGATTTCTTTTAAGTGACCACTACATAGATATTAATCATCCCATATTTAATGAAATGGCAAACTGCATGTGCAACTTGCATTAGCAATCAAAATAAAATAGATTTAACCTCTTATCTATTTGCTGCATCTGCTGAAGATGAATACATATCAATCTAAAAATCTATATTTTTGTCATCTGCTTTCCAAAACCTTAAATATCTGCTTATTTTTGACAAGGAAAGATACTCAGAGTAGCAATCAGGTTAGATCTCAGGCCAGTCGCCAATTTACTTTTACCTTGATCTGACCTGTTTGCACAAGCATGAAGTCGGTTCCAGCACTATAAGGATAAACCACAGGGCCACTCAGGACTCTAGAGGAATTTTGCAATATCAATGGAAATACTGTCAACATGCATATAGACATGTGGTACGCCCCATCCATCTTAATCCTTTTCCAAACAATAAATTTTCAACTGTCCCAAATTGAAAGAGTTTGCAGATGACATTTCAAAATATGATGAAATTGAAAAGAATTCTTCAGAAAAAGTAGAAAACCTTGTGCGAAAAGGAGAAATTGCTCTTTGCAAGCAATTTTTCCTTTTCCCAGAATGTTTTCCATAGTCGTCTGCATCAAAGTGGTTGTAGTCATTGTTTGGTAATGGGTTAATCTAAGGAATCATAAGCCAGTAGCTTCTGTCAGCTTTGGTGACAATGCCAACCATTGACCTAACATCCTTCAGCATCCTTCAACACTTACAAAAGAAATTGATTGGTTTCACCACTATACCTAACACGTAATTTAAAATGCATCTATCAAATTTTTTAACACTGCCTTCAAAAGAAAAAAAACAAGATTTCTAGAATCCAACAAAAAAACTAGAATTTACATAGCTCAAGGGAACACCCTTTTGCAAGCATCCATATCACTACCTTCAGTCTGAGAGACCCCCGTCTTATATGTTTCCTAAATATTGATGACATCCATCAAAATTGCAACAGAGGAGTTTTAAAGAATAAAATGACAAAATCAAATTTTGGTCTTAATGAGGAAATTCTCCTTTGTTCATAATGTTTTCAAATTTTTATAATACAATAGGTTCTTTTAATCAATCAATTGTTGGGTGTAGTTTTTTGCTGTCTGCTTAAGTTTTTTTGGTCCAGAGAGGTTATGTCTTCCAATGTTTTTTGTTTTGTTTTTAAATTTTCCTAGGGCATCAATTGAAAACATTTTGAAGAAAGAAGAAATCTGTGATCTTTAGAGCCTTTTTCATTTTAACAAAGTTCAAAATGGTTTAAACATGTATATATATAAGTCATGCTTTGCAATTTTGCATCATTTTCTCTATGTCCAAAATGGAAAATTGACTACTGCTTTACATTGATAATCCAGTTTGAGGAATAGATATCCCCATTCAAAGATTGACAGATTTTTTTTCAAAAGCACATCTCGGAACTGTCAACAGCGGAGGTTTTTTAATGCCACAAGGGGCATAACTCTTCAAGATGAAAGATGACATTACATGGGCGAGCGTGGAACCAGTCGATTCTGGATGCCTTATTGTGACAGACGAAATCAAATCAATTTGTGTAATTTATCAAAAGCATGTCTGTCTGGCATTGGGAAAAGACGATACTGTATAGGTGTGACCGATGGATAAAATCGAGGGTTCAATGCAAGACTAAAGAAATGTGCTTATGTTTATGAAGCACTTACTATAGTCTTGCATTGAATCCTCGAAATGTGGTACTCTTGGGCCTTTTTTTGGGTAAATGATATAAATTTATTTCATATGGGTTATCCATATTTCGGTTATGTTGCGTTGCTCAGCTCATCATAATGGAAGAAGACCCCAAACTTCACAGCCAATATCGAGGGTTAAATGCAATACTTACTCTAGTTATGCACTGAACCCTCGATATTAGCTTAAGAAGCAGGGTTTAACCAAATGACTTCCATAGGTCAAACTACCTTTCTTGAAAATTCAAATGCCCTTATCGGGATTTGTACCCACAAGATGAGGGGCCATGTGATTTCAAGAAACGATACAAAAGGAAAGAGATTAATGAACTGTATCCTCGGGAGATTTTCTGAAACGGTTGTTGCAGTAAATGCTAATTGCATATCCCCAGAAAAGCTTGTAACATGCTCTCTGGAACCAATAAAACAGTACCACCCTCTGACCTTAAACATGCTGTCAAGGTCGTACTAATATCCCCGATTACCCAGAATGCCATGGTGTGCAGCCATTTCAGTAAAACTTTGTCATGAACATACTCAAACTCAAAACCTTCCTCATATAAGGTTACCCCTAGCTATACCAATGCAATGTTAAATGTGATTAGTATAGCAATTTACCAAAGACAGAGACATAGATAACAGAGATTGGCAACTCAGGGATTATCGCCAAACTCTCGCGTGCCGCGAGGTTCTGCGAGATAAGGAAAGTGCGTACCTGTTTATCCGTTGCCACGGGAGATGTCAAGCGAAATTGATACTTCTTTATTACATATAAATAGCTATGTTTTGGTTATCTGATTGGTTATCTGAAACAACTTCTGGACATTTTGTTTTATTTATATTTTATTAAATTTATCTTATGTTAAAAACAAAACAAAAAGTTCCAGTAGGCCTTCTTTATTAATGACAGGCTTGATTACCATGCGATTTAGAATTGTACTCATAACGACAATGTCTTTCAAGCAAACGTTTGAATAATATTTTGTAATAAATCAAGTGACTCTATTTAGTTGCAGTTAATAACCAAAGCATGAACTTTCCACTAAGACATGATAGTTTTTGTCAATATTAAAAGATTGCTTTCTCACTTCATTTCATTTATTCTGTGTCGCAAAACTGTTTACAGTGCTAATTCTGTCCAAAAAAAAAACCAAAACAATTAGTACATAAATATTCTAAAACACGTAAGGGTCTGGTCTTATCATGATGCTGACCGAAATGAATTTAGAAAAAAGAAATGTGAGCTTTTTGAACGTTAAGCTAAAGCAAATAGTGTGTCTTGCACCTTCGTTTTTATTTTCATTTCTCAACGAGAACTTAAGTCAAAGCACACTACTTTTAAAACCAGACAGACGCTTTAAACAGAACAAATCCTCCCTATTTTGTTTTCGGGACCTTTAGGTCATTAAATTTGAATGAGGTGTCAGAGAGTGGACACAGGGTTAGCGCCACGCGCTCCTTGTGTAATCGCCCTAGCATCAAAAGGTTTTTTGACATCAAACTACATATTTTATGGGGTAGCAAATTACAATCATAGCCTGTATTGTGCACTACCGTGATTGACTCTATCACCCTTTGTTCTTCAAATGACCCATTTCACTTGACATATTTGCAAGCGATCGGAATTTAGAAGAAGTATGATGAAAAAGGAAATATCGTGGTGTTTCTGATTAATAAGATCTATCCATTCCTTTTGTCCATTAATGGAATGGATTTTCTTCTTCTTATATAGGAATATCACTTTGAAAATACGGGAAACTAATAGAACTTAGTCAGCATTTAATACGGGATCAATTCAAACTCATTCAGACGTTTTCAGTAATAACACGTTTGATAAAATCCAACTCACACAATTTAAGTTTTAATTGATGCAAAAATGAAAGATTTTGATTGAAAATAAAATGCCTGAAATCATGATTATGCTTGTGTGGTAAAGTAAACCTGGTATAACTTCGTTATAAACTCGACAATCACCATAAAAAGCGGGTAACCATAAAACAAAAATAACACTTCAGGAAAATGTTAAGTATGATATGATCCAGTGCATAGTTCTTTAGTTTTACTTGCTACAACTTTGTTATATTTTGGTTGGAAATCAAGATGGCTGAACTCATTAAGGTAGTAAATGGGACATATTTAGTACGCCATAACTTCTAAATGACAAAGAATATCAGACTGAAAATTTGGAAATACACAAAATCATATTATCCCATTAAAATGGACATAAATGAGAAATGTTTGAATAAATCTCTGTTAGAACATTTTACTTTGTACAAGTATGAAATATTTTGGTTGAAAATAAAATGGCCGAAATCACGATCATGTTTGTGTGGTTAAGTAAACCTGGTATAACTTCGTTATGGAAGCGAAGATTACTCTAAAAATGCGGGCAACCATAAAACAAAATTAACACTTCAGGAAAATGTTAAGTATGATATGATCCAGTGCATAGTTTTTTAGTTTTACTGTGCACAACTTTGTTAATTTTTGGTTGGAAATCAAGATGGCTGATCTCATTAAGGTAGTAAATGGGATATATTTAGTACGCAATAACTTCTAAATGACAAAGAATATCAGACTGAAAATTTGGAAATCGACAAAATCATATTAACCCATTAAAATGGACATAAATTAGAAATGTTTGAATAAACCTCCATTAAAACATTTTACTTTGTACAAGTATAAAATATTTTGGTTGAAAATAAAATGGCCGAAATCATGATCATGCTTATGTGGTTAAGTAAACCTGGCATAACTTCGTTATGGAAGCGAAGATTACTATAAAAATGCGGGCAACCATAAAACAAAAATAACACTTCAGGAAAATGTCAAGTATGATATGATCCAATGCATAGTTTTTTAGTTTTACTGTGCACAACTTTGTTAATTTTTGATTGGAAATCAAGATGGTTAAACTCATTAGAGTCGTAAAAGGGACATATTCAGTACGGAATAACTTCTAAATGACAAGGAATATCAAACTGAAAATTCGGAAGTGTAGAAAAACAAACCCTTTCTTTAAAATGGACTTGAATTGGAAATGTTTGAAAAACCCTCCTTTAGAACAGTTTGAATCTAAAACTTCTCAATTATCACGTTCATCGCACCCAACCACGAAATTGCGAACAATTCAATCAAGTTTGTCGCAGTTTGCCATGTTTATTTCTTTGATAATCGCTTGCTGATCGGTCTTGTTGGATGGAGAAACTTTCTAACAATAACAATATAGTAAATTCGGTAAGAAAATAATTTAATTATGACTTAAAACACGCTTAAATGTGTGTTGCCTATTTCCCGTTTAGTTGAAAATTGCGTCGATAGACAGATCTCGCAAGGTCTCGCTAAATAACGCGTCACGCGAGATATCGCAGAAACCGGCTATAGGTAAAGAAGGAGTTGCCAATCTCTGTTATCTATGTCTCTGCCAAAGACTAAAAGATTCAGATATCTTCTGATGACCATCTACAATACCAGAGCAGAAAATAATTAAATGAATCTCACATACATTGGCTCCTTTTTCTAACCAAAATTCCTTCCAGATGAAAATCTTTCAATTCTTTTTCAAAGATGCGCAAAAAAATAGGATTTTCTCTCATAAGCATTGGCTCATTTTTCCCAATAATTTTTTTCCCTTCCAGATGAACATTTTTCATTGCTTTTTCAATTATCTTCTGTTGATAGTTCCTATTTGAGACAGTAAAAAATCTTGTCAGTTGGGTGAAGAGTTAAGGTTGTACATTAGTTTGTTCTATGAGGAGGGACAAGAATCCTAGGGTAATTATGACGAAAAACCTGTCCAACACGCACCACAAACACAAGCCCATTTTATTTGATTTCCTCCTCCCCTATGACCAATCCCCCCTCCATTTCCTGAAGAGCTGATGTCCTGCAGTTACAACACCCTTGTTTGCTGATTGGTCAATAATCTAGTTATTACCGGCAATAATGGGGTGATGTGCAAATTGACAAGTTTACAATTTACACCCTCTCACACAGCAGTGGTGCCATTTCGTGGTCAAAGCGGTCAATTTTTTGTCCATAACTACCGAATATTAAGTGGCATTGGTCGGTCATTAACGGCCACCATGGGTCATCAGGGTGACCATTTATGGTGAAATATGGAATATTAAATAGGCTATAGTTGACAAAAGGCAATGACCATTCATCATGCACATCCAATGACCATGCTTTTAAGCCCTTTCCTCGTTCTATAAAATTGGAAGCAGACGTTAGTAATTGAAACCAGGAATGATCGAGATAAAAGCGATTTGTAGGCTGTTTATTGATCAATAGAATTTGAAATCATTTCGACAAAAGAAAAACTGTTCATCATGCGTAAATTCTCCTTTTTGTCTTAATGATTCAAATATGGTCTAGTACAATAAACAAATAAGGTCATTTGTAGACGAGAAAGGGTTAATAACTCAATACCATATAATGAATTTTTGCGACCAATTCAAATTGATACCATCACCAGACGACAAACCTTTAATCAATACTAAAAGGTAGAATTTTTTTACATTTTTTGACATTGTAACAAAATTGATTTAGCTTGTCTTCAAGCAATTTCTTCTCTGGTCAACCAAGTTTTTTGAGTCAACTGCTTTTTTCTAATGCTATTAAAGAGTGTAATTAATGGGAGTCAGGGGTTAATTAACAAATAATGCTGGCTGATAATGCATTTTAAACTCTTCTGATACCAAGAAAATGACGTTTGCATGTCCGATGGCTTCAATGTTGGAGATACATATGGACTAGATGTTACAAAAAGTGAAAATGAGACAGGTAGGACTAAGAATCAGCAACAAATTTCATTGGAGCCCATTTTGGGTACCAAACATTGGCTTTGGGTACCAAATATTTGCCTTAGGAATCAAGGGTCATTATTCAGTCCAGAATTAGTGTCAAAAAGAGTTAATAACCAATATTGGACCAGAGCTGACCCGTCCAATGTCCAGCTTGTTTTTTAGCTGATTCTTTACTATTGATTGGTGCTGGTCAATGGTTTATGGCTAAGTATTCAATGGGGCCACATCGATGAAAAGGCCCTTTCATAAAATGAATGAATGGCAATATTTTTAATTGCAAGGCTCGAGGTTTTACACAATTCACATCACAATTAGGCACTCTTGACACGTTTGTCGAAAATTGGGACGAAGCACAAAAAACGAATTCATGATCATAGAAAGATAAATAAGTGCTTTGAATTACCATCAAAACTTTTCTAAACTTAAAAGTCTTATACGCAACATTTTCAGAATTACCTACCTAAGAAAAAACTCTGATTCTGTCAAAATATTTTGTACTTGTCCAATCCCTGTTTTAACATTTAAGACAGATTATTGAGTTTAATGAATAAAAACAATTCAATTTGTATCAAGAGCAACTAATTCTGGGCTTCAAGGCAAGACTGTTACGGGCTCCTTCACTTCAGCGAAGGACCTGTTGTAATCTTGCAATGAACCCTAATTATGCACTCATTGCCGCGTGGATCAGGGATCCTACGCAGCCCATGTGTCAGGATCCAAGTCTTGTAACATGTGGGTATCAAGATTTGAGTTCAATTGGTTTTGGCAATTTGGCAAGACATTTCAGAGTCCTAGCCTAGTGCTGTTGCATCCCAAGAGAGCTTTTATAGAACTGAAGAATTATTGAAATGGCATTAAACCATATACAATGCATTTACCCATTATCAAACACCAAATTTTTACTGTCCAAAATTGAAAGAGCTTGCAGACAACATTTCAAAATGTGTTAAATTGAAATGTAAGCTTCTGGTAGGGCAGAAAACATTGTGGGAAAAGGAGAAATTGCTTGTTAAGAGCAATTTCAACTTTTCCCACAATGTTTTCCAAAGTCGCCTTCAGCAAATTGGTCAAATGTCATAAATGTTTGGTAATTGGTTAAAAGAGAAAGAAAGGTGTCTGAATGAGTCAGTCCATGGAAGCCTGTAAAACCGGACATGTCAGAAGGCATGTGTGGGATGTGAGGGTTTATCTCGCGAAGGTCAGACTTGTTATCAGACCATCATTACTCAGAGTGACATAATCGGGTCCTTGACAAGATCAAACTCTTACCCATAATGCATAGTAACATTGTTTGGTATGGTTTAACATCATTACAACAGTTTTTCAGTTATAATACAAAGCCGAACTCATTATTGATGAGAGAAGATCCCAAGGTTAACTACTCATAATGGTTGGTCAACCTGGGTAGAACCATTGGCATTTAACAGTATTTCAG
Organism: Cerastoderma edule; assembly: GCA_947846245.1. Classification (NCBI taxonomy): domain Eukaryota; kingdom Metazoa; phylum Mollusca; class Bivalvia; order Cardiida; family Cardiidae; genus Cerastoderma; species Cerastoderma edule. Next base: position 11,019,267 of record OX401404.1, read on the forward strand.
TCATATTACAACGCCCAAATCATTAATCAATGGAAGATCCCCTAACTACCTAAAATGGTTGGTCAACCTGGGTGAAAACATTGGCATAATGTAAGTCATCCATGAAACTACCTCTCACAGAAATCTACCTCTACCAAATAATGCCTATTAACATGGGCTTGCCTGTTTGACAGTAATTGACTTTGTAAGATACGATGTGAGGGAAGAAAGACTTTCTAGATCAACTCTCACATTAAGGAAATCATTTTGATTGTTAAATGCAGACTAAAGTGAACCCTTCACAAAATTAAAGTATTTTCTACGTTCTTTGACTAATATAGTGCTAAATCAAACAGTTTTGAAAAAACAAATGCAGGGTTCAATGTGAGACTGTAGTTAGATCTTCACAAATACATGAAGCGCTTATTGTAGCCTCGATTTGAACAATTAGTTCTGTTGAAGCGAGTTCTGCTTTTGTCGAATATATCTCTAAGATATTCTGCTGCAGAATTAAATAAATATCTATGAAGTAACAAGAAACACTCATCAGTGATAAAGTGCTGGCGTACTTGTATAAAACTTTAGTATCTTAAGTCCTTTATGATAATTTTTACATAAAATAAACATGGTCAAAAGAAACAGTATAATTTCTACCTAAAATAAACATGGTCAAATGAAACAGACGTATCTTTTTGATTTTGCTTTTTCACCTATGTCATAACATTCTGGATATTGTTTGAAAAGGTTTACAATACTAGGTGTAAATTGATTTGCATTACAAAAAAAAATTAAACATTTATTCGATGATATAGATATTTACTATCAACTTCGTTTACTTAAATTTACAAAATTGTAAAAACTTTTCAATACCATTGCCTGCTAATTACTAGAAATAGCTAGACGGCCTAACTGACGGTATACCACATCTGGCTTTTCCAAGTGTTTACCATGCAAAATGAATGCGGCCCAGATCACATAAATATTAATGTTAGGGGAATGCATTTTGTGGTTACATGGCTATTTGCACAACAGGAAATCTCCAGTGGGATTGTGGGATTGGAGAGTCTGAGCGAGAGAGGACCCAAACAGGGGCACCATTACAATGTCATTAATCCCTTACTCTATTGGGCCTCACTTTCACAAACTCGTATCTGCAGCAGACACACTAGGTAGGAAACCACTGTGACAAAAGGGGAAATTGCTTGTGACAAGCAATTTCTTCTTTTGTCACAGTGGTTTCTTTATATAGATTCTTATAGCATATATCTCTATTTTTAGAAAATTACCCAGCATTCTAAGGGTTAACAACTATAGAAAAAGGACTGATGTTGTTTGAAGCATGTCTGCGTTTGTTAAAAGTATATTTTTAAAAAAACAACATTATCGAGCAATCTTTTTAATGATAGTAAAAGGTTTTGCAATACCTTGATTTATGGATCAATATTGCACCCTGAGCAAAAGATGTCAGAAACCACTATGACAAAAGTGAAGATGTGCATAGGTTACGGGAAATTTCTATCTTTGTTGCAGTACTGACAATAGAATTTCACAAAGGGAATACTATTTTATCAATCATGAAAACCATTTTAGTTTGATGCCATCCTATAATCATCTACCAAAGGTGCATTGCTAGACTCTATGAGGTCCTACACAAATGTAAAGCGCTAACTTTAATCTTGCACTCAAACCTCAAAAAGTGAAGCAAGTTTACTATAGTATAGTCATCATAAAAGCAATTTTTACTTCGATGCCATCCCAAAATCTCCTACCTGCAAGAATAAAGGAGATTCTACACAAATTTGAAGCACTAACTTTAGTTATGCACTTAAACCTTAAAGTGTGAAGTACTTAAATAGTACTGCACTCAAACTCTCAAAATGTGAAGCACTTACTATAGTACTGCACTCAAACTCTCAAAAAGTGAAGCACTTACAATATTACTGCACTCAAAATCTAAAAATGTAAAGCACTTACTCTAGTACTGCACCCAAATCTCAAAATGTGAAGCACTTACTATAGTACTGCACCCAAACTCTCAAAAAGTGAAGCACTTACAATATTACTGCACTCAAAATCTAAAAATGTAAAGCACTTACTCTAGTACTTCACCCAAATCTCAAAATGTGAAGCACTTACTATAGTACTGCACCCAAACCTCAAAATGTGAAGCACTTACTATAGTACTTCACCCAAATCTCAAAATGTGAAGCACTTACTATAGTACTGTACCCAAACCTCAAAATGTGAAGCACTTACTAAAGTACTGCAATTAAACCTCAAAATGTTCGCCTTACTGAAGTTTTGCACTTAACCCTCAAAAAGTGTTATGCTAGCCTTTAATTATGAAGGAAAAGGACCTCACTAATGGGAAATTGAAATGCAAAAGATTAAATATACAGGCTATTTAACAAAAAAAAGGATTCAACTATTTCTTTCTGCATGCTAAAATAACAGGCACCTTTTTATACCGACATAATCCTTTTCACTCTACATTAGACTTGTCCGCTGCAGTTGTAACGAAAATGGCGGGATTTTTTCTGAGCAATCGGCACAAACACACAGACACATGCTTTGAGACGTCCACTAGATGTGTTGAGATTGTGTCAGGGAAAATGGGCCTCTCAATTCTATGTATGAAAAGCGTTGGGATGAAAAGCGTTTTGGATTGTCATGCATCATATAACTTCACTTCTCATCAGCTCAAAACCCTTCACTCATCACAACTATGTTTTTATTTTCATTTAACCCTTAGAATGCTGGGTAATTTTCTAAAAATAGATTTTTGTGTCGTCTGCTTTCCGAAACCTTAAATATCTGCTTAGTTTTGATGAGGAAACATACTCAGATTAGCATACAGGTTAGATCACAGGCCAGTCGCCAATTTACTTGGCGGCTGGCCTGGATCTAACCTGTTGGCATAAGCATGAAGTCAGTTCAAGCACTAAAAGGGTTAAAAGCGGATAATTTAAAAAAGAAAATCCCAAGGAAAAGATGGGTTTGCATGGTAATCTTAAATCACTATTTTTTAACTGAAACTTGTGTGACAGTGTTAATTGGTCAATGTTGTTTTGTAGTTTAATTCAGAATATGTTTAGTTTGGAATGTTAGCATATAATAAGCGCCATATTCATGTATATCCCATTACCAAACCGTAACGAAATTCGACCAGTTTGACCTTTTTCCCACAATGATTTCTGCCCTATCAGAAGATAGCTTTTCAATTTCATCACACTTTGGAATGTCGTCTGCAAACTCTTTCAATTTGGGACAGTCGAAAAATTGGTGTTTGGTAAAGGGTTAAACTGTCCTTGTCCCTGGCTTTGGTGAAATGGGTTGTTACTATTTAACTATTCAACCAGAGTGTCTGGCTCTCATAATAATCACCCTTCATTCGACAAATCATGGACAAAGCTTCACAGGTTAGTTTTGGCTATATCATAATTGGATATCATTGTGAACTAATTTTTCCAGGGCTTTGTTTATAATGGGGGCAAACTTAAAAGACAATTCCTTATTGGAAATTTCTTTAAAATCATGCAGTTTTCCCAGAGAATTAAAGTCAAAGCAGATTTGGTGTTTCCCAATTTGGCAATTTCAGCAATTAAAACTTCCCAAATTCAACAGGCCTAGGCCTCCCATTCCTCACAAAGAATTTTGTAAGAGGTCAAAAACAAAAGCAGCAGCAGACAACAATTCTAGAGTATAAAATATACATTTCTTCACGGTATTTAGAAGAAACTGCCGAGACAAAACGAGAAATTGATCCTGACCTTAAATCCAATACAGGTGTGTTTAGAATGAGTATACTAAGAGTTCAATGTAAGACTATAGCATGTCCTTTATTCTTGTGAAGGAATTGCTATAGTCTTACATTGAACCCCATCATAAAAGTGGTAAAGGGACACATTTAACGCGGGCTCATTGCAAGACTATAGTTTGTTCTTTTTAGATGCGAAACACTTACTATAGTATTACATAAAACCCTTAAATATCCAAGGAAGTGTAGATAAGTCATCCGCAGGGAGGCGTAACTTCGTAGAAATCATCTTTTCTTAATTTTTAAATTGTAAAAATATGCATCACTGCACATACATTTTATGCAACACTTAAGCTGAGCTAAACCTTGGGTACAGATAAATGATAATAACATAGCCCTTTGCATAATATTGTACTATTTCATTTTTTTTAGTTAACCCAATTTAGAAAAGACTGATTAAATTTGTCTTGATGAGACGATTCTAATGAGTACCAACAAGATGAGGTTTCGAAAAAAAATAAAGAAGTTACCATGGAAACTCTCATTTATGTTACCCGGACCTTTGGTATAGACTACGATCTCAAAAATTGGCTGTTTGATTTAGTGGACCATACAATTTCTTTAAAACCCCACCTTTTTCGGTAACACTCTTTGAAAGGGGCAGTTTAACCCTTTCCCAAACAACAAATTTTCGACTGTCCCAAATTGAAAGAGTTTGCAGACAAGTTTTCAAAATGTGATGAAATTGGAAAACAATCTTCTGATAGGGCTTAAAACATTGTGGGAAAAGGAAAAATTGCTCATTACGAGCAATTTCTCCTTTTCCCACAATGTTTTCTAAAGTCATCTGCAACAAAGTGGTCAAATGTCGTTTATTGTTTGGGAAAGGGTTAAGCAGAGGGTCAATTTTTAAGATATCCTGCCAACCTTTATAAATCTTTTGACAGTAGTTAAAGCTGCTGGTTCGCAGATGTGAGGAAATTTAAAAGTTAGAATTTAATTTCTTTAAAACTGTATAACAGCTGTAGTATTGTACGAGGCACACCAGGGAATAGCCATAATTAGAAGCAAGATTGATTTGTATTTAAGTTTTTAGAGTCTGTATACAGTGAGTAAATATGTATTTGGATTCAAAAGTGTTGCAACAATTTATAGAGTTCTTCCGCACTAAGACTGTATATACTTTTATATATTGACCATTCCTGAATTAATTTTGTTTTTAACTGCTGCTTTTAATTGTATATCATATAACAAAAGAAAAGTTGTATTGTTTGAACACATTTTATTTTGACCCCCAAATTTTATCATCTGTGACAAAGCAACTTTAACCCTTATAGTACTGGAACTGACTTCATACTTATGCAAACAGGTTAGATCCAGACCAGTCGCCAAGTAAATTAGCGACTAGCCTGTGATCTTACCCGTTTTCTTCTCAGAGAATCTTTCTTAATCAAAATTAAGGAGATATTTAAGGATTTGGAAAGCAGAAATTTAAGAAAATTACCCTGCATTCTAAGGGCTTAGAAGTGAAGCCATGTGCTATGAAATAGTAAATAGTAATATACAAAAGTACAAAACACAGTCAACACAGCTATAAAATGATGTTTTGCTAGAATTATGAATACTCGATTGATGTCTGCTGTTCTTTCAATTTAGACCTGTAACAAAAATCCATCTATAGAGAAATAATTAACGATGTCTGCATGGTAACACCAAAAGTTGTCTGCAGGTCATAAACGGTTGATTAAAAAGACTCATTATCACACATATCAAATTTACTTTTTCAATATGATGCTTTGAAAAGATAACTTGTTAATTAAATCTTAAATTCTTATATATAAAAAATATCTTCACTATCAGCTAATTAATCCTTAAATCACCAAACATTCCTGGGGCGTTTCTACACGTCTGCTGAGGATGATGTCATAAGATATCACAGGTTAAGGAGAAATTACTCATACAGGCAAATTCTCTCGCAATATACAATATTTTATTGCATTAAATAAATATACATTGTTTATAGCAAAACAGTACGAATCATCAAAAAGACATTTCTTTTTTTACAACTTTATGTAAGACGAAAAGATTCAAAATTAATTTCTTAACAAGTTGGCGTAATACATAAATTTGCCTAGAATATTAATGATATTTGTTGAAAAATTTGACATTAGATTGGTAAACTTCTGTTTAGTTGACCATGTGTAACAGTATTGTTTTGATATATTTTTGTCTTAATTAACAATATAACTTATGAACCGAACCAAACAAACAAAAATGCACATTTGACTTGCACTTAAGTGTTGAATCGAGTTGTCCATTTATACGCCGACGGTCCCACGGGGTCGAAGTGAACCATGGCCCAGACATAGATATAAATGGGTAATGGGCAATGGATCGCGGAATTTAACTATTCATTAAAAATGGATGGGGTTTTTTGTGTGCTTTTTTATAGAGGTCAATATTACGAAATCATTCATAGCACAAAAGGTAAAATAAATCTCACCCTTTTCTGAATCATATACAGTTTTGACGAATATGGAGCATATGAATAAAGGAGCCATTGTGACAAAAGAAGAAATTGCTCCTTATGAGGAATTTCTTCTTTTGCCACAAAGGTTTCAATCAAATTTAATTAAGAAAATGTAATTTTCCAAGTTTTATTATTGTCTTCTGCTGCTACTTTCAATTTGGACCAGAAACCTAATTCAATTTGATATGAAAGGTCTAACATCCGTCTGCTTGGAGTTCATACACCTGACTATTGATTTTAATGATACTGTATCAAAAAAAAAGGCGTTCAATATGCCTTCCAAAGTCCGAGGACCCACAATACAGGATTTTGGAAACTAATAGAGTTGAGCAAGGGAAGCATGCTTCCTTTCTGAACCTTTGTAGATTTTAGCAAAAAAACAAGACTATTGGGGGAAACATGCCTTCCCCTGCGAAGGTTTCAAGAACTGTGTTTATGAACTTTATGAATAGATATGACTGACAAAGTGTCATCCACGAACAAATAGCTGTTCATGAATTTCAAGAACTTGTTCATAAACATTCACAGGCGGCCATTTGTTATTCATGTCTATTCATGAAGTTAATTTAAACATATTTTATTCAATGAAAAAAACACCATTATATACATTACAAACAATTTTGTGAAACGGATTGGAACGAAAGCTAAAAGCTTATAAGGTTCCTCTCCTTAATGGCGACACGCAGGTCGTTTACAATATAATAATGTTAATTATTATTTGCGTATTGATGTAATACAGTGAGGAAATAAAGCACTATAATAGTAATGATAATCAAAACAACAAATAAACATTAAGAGTGACGAGAAATGGTTGGAACCAATATATGAGGCTGTTGATAGATATTGCAATAGTATCAAACAAAAAAAACTAATGCAACATGAAGTTCATGAACATGATTCTTTAATCCTTTTTAGGGGTCATGGCACAACAATTTTAATCAGAATACCTACAAATTAGAGTTGTTTTATGAAGTTATATAGCAAGGGAATTTAGTGACTCTTTATAAATAAGATCAGAACAGATCATCCTTTATGCAGGACTTGTATTGTATGGTTCATTTTCACCTACTCCTGGCCATGTGAATTCAATGTTTGTTTGTTGCTTGACAATTGATGATGTAAACTTGCCATATTATGAATTTATGATTGCAATTTCTCATTTAATATTCTAACTTTCAACACTTGTTACCTGACCCCCCAGAAATGGGAGCATTATTATGTAATTTGTTTATTAACATTGGAATAGCCTTTGTTGTTGAAGAGTTTTATTTACCCTTATGGTTCTGGAACGGATTTCATGCTTTAGCAAACAGGTTGGATCCAGGCCAGCCACCAAGCAACTTGGCGTCTGGCCTGTGATCTAACCTGTTTGCTACTCTGAGTATCTTTCCTCATCAAATTTAAGCAGATATTCAAGGTTTTGAAAAGCAGACAGCACAATAATTTATTTTTAGAAAATTACCAAGCATTCTAAGGGTTAAGGTGAATTTCAATGGATGATAACATGTGGGGAGTTGGAACAACATTAAATTCTGTTAGCTAAAACGATGGTTTCAATTTGAGCCATTAATCAGCATTACAAAGGTAGTTAGTTCAAATATGTTTGTTAATCACAGGAACAGGATTAATCTTGTTTTTAGGAAATAAGTTTTTTCTTTTGTAGCTCTACTGCACAAAAGACACACAAAATATGGACATGTATTTCAGCTGTAAATCATTTTTTGTTGGTACTCAATAGGACTGATGAATAAGCTAGACGGAAATTGACATCTTATCTGTAGCTTAGACGCACAAAAACCAACAAAATTAAGCAGATGTTTAAGGTTTTGGAAAGCAGACGACACAAAAATTTATTTCAGAAAATTACTCGTTAAAATTGTCTGAATAAGCTAGAGCGAAATAGACTTCAATAGCTTAGATGCACAAAAGCTAGTGGAGAATGAAAAACAAAATTGTATGTAGCTCAGATGCACATAGGCCAAGGGGAAATGAACACCAAACGCACATGGAGGGAAATATAGGCCAAAGACTGCACAGAGTATAATTATATTCTCCGACCCTGGACATATAATATTGCATGTTTTCTGCCCCTCTCCTTCCATGTTAGTCATAGCATGGGGAATCAATACTAAGATTGGTTTTAACAAGCCACTGGCCAGGCATTACATAATAAGTGCAAACGCCAACCTGACATGGTCGTCCAATAACGTGTACGTTTCAGTCTAAATTAAAATCAGGAGGAATGCTCTTGACTGGGGAGAACTAGAAACATAGCCCCCCCCCCCCCCACCACCACCTCCCAAACCAGCCATCCACAATCAATAGATAAGGGAACTTTAACCCTTACAATGCTGGGTAATTTTCTAAAAATAGATTTTTGTGTCGTCTGCTTTTCAAAACCTTAAATATCATCTTAATTTTGTTGAGGAAAGATACTCAGAGAAGCAAACAGGTTAAATCACAGGCCAGCCGCCAAGTTACTTGGAATGAATGAATGAACCAATGAATAAATGAACCAATAAATGAACCAATAAATGAATAAATGAATGAATGAATGAATGAATGAATGAATGAATGAATGAATGAATGAATGAATGAACGAACAAATGAATGGGGTTTAACCCTTATAATGTTGGAACCGACTTCATGCTTATGCAAACAGGTTAGATCCAGGAGAGCTGCAAAATAAACTGGCGGCTGGCCTGTGATCTAAACTGATTGCTACTCTGGGGTATTTTTTCCTCTCTCATTAAAATTAAAATTCGATCAAATTGCTTACAAAGAGTGCAGAGGTATTCACAGTTGCAGAAACATTATTGCATGTGGTGGACTTTAATTCTTTGAATGCTTGGTAATTTTCTAAAAAACAATGTGTGTGTCATCTTTTTTCAAAACCCTTAAATATTTGCTTAATTTTTATGAGAAAAGATACTATGAGTAGCAAACAGATGAGATCACAGGCCAGTCCCCAATTTACAAGGTGGCTGGCCTGAATCTGACCTGTTTGCTTAGTCATAAAGCTGGTTCCAGCACTATAATGGTTAAGGTATATTTATTGCAAGTGTTGGTGTCAAAAATTTCTTTCCTTAACCCTTTACCAAACACCAAATTTCCGACTGTACCAAATTGAAAGAGTTTGCAGGCGACATTTCAAAATGTGATGAAATTGAAAAATGTTCTTCAGATTGAGCAGAAAACCTTGTGGGAAAAGGAGAAATTGCTCTTAGCAAGCAATTTCTCCTTTTTCCACAATGTTTTCAATAGTTGTCTGCAACATAGTGGTTAAATGTCGTTATTGTTTGGTAATGGGTTAAGTTATCAACAACACCTAACTTCCCTTGAAAGTCTTGACTTCCATGGTTCAAAGCAGGTAAATGACAAACCATAGTCTTGCATTGAAAACTCAATATATTTTTTCAGAATTTATCTATTTTCAGAAAAATATATGCGATACATCAGAGCGTGAGGAATAATAATTAGAATCCTTCCAAGCTTTATTTCAATATCCACATTTGTTTGATGTCAACTGGTTTCTTGTTGTTCAGTCTAATTAAAAACTCAGGAGTAAAAGTAATTTCATCTAGATGATTAAGTGAAATCAACATCTCATAATCACATTTACTAGATACTGAGTGGTTCTATTGTTATTCTTTGCGAGCAAAAGATGTGAAACTCTACATCAAGCAAATATGGATAGGTCTTGGTAAAGAATTTGGAAACATCTTGAAAGTTATAGATATAACATGTTCAATGATATTGCAGATAATTATTAAGTGTGGAATTTTGATCAATATCTGTTTGATATTCAAAGAAGGAGCAAATTCAAAGAAAAATTACTTGCAACCAATCAATGTGACAGAAATACAAATTGCTCCTTATGAACAATTCATCCATTGGTCACAATTCTCACTACTATTGTCATTAATTGAGGGTTCAATGCAAGACTATAGTAAGTGCTTCACAAACATGAAGCACTTACTATAGTCCTTCATTGGACTTGATTTGCTGTTGCTTTGGCATTTGACCAATTACCTTTTACGATACCAGCTGCTGTTTTTTCTTTTCTTTTTTTGATATCAACTGCTGCAAAATCCTCAGAACAAAGCAAATTCTCTCTTCTTTTCTCATAAATGTTTCAAAAAGAAGTTTCCACTGCAAACCTGACTTAACCAAAGGTTGATTCTTACATCTTAAGAGCTTTCATATATTCAGAAATCCAGTATAGTCAGTCGGAAACCCGTAATTTGAGAGAGAAAAAAAAAGAGATAGAAACCCCCACAATGAGATAAATTCACTTTTCAAAATTCTTATTTTACTGTTTCCAATTCTAGTTTGCAAACTATAAAGATGTTCAAACTTTCTACTTTTCTTTTTTCCTTAAAAATGTTGAAGGTTGCATGCGATAGATTTGACATATCATGTGATTGGTTAATAGAAATAAATCAACATGCCATCGTGCACATGGATGCCATTTAGTTTCGTTAACAAATCATTAAAAATTCTTTTAAGTAATAATTCCGAGAAAATTGCATACAAATGACTCCTTTTAAAGAGGGAATTGGTGTTTGATGTGAGCACAAAATGCAGATCTATACAGCGAAACTTGCCGGAATTAATAAAAGACACAATCTAGTCTTCTGGTTGGGAGCGTAATTCCTGAATTACAATTACGTGCAGCATCTATGCAATTTAACTTCCGTGGAGGTCAAATTGCCAAAACCTTCAGCTCTGAGGCAAATAACACAGTAGAGTAGGAGGTATATAACATAGCGCCACGCAACATGCCATTAAAAACCTGGTATTCAGAGTTTTTCTTATTAATCTGTAAAGATTGAAACCCAGTAAAGCCTCTTCCATTTAACTAAATTCGAAGAACATTAGGGAGACACCAATGTTTCAAGATGACAACTATCAATTACATTCGAGGGAAAGGCTCAATTTGGAACCAAGCCTTGCACAGATATTTCAAATACTTTTCAATGCAAATTTCAAAGTTTATCAATTGAACATGCAAATTCAGCACCAAGTATGTGATGCCAATAGCTTTGTACAGTTAATAAAGATACCTCGAAACAAAGTCGGAATTGCATTTCAAGACTCAAATGCCATTTGTTGCGGACCTTGTAATGGCAGAAGGAAATAGATTAACTCTTTGTTCTGACTAAGTCATGATCTTCTACAGAGGCCAAGATATGAGGTTACAAAAGTACCATTTGATGCAGTTTGTATGTAATTCAAAAGCAATTAACTTAATTATTTTCTTGAAATGATAATTCCGAAGAGAACCCAGCTTACAAGGCTCAAGAAGAAATAAAGAAGTTAGTAAAGAATCTTTTTTTTTTTTTTTTATATTAACCTTTAGTCATTAAGACATAATACATTGCCTTAATGTTATAGTGTTATGTTTGAAAAATATTTTTTGTTCAAATGTTTTAGTGGCTTTCATTACATTATCAAAAAGATGAATTTTGTGGGCAAGGAATACTAAAATAATTGGGTCCTTTACTCACATGCAAATGTCATGAGCATGGCTTAGAAACCACTTTGAACCAGATTTTATCGGTTTTAAATAATTTGCAGAAGTCAACAACAAAACCAGAATAATCAAAGTAAAAGAATTATTAATAAGCTGTCACGTTGTTTCATAAGGTCTGCTGGAGGAAGAGTTTACTAATTCCCCCATAAGAAATTTTGCGGTTGGTCCAAATTGAAAGCAATGGCAGACAGAGAAAATAAATAAATAAAAAAACACATGAATAATTGGCAATTTCTTCGTGACATTTTGTGGGTTCATTGCAAGACTATAGTAAGTGCTTCATAAATATGAAGCACTTACTATAGTCTTGCACTGAACCCTCAAATTGGTGTGAAGAAACCATTGTGTTAAAAGGATAAATTGCTTATCAGGAGCCATTTAACTACGTGTCTCACCAGGAGCTATTTAGCCATTTGTTTTGACAGTGGTTGCCCAAAGTCTTCTGAAGCCAGATGTACCAAAGTTAGGTTCTATAAAGTCAAAAGAGTTAAATGAACCTTATACCAAAGAAAAAGGTTTAACATTCAAAATAGGAGAAAAGATTTTTGTTACATTACCATCATGCAATCAGGGATCCATTTTACAGAATGAAAAAATACCACAAACAGAAAAGAGAATTGCTTGTAACTCAAGGCATCTATTGCAAGACTATAATAGTAAGTTGTTCACAAATGTAATGCATTGAACTTTCAGAGTTGATAGATAGATAGATTCACTTCAATATTGAGCAACAAGACAATAATTATCAACAATGTATACAAAATCTAAAGTGATTGGAACCTTCATTTATTTGTCTTCCTTTATCTTGAAATTTCTCAACTAATTTTACTGCCTCACTTTTAAAACTGCCTTATTTAATATTTTTTTAAAAAAAAAAATCATATTCAATACAAGTTATTAAGTAAAAATGTTATTGTAAACCACTCTTCGTTATTGTAAACCACTCTTCGTTATTGTAAACCACTCTTCATTATTGTAAACCACTCTTCGTTATTGTAAACCACTCTTCAAGTTTAATACTTATCATCAATATAAGGAAAGTCTGCCCTGCATGGCCTACTGGTTAAAGGTGCGTGTACAAACATCAGATTTATTTTTTTGTATGTCAAAATGAAATGTGAGGGTTTACAATGCTTTTGGATCTGAAAACATATTTAGAAGTAATATAATGCATTATATAGAAAATAGTTTTCTGTTACTTATCTTTTTTTTTTTTTACACTGGTTGAAAATAGAGCTTATTTTCATTGGTGATGGTGATGTTCATGAATTGTGTTGAAATTTTTTTTTATTGATTTTTTTAAAAACTTTTGCCATCAAACAGTTCTAAGAAACCTTCTGATAATTGTTCATATCATTATCTATTGACATTCTTATAATTGTAAAAATGAATTAATAAAAAATCCCCAGCAACAACAAATCCAAGGGCATATATATCAGTCAGCAGAGCCAAACGACCAAGCAACCCATCAAAGCTACGGAAATAAATTACTTTCCCATAAAAAAACCCATTGCTGAGAAAATAAATGCAACCCGGGTTTGGTTTTTTGCCCCCATGTGGGACCTCTATGTTACAGCACATTACATAGAGTTTGGCTGGAGAGGTTTTTACCTACATACACACACTCTACCAAAGGTCACCCCCTCCTGCTTATAGAGGTCAAAAGTCTGCAAGATAGCACTACGTGGGTTGAATGCCGGAATGGCTAAAACCGGCTCAAGTTACAGCCTAGTTTCTCAATGTAGCGCTGAAAAAATGCATGTTTTGGCATACAAGAGGTGTTTGACTCCCTGCTCATGGCAGCCAATTGTCTGCGAGAGAGCATTCACTGTGTGGCTTTTAAGGGCAAGAATGGCTCAAAACCATGTCAGCAATTTTTAATTTACATAACAGACTAGTTGCAACGGGTGTTAAAAAGGAAAGAGCCACATTTTCCTCATTAAACTTCTTAATTTCTTCTCTAAACCAAGATGAGTCTAATGAGTTCCAACAATATAGGTTTTATCCAATTAGGTCATGAAATATTGCATGTCAAGAAGGATTCTGGTTTGTACCCTTTATCTAGACCCCAAGGATTGTCTTTGTTGAGCCGAAAAAATGCATCTCTTGGTTTACACTTATAGTGCTGGAACCCATGTCATGCTTATGCAAACAGGTTAGATTCAGGTCAGCTGCCAAGTAAATTGGCAGCTGGAATGTGATCTAACCTGATTAAAACTCTGAGTATCTTTCAACATCAAAATTAAGCAAATATTTAAGGTTTTGGAAAGCAGACAACACAAAAATCTATTCTTAGAAAATTACCCAGCATTCAAAGGGTTAACATGAGATGTTTGACTGCATGCTCAAATCTAGATTGCAATCATAATAATCATCCTTCAATTTACTCATGCTTTGCTCTGTCTATGCAAAAAGTTTATTCCTAAATATAAAATCATGAATTGACATGTTATTTAATCAATTATTAAATTGATAGCTTATTTTGAGGACTTTGTCCACCATTTTGTCACAAAGATTCTGTTTCAGATCTATTTAATATATTTGGGGCTAATTTATAGAAAAGGCTTATAGTCCAGTATGCACTAAGCAAACTCATTTAGAAAGGAACAGTTCAACTGTTGTTTTTTTTTATATGCCACAAAACATATCCCAATCAAACAGGGGTTTGTTTTTTAATTGTCCTCAATGAAAACTAGCAGACAACTCAATATGAATTACTATTGCAATCTATTCATGCTGTTAGAAAAATTAAGCAATGTTGGAAAAAAAGAGAAATTGTCTATGAGGGAATTTTCTTTTTGTTACTAAAATTCAAAAAATTGTTCACATTGCATCTGACCATCAAATCCATAAGTTGTTTGGTAAAAGGGGTTTTTTTAATCAGAGAAAGAAAAAACAGTCTAACTTGTGTTAAGAAGCCAACCTGTCTTAAACAACCACTACAGAAAGTCCCATTGTTAGATTTATAGTGTAAATCAATTTGTGTTAAACAGCCAACCTGTCTTAAATAGCCAATTTACTCTGTCCCATAGGCTGGCCTCTTAACACAAGTTTGACTGTGAAATAGATGTTGTCAGGGCCCCAGACCATTAGGAGAATTAGAATTTTGTGAATGTACAATATCAAAAATACATAACATATATCATAAATTGTTTGTACTCAAAAAATCATCTTAATAAGACAATTCTTATGAGTACCCACAATATAGGGTTAAGTAGAGAAATCAGGAAAAAAAGGCCAGGAAATTTGCATGTTTTCTAAACCTCTGCATTTATTCTCTGAAAAATAATCAAAAATACAACCACAATGGTAAGTAAATCAACAAGGTAAAAGCTAAAAAGGAAAAAAGGTTTAAAAAACCAATATTCTCTCTTTAAAATATTCCCCCACATTTCTTTGTAACTTGAAGTCATAGACAATTTAGAAAAAACTCCCACACAGCTTTTGGTCATTCATAAGATATCTCATAAAGTTAGATGTTGTTTTTTTAAAAAAAAAATATTTTAAAAATTAAAAAGAAATATAAAAGTTGAGCAAATTCTAATGCTCACCCACAACAAACAATTTTCAGAAAATTGAAAAAATAAGAAAATAGAATCCACCCCACCCCTTTTTTACTGGAATTCTAGTGTTAATTATTCATTACATAAACAACACTTCTAGATAAGTCCTTTATCTTTTTCTAAACCCGTTATTGTGGGTACTCATTAGAATCATGTTGTTAAGGTGATTCTAATGAGTCCCATAAAAATAAGATTAACATAAAAAATTTTCTTTTTTAATTTAGTTTAAAAAGATCTGCCACATAACCTAGTCTCAAACCCGGCACTCTGCAACCAATGATTGATAGAAGCAAGAGCTTAGCTCACTCATGCTTTATCTAAAGAAATAAAATGGAGAGATACTGCACAGGGTATATTGGTCATGCCATAAATCAGGGCCGTACAAACCAGAATGTTGTACCTCACTTAATGTAGGGAGAGAAATAACACCTTATGGTTGAACAGTGATGGTGTAATGCTCTTCTACGATTGTAACAGCCAGCCACTATGTCAGTCTGCCATACAAGTGCCATTGTGCCATAGCCGTAGGTCCAGAAAGGTAGCATATTGTGCATATACTAGTAGCTTTACCCTTAGAATGCTGGGTTATTTTATAAAGATAGATTTTTGTGTCATCTGTTTTCCAAAACAAATATCTGCTTAACAAAACCTACATCAAAAAGAAACCATTCATACCTCCCAAAAGACAATTTCTTCTTTTTCTTTAAAGAAACCAAACAAGACTCTACAGTGTTGTTGTTGTTGATGTTTTTCTATAAACTGGGTTATGGTTTGACTTGAATACAAGTAAAAAGGCACTGTAAACAATTCAGAAAAGACACAAGTTTTTTTCCTGGTTTTCATCACATTTAAAGGGATACTTATGAGACTAGAGGGAGAGATTATAACGAGTTGGAACATGGGACATACTCAATATTTATTTGAGAGATGACTGGAAGTAAATGGATGAAATATACATAGGAAATAACACATCTATAGGTAGCTATCAATCAGAGTGGGACATTTGTTCAACCTCAGGAGGACATTGGGAACACAGATTAGTTAGACATTGTTGCAGGTTATCCCTTTACCAAATGCCAAATTTTCGAATGTCCCAAATTGAAAGAGTCTGTAGAAGACATTTCAACATGTGACGAAATTGAATCTGATGGGGCAGAAAACATTGTGGGAAAAGGAGAAATTGTTTGTTAAGAGCAATTTCTTCTTTTCCCATAATGTTACATGAGTATTCTGCAACAAACTGGTCAAATGTTGTTATTGTTTGGTAATGGGTTAAAAGATGCTAAAATCATAGCCCCCATGGGATTTTTGTAAATGGTCCAAAATGAAAGCTGCAGCAGATGACAATTAAATATTTAAAAAAATTGAACAAAAAGGAATTCTCTAAGATATGTTTGAAAGAAACCATTGTGGCAAAAGAAGAAATTGCTCATCATGAGCAATTTCTTCTTTTGTCACAGTGGGTTCTGAATACATTAAAAAGAAAATACATGTATATTTAATAATGAGGTGTGAAGTTATGGTTGGGTGAATGAATATCTACACTCAAATGCTACCAAACAGTCAGTTGTCAGCTATGTAGGCACATGGTAGACTTTAATAAAACATTAAGATGAAATATATTAGATAAAATATTTTTCTAAGTCTACTTAAATTATTAATGATTCAAGAATTGTTATGTGTAATATTTTGTAATATTGCCATACTTTCTTTTACATCAATCAGTGGTAGTTCTTACTAAACAGATTTGTATTGAAAAATATTTCAAATTTTTGAAACCTTATTTATAGTATTTTGTATAATTTGTTTTGTACAATATATTCTATATCAGGTGTATTCTTGGTATTGATTGTTCAGATTTTTTTTTCTTAACAACTTATTTCTATTTAGGTAGGTGAATTGGCAAAGCATCACATCTTTTTCTTTCTTTTGTGACAAATGATGGGCTTTTCTTAATATCTTTGCCAGCAGCAGACCATACAAAAAGACAAACTTTACAAAAAATCACAATGAGCAATTCCTCTTCTTGACACAATAGTTTCTACATAATATAAAGAAAACTATTTGTATTCTCTAATAAATTGTTGCATATTTTTATGCCTAATTGGATCAGTCATAATGTGCTATGGGTACTCTTGAAGCAACAACATGATGCCAAGCATAGAGTTGAAGGGCTTATTACTCAATGCAGCCTTTTATATCTCCATTATTAAGTTGACAGAAAATAGACTTAAACCACATTGTGAGAAAAGATAATGTTTCTCTTACAAACTGTCTGGTTGGTCACAAGGTTTTTTACAGAATTCTACACTGAACATGTTATTTTTCCTGTCTTTAGAATGTGTGTTGTTTGTATGAGTTTGAAAGAGTCACACAAATCTTACATCTAGAGATGGAATTATTTATGTCCAAGATAATAGATAGAATTTGTCATAAGTAGCATGGGTCCTTTAGATCTATGTTTAAAAGTATTAGATTTGTAGGTAGTTTTAAGCAAAATAAAGCATACAACAGGGACATTACTCTTGAAAAATTGTCAGGAATACAAGTACTACTGTACTGATGTTGTATGTACATTAATTAACAATTGTTCTTTGTTAAATATTAACTATCTATTTCAATCATCAGACAAACCATTCATAGGGATATTTAACATATATTTTACATTAAAAATTATTTATTCATTAATTTAGTTATTTTATAGATTGAATCATGGGCATTGTTTTGTTGTGTTTAATGTTTGATACTATCACTATATATTGCTGTTGGTGTTTTTTCCTCAAAACAACAGTTGACCACATGTTTGAGATGTAAAAATAATGAATATTCACAGCTGTGACAAAATTTAACAGGTAAAAATTATGTTTACACAAAAATCTATATTAATTCATATGACAGAATGGATCATCAATAGGTACCCATTGGGTTGCAATTTCCTCTCTGTTACTGTTGTCTTGTTTATCAAAAACCCACTAATTTATCAAGAACAAAAAACAAGACAAAAATAACATTTTTGCAGGTATAACTGTTTGATTGGTGTAGTTTTATATGGGTTAGAAACATGTCTTTTCAAACTGAAAAAGCCTTAAAAATTAAGTGAAAAATATTTAGTTAGTGGAACACTAGATCTTTGCTTGTGATATATGCTTTTATTTTGTTGGAATACTTCTTATACAGATTATCTTTTAAACATAAAAAATAATCATTCTTCCAGTGAGCCAGAAAACATAAATTTATTCACAACTCGATCATCATACAACATTCATGAATATCCCTTATCATGCTGCTCAATCTTCCTATTGGTTAAAACGTCAGTCAAAACACACGAATAACCCAGACTTTGTTTGTAAACGCGGGCTTCCCTTTTTATTCAAAAATCGGGGAGAAGATTAAATCATACATTGTCTCTGTGATGGTAAAACATATTTTTCCAGTGCTTATTTCATCATGTTTGGTATGTGAAATTTGTAGACAGGATCTACGTAATGCATGACACAGACGTCGGCGTTATGTACCTTTTTTGTCTCCGTTTCATGTACACTAGTAAAGTGGAATGGATTCAAAACACGTGGTGAAGTGAAAATAAAGCATTACAATGTAAACCTTATCGTTTTAGATCAGAACTTAACGATCACAATTCAGACCAAGAGTGATTTTAGTACGTCGTTTAAGCTATTTTGAAGTTCGTCTGCTTTGGAAAATATTCAAACACCAATTTAATTCCGATCTATTTACATATCATTAATTCTACTTTCACACTTGGTTGTTTATGGATCACACGATAATTGCGGAATTTGTGATTTTTCAAAGTCAAGTTTTTGGGTTTTGTACATGGCGATTTGAATATAGTTACTGCATATGAATAATCTAATATTACACGACCAGTTAAGGTTTACGTTTATAGAGCAGTATGTGTACAACCCGTTATGGACATATACAACGCTGACCGGGAAGGGATTGCTTAAACCGGTCGCATGTGTCCTTAAAAATGGCGAATTTGTCCGTGTCAAGGGCCGGGTTTTGTTTTAAACGTCCACTTACCGGTGTCTAAAGTAAGTCTTTGTTGTGGTCGCCCCTGCTTGCGGCGAGACATGGCTCCGGACTCCACATTAAACCCCCGATAGTCCCCGTTTCATCTGGACAAAGGCTCCAAAGATGGCGGAAACCCGGAGCAATTTCATGAAAGTAGCCACTTCTATTTCCACAATTATATACGTTACACTGGTCACTATTTTTGTATCAACAATTAAATCCGTGTGTGTCCACTGTGGTTTCACTGTCCAGAATATGTGTATTAATAATCCTCCGATTCTGGGTCGTTGACCGCCTCTGATAGTAAGTACGAGGTTCAATTCAGGTCACTCGATCTATCCTGGGACTGACCAATGTCTATTTAACACAAATGTCCACTAGTTCTGAATCCGTCAAACCACTAGAACACAAATAATAAACAATGGTTAAACTTAAACTGTACCATCCAACATCTATTTTTACAAAGATAACCCTCAACCAACGTTCAGTATCTATTGTAGCGTTAGTGCACGTCTTGGGGACAGTAGTGTTACGATTGCGCGTATAGATCAAATAAGTTAACGATTTTAAACACTTCACAGAAATCCAGTAAACCTTCAACTCGCCACTGACCCATCTCAATTAAACACTCTCTGATTACAACACTAACTGACACTTAACGAAGCGAGCGGTCCAGTTCAACAAAAAATATTTTTTTAAATAAAAAGAGTAAGCCCTCCTCACCAATAGGCCCGATGTATTTCTCTAACGCCGCGATTCGTATCTGACCAGCGAACCTTTCTATATAACTAGCCGAGTAGCGCAAACCAACCAATATGATCTTTCGAATGTGATAGCATATTTAGCCGTAAAAAACAAGTTCGCATAGTCACAGTGGTCTAACGTTGTGTACGCCGGCCAAATGATGCGTAATATTTGTAAGTCTAACTTCAACAAAAATGACCCTGTAGTTTTCGCTGATATTCTGGCGGACTCTTTTGAAAGGGGTGAAATGATTGTTGGGGCATGCTTATTTTTGCGTTAGACCCGGGTATATGGGCTTTTGTATACAGAGATATGTCTGGGCTTTAGAAGAGTGTTATATTAATGCAAGCAGCGCGGGTCGGGTTGCAGTGACGGGTTATTCATGATATGTGCAAAAAGGATAGTATAACTTTACTTGTCGGGGTAAAGGGCTTTGATCAAATTCGTCAAATTATCTGAAGGCGGGTGTTTTGCCCATGGGTTAACATCTATATAGGGAAGTATACTGTTTTGCGCCCAAACCCTTTTTTGTCGCGTTTGTCTGCTGTATTATTGACTGAAGCTTTTGAGGGTGTTAGTTTATTTATTATATATAGCTACAAATTTTACAAAACATTGTACGAGCGGCAAGTTTGTTTCATGCATGATACTTTGTTAAAGGTACTGTTTACCTCATTTTTTTTTAACTCTTGATCGTGCTCAAGCTTTATGCATCTTAAACTCACCGACTTCAACAGATAATGATTGGATTGGAATTTAGTAAACGAATATGCCAAAGGGTCAATTGTTTGCGTTCTTATGTACCATACCTCGTGTTGAATAACTGACCAATCAAAAGTCAGAGGTCTTGAATGCATACAACTTGACCATGCTTAGGGATTTTGGATGTAGGTTATTTTTTTATTTAAGGGTTGTTTTCTTCTTCAAATTTTGGAGCAAAGTCCTATTTGAAAGCTGTGCAGAACCGTTTTGATTTCACCTGTGTATAATACGAAGACATAGTGGAAGCTGAAAGTAAGTCCATCTTTTGTGTGAAGGACTTACTTCAGTCTCACACTTTGCCCTCGTACTATATGTATCATGTATTCACCAAGGTAGATATTACAAGTAAATATGCAAACAATTATAATCAGACTGAAGCGCGTGCCACAGAAAACCGTGGGAACTGGTACCACGCAATTTACCAGCCGACACCTTTTGAACTGTCCCAAATTCAAAGGAATTGCAAACGAAAAGTGAAATCGTATTGGGATAAATAGATAAACATCTTGTATGGTGCAACAGTGATTGAGTATGTTTAAGGAGTATGTTGGCATTGTCTCCTTTCCCCCCGAATTTATTTCGAATGGCTTTCCGCGGCAGACCAGTGAATTCCATGGATCATTCGGTAAAGGGTCGCCATGTTTTTTGTTCTTTGTTTTAGGTGGCTGAAATATCTGCTCCCGAATGCGGGCCAATGAAAATCACCAATATACTCGGCTACATAGACAGTCTATAAATAGTGTTACGGCGGAAACAGCCAATCGGAGACCAGGAAATCTGGAAATCTCCACACAGCTGGACAGTAGATTGCGCAAAGCGTAATTACGCTAATGTGTGACGCAACGGAGGGAAAAAATGGAATTGCTGTAAAAATGGCGGTGAACTCGCAAAATTCTTCTGCGAGAAACGCTTAATTGAAATTGCAGACATTTCCGCATGCAGATATTGATACCTGTACAAGGGTGATAAGAAACAATGCAAAATGCCATTTTTTCAATTAAAAATCAATAATTTTAATTAATAGACAAGAAAAAAATACTAATATCTTAATGAAAACAAAGACATGATAATGGTTTTAAAAAAATAATGGAATTTATCAATGCAAAATATTTCGCTGCGTTTACAATGCTGGTATAACCATGGTTGTTGCCTATGTTACTTTTCTCTGTATAAAATATAAAAATAAAATGAATGCATAAGTACCATTTTGTTGACGAAAAAATATAAGTAAAAAAAGATAACCGTTACGTTTACAATGGTTTTTCGTAGGCTCACGTAAACTCTCCAGCCTTGATACGGGATATCTTCGTTCCGTATCGAGCGATATGGCCTTGTCCTGAAATGACCCGTGGTCAAGACTCACCTTAGTTAACCTCTACGGCCAGCGAGAGAGAGAGAGCGAGTTCACGGGCCACATGTGTTGTTGGGGTTATCTAAGGTAAAAGGCCATCTCGGGACATGGTCAGGGTTTACCGATACTCGTTGGGTGGAGAATGGTCAGCGTTAGGTAGCAAATGGTCAGTGGACTAATTTGTCATAGCTAGATATATGGGTTTTACAAATGGGGTTTGTTAAAATGATCAGAATTATGCGTTACTTCATTAACGTAATATTTACGGAATCATGATTAAAAAATAAATATTATTATGGTGTTGTTGCGGCCATTTGAAAGGAATCTTTCGGCCCTTTAATTTCTCTTGTGTCTTTTACAAGATTCATGAGACATTGTCTCATTGAATTGGACTAGAGGGTTAACAAGGCTCTCAACAATATTCGAGTCATATCGCGTTGTTCAGTGTTACGATTGATTATTTTGTATATTATCTGCATGCATATCATACAGCTGCTTATCTTCACTTTCAGTTCATTAAACTGTTCTGACGTTGGCGCAACGATTATTTGATAAATGTTTAAAAAGGAAGTTGCTTTTCATGTCTACGATATAAGTCTTTTAATGTTGTTTTCTGATATTTTGCCTTAATTTGGAGCCAATTTAAAGATGAATAATTAAAAAAAAAAGAACACTTTTACAGGATGGAATAAAATGGCTTTGAACCCAGGAAGCAGAATCGAGAGTGATTAATCTTAGTTGTAAGAACTCGTTTCACAATCGATGTAAAATAAATAAGTTTAAACTTATATAAAATGGCTGACCAATTTTTCTTCGAATGCTGTTTTTCAAAACAGCATTCGAAGAAAAAATAGTCAGCCATTTTCATCCTCGTCGTTAAGTTGGCCAAAAAAAAAAACCTACTGACATGGAACACTGAGTTAAGTGTGCTGATGGACAATGGATACTCCTCGATGGCTAACTATGGAGGCCGCCAGGGGTCAAGTATCGATCGTTAAGCCGGTCATTACCATCAGTCCCGATATTAAAATTGATTGAGGGATTTTCGCTCCCCAATGATTAATTGTCTAATGTTGCATGGTCAATATCGTTCGCGAGCTGACCATACTGTACAGACTCGATTGACGGTTACTTTGGTTGGAATCGTTGAAATTTTACTAGTTTTCCCTCTATTTTCTTATGCTCGTTGGCAGTTTGCATGGTTTAAGACAAGCCCCAATTGAATTTGAATACTACACGCGTTGTGATTCTTTTTTTTTCTATATTTTCTTATACTCGTTTGCAGATTGCATGGTTTTATACAAGTCCCAATAGAATTTATACGTAATACACGTTGTTTTTGTTTTCTATAATTTATTTTCTAATTTCTAATTTAGATATAATGTCGTGTATCTGTATTGCATATATTGTGCTTCACATGGTTTACACGTATATCACACGTTTGCTTACAGGACTACTTTGTGTGAGAACGCCTGATTTAAAAGATCGGTTAAAGTTACGTCGAACTTTAGATTTAAAATCATGCTCTTATAAGTTGAGCTTGTGTGCTTAATGTTTCAATGGAATTATGCTAGATTATGTTGTGTTATAATGAAGACAGCCCTTTAGGAAACGAGACAAGAAGTCTCAAAAGGTTGGTTTGATAACTGTATGAAGTAAGGATTTGACACCATTTGTTTTGGTGAGATTCAAATCGCATTTTTACAATAATCAATCTATGGAAGCTTCTTTTGGATCCAGCATTTTCTAAACTAACTTGGTAGACTTTTTCTGTACAAATAATTCTTTGATAATTGCATTCTACAATGACGTAACTCTGCAATAGTTGCCCCCATTCTTTCATAATCTGCCTTTATTGGGGACTTAATCAGCGCTAGACTATAGTTTAACCAGAGAGCTGGTTTTAATGTCCGTGATATTAGAGTCAAAGAACTTTGATCGTTAATATTTGTATCATCTTGGATCTAGCCAATTACCGAAGTAATTAGCTGTCTGTTGCGCATATTCCGCGGATTTTTATGACGGTAGTGATATAGAAGCCGTGTATTCGAGTAGATATTAGTCCCGACGGAAAAAGTATCTATTTGCGAATCCTGATCGTTACGTGCTGATCTTTGGGACACTTTCTGTCTCCGAGGATATAAGAGATCGCCAAGAACCTATCTTGAATTGCGGTTCGATGCTTGACACATTACAAAACAATAACGATTTTAACCACTTTGTTGCAGACGACTCTAAACAACATTGTGGGATAAACAGAAATTGCTTCCCACCAGAGGATTATTTCAATTTCATCACATTTTGAAATGTCGTCTGCAAACTCTTTCAGTTTGCGACAGTCGAAAATTTGGCATTTGGTAAAGGGCTAACAAACCTTCAAGAAGCACTCTGTGAGTGAATGCTGTCCTTCAAGAGTTCTAGATCCAAAGGATAGGATCCGATTCTTCCAAGTTCTTCTTTAGCTCTTTCTTTACTATTTTTCATAACGCCATGTTGTTGATTATAATATAAATCGTCTGTCTTATCGTGACGATCCTTATAAGCACAAACAGTATTAATAGATTTGGTGAAGAACTTTAGAGAACTTTCCTTGTTAAGGTTTTATCTTTTATTCCCATCCTTCGTAGGAGTTAAAAGATAAGGTATATTTTTCTACGCATCGGGTGTTATGTTATAGAACTTGAAGACTTGATTAGGAGTACGGTTTGGAACCTGGAATGTGAGTTTCCCACTCGAATTATCTCTCTGTAACTCTTGTTGTCCAGCAAGTATTGGCTAAAGGGAAGCAATCCATTGTTATGCAATATTCTGTGATTATGTCCACCAATGTCGGTTACCGGCCTTGATTTTGTTGCGTTTTATTTGTATCAATTGTATTATTAGCTTTATTATTATCATTATTATCATAATTATTATCTTAATTATTATCATCATCATTAGTTGTTATCATAACTGTTATAAATATATGTTTTTAAATTATTATTATCATTAATGTTATTATGTAAATGAATGAATGCATGATGATGATTATTATTATTATTATTATTATTATTATTATTATTATTATTATTATTATTATTATTATTATTATTATTATTATTTTTATTGTTCTTGTTATCATTATTATGATTGTTTTTGTTATAGTTATTATTATCATTATTATTATTATTATTATTATTATTATTATTATTATTATTAATTATTATTACTATTTTTATAATCTTTATCATCATCATTATTATAAGTAGGTGTAGTATCATTATTATTATCATTACTTTTATTTCTTCGATTGTATATCGATTATCATCATTTTTATTCAAACTGTTGTATCTCGAGAATACGGCCAACCTTTGTTTTTCCAACATTTCCTTTTTAAGCCATATGCACGTAAAAGGTTCATTTCCTCAATAAAAGAAAAAATATTACTGAGGAAAATTCGTATCGTGAGCAGGAATTTCTTCGCATCGGATCAATGAGAAATAATTCGTTAAGAATTACTTCTTTTTATAAATTTGCACATACTGTTTAAAATTATGACATATTCATTGGTTTGTATAAGCCTTTTTCAGGCTAAATGTACATACAGTGTATTTTCATGGCTACATTTCTCATCAACATCTTTTTACATCTGATATCCTCTTTGTAGCATCTTTTATATACGTTTATTATTTTGTTTTTGAATTTCTATGCAAGTTTCTACTGACATATCATTGAAATCATGAAAGAGAAAAATAGCTTTATTTTGATAATATTTCTATGCAGTAACGCGTTACATGTACTTGTTTTCCCTAAGAGTTTCTCCCATTTATTTTTCTTTTAATTTGAACGATATCTTTAAGAAAATGGTACCTCTCGAAAGAATTTACGAGTTCCACTAAGTTTATTCTGACCAATTACATTTCCCAATTGCGTCGTCTAGGGGAAAGTTAATGTCAATTAAGTTTGGTGTTTTTACAGTTTACAATTAACGATAGTACACGCGAGAAATATCGATGTTCTAAAGGGGACTTGGCTAATGCCCCTCGTGACGAGCAATTTCTCCTTTTCCCACAATGTTTTCTGCCATATCTGAAGATTATTTTTGGGACGGTCGACAATTTGGCGTTTGCTAAAGTGTTACAAGTATACACGTGCATACAGACCGTTTATGTCTTAATGTGTTTAAGAACATGCGCTACTTCATTAGTCCGGATGAATCGGTAATCCGGACATTTTGTTGGGAACGGATGTGTTCGGATTAACGAGAACTCACTGTATACTAGGTAGGTTGCGCATGTCTTTGGTTTTATCCTCATCAACAGAATTTGTATGTGTCATAGTCTTCTTTCTGCACCAGACGTGTCTGAACACGTAGGCCAGGAAACTAACACATGTCTCCAAATATTTCATTTCCGATTATTTTTTTTTTCCTTTGATAAAGGACATAAGATGACAATAAGGTGTCCTGGTTTCGATCCCCATCACTGTTGCTGGTTTGGCGGGACTGTCCGTTATCAAGACAATTCAAAGCCCCAGTCTAGAAAACCCGTTATATAGATTAAAAATAATTCAACACGTCGTTGAATCACATAAAAACGATGAAGATATCAGAACAGAACATAGCTTGTTAAATAAGTGCATAATTCAAAGTCATATTTTACATGGTTTGTACAAAATGTTATATCATATGGTTTCAAAGAAATGTTGTAATAAATAAGAGAATAAATATCTTATATCAAAGAGTGAAGAAATGAGTGAAAAAAAAATAGATAAATAAGATGGTTGTGTATCATTATGGACACACCCATAAAAATATTTGACGAGCCTCAAATGCTGTTTTTCTAAGCTTCAATACAGTGGTTTTAATGCAATGTTTCCTTGAACGTTGTTTCTATTTTTGCGCTTGGTTTGATTTCATTAAAACACCACATTACATTTTGGAATTATTTGTGAACTACAAACACGACTCCCTACCTTTGTTTAGTTTTGTGTCATAAGACGACCGCATGGTAAGCATCCATCTATAGGTCAATGACGTACTTTTGTTTTACCGAGTTTCAGTATAATAAACAATTCGATGTGTTTTTTTTTATTTTGTTGTTCTAGCAAAATGAATGGAACTATTGATCATTATTGTTTAGTAAAGTCATATTTTATTTTGTATTCGAAGTAGGTCAATTTTAGACATTTAAAAGAAGACGTCGTGGTCAAAAATTCAAAATCGGAGGTCTTCTTTGATGAATTCATCGAATATATTATTTCATCGTGATCTTAAATATGATTCCTGTTTCAAACCATTGATCACTTCTTGTTATGCTTTGCAAAATATCACGAATTGAGAAACATATATTTCAAGATGCCATGTTGCATAATTCTCGATCGTATTTAAAATCTTTTACAAATGAAAAGAAACATGATAATCGTCTTCTATGAGCAAAAATATCCCTAGATATGCATGCTGACTATTCGACTTAGTCGCGTATTGACCGTTTAAGCAACATGCTCTTGTGTTAATATCTAAATAGAGGATAGGTTTCTGGTACAAGTACATCGACCACATCAGGAGAGCATTTTAATAAAAATATCTAATGCTAAGAACTGGCAATAATTCAAAACAACATCCCGTCTTTTTCTTCAATATTCAGAAAAGCAATATGTCAAGTAATACGCCAATGGAGTCCATCAATTGACTTTACACATGACAATTGTGTACATTTATTCAAAATGATATCAAAGCCCATGTATATTATATAGGTTTAGTAATACCCCACGTTACCTCATCTACTGACGACGGCTTCCGAAACCACTGTGAAGGAAGGATGAAATAATCAAATTGAGCAATTCATGTGTCTTGTAAGTGTTATTTCCTCAAATATCATAGTTTAAAAGTATTACCTTTGGGGTTTCTCTTGTTGATTTTTGTTGCTTTTCAATTGATTTTGTCACAAAATCCCGTATACTGGGTATAAATAAACGGTTGCAGCAAACTTTGAAATGGAATTTTCGAATACCAGTGAATAGCTTTGTCTTCTATTATTGCTTTTGCTATATATTGTAACCGTTCAATTTCCTATATAAACCCATTACCAAACAATAACGACATTTGACTAGTTTGTTGCAGACCACTCTGAAAAACATTGCGGGAAAAGACGAAATTGCTCTCAACGAGGAATTCCTTCTTTTCCCACAATGTTTTCTGCTCGAACAGAAGATTATTTTTCAATTTCGACACATTTTGAAAAGTCGTCTGCAAACTCTTTCAATTTGGGACAGTTGAAAAAATTGGTGTTTGGTAAAGGGATAAGCAGTAAAAATACAGTACATGTATTCCACCCGAGTATTTAGCCTTCCCTGAGCCAAGAGACATGTCAACATTTATGTCCAAATTAAAGTAGCCAAATACCAATGATAGGCTGAGATATCGATAAGAAAAAGTTAGAATATTTTATTTCTTTGTAAACAAATGCTGTGTTCTGAACCGAGCATGTTAGTAATTTGCGTCGTAAAATCGAAATACAGTTCAGCGGGTGGCCTTTGAGAATTACTTTTGCTATTTCAAAACCAAGAGTGAAACCAAATTGCTTTAAAGGTCACAAGATAATATATTTGTCGATTTAACCTAATGATTTTGATATATATCTTTGTTCCTTAGAAATGTTTGAGTACATATGTTAAAAAATGTGCAGTTTATTGGAGTGAAAAATACCGTTATATATTTCAATCGATGCAAATGATTTTTCTGAAAATAAGAAATAAATCTTTAAAAAAAGTAGTTTATAATTATTTCACTCTTCAAAACCGTGAAATTACCTTGTGATAATCTTTTTATATTTCTAGGTAATCCGTCAAAAGATATTGGGTGAAAAGAAATAATTTCTTGTCATTTCCCCCCTCCAAAAAAAGTATTATCTGTTGTAAAAGTGTATCAAGTCCGCCTGTGGTAGGTTCAGAATTACCACAAAAGCGGTGTCTGGATCGAGTAATGTCGGAGCAAATGGAATTATATACGGTCAGCATCAATAAATGACGACATTTTACAAGCACCCCCACCCTTTATGACCAGCAGACGTTAGTGGTACCCCATTGCAGACGCACACCGCCCCGTTTCACGTATGCCGACACTCGTTACTGCTCGTGTATTTCCGTGAGGTGAGGAATATGATACAAGTATTTCATTGGATAAACCCGATGAGTTTAGATTGGTACACTAATTTACTTAGTCCTATTGTTTTGTAAGTTGTCTGAAAATGAACGTTGTCGTCTGATGAATAAAACCTGGTACAACATTGTGTCAGCAATGTGCGGAATCCGCTGTTTCATTTCATTTTTACAAAGAATGTCTTTTCAACCCATTACCAAATAATAACGACATCTGACCAGTTTATTGCAGACGACCCTGGAAAATATTGTGGGAAAAGGAAAAATTGCCCTTAACGTGCATTTTTTCCTTTCCCACAATATTTTCTGCCATATCAGAAGATTGCTTTCCCAATTTCATCACATTTTAAAACGTCGTCTGCAAACTCTTTTTAATTTAGTCCAGTCGAAGAGTTGGCGTTTGGTAAAAGGTTAACATGTTTGTAATACGAATTCTGTTTTTTACCAACATATTCGAAATGTGATCGGCATCAATAAGCTCATTATAAAGCAAAATTTTGTTTGATTCGAATGGTCTTAAAATATCGTCTGCAAATAAATCATTGGAATCGATGTTTGCTTATATTTGAGTAAATTTATCATAGATTCAATGTTTTACAAAGACCCGTGGTTTCAGGAAGCTTTATCTGAGCAGTTTCTCTTCCAACTTCAAAGTTTTCCCAAAAGAATATTTCCCAGTCAAAGCCGTTTGTAGGTCATCAAAACGGTACACATCAGTTTTCTCAGAAATCGGCTTTTTATTGAAATCAGATTACAGGGGACTCGTCGTTTTTGTCTTACCAGAAATATTTATTCCCGACACCGGAATCATTAATGGACATACTTTAGATGTATTAAAGCGATTGAAGGACGTTTGATTGCTTCCTATGATGTGAAAATTGGCTCTCATAGTGCCAGCAAGAGGCTCCTGTACTCCAATTAAACATCAATTGGCTGGAATAAAATCAAAGTCCCGTCATTTAAATGGTACCTAGACAAAAAAGTGATAAACTGTGGTACGAATTTTGATTCTAGATAGACGGACGAGTGATAATTGTGACGGTACGCATGTCCCTGGATGTTCCCATTCCCACCATGTAGGAAGATGTTGTCTGTCCGAATGGTAAGAAACAATATGCGAAATAAAAAACCATGGAACAATTCATGCGAAAATTAAAAAAAAAAAAAAAAGCATGTAACAATTCATGCGAAAATAAATGAAAAAAGCATGTAACAATTCATGCGAAATATAAATTTTAAAAAAGCATGGAACAATTCATGCGAAATATAAAAAAAAAAGCATGTAACAATTCATGCGAAATATAAATTAAAAAAAAAGCATGGAACAATTCATGCGAAAATAAAAAAAAAAAGCATGTAACAATTCATGCGAAATATAAATTTAAAAAAAGCGTGGAACAATTCATGCGAAATATAAAAAAAAAAGCATGTAACAATTCATGCGGAATATAAAAAAAAAGCATGTAACAATTCATCTAAGATACCAGGGAGATGTTTTTTTCGTTAACCCTTTACCAAACGCCAAGTTTTCAAATGTCCCAAATGAAAGAGTCGGCAGACGACATTTCAAAATGTGATAAAATTGGAAAATATTATTCTGATAGGGTAGAAAACATTGTGGGAAAAGGAGAAATTGCTCGTCACGAGCAATTTCTCCTTTTCCAACACTGATTTATAGAGTCGTCTGCAACAAACCGGTCCAATGTCGTTATTGTTTGGTAAAGGGTTTAACAATTTATGCTTATGCCGCAGTAGTCTCTTCCCAGTGTCAGTTAATATTGTCTTTCATCACTGACTGATCATGATCATGGGGAAAAGCAGTCAACGCATTTAAAACGTTCAAAATACGTTTTACTTAACATCTTACTCTAAACATTATCGTAAGTTACAAACAACTTTCCCCAAAATTCAATCACGAGAAAAACTAAGATATCATCTTTATATATACATGTAGTTCTTTATTTCAGTTCCATCTGGGGTTACGAACATAAACATCATGTCATACATCATTCTAATCAGCCGTGCCATTCATTATTGAATTATAAGAGACTCTTCTACACAAATATATATACAGTATGTGTACATTGCATTTTATCGCCATTAAGACTGTATTTGCCTATCACATTGTACCTTCACTAAAATAAAACTTCCATTCTAAATTATACGCCGATCATATTCATATTGATTTAATTAAAATGCACATGTTCAACATAGAGTAAAACATGAATTCCCTATTAAAAAGGAAAAATAGATTTCTTAGATTATCTATGTATAGGCGGTTTGAATTTTGAAAACGTTTTTTCCTTTTGTTGTTTAGTAAAAAGGTACCCTAGTGAGAAATGCCATTAACTACGGTCGTCTTTTAAACATCGTGATTCAAGCTGCTTCTTGACAGATGTGAATTTTTTTTAAGTAAACAATTAATATCTTTAAAGCTGTTCTACAGATGCACTGATTTATGATACACAGAGGGAAAAATCCATCGGACATAAAATGAGTTCGTAAAAAGTTTCAGGAGCCTGAATACAGTGATTCAACATGCATTTATATCCAAAAGCATTGTAACAGATTTCAAATAAACCGCATATATAATGTACATACTTAGTAATATTGACGCTTCCTGAATAATCATGTTTTTTATAAAACAATTTATGTGAATATCATACAAAAACCTTTATTGCTTCAGTGACATTCTATTTTGACTTTCAAATTATCGCTTCTGTAAACATGCACATTTTAAAGAGATCTGCTGAAAACGCCGTAAAGCCTCTAATCAGAGTATTTCGTCACATTATTAAGAAAGTAAAAAGGTCCTCGCCCCGCTAAAAAAACGGAACAATTTTTCATTACAATTTTCGGAACTGTTTTGTCAAACCACGTGTCATTTTTATTTTACCGAGAAAGTGTAATTTTGGCATTTTATAATAACTACCAATCCAACACTCCAAGAAGATCTAGGTGGTTTTGACACATCTTAAATCCTATTTTACGACATCAAACGCGGATTAAATTGTTGCATGTTGGGAAGAAATTGCTAATGGGCACACTTCATGATGCAAAGCTATGTTTTCAGAGCATGTACTTAATCCTAAATCATTTCCTTGTAATCCCAACATCGAATTGCAATGCTTTTCGATAGCGATGCGTTTTGAATAGAAAATTCAGACTTCCTTACCATTGGACCATTGAAACTAGTAATCTTATGCAGTTATTTTTGTAATGTTGACTTTAATTTTTGAGAAATTTTTCCTTTTCCTGAGCGATTTCTCCACACTAAAACAACCAAACAGTATAACACATTTAATGTTGCCTGCTTAACCTATAACCAAACAATAACGACATTTGACTAGTGTGTTGCAGAAGACTCTGGAAAACGTTGTGGGATAAGGATAAATTGCTCTTAATGAACAATTTCTCTTTTTCCTACACTGTTTTCTGCCCTATCAGAAGATGATTTTTCAATTTCATCACATCTTAAATTGTCGTCTGCAAACTCTTTCAATTTGGGTCAGTCGAACATTTGGCGTTTGGTAAAGGGTTAACCCCCCCCACCCCCCACCCACACACACACATAAACTCAACACACAGTTCGCCGAAAAGTTAATAGTAACATCTCTATATTCTGTCAAGATTGTGTATGTAGGTTGCATTTAAATGTTATACCACGTGACGGGGTTAAAGACAGACAAGGGGTTACAGGTCGTTTGCACTTTATATATCAGGGGCCAATTATAGGCACATTCCGAATTGAAAATGTCTTTAGAATCATGCAGTTTTTTCCAAAAATTCCAAGTCTGACAAGTTTTTGGCTTCCCAATTCAGCAATTTTATCGATATAATTTCCAATAATAGGCAGGCCTAGCTTCTTCCCAATTTAAAGAATAAAAAATTCCTGGATAAGATGTTCACAAAAGGCAGTAAGATTGTCGTTTAAAAATTTGCTAGGGTAAACGCAAGTTTTCCTTATCCTTTCACTAAATGGAAAAAATATGAACATATGTAAAACTGGCGCAATTTCACAAAATGGTGTCAAAAAGATAACTTACTTCACGTTTACAGAATCTTTGCGTACCAAGACGATTTAACGTTCAAAAATCCTATCAATTACATGTATGCACATTCTGAATGTTTTTGTTCATTCTTTTGATAATCGATTATTTTCTGTAAAGAGTGCAATATCTAGCCCCTTCCTCGACGCTTCTACAATTTGGCAAATTCCTTATATGTGTGAAACGTATAATGGGCGAATGAGCGAGTCTCAAGCAAGGTTCTATCTTTAAGACGACAACGTTAAAATAATATATATGAATTCCACTTTTCACAACTAGGGTTTAATTTTTTTTCTCTATATCTTTCTTCTTATTCTCATGTAAGCTGGTCGCAAATAAAATATTTAGTGCCAAATGCCAAAGAATACGTGACTGTTCCCAATAGCATCGTAAAAGGCATGGATTAATTTCTTACAAATCCACACCGAGATGAATTCATAATGCAAGTACGTATAGACAACGCAACTCTACGTAGTTTCCCTTATGCAATCAGCGCATTGCTGAAAGAGGATGTACAAAACTGGATGATGGTTGACCGTTTTATCTTATACACAACGGTGCGATGGGCATCCGTTGGTTTCGGCAGTGCATGACTTTGTTCAAGTAACAAGTTGCTTTAGGGACATCGTTTGCTGGTTCACTTGCTCACGCTCTCTCGAGGTTGTGAGTCAGGGAACCAGAGACCTAGCGCTCGCGTGTACATGGCGTCTTGAACATGGTTAGTCACGGTCCATGAGCCTGTATCACATAAGTTCGTACGTTAGAAATATACTCGTAAACATTTACTATAAAGCAAGAAGCGCATCAGAAAAGCGCTATCTTAGACGTGAACGGAAAGTGAGTCCTAGCTGTGAAGTCGTTATCGTACATCTAAACGCATGTTTATTTCTTATTGACAAAAACAAAGTTACCTTCGAGATTCGAGGGTTACGACAAAATTTGTAAACGTAGACGTTAAGTTACGAATCTTTGTGGGACAGGCCTTAGACTGGTGTATAGTACGCGCTGTTGCTTAAGTCATCACCAAACAATAACGACATTGAACGACTTTGTTGAAGACGACTCGGGAAAATATTGTGGGAAAAGGATAAATTGCTCGTGACGAGCAATTTCTCCTTTTCCCACAATGTTTTCTGCCCCTTCAGAAGATTATTTTCCAATTTCATCACATCTTGAAATGTCGTCTGCAAACTCTTTCAATTTGGGACAGTCGAGAATTTGGTGTTTCATAAAGGGTTAACTGCTGTGGAAATTGTCGTGCAAAGAAAATTGACTTCTTACTTAGAGTATTCCTTTTGACCCTAAGACCCTTTTCAAATGATTAATTGAACAAACAAAAATTCCATTCTTTCTTTCAATCAGTTATTGTTCCCATCGTTTTATTAGAACATTCACATTAAAAAAAAATGCAAATTAAACCTATCATTAATTAAAATTACAAGGCGATATATGCGATAAAGATAATGGTTCATTTGAAATACAAAGAATGCCAGTTTCGTTAGCATGAACATGTACACCGAAAGAACATGATATGACAGATAATTAAAACTGAAAAGAATATACACATAATGTACGAGTATGCGATATCAGACAATTGTGAACATTTGCATAAAGATACACACTTAGAAACGGAGACATCGGTAAAGAAATACATGTTAACATGAGAAGTAAGGCTACTAAATTGGCAAGCAAAGAAATAAACCTAAATGGAAGCATAAACCAGCAACATAAAAATGATGAAAAAAGGAAATAAATTAGCCGTTTTGTTTACATTTTATGTCAAAGATACGCAATTTGCCTAAAATAACAATCGGAACTGCTCGGGTGTTTCATTGGATAAACCCGATGAGTTTAGATTGCTAGAATAGAGCACTTTGATGATGTATTTGACCTTATCCGTCCTCAGCATGCAGACTTACAGACTGACAGACTCAAACACATAGTGCAAACGTTCTCAGTTTGCAATGTTCCACATATGGTGATCTTCACGGAAAATCAAAGTTGTTTTTATGAAAAGTAAATAAGAAATCAAAGAAGAGAACAAATGAATAGGAGATCAACAATTTAACCAAGTTGACATTTGAAAAATCGCAATATAAGAACTTTTTCCCCTAGCTTAGTGTGTTAAGTCAACCGGGGAACACATACTATAATGCTCAATATGGCGCTTGAATAAAAGAATAGTTTCTTTAAAGGGACTAACTCAGAGATTTGTGTTTTGGGAAAAATAACTGTTACAAATTTGATATTAACAATCATTGTCATTAATCCAGACCATTTTCAATTGCTTTACTTCCAAGTTGCTCAAATCCCCTGTTAAGTTAAATAATGGGAAAGCCGGTTTTTAAATAAACGCAAGAATTCTTTCTCGCGCACCTTGCTAGTTTCACTTGACAAGAGCGGTCAAACATTTCGCAACGGTGACGGTGATGTCTAGTTTAGATCCTTATTTGCATAAGAAATACACATTCAACGGTTTTCAATACCTGCGATATATATCTACATTGTATTCTGTTCTTTATCGTTTCTGTATGGTTATGAACGGGTTATAAAGCTGTCAATAATCTAATAGTTTGTTTCTTTAGAAACGATGTTGTCATTTTATCTGTAGAGGAACATTTATTTCAAAAAGTTGAAATTCTAATCTGTGAGATAGTCTTTTTTCAGATTTGTTTTCATCTATGGTATGCATGTTTTTTTTTATCACTTAAAAACAAACATGTTATATGATTCACTTTTTGAAATAAGGATTGAAGGGGTGTTCTAATGCTTTGTTGGATTATACTTTTATATAAACAAAATGATGAAAAGTAATTCATGTTAACTATTCTTTGTTATTATGGCTAGCGTAATGTCTATCATGACGACATATCTTTCGGTATGGTGATTAGATTCATGCCAAGTCGTCTCGTAGCATTTACTTTATTACGGTCTCTCAAAGCATTATTCCGCCATGCCATAGGGTTGTTGTGTTGTATACTGTGGAATTAACCCTTAGTTGTAAGTATCTTAAACATAAAGAAGCTGGGTAATTTTCTAAAAACAGATTTTGGTGTCATCTGCTTTCCCAAACTTTTGATATCCGCTTAATTTTGATAAGGACAGATACTCAGAGTAGCAAACAGGTTAGATCCCAGGCCAGCCGCCAATTTACTTGGCAGCTGGCCTGGATCTAACCTGTTTGCATAAGCATGAAGTCGGTTCCAGCACTATAATGGTTAAGATACCATGGTGACGAGTTGATACATTTATAAATTACTCATAATTAGAAATTAAGCCCTTTGTCACAATCACTTGTACTTAATATCATAGAAATCTGGTACAGTCAAACTTGTGTCAAGAGGCCAGTCTATGGAACTGCAAATAATGGCTGTTTAAGACAGGTTGGCTGCTTTACACAAATTGATGTACACTATAAATCCAACAATGGGACTTTCTGTAGTGGTTGTTTAAGGCAGGTTGGTTGCTTCAAAGGATGGATGCTTAACACAAGTTGGACTGTATTTGGTTTGTGTTATTTTTGTCGTCTGCTGTTGATTTTAATTTTGACCAGTCCCAAAATCCCAAGCAAACGAACGGGGTAATTTTGTGCTTTACGAGCCGTTCCTGTCTACCATCCAGAGTTTTATTTCGTCTGCGGCATATAGAATTTTAAAGGCGTATAAATGGGTAACTAGCTTTGTCCATCAACAAAACTCGTAAAATTCACACGTAATGAAATGATTTGGCGGAAAATGTGAAGGTTTCTTTGGCTGGTAAGTAAATAATGCACAACCAAAGTAAAATAATTATGGTAAGGTATATTAAATCACTACTAAAACCTCTTTTCCATTTCGAAATTCCATGATTAGAGTTAATTCTGATTACCATCAAACGTCAATTTCGAAGCGCTTTTTTATTTGTACGTTTTAAAAATGACAGAAACTATAATTGAAATAGGAAAATGCATATGATCGACTTTCTTTTGAATGTGTTTATAAATCGAGTGTTGTAGCAATAGCGTACTTAGAATCCTTGTATTACTCCATGAACAGAACATAATCTTTGTATAACTCCATGAGCATAACAAAACCGAATCCATGTATATACCCATGAGCATAACAGAACAGAACGAAATCCGTGTATAAATACATCATACCAGACGTTGGCGCATCTGTTGCTGCGAGAGTCTTTGAAACTACTTTGCTAAAAGGATAAACTGCTCCGTATACGCAGTCGATTCCTTTGTCAAAGGCAATTTGAGATTTTCAATTGTGTATGCTATTGTGTGTCGTATACGGGTGCTTTCAATTTGGAACAGTAACAATAGTACATTTGGGGAATATAAGTTGATTATAAAATAGTAACAACTTAATCGAGATACATGTATGTTTTCGATGCTGCTGTTGTTGGAATTCGAGTAATCATGGTGTAATTTACTCCTCATGTCGGAACTGGCTAAAAGAACCTACATTGTATGTTGTTGACAAAACACGCAGGGAAAACAAACATAAGTGTATGTCAACCGCTCACTATTCGTTTCTTCTATCATGTTAATTTATTCAAATACTTATTCATTTTTTTCTCTTTGATTTAAGAATTGTCTGCGTTATGTTCTATTTGGTCATTAATTGTTTATTTTTTTATTATCTTATTTTACTTATTTTCTCATTTTTGGTTGTTCTATCCAGGTTTGTATTTTTGTATAAGTACATATGTTCAATGGAATAACTAAGCCCCACCCACTAAAAACAATGCCAATTTGTTTATATAAGACAAAGCTACACCAAAGGTCAGACTATAATGCCGGTTTCGTTTCATTTCAGCGATAATTGCGTTATAAATAGGACACGGACACCAATAAAATCCGCACGCCCGTAAAAAATACAACATAAAGCGATGCCTTGATTGGAACTGACCTTTTGGTGGCGCGTAATTATTCGTACAAATTATACAATAACGACATGAAAGGATGGCTGGAGCGCGTTGGAAAGGTCAAACATAGAAACAACGTCAAGTATACCAGACTATTTTGTCCAGTAAAACTTCCGTGGCCGAGTGGTTAGTGTTATTTCAAAAGATTCAAGATTATCAATGAGTAAGACCCCTCGACTTCTCTTGAAAAGTCGTTTGTTCGACCAAAAGAGTAATCCATTATCTTAACACTTTACCAAACGGCAAACTTTCGACTGTACAAAATTGCAAGAGTTGGCAGACGACATTTCAAAATGTGATGAAATAAAAAAATGATGTTTTGGTAGGGAAGAAAACATTGTGGGAAAAGGATAAATTGCTCGCGACGAGCAATCTATCCTTTTTCCACAATGCTTTCCAGAGTCGTCTACAACAAAGTGGATGACTGTTGTTATTGTTTGGTAGTGGGTTAACAAAGCCGAACATGGTAAATAAATGAAAACTTCTATGAAGAAAAACAAAATACGAAAGATTCGTAGTAACACAGGAGTTAAATTGTTCGAACTGAAGAAATATATAGTTCATTGTGTCAGGTTATCGCTATAAGTTTGTTTTTGTATTTATTTTTTTGAAAGTCCTGTTTGAACTGACCACTCTGATCCAGTTTATTTTGATCACTCAGCACATACATTTGTGATATGACTCGATTGGAGGACAGTGGTTCAAGGGTAGAGCATCGGCCTCCGGGCAGGAGGGTCGTGGGTTCGAATGATGCCTTGCGACTTTTCATTAATCCACATTTGGCGCGGGTACAGGAAACAGAATCTAGAGTGATAAATCTAATTCGAAGAACTTGTTTTACAACCGATTAAAAATGAATTGGTTTGAACTTTAAACTACTGTGCGTGAAAAGTTGTGTAATTTTAGGCTATCGTAATACAGGACGCAATCTCCATTCGAAGCTTTCATCATAACAGGAGTCTTGTATTAATTAAAACTGTTAGTTTACAGAAATGAGGAAATTTGGAAATTAAAATGTATTTCTTTAAAACTGCACAACTGCTGTTTTGTTAAATGATACGCGCTGAAAATTACTCAAATAATAGTTGAACCATTTTAACTTCTTTGAAGAGTGTATACAAAGAATTTATTGGCATGTATTTCGATCCAAAAGCGTGATGTCGCATTTGAGGTCTGTCGCAAATACACTATACATGCTAATGTAACTTGACGATCCCTGAATTAATTATGCTTTTAGTGGCTATTGTATATCAAAGAATAATTCATACATTGTTTTGTTTCGACGACATTTTATTAACACTTTCAAATTTCTCTTTTGTGAACAATTACATTTAAACCGTTATTTGCCTTATACACCCGCGACCGTGATTCTGTCTTCTTGTATTATGGTCGCATAAGACAAGATTGATTGTATCTTGTCGTTTATGTATTTCACAGATAATTTTCTCTTCCTATTAGAATGTTAATTGCCGTCCATAATATGTCTTTATGAAATGCGAACGTAAATCTTAAACATCCCCTTTTCAAGATGCAAATTGATGAAGTACCATCCAAACCTTGAAATGTTTGGCGTTGAAAAGAGACATATCAAGAACATGGCCATGTGCAGTTAGCGCCGTGGAATTGAGATTAGAATCGGCGTGAAATGTAAATTACCAACTTAACTAAATGGTGCTATGAATAATAATCATTAATTGACTTTTGCAGTTAAGATATATTCATTCTTCATCAATTGTGAAGCAAGTTCTCATAATATATAATCACTCTCGAGTCTGGCAGTCTGCTCTTTGTAAACGTAAACATAACAAGTACATGTACCCGTGCAGTATCTTCCATATCTTTTTAATTTTTCATCTCGACAAAGATGTATTAGTATGATTGACAAGAACCAGGTCAAATATCTTGTTCCGCTGAAATGGCTGTAGAAAATCATCGTTTATTAAAAAAAGACGAATACAAGTTAAATTAAAGTTTTAATCAAGAAGTTTGCTACTGAACAGATTGCTTTTATGTGTCCAAGGCTTAAAACTAAAGTAATAAGTATTTCTAGACCTATTTGGTAGACAATATTTGTTAAAATATTTGGACCTTAGATTGTCATTTGACGAACATTTTACGAATAGATGATATTCGTCTTTAAAAACTTGGACATTGTTGTTGTTGTTGTTTTGGGTATAATAAAAAAATGGCATAATTCTGTATATTCCTAAGTGTGTTCCCTTTCCAATCATTAGATTATAATGATTGTGGTTAGAGTACCTGAATAAGACAACATCTTCCTGTGAAGAAATCGCATATCTATGCCTAATTATAGTTATCGATATAAAACAGACTTAAAATATCTATAGCAAAATGCCTTAGATAATGCCTTACTGAAGAGAAGCAAATCACAACAAGAAGTTAGGTATTTGATACAAATAACAGTACATGTATTTGAAATAAACCAGAAGTTATTGTTTGTTTCAGTTGAGATGGAATCTTTTTAAAAAAGACTGGGATTTTATCCATGACAACTTCAAATTGGTTTATTTTGATCTTAAATACGGAAAGGGGTTTTCTTTTTTTCATTATGATGTTTGAACCAATTATCTGTGTGTTTTTTATAATCCAAACTCTTGTTTATTTCATCTATATTTATTTTATGCATAAGACAAGAGAATAAAGTTTTTTTTCACTTGATATTTATCCGAATTGACACTTTTAGATTGCATATGACTAAAGGAATTTTTGAGACTGTTGAAAAGACATGATACATTGGCAACCAGTCGCTTTGTTTTATCTTTATTTGTTTGTTTTATAAAAAGAACGCTTTATGTTATTGTATGTGTTTGCTTTTTAACAATAAAGAAAAAGGAAAAAACAAATAGCAAAAAAAAAAGAAGAAGAAGAAGAAAAAAAACAAGAGAGAATGTATGACATAATCTTGAGGCTTTTCCTAAAACCATTGACTGTATTTGGTACATTTAGTTTTCTGCATGTAATCCTTTAAGATGTAAGAACTGATGCATACTGTTCTGCAAGAAAAGGGTATTTGTGCTTTTTGATAGTTAACTCATAAGCATTTTTATCAAAAGATTTTTCTAAAATAAAATATATTTGTTGAAAAGGACATTTCAGAAATAAGGAATACACCATGTTTATCCTTAAAAGACGAGTTTTTTTCTCGCATATCGATTCTTAAACGATAAATGATTTTGCATGATGATATAAAGAAATAATGATTGTAACTTGCATTTTGATATGTAAGACATATGCGTTTTGAATTGATGATCTTAAAAGAGAGCATTAGAATGAGAGATGTTTTTAAAAGAAAAAGCGGAATAAGCGTGATTGGTTTTTTAGAGAAATGTGATTTATCTTTGAATGCCCAGTTTAAATAATGCAATTTATTAAATGAGTTTTTCTTTATTTATTTCATCTTCAAGAATTTCATAAAGTGTCGTTTGTCGATATTTGAGCAATTTCTGGGTTTTTATGTTTACTAATTATTGAAGGTCCTTTTTAATATCAATCCCTCAGGTGTAGACATGTTGCACTTGCACCTTTCAAACCAAACTCGCGTATGTCATTTTTAAGAAATACACATTTTGCGTGCTGATTTTTTTTTAAAAGTTGGCGTTTATTCGTATGTTTACTTTCAACTAGATTGCGCATTTTTATCCCGGTATTTGAGAAAAAAAGTATTTCCATGTCGATACTTAAGACAAAGATTATTTTGCACGTTATCACGTAATAAATATGTTTTTCGCCGGCCGATGATTAACAATGTGAGCGCAAAATTATGACAGGCTTTTTCGAATATAACAGTTTCTACAAGAGCATTACTATTCATTAAATATACAAAAGAAAAAGACGTTGCAAAACATTTTATAATGTCTGCCATTCACACGGTCTCTTATATAACCGCATAAAAAGTGAACAATCCACTTAAAGTACAGCAGGTTCGTTTTTAAAGACATTTCTTATATATCGAACCTAAGAAGGATGAGCTGAATATTTAGGAAAAAAACTGCTAAGAACTTTGACATACCCCCTTATTAAGACGCGCTTTCTTAAAATGAAATGTTTTGTCGAATATTTTAATTAACAGTAATTTTTCCGCTTACAAAAGCCTGTCGTATGAAAATAAAAAAGTTCCTGAAGCCGAGAAACCTTGTCGGTTCTATTATATATAAACCGATCAATGGCGTCGTTTAAATACCAATAGGTAGATAAAACAAAGTTCGTTCATAAAATTTTAAATTTTATCTGTTTTCAAACATTGTTCGACATTAGCATGTGCAAAAAGTCCTTCTGTCGCTATTTGTGTAGAGTCAAATGCCCAATCTGATGCGAATAAGTAGTTCCGCCCAATTCGTTTTGTAACATTACGGACACCATAACAACACAACACCACTTAGTTATCAACCTAGATTTTCAATTGCACAATTCACTACATAAAAAGTTCTTACGATATCAGTAATTTGGCACAACATCAACGGCCGTACCACCAAGTGTAACGTACCTCAATGGCTAGAAAAGTGTCGCATACGATCAGAATATGCATAAAGCACAAGTTCATCCAAAAAATGCAGCACTTTTCCGTCCAAATTCATTAGAAATCACTTCCATTCATTGGAACATCGTAGTAATTTCGATATGCTTTTTGATACACGATGGCAGCACCCTGCCCACTTGCAGGCCACTCCAAACATTGAGGTAGGTTACTTTTCCCGTGATACGGCCGGACTATTTACCGTACCTATACGTGACCTCATAACTCCCTGTTGTCAAAGGTTAACGCACAATGCTGAGTCAACGTAGCATTGAATCGTATCATCCGGGTGATTTGACGGCGGGGTCCCCAGAAGTACAGCCCATCTAACTATCACCTGTCAGGGCGCTCTCCCCATCTTTACCATATATGGGCATGAAGGTCAGGATAGCGTGCATACATTGACACTAACCGCCATGCCCCTCGACCCTACGAGAGAGCCCCGCGCTGCCCTCTTTGACTACTGAAGTGGTTTATACGGAGAACTGGGCGGGATTTAATTTATCACTTGAAATGAATACAGAAATAGAAAAGTTATATACCAATGGTCTAGATTTAATCTATCACTTGAGATGAATACAGAAGCAGAGAAATTATATACCAATGGTCAGGTCTTGTCTATCAGAATTTTATAAAAAGGCTTAACCCATTACCAAACAATAACTACATTTGACCAGTTTGTTGCAGACGACTCTGAAAACATTGAGGGAAACAATGTATTTTGCCCTATCAGAAGATTATTTTTTCAATGTCATCACAGTTTGAAATGTTGTCTGGAAGTTCTTTAAAAATTGGGGCACTCGAAAATTTTACATTTGGTAAAGGGTTAACTTGTACTCGTTTCAAATATGAAATGTTCGTAGAGGGGAGTTGAAAAGAGCTAAAGTTGTATACTTCTTTCAGCCAAATAGATCTTATTGTCCAAATTCATATATTTTATGGATTAGATAAATATTTAAAATTGAAACAAAATTGTCAAATACTTCTCTGAAAGAATAGGACAGAAAATATTGTCAGGAAATGAAAATACCCACATGCTAAAATAAACAGTTACCTTTTCAAATGTGCATTTTCTTGGATTTCTTTTCTCCTTCAAAGTTATGTGTCATAACGCTAATTGCTCGGAATAGAGGTAACAAGAGAGCGATATTTTTTCACTGAAAACACAACTCAAGCAATATCTTTTCTTTTAAAGGTTAAGATTGAAAACTACAAATAAGACAAACGAAATACAGTGAGTTCTCGTTAATCCGAACACATCCGTTCCCAACAAAAG
This sequence comes from Cerastoderma edule, assembly GCA_947846245.1. Classification (NCBI taxonomy): domain Eukaryota; kingdom Metazoa; phylum Mollusca; class Bivalvia; order Cardiida; family Cardiidae; genus Cerastoderma; species Cerastoderma edule. Next base: position 11,063,431 of record OX401404.1, read on the forward strand.
GTCCGGATTACCGATTCACCCGGACTAATGAAGTAGCGCATGTTCTTAAACACATTAAGACATAAACGGTCTGTATGCACGTGTATTCTTATAACACTAGCAAACGCCAAATTGTCGACCGTCCCAAAAATAATCTTCAGATATGACAGAAAACATTGTGGGAAAAGGAGAAATTGCTCGTCACGAGCAATTTCTCCTTTTCCCACATTGTTTTCAAAAGTTGTCTGCAACAAACTGGTCAAATGATTCCGTTCCCTTACAATTTCGTTCGGATTGGGTGACATTCGGATAATCTGGGTCCGGATAAACGAGGCTTCACTGTATAAGAAATATTTCTATGAATAATGATAAAAGTCAGTGTTAAAGAAGGCAACTACTCGGTTCTGACGGTACCTACTTCAGTCACTTTGATTTATAATGCTTTTATAAAAGTATGTGGTACCAATATATATGGATTAATGATATAATCTTCAAATATTCATATATCAAAGTCATTGACCAAGAACCTTTGAAAAGAAACCAAAAGGAAAGAAGGCAGTTTCATCATTGACCAAGAACCTTTGAAAAGAAACCAATAGGAAAGAAGGCAGTTTCATCAAATTCAGTTGATAATTCCGGTGATTTCTTTGTCAATGTCAAGGAATTGTGGATATTTAATAAGATGCCTGTGTATTCAATTTGCAATATAACTGTGGATTGACCCACCAGTCTTATCCTGGACCGATGGCCTTTGCATTCCGGCACCGGCATTTTCCGACTGGGCCATTTTCATAAGAACATTCACCGTATGGGAAAGTATTACTTGTCCAAATTAAAAGCAACATCAGACGACACGAAATAACTCGAACAAAATGCATTTTATTTATGAAATTAGGTATAAATCATTGTGACAATAGACGATGCATTCGTTGCCATACGATTAACATTTGATCTCGTTCGATTTTCGACTAAACATATCTGGCATCATTTCAGTCGACTCCGTCTGCAGTATGTTTCTTTCCGACAGGAAACGGACTGATTCGTTTGGTATATGTAATTGCTGGAGTTTTATGGCCGTTTAATATAATCAGACAGTGATGCCTTGGGTCGAAATTGATCATCAAAATGATAATTTTGACATTAAAGGCTACGTTTTTCGTCTGGTTGTTTTATATGTCGGCGATTAAAACCATGTTTTGAAGTGTACAACACGAGCATGTGCTTTGTTTCAAACTCGCCTAATGTAGTCAGTGCCTGTAACACTACGTTTGTTAACGATAGTAGTATGTCGAAATCGGATTGAAATTCAAATGAACAATTTCAAGTATTGCAGACGACATTGAACTACTTCTAGGCAGACGACATATGTAATCATGTGTATGTTGTCTCTTTTGATGCTTTCTTTTTGACCAGGCGCTCTTTTTAAACATTTTACAGAACCACAACAATTCAGTGAGCAAGCTTAAATCAGATTCGAACTTTTGAATCATGTCTGATTTTACAATATCAGTACAAAAAACAAAAGATGCCAAACAAAAAAGCTTCATTGTATTGTGCAGAAACCTTTGTAACAAAATAAAGAATACTTCTTTTGTCACAAATACATAAAAAATATACAGAATTTACAGGTGGTGTAAAAAATCTATACAAAAAAGCGATGTTTTTTTACATTTCGGATTAAGATTTTTTACTTTTTACAGAGAATATATATTTATTAGTTTCGCACTATCTTGGACATCTTGAGAAAGTTTCTCAATCGTATCAACTCGGCACCCCCGTCACAAGTCGGTAGATATATTATTATTTTAAGAAATGGCCGAGGTGTTCCTAATTGAAGTTTCTGGATGGTTTTTCGGACACCTTCGCAATCTTCATACGCGAATTTGTCCAAAATGATGCAAGCCCTAGGGAATGTGCACCTACTTTACCCTTAGAATGCTGGGTAATTTTCTAAAGATGTATTTTTGTATCGTCTGCTTTACAAAACCTCAAATATCTGCTTAACTTCGATGAATAGCAAACAGGTTAGATCACAGGCCAGCCGCCAATTTACTTCTAACCTGTTTGCATAAGCATGAAGTGGGTTCCAACTGTATGATGGTTAACAATTCTATTTGCAGACGAATTCGATCGGCAAGTTTCCTAAAACAAAACTATTGATAATTCGATCGGGAATCCCACCTCGTCGTTCGTTAAGCTTTCATCTCCATTTATCCCCGTGAGGCGGGAATACTTGCGTTGGTCGTCTGGTCGGTATCTGAAGGTCTAGACGTGCAACTCGTTTACGTCGATTACTAACTTTTTAATCATTCTCAAGTTAGACACTATTGCAGACGACAGTTCAAATTGAGACGACAAAATGCGGATATTTTTCTATGGTAGAAATTCGAGGACCGATCTTCTGAGTTATTTCTTCTTTTCCCAATACATCGGCTTTATCATGAGTGTTAGATTCAGTCTTGGACTTTAACCCATTGCCAAACATTTACGACATTTAACCACTTTGTTGCAGACGAATCTGGAAAATGTTGTGGGAAAAGGAGAAATTACACTTTTTCCTTTTCCCACAATGTGTTATGCCCCTTCAAAAGATCATTTTCCAATTTCATCACATTTGAAATGACGGCTGTAAACTCTTTCCGCTTGGGACAGTCTAAAATTTGGCGTTTGGTAAATGGTTAAACTCGTGATAAATCGCATAACTTTATCTTTTTCTCTTAAACGTCTCTTATATGGTGTTCATCTTTTGCAAACCATGATTTTCAAAATATCGTCTGCAGATGAATGGCATGTTTCAGGAATCATTTTCACGAAGGGTTACCAGTTTCTTTATAAGAGATTTTGAGACTGGTATAAATTGAACGCAAAAGAGAATGACAATTATAACAAGCAGAAATCTGAAACTAATTTATTGGTGAAACCATGAGGGACAATAAGGTAAGACAATAAGATAGGTGCAATAAATGCTGCAAAACGAATTTTGTATATCAAGCTGACTTCATATCATTTTCGACAAGGCGGACCTAGAATTAACCATCTTACACACGACGTCTTTTGTCAAGGAAACATGCCGGGACTTGATGTGACGTAATGGCCTGTTATTTGTTATAAGTTTCCCTCCAGAAATTGACTGTCGTCTGCCTTGAGAGTTGGATAGATCCAAGAGCAACATTAAATTCCAATGAGACTGCATCGCGGAAAAATCAGGCGGCCAGTTTCGGATAAGATTGTTTTCTCCTACTATAAGCGCCATGAACTCGTAATTTGTACGCGCGAGGAATCTTTGGACGCCTTGTTTCTTATTTGTCTTACAGTCCATTTGGGTTATAAAAAATAAACGTTCAATTTTGAAATGCAATCGATTTGAAAAATGCATATGTCTTAAAGGTTTTTGTTGTTGTTTTCCGTAACCTTATAATTATGTTTTTGGTCAATATCCAACAAGGCTGAAGATAATAGAAGAACATGTCTGCTTTCGAAACAAGACACTTTAATGCTTTATTTTTCTTTAAACAACAACTTATTACTCCTGACAACTTTAGTCACCATCATGAACAAATAATGATTTTTTTTTTAAATGAGTAAACTAATTTCGTTTTCACTATGCTTTTGCCAGATATCACCAAGAAAAGTTATTTTATTTTTTGCTTTTACTTCTGCTGCTTTTTTTTCCAATCTAAATTAGTCATAAACTCCCTCAAACTCCCTCGTAAACAGGTTTGTTTAGAATTCCTTTACGGATCAACATTGATAATCTTAAACAAGTTTAGAATAGACGATATAATCAATGTAAGGGCTGGTAAGACCATAATGAACGCGTGTCTTCGATAAGGTAACTTTAGGCTCGTCGACCTCTCTTATTTTACGTAAGTTGAGATATTTAGATCAAATCCGAACAGAAACATCTTCAAATTTATTATGCATTACAATCACGTATATAAATATTGGGCAAAATCGAAAGAAGGCTTATAAAAAATCGAATGAGAAAAATGTCTCAGGTTACCCTCCTTGACTACTTTATTACAATCTCGTAAAACCTCGGCTTTTCTCGGGAAGCGGTTTTTCTGTACTGACCTCTCCCCGGCATGGAGCCATAATCACTTTCTGAAATAATTTTTAAAAAAAAAGTCGTCGTGAAATCTACTCAAGTCTCATTACACCAAAAACGTCGTTTAAATTGAGAAAATAATACAGTGCCAACGGATAATCTTGTCTGAAATTCCAACTTACCGGTCATTTAGTTGAATTAAACCTTTGGGAAGAGCGGGGGAACCCTGAGAACATTATTCCGGGAATGGAATCGATAAAATTTAGGTTTCTTAGCAACAAAACATGCCGTTGTCGTAATCAGAGGGACAAAATGACGCGAAACGGCAGTGGTAGCCGCTAAATTAACCAGGGTTATTCTCCTCGCTTTTTGTTTGTTTGTGGATCGTCTTTTCAGTCACTATTTATCCAAGAAGCTTTTATTCTTTATGAAGAAATCTTTTGTATGTATATGGATTATTAGATCCATAGAACAAGAAACAACAATGCTTAACCTTTAGAATGCTGGGTAATTTTCTAAAAAATGTTTTTGTGTCGTCTGCGTTCCAAAGCCTAAACTATCTTCTTTCTTTTGACGAGGAAAGACTCAGTATAGCAAACAAGTTAGATCACAGGCCAGCCGCCAATTCATTTGGCGGCTGGCCTGGTTCTAACCTGTTTGCATATGCATGAAGTCGTTTCAAGCACTATAAGTGTTAAGCATGAGAAACATCACTTCACCAGCGAAAATCTTTTAACAGCATAAGAAAGACAAAATACGTTAGTGGTAGCTGTGACGTTAATCACGTTTAGTTTTCCCACCATTTTGAAACGTACATTTCAGTCGCGATTTCTTGTCTATGATTCAATGCAAGAGTATGGTTACTCCTTTATTTATCGACGCAAGACAATGGTTACTCCTTTATTTATCGACGCGGGACAACATTTGAGGTACGCACTTGATTTCCTTCTTAATATAATTGTATATATATTTTGTTTTTCGTTTTGAATTCCGCTGGAGGAATGTTTATGCACGTTTTTACGTTTTGTTTGTTTGTGCTTTTGCTTAACTCTACCCCAACAAGACTTTAAACCATTTTTACAGGATTCCCATAAAAAGTTGTCTCCCGGAATGCCGATGGTTCTCACCAGCTTGACCAGCCCTTAACACTAGAACATTACAAAAAGACAAAAAGAATAATGTTGACGCGTTGTGAAAACCAATGAAAAAAGATAAAATCTTTGTACCAGCTGACGATATCGAAAGTTAGTGTGACTAATGGATAACTGTTCATCAAGAACATAAAATGCTCTCATCACAAAAAAAATGCTTATGCTAGAAGGTTAGATCCGGGCCAGCCACCAAGTTAATTGGCGGCTGGTCTTTGATCAAATGTGTTTGCTACTCCGAGTATCTTTCTCCGGCATAATGAAGCAGATGTTTAAGGTTTTGGAAAGCAGACGCCCAACAATCTATTTTTAGAAAACTTCCCAGCATTCTAAGGGCTAAACAAGAGGGAGAAACATTAAACGTTTATACAGCGGTCAGTTTAAGACAAAAATGGGCTTCAGGCTGACAGAGTGAGATATACTACACCAGTCCGAATGGGTTGTTGTTTGTTTTCATAGTCTATCTTGATGTTTGGCTTCGATTTGAAAACACCTAGAGGCAGAAAGTTGGAGAAACGGTTATTTAGTTCAGTATCATGTACATTATACAAGAGTCTAACCCAAAACTGCGTGCAAGACAATAATCTGGGCCTTTGTTCTCGAAAGTTTACGACTTTGTTCTTAAACTTTGAGCCTTTCTTATACTTATGTAAGGTTAGCGTACCAAGAGTGTGAATGAGAAATGTTCTTGACAAATGCTTTTGAGTATTTATCATGTCATTTGAAACAGCTTTAGGTTGACCCAAAATCAATGCTTAGCTTAAGTTTGAGGAAAAAGAATTGAGAATGAGTTCACTCCTAGATCACCACTTAACTTCAATGCTTTTATTTGTACTCAAAATTTAGCTAAACTTTTGAGTTTAAGCGAGATATCTTACTCAATTACATTTCGAGAGCACGGGCCCTAGCCTGAATGGAGGGAATAACTAAGATAATTTATAAAGTTGAACTGAAATGTCACCTTCGATAAATGTTAAGAATAAATTGGGACAAACAAAAGATGGCTTGAAACAAGCAGTTTCTTTTATGCCACATTGTTTTCTTTGGGAATTGTGTCAAAGTTGATTTCATTAGGAGTGTTTGGGGGGTAATTAGGGTTCACCTGATCGAGATACATATAATCCACAAACTTGCACGAGGCAAAAAGTAACGCTAAACGACTTTTAGGTGATGAGGAAGGGCATTAATCTTTATAGTGCTGGAACAAACTTCATGCTTATTCAAACAGGTTAGATCTAGGCCAGCCGCCAAGTAAATTGGTTACTGGCCTATGATCTAACCTGTTTGCTACTCTGAGTATTTTTCCTTATCAAAATTAAGCAGATATGAGATGTCTTGGGAAGAAGACGACATGAACATCTTTTTAAAATCTATTAGAAAACTATCGAGCAGTCAAAAGGTTATTACAGACACTCTAGAAAGTGGTGGACACCAACCTTTTCTTCTCATTGTACTTCCATCGTATGAAGCCAGTACTTGCTACAGATGCGTAACAATATATATGTCGGATTTCAATGTAATAAACACTCTCTTTGTCTTCTTGGTAGTTCGTTGCCTTTGAAATCCGAATCATCGTTCGCCCGTAAGCAATTTCGGAGAAAGTTTTATTTATTCTAATTTGACCATGAATTACTACCCCTGTCCATCTGTACTAAACAAAACAGAAGGCGGGATTTCTTTTATTTCTTTATTTTATAGACTTTTCCACTCATTGCGTCAAAGGTTATTTAATCGCTTTTAGACACCGGTCATTATTGGTCTGTCAGATAGGGACAAGACATTTGATATCCTCGTATGTTCTACAATGGCCGAGTAGGGTTGGCCGTATGACCACATTGGGCTGTCCTAGGCTTGATTGCTAGTAGTTTGGACTTTCTTCGTGTATACCTCTGTATAATTTGAAATAAAAGCAATTTAGTGTTTTTGACACTGGATTCATCCCCGCCCTCGGCTAATAAAGTAAGGTTGGTCGTCATCGGACCAAGTCTTCTTGTCTGAAATTTACAGTTGCAAATCTCAAAACACTGCGAAGCCTTGCATCGTACTGGTAAAATCACAAGTCATAATATAAAAAACATTCTGTAGGCACAGCGTTAAGCCTCATAGAAACAAACACACATTTGCAGATTATTGATGGATTACCAAGGACACACCCGTAAATGAACGTTCGTCGTAACGATACGAAATATAAAACATTGAACCCGTAAACACGATGTAAAGATTTTAATAAACAACATACTTGATCAACAATCGACTCATAGACCTAACATAACATAACATAATTTTATTTCGTCATTAAGCACATAGCCTCATGAAAATGACATGTATATTTACTACTTAAACATATACATAAAAAGACAAATTAAATAAACATGATATAGCATCGTCAATTGCAATAAATGTAAATGCTTGGATTTTCGGTAAACTATACATGATACCAATTAAGATAGGTCAGATTATCAATTTTGTATCAGTATTCATTTTACAAACGACTTGTAGTTTGCTCTTGCAGCAGGTACAGTGAACAAATTGAAAATGGTCAGAATCGTAAGAAACAACATATCACAATTATGCAGAAAGAAAAATAACATTTCTGTGATATTTTAAGTTGAAATTTTTCTGACAAAATGTTAAAACAAAATACCTGCTTCAAGCAGTTATTTTCGTTTTGTCACAATGGTTACTGAAGTCTTCTGTCCCTGGATTTCCTTTGAACCCATTGAACGTACGTTAAGGAACAAGGATATGATCCATGAGTTAGCTTTTGTAGCCCAGACTTATCATATTCAACAAGATTCAATGACTACCGATGTGTATTTGCCACGGCTTTTTTCTTGACGCCGTTTCCAGGAAACAATACCAACCCTGGTTGGAAGTGTCGACATTAAAACTGTAGATACCGAAAGTTTCCCGTCTTAATTCACAATAACAGTATTATACTTGAAAACTTGTTAGAGCCGTAACAACAAATTTGGACGCACCATCTGGAATCTGTCTTCAGCTTCATCCGCGATAAGTAAGGTCTCAAATCTATCAATACATCGCATTTATTCTGATCTATAGCCTGTTCATTCATATATGACAATTTTCAAAAACATCAAAAAATGTTTTTTCAAGAAGATAGATATCGCTACCGACTTTTAAAGCCTCGATTTGATTATTAAGTGCACTGCGCATGCTCCGTATACGATTCGGGACACAAGATGGCGGCTCTGGTTTGACATCGCGTGGCGCAACACGTATCTGCATTTTAATGTTACTTATTTTATTTTGACAGAACCCTTTTTAGTGAGGCAATAATTGCAATTCTGCCATTCCCGAGAACGATGCCTCCTGTTTTTTGTCTAATATACTTGTCGTCGTGTCAATCAGCAGGATTGTTAATAAGGTGGTTGGTTACTCCTTTCTTCATTCAAAGCAATGTACATTTAACCATTGGAATGCTGGGTAATGTTGAAATACTGCGTGAAAAAGACAATAATATGCACAATTAACTAGAAAATTGCGTTACCCCATAGTCTTGCTTGCAATTGATATCTATTGTACAGACATAATCAAGTTTTTGTCAATTCGACTCTTAGATGTGTTAATCTGCTAAACACTTGCCTTGTTATCAATGTGTTTTTCATTTTGTGCTTTAATTAACCCTTAGAATGCTCCGTAATTTTCTAAAAATTGATTTTCTGTCGTCTGCTTTTCAAAACCTTGAATATCTGTTTAATTTTGTTGAGGAAAGATACCAAGAGTAGCAAACAGGTTAGATCACAGGTCAGCCGCCAATTTACTTGCCGCGGATGGCCTGGGTTCCAGTACTATATAAGGGTTAACGGCAAATAACGCATAAGCAAATTGAAAAAAATGTCACTTAGAAGCAAAATTGCAGGCCCTTATATCCTAACATTCAAACGATTGCAGTATATTTTTTCGATGTTCTTAAATGAATACTACTTACGTATGTGTTTATACATTTTTTTTTGTTTTTTTTTGTTTTGGAAACTGTAATTTCCCGAAAGAAAGACGAGTTATTCAGGTTTTAAATCTTGCGCGACATTCTTCAATCTAAACTAGTTTTCACCACTAATTCTACAGATGTTCATTTATTTATCTGAATGGATTTTTCATCGCTACATCATTATTCTATTTATGTTGCGATGCTTGTCTTATATTGATGGAGTAAGTCCCCAAAGATTGTCTAGCAGGGTAGAACCATCGACATTTCGTAGGTCAACCTTTGGTGAAAACTCAAATTCAATTTTGAACCCATGCGGAGGTTGGCCATGTGATTTAAAGTAAATATACTGTACTCTAAGAAAACAGAGGCCCTTCTTTGGAACGGATTTGACATCGAGACAACACAATGAAAGTGATGTTGCGACAACCGGCTCATAATGACGGAACATGACTACATGGCCACAGAGGTCCCTATATCTAGGTAATGAACAATGCTATAATGATTAAGTACCAGCAGAACCTTTAACATTGGATCCTAGACTTTTTTTTAATAGGCTTCAACAAACACATACTTCTTTAGTTATTATTTTTTGAACAGTTTTGTATAAAAGAAGAAAAATTATCATGACGAAAATTTTGCTCTTTATTGAAGCTATCAAAGTAAGATACACTACATTTCTTGCTATGTAAGTCTCCTAAAGGCTCTAGTGTTAAGAGTTCTAAACGTGAAGTCGCAAAGTCCCTCGTTGGGTGGATTGACGTCACAGTAAACCTAAACTAGCCCTTACAGTGCTGGAACCGACTTCATGCTTATGCAAACAGGTTAGATTCAGACAAGCCACCAAGTAAACCTGTTTGCTACTCAGAGTATCTTTCCTCAACAAAATTAAGCAGATATCTAAGCTTTTTCGAAAGCAGACGCCACAAACATTTATTTTTAGAAATTACCCAGGATACTAAGGGATAGAATGGTCACGAGGGGCAGTCTCCAGGCTGACGTATGTAATGTCAATGATTATATCCATCTTGATTGACCCTTGAGGGTGGTTAAGTAAAGGATATTCCTCCGTTACATTATGAGCAGGGCATCACAGTATATCAGTAAAGATGTTGACGCGATGTTAAACATCCGATAAGAAAAATCATAACTTTTTTCTTTTCAAATAATCTGTCGCAAAAAAGGCATTGACTAACAACTAACCAACAAAGTCATTTATGATTGTTAGTGTGGTAAGCAGATTGTCCCAATGTTTACAAGCCACACCATTTTATTAGATGAATTTGTTCAGATTAGACCAGATCACTGGCCAAATCAGTGACACAAGATGATAGAAAGTTGTCCTATATACCAATTCTTTCCTAGTACCTTTTTTTTAATGATGTGTTAAAACGTGTTTATATAAAATGATTTAAGATATTTACTTGTGGATTATAAGGAAAAATAGCCTTTTCGAGTGAACGACGAATAACTCAATTTATGTCCCCGTGAGGCCCGAGTGAAATAAAGCATACGACCCAATACTTGACTTGATAGTTAAGTTAGATCTTCATTTTTAATTCAATTGCTAAAGAATAAGAAAACAGAACTTTTGTAATTTTGCCTTTATTAGCTAGACATGCCGGAGTTGACGGCTTTATGTTGAAGACGTACGTTTAAAGGATTATATTGGGAACCTTATTAACAGTAGTTACGTACGTTTTATGTAGCCTAACGTGTAAATGTGTTACCTCATACATACACAGTACAGTTGCTTGAAAAGACAAATAAAAAATAGAGAATAAGAAGAACAAGAGAAAAAGACATAGGAGAAGGAAGAAAAAACAAAAGAAGAACAACGATGAATGTATGAATGAATGAGTGGAGTTTTATTGCGCATCGACAGCTATGGTCATATAGGACACAGCTTCAGCTTGTTACAAGCGGCGATTGTGTCCGTTTTGGAATCATATCATCGTTTTTACTTATTATAGATTTATTAACACTTATTTTAACGTTAATGTTAACGCAAACTCCAGTTCTGCATTCCACTTCATTGTTCTATGTGACCTTGATATGTGTGTTTGTATATCTTGAGAGTGTTATGACAAGAAACTTGTTAAGTTTGCGTCTCAATAAAGCATTTTAATAAGAATGACCAATACGTAATCGAGTAATTACTGATTCTTCCCCACGACAAAAGAACAAGAACTAGAAGAATTAGACCTAGAAGAACAATTAGATGAAGAAGAATAAGAATAACAACGAGATAGAGTAAAAAGGAAACGAAAACGAAGGAGAAGAATAAGAATAACAACGAGATGAAGAGTAAAAAGGAAACGAAAACGAAGGAGAAGAATAAGAATAACAACGAGATGAAGAGTGAAAAGTAAACGAAAACGAAGGAGAAGAATAAGAATAACAACGAGATGAAGAGTGAAAAGGAAACGAAAACGAAGGAGAAGAATAAGAATAACAACGAGATGAAGAGTGAAAAGGAAACGAAAACGAAGGAGAAGAATAAGAATAACAACGAGATGGAGAGTGAAAAGGAAACGAAAACGAAGGAGAAGAATAAGAATAACAACGAGATAAAGAGTGAAAAGGAAACGAAAACGAAGGAGAAGAATAAGAATAACAACGAGATGAAGAGTGAAAAGGAAACGAAAACGAAGGAGAAGAATAAGAATAACAACGAGAAGAAGAGTGAAAAGGAAACGAAAACGAAGGAGAAGAATTGCCACAATACAAATACAAATCAATGTTTTATGAGTTTTGGACACTTATTTTGAAACAATTCTGACTTGTTATCAAGGAAAATGAGCAAATTGACAGCATTGAACAAAATGGGAGCATTTGTTCTTCCTATCATTGCTGTCAATAACAAAAATGAAACCATATTTCATTACCATCTGCTTAAGACGAGTCGGACTTTGACGAAGTGATAGTTTAAAAGAACACCGAGCTATTCTCCATTTCTATTATATCAGACATGAAAGGTTGAAAAGTCCATTATTTCAAGCTTAGACCTCGTCCAAACTACGAGCGCGCTCTGTACAGGACAGTGATAAAAATATAACTCAGCAGGTGGCGTTGTCTATCAACCCTTACGTCACTGCTGTCACCCTGGTAACAGAATCGAAAGGGGCGTGTCCCGTGTTACCATAGTAATCATTACCTGTAATTTATCATTAATTTACCGTCGAAGAAAATTCAAATAAAAATTCGAACCCGCCAACAAAAAAAAAAGCCCCCGAAGATCCGTTCCTCCATATTGAATCCCTTGACGAGTCCAAAATGCAAATAACACCCGACGATAAAAGTAAAATGTATAAGTCTATATCCTTGATATAGTCCGGTTCATCGACTGTGACGAAAGGTTAAAATGCTCATTATGTGCAATTCATCCATCTATCACAGTGGTTTATGAAACCGTTTGCAGCCGTTACGGCAAAGTGAAGTAAAATGGCGGCTGAACGGTTAGACCCAGCAACAGAACATCCACCGTTAAAGGTCGACCTTTGGGTAATATTTCGATTTGTTTCGCGGGAGGGGTCGTTATTTTCGGAATGGAGACATTATCCCATTACCAAACAATAACGACATTTACCTACTTTGTTGCAGACGACTCTGGAAAACGTTGCGGGAAAAAGGAGAAATTGCTCTTAACGAGCAATTTCTCCTTTTCCCGTAATGCTTTCTGTCTCATCAGAAGAGTACCTTTCAATTTCATCACATTTTAAAATGTCGTCTGCAAACTCTTTCAGTGTGGAACAGAGCATCAGTGACACGGCTTCATCTGGATTCCATTCCCTTCGACCTATTGCTCCATGAGTGCTTATAAGACGATCAGAGTTTTCTTAATTTCTTCATTTTCTTTTTATTTAATAAATTGTCATTTCGGACGAGATATACCCTATTCCCTAATTTATTGAGGCTTCATCTGGTTTCCATATTCTCCCACTGATGCATTGCACGTAATCGAGTAATTACTGATTCTTCCCCACGACAAAAGAACAAGAACTAGATGAATTAGACCTAGAAGAACAATTAGATGGAGAAGAATAAGAATAACAACGAGATGAAGAGTGAAAAGGAAACGAAAATGAAGGAGAAGAATTGCCACAATACAAATACAAATCAATGTTTTATGAGTTTTGGATACTTTTTTTGAAACATAGGTACTTATAACACGCTCAGAGTTTTTCTTTGTGTTTTTTTAACGATTATTTTGGACGAGATAAACCGGTAACATATTCATTCAGTTTCATTTCAATCCAAAGTGAATGGCTGGACAGAAGAAAAATTATGAAATTTTGAAAATCAGCATATGCTATATGTTATTGGATAGAACCCCATTGTATTTTGCATGACCGATACACTTTGGAAAGAAGGGCAGACGGCAACTATGAAATATGAAAAGGTATCAATCTCTGTGTTTAATCTTATAGAAAGCAATGTGACTAAATAGAGAAACTGCTTAACCCTTTCCCAAACAACAAATTTTTGACTGTCCCAAATTGAAAGGGTTTGCAGATGACATTTCAAATTGTGATGAAATAGGAATATAATCTTCTGATAGGGCAGAGAACATCGTGGGAAAAGGAAAAATTGCTCGTTACGAGCAATTTCTCCTTTTCCCATAATGTTTTCTAAAGTAGCTGTATCAAAGTGGTCAAATGTCGTTATTGTTTGGGAAAGGGTTAAGTCAAACAATGTGTTCTTTTACTACAATGGTGCCTTGCTAGTGTCACAATTGGTGTAGTCCTCTGTCGTAAATTCACCAAAGACAGGTACTATATGAGGTACTATGTTAAAGAATTACCCAAGACATCATACAAAAATCATTTCCATTGCAAAGTACTCAAGCAACCACTGTAACAACATCTTGAAAAGGCTCAAACCTGATCAACCGAATACTCGGTAATAGGTGTCCCATGAAGCCTAGCGGTTAAGCAAGTCAATAAGTATTATATTAAATAGTATATACTTACACCACCGGCACCTTCACAAATAATGAAACACAATTACAATAGTTTTATACAGAAATAAATGTGCAGGTGGCTTAAACAAAATAGCAGATATAAAGGCATTGCCTTTGTCACATATCTTGCTCTTTCATATAACTTAAAACTCTAAAATGCATACAATAAGAACATTGCAAGGTTATGAAATAAAAATCATTTTTAGATGACATGATATCATAAAAAAAACATTTTATTCGGGATAATCACATTTTGTTGGTCAATATATGTTTACCGCAATTCTTTGTATAATGGACAGAGGAGAAAGAAATGCACCTCATGCTCTACAAATCAATCACACAAAACACAAAAACGAATTTCCTTCCGTATATCATAATGCCATCCTCTTTTAATCATGAGTGAGTGGGAGCCATTTCTAAATTTTGCTGGACAAGTTTTAAATCATCTGTTCATAATTTTACAACGTTTCCAAAAATATATGTTTCGTCGTGGTACTCGCTTGCGCTCATATTAAGAATTTGAGAAAACATGTCCAAAATCTTGCAAAGACGGTGAAAAGGACGAAACCATGATACCTTTGGATGGTTATGAAAAGTGATTTTTTTGGTTAATATGATAAAAATTTATACTTTTCAAGTCATTTAAGCATTGATTTCAACAAAAAACGTCATATTTTTTTGTTAACACTAATTCTCATTTTTTGCAAAATTTGAGGCCAATAAATGGGGTTAGTGAACCTACCTCTTTACTCATATCGATAATACTCGAATACTTCTCCTGTCCAAACAAAAGGGTTTGTACTCATAATTATCTTAATTTTTTACATTGATTGTGAAGGAAGCTTTAAGCTTGTTCAAAGCCACCCTCGATGACTGCTTCCTTGATACTAAACCAGTACTTGCGTTAAATCCAATAAAATACGACGGAAATTGCGACAATTGCTCTTAGAAGCGAGTTGCAATGGGCTTGACCTCAACGACAGCATAAGTTATTGTTTAGAGCACAAATAAATATTATATCAATCTACATTATCGACAAATATGCTATTTGAAAAACCGAAGTAAACCCTTATAGTGCTGGATTCTACTTCATGCTTGTGCAAACAGGTTGGATACAGGCCAGACGCCAAGTAAACTAGCGGCTGGCCTGTGATCTAACCTGTTTGCTACTCTGGGTATCTTTCCTTAACAAAGTTAAGCTATTTTTGATCTATGAAAAATCGAAGGCAACCCTTAGAATGCTGGGTAATTTTCTAAGATAGATTTTTTGGTCGTCTGCTTGCCAAAACCTTAAAACAGCAAACAGGTCAGACCACAATTTATTTGGCGGCTGGCATGGATCTAACCTGTTTGCAAAAGCATGAAGTCGGCTCCAGCACTATAAGGGTCAAGCTCATAATGTCAAAAAGGTTAGAATATTTGAAGATCGTCAAGTGTATATAAGATGTAACTCCTTACTCCATGATGTCCATCTTTTACGCATGTGTTCCAAGCGTTTTTGGAGGACCACTCTAATGTAATAATGAATTACTCCCAATGCAATATTAATCATTTTGTCACAAATTGTTTTAACGAAAATTACATGGGTTTATACAGAACCGGTTGAGATTTATATAAGTTGTAAGCTCTTGTTTAACAATCGATGCAAAATAAATAAGTTTAAACCAACGAATAGTTCAGAGAAAATATTTTGAAATTATTTTTGTCGTCTGCTGCTGTTGCTTTGAATTTGGATCAGCTACGATTTTGTGGGAGTATGGCCGTCTGTATTAACCTTTTACAAAACGCCAAATTTTCGACTGTCCCCAATTTGGAGAGTTTGCAGACGATATTGCAAAATGTGATGCAATCGAAAAATAATCTTCTGATAGGGTAGACAACATTGTGGGAAAAGGAGAAATTGGTCGTAAACAATGTTCGCCTGAGTCGTCTGCAAAAAAACTGATCAAATGTCGTAATTGTTTGGTAATGGTTTAAAAAGCGGATCAAGGGGCGTCAATTGTACCTTTATTTGATAATGATTCAAGGTGAGATTTTCCCATGATATGTAGATAGAGAGCGTTTTACATCACAGCCGGAGTGGGTGGAGAAGTCCAGGGGTGTCCCTCTCGCTAGAGTAAACCCTTAGAACGCTGGGTAATTTTCTAAAAAATGATTTAAGTGTCGTCTGCTTTTCAAAACCTTAAATACCTGCATATTTTTTATTAGGAATGATAGTTAAAGAAGCAAACAGGTTAGATCACAGGCCAGCTGCCAATTTACTTGGTGGCTGGCCTGGATCTAACCTGTTTGCATAAGCATGAAGTCGGTTTCAGCACTATAAGGGTTGAATAAATGAAACATGACAGGCGGAAAGAATAATGGACGATGGGAATGGAATCAGAATAGGGGTCCACCAGACCCTTTGGTACCTAACAGTTATACTTAGTCTTGTGATGGTTTGTTTGTATTATGTTTAACACTTAGAACGCTGGATAGTTTTTAAAAAAATGATTTGAGTGTCGTCTGCTTTCCAAAACCTTAGATATAAGCTTAGCTTTGATAAGGAAAGATCCTCAGAGAAGCAAACAGGTTAGATCACGTCAGCCGCCGATTGAATTAACTTGTTTGCAAAAAGTCGGTTCCAGTCCATGGTATTTAAGGTATCTGACGGCTTTCCTGGATTTGACTATTGATAGGCAGGGACTTGCAGTGTTTTGCCTAAGGTCTCTTCCACGAAATAAGTTAAACAGTGCCGCTTGTGCGAATTGAATCCAGGACCCTTGTTTCACAAGTCTTACAGCTTAACTACTGGGAAATGCAGGACCCGAAAAATAGACTTTGCCTAGTTAGAATGATCCAGACGTAGATATGTCACTATGTTCCGGTCTATTTGTAATTTGAAGTTTGGATTATCCGAGTTAAGAATCGATGAAGATAACATGGACTAAGACCATGGACCAAATATATTAGAAAGACATTCTTTTTACCCTTACATTGCTGAAACCGACTTCATGCTTATGAAAACGGGAACAGTCAATGCCAGCCGCCAAGTAAACTCTTGGTAGCTTTCTTCATCAAAATTAAGCAGATATATAATGTTTGGGAAAGCAGTCGACACATAAAATCTATTTTTAGAAAACTACCCAGCATTCTTAGGATAAAGATAAAAAGAAGATGTCAAACAGAACCTTTGTTTAAGGTTTAGGAATTATTCGATTAAGAACACATTCTTCTTTTCTTTAAACTTTGTGTTTGTTAAATTCATTAGTATGAAATCATCTGAAAGTCAAATCGTAGATTTTTTATTCGAAGAAATTGCAGACGCAAATATAAGTCGTCCTAAATATGAAAAAGACGCTTCTTGTAGGAAAGACAGATGTATGGCCTAATATGTAATAGACATGTCATGACAATTATAATGAATATCAACAATATAGGGTTTAAAAAGAAATAAAAACGTTATCTTTGGGAACCGTTTGGTAAAAGTTTTAAAAGTTGGCGTTGGTTAGAAAGGGTTATGATATCCGAGAGAACCCAGGGTTGATGGGTAACTGTATTTACCGTTTCAATTAAATCGAAATCAAGAAATGACACCTTTGTCCCGGGCAACGAGAATTGAAGGCACCAATTCTTACGTCAAATCTCTTTTAACGCTTTTTTGAAATTACAGATGGCAAGCGACGTATCCGTAACAGACGGCTTCAGAAAAAATAAATAAAAAGAAAATATAATGGTGGTAATTGCAATAATAATAATGACAATGATGACTATGGTTATGATTTACTTTCTAAGTCCAAAGTTACTTTTGTGTGTCATTGAATTCGATGAATTGCATGCATTTGAAATGATAATTGAGCTTTCTTAATAGTCGTTTGCAGTAGATTTGTAGAAAGTGTAATGATAATGTAAGAAATAAAAAAATGGTTTCTTTGACCTGGCCTTAGCAAAGGAAAAATGTTGAAAATGCTTGTTACAACAAGCGCTTTCAGGTTTTTCCCCGAAGTAGTTTACTAAAATCATGCATATTCACACATTCATCCGAGCTTTTAGCTTTTATTTGATATTTGCTCATATCAACCACGGCAAAAATGAAGAAAAATAAGAATAAATACCGAAAAAGAGAAAAACTCTCGGAAAGGATACTAATGACGGGTCTTATTGAAACTGTAAGTTACGTCTCGGGGCGCGATTTATCAGTACAAAGGTGCCAAACTGGTGTCAATAGGTTTCGGATTGATCAACTTTCAATGTCAACAGGTCGAAAGGCCTACCCTTCTTACAAAAGGCTTCAAGCGGACCTCTCACTATATTAATGAAGCGGTTGACCCAAGACGAGTATATATTTTCGTTTTTTGAAAAAAAGCGCCGAAACGCATCTGCGAGCTTCTTTTTGCCGTCGAGCAAACGTCTTGAACACCCTTAGATTAAATCAGTGCGACGTTCAAACCAATTGACGTCTGCAACAAATTTGCAGAGAATTTGCAATAACCGACTTAACCCATTACCAAACAATATCGACAATTGATCAGTTTGTTGCAGACGGTTTTAGAAAACATCGTAACGAACAATTTCTCCTTTTCCCACAATGTTTACTGCCTTCTCCGAATGTTTTTCGACTGTCTCAAATTGAAAGAGTTTGCAGACGACGTTTCAAATTGCGATGAAATAGAAAAATAATCTTCTAAAAGGGCTGAAAACATTGTGTGAAAAAGAGACATTGCTTGTTAAGAGCAATTTCTCCTTTTCCCACAATATTTTAAAAAGTCGTCTGCAACAAGGTGGTTAAATGTCGTTATTGTTTTGTAATGGGTTAACCCATTACACAGCAATTGAGAGTCTGTTTGCTCGAAATTGAAGGCAACAGACGACGACAAGACAATTTGATAAAAAATAATCCAGTTCCTTTATTGTTGGAATATAAGCCATTGTGACAAAAGTATCAAATGCTCAATAGATGGTATCTTACGTTTTGTCTCGGTGGTTTTTAAAGTCGACTGCAGCAGATGTTTAAATATTAGGTATACTAAAGTTATGTATTAAAGAGTTTCTATATTTAATTTTGTTATATAATCTACAGACGACAACATATCGTTAGACGTCATAACCATCTGACGAGAAAACCAGCGTTCGGCATTACCAGCAGACCACATGACCAGGAAACGACATAACCATCATACGACATAACCAGTAGAAAAGAGCAATTCCATCAGACGACATAACAAAGAATTCGACAAAACACGAATACAATAACATAACCAGAAGTGAATACAACCATAAGGCGACATAACAAAAGAGGACATAACCAGTAAATGACAATTGTAGTAGACGCCATAGCCAGCTGACGACAAAACCAGACGACGACATAACCAGATGACGACATAACCAGGTAATGACATAAATAGATGACGACATAACCAGATGACGACATAACCAGACGAAGGCAACATTACCAGCTGATAACGTACCAGTAGAGGACAACATAGCCATCAGATTTCATAACAAGAAGACAATAACATAACCATCAGAGTACATAACCATAAAAACACCTAACTAGTAGACAATGGTGTAACCAGTTGAAGGGATAACCAGAAGATGATAACATGACCAATTGACGACATAACCAGACGACTTTACCAGTAGACGACTTTACCAGTAGACGACTTTACCAGTAGACGACTTTACCAGTAGACGACATAACATGTGGAGGACAACCAATAGACAGTGATATAATCAGTAGACGCCTAAAATTAGAAGACGATTGCAAAACAAGAATGAAGAACATGACCAAATTGACTAATTAAAAGACTTTTACATTCTAATGTATCCATTCATTTCATGAGCTTTGCTTCCATATGTTTATCACTTAGAAAGTAGTTACAATTGAAAGTACATAAGTATGCCAACATTGGCTCGAACCCAAAACCTTGCTCACAAAATGTGGCTTGACACTTCATTCACCACTCAAAAAATGAGAAATTGCGGTTGGAATGGTTTTCGGCAAAGGGTGAGTATTCAAGCTTCACTCAAATGCAAAATCATTTGTTTTAAACTCTGATTGGTCAATATTCGACGAAGTCTAGAACGATTGAGCATTGGGAAAGATCATATAACAAGACGAGTTTTGCTTCTTTTTCTTTATGAGCATGGATCATCGGCCTTGGTATCATTTGACCTTGCTCTATGTTTTATCATCTTGACTCCACTTTACACAGGGAAGGAGGGTGCGTTGTATTTATTCAGGTCATTCGGTCCCATGACGCGGTAAGCTATGTAAAGTATGGCCAGTGGTCTTGAAACTGGGTCAACCATCTACTTCCCGCGCGAACGAAATCTGCTGCAGACGACTTAACCCTTTACCAAACACCAAATTTTCGGCTGTCCGAACAAATGTAAGAGTTTGCAGGCGAAATTCCAAAATGTGATGAAATTGGTAGATACTCTTCTGATAGGGCAGAGAACATTGTGGGGAAAGGAGAAATTGCTCGTTAAGAGCAATTTCTCCTTTTCCCACAGTGTTTTCCAGAGTCTTCTACATCAAACTGGTCAAATTTCGTTATCATTTGGTAAAGGGTTAAACACTATTTACATTAAACCGAAAATCTTTCTGAAAAAAAACCTTGAAATTAAATAAAAAGATATACATCCTATGAAAGGGCGAATTTTGAAGCATTAATAAATTCTTTTATTTCCTATTAACCTGGATTTGCCAACAAGACGGTCGACTGCAAAAAGGGAAAATATCAACTTTGTCATTATCTCTTTACTACAAACCTGTCCATGAAATAGTACGTGTAAATCGAATGGTAGGTAAGCGACACCACATTTAGAGCACTTCCTAAATGGTTTTTTCATTCAAACGCATACGTCATGAATAATTCGTGTGTTGCTTCATAAATATAAGAGGTCTCTGCATGGTACAGTTTTTTATGTACAAAAGATACCCAGCATTGTGTGTTTTGCTATATGGTAAAGAAAGAGAAACCTAATTGATTTCGCATACTGTACAACATGGTACAAAACCGAGTGGGCTGGTGTTTGTTACATCTACCATTTCAAAAGAACCAAATGTTTGGTCTGTTCAGGAAACAAAGTTCACTCCAATCGGAACTACTCGGGTATTTTCGTGAGTTGATAAATACACCTCGGATATAAGTGCAACCTGAACACATCGGGTTTATCCAATGAAAACACCTCAATCGTATCTACTCGGCAATCCCCGTAACAAGTCGGTAGATATACCTCGTAGGCAGTACATGAATACACCAGAAATCTTGGGGTAATTTGCCTTATTTCCGGCGGATAACGCAAAATGCACACAGGCACTAAATATGTATTTAGATACACACAAATTGGTTATATATCACAATTAAATGGTTTTTTTTTTACCCTTTTCATTAAAGATGATCATATGAACACATCTTTGTTTCATATTTTGTCAATCAGCTCTTTCCAGTAATCCCCGGCTTGTGACGGGGATTGCCGAGTTGATACGATTGGCCCCAATCTGAGCACATCGGGTTTATCCAATAGAAAACACCTCTGAAATAATAGGGATGACGCCATATTGTTTCCCGCGAGAATGACGTCACTTTCTTTCGTTTCTAAAAATAAATCTTGACTGTAAAATCCAAAAAGTCGTTAAATTTGATAAGGGAAACAAGTATACATGTCACAAAAGTTGGCCATTTGGTATGAGTTACTGATCAAAAGTGATTAAAAAGGATGTCCAACACTTCCATACACATTGAACTACTTAACATGCACGCTTAGAAAAGGTGTTCATCGGCGGATGCCGATTTACCCGAAAAATTGTAACCCTACACTTATATCCGAGGTGTATTTCACAGCTCACGGAAATACCCGAAGAGTTCCGATTGGATTGGCCCTTCGTTGCAATCGGAACTACTCGGGTATTTCCGTGAGCTGTGAAATACACCTCGGATATAAGTGTAGGGTTACAATTTTTCGGGTAAATCGGCATCCGCCAATGAACACCTTTTCTAAGCGTGCATGTTAAGTAGTTCAATGTGTATGGAAGTGTTGGACATCCTTTTTAATTTTTTTTGATCAGTAACTCATACCAAATGGCGAACTTGTTGTTGTGACATGTATACTTGTTTCCTCAATCAACTTTAACGACTTTTTGGATTTTACATTCAATATCTATTTTTAGAAACGAAAGAAAGTGACGTCATTCTCGCGGGAACCAATATGGCGTCATCCCTATTATTTCAGAGGTGTTTTCTATTGGATAAACCCGATGTGTTCAGATTGCCTTCGTTGCTGACCTACTTTCAAAAATGGCTCCCCATTACCTCCGAGGTTATTTTAAGAAATGGCCGAGGTGTTCCGAATGGAAAACACCTCTGAAATAATAAGGATGACGCCAAGTTGTTTTCGACGAGAATGACGTCACTTCACTTTCGTTTTCAGAAATAGATCTTAAATGTGAAATCTAAAAAGTCGTTTAATATCCGAGGTGCATTTCTCAGCTCACAGAAATACCCGAGCAGTTCTGATTGCTCGAATATAAGTGCATGGTTACAATATTTCGGGAAATCGTCCCCGGAATATTACACA
The DNA here is from genome assembly GCA_947846245.1 of Cerastoderma edule. Taxonomy (NCBI): domain Eukaryota; kingdom Metazoa; phylum Mollusca; class Bivalvia; order Cardiida; family Cardiidae; genus Cerastoderma; species Cerastoderma edule. The sequence continues at coordinate 11,086,080 of OX401404.1, forward strand.
TTTTCTCTAAGCGTCCACGTAAAGAAGTTCAATGTATACAGTATATGGAAAAGTTGGACATCCTTTTGAATTAATTCTTATCGGTTACGCATACGAAATGGAGAAATGATACGTTGTGTTATATATAGGCCTATAACTGTTTCCTTCATCAAAACGAATGACTATTTACATTGCAAACTTAAGAAATATAATATACTACAGTACAATGACGTAAGTCTCACGAATAACAATATGGCGGCATCCATATTATCTCAGAGACTTTTTCATTGGATAAACCCGATTAGTTCAGATTGTGTGCACTCAAACGCTTGTTGGCCGGTACCCTGCCTAAAGGTCCTGCGAGTTTTTAAGTATGGGGACCAGCGACCTAGCATCAGTGTGCACATTGTTTCTTGAAGGCGGCAGTGCCGTTTTGGGTTTACTAGTTGATTGGGTGAGTTTGAAGTTTTACGCCATTTCCGTGTATTCTAGTCGTACCATAAGAGTGACACCATTGTTTAATCACTTCCGGAAGTCGTTGTACCATAAAAGTAGTTCTTGAAAATGTCAAATGCTGCGTTGCATGCTGAGCATTGGCCTATATGATGTACTAGGGTGCCTCATTAACTAATTTTGATATTTTAGGGGTTTATCAATGATTTTGAATGATTGATTTGTTCTTTCTCGCACTACTTGAGGATGAACGAAATATGGCAGTTAACTGCACTTACCTCTGTATTGGAGTAAGTAAAAATGGAGGATAGTAAAAGAAAAAGGCCGATAGATGAAATCAAGATGCCCTTTTTTGTGTTTAAGGTCTGTTCATTGATAGTAATTAAATGAGGAAATATGAACTAAGGCCGAATATGTTTGTGCAAGGCACTGTATAGAACGCGACAGTGGTATAGAGGTAGACCATCGGCCTCGTGTACCGAGATTCCCGGCTTCCGGGCTCAATCCCCGCTAGGCGTAGCGAAAATTACCGGTACTAGCCCTCAAATCGGCACGAGTACTGGTTTAGTATCCAGGAAGCAGTCAACGAGAGTGATATTGACTCTTATTGTACACTGGAATCAACTCCATGCTTATGCAAACAGGTTAGATCCCAGGCAAGCCGCCAAGTAAATTTGCGGCTGACCTGTGACCTAACCTGTTTGCTACTCTAGGTATCTTTCCACGTTGAAATCAAGCAAATATATAAGGTTTTGGAAAGCAGGCGGCACAAAAATTCATTTTTAGAGAATTACCCAGCATTCTAATGGTCAATGAGCTTCAAGCTTCCGTCACAATTGATGTAAAATGAATAAGTTTAAACTATTATATAGGGACCATAATGAATATTCTTTTGTAGAGAACAAAGCAGGGGTGCCGAAGAGTTAGCTATCCCAAGAAGTCATGTTATTTACAACTCGCTGTCTTTGCGGCGCTCTAACACGGTAGTAATGGCGTCCCTATATTCTCTTTGAAGCACGAAATTTGTGTACTACAACCACTTATATTAAATCATTCAATAATTGAGCAATTATAAAATACATAAACCACTTAACCCTTTCCCAAACAATAACACATTTGACGACTTTGTTGCAGATGACTTTAGAAAACATTGTGGGAAAAGGAGAAATTTCTCCATTTCCCACAAGGTTTTCTACTCTTTCTGAAGAATATTGTTCAATTTCATCACATTTTGAAATGTCGTCTGCACAAACTCTTTCAATTTGGGACAGTCGAAAATGTGTTGTTTGGGAAAGGGTTAAAGCTACATATAGATGGACAAGGAGAATCGAACTTCACAACCCAAAAAGGATGTTTTTGTCATTTTTGTGTGTGTTTTAATAACACACTCACGCAGATATAAGCGAAAGTCCAAACTGCACAGTTGACTTCAAGCTTCTGTTCATTTACTGATTGTACCAAAATGTGTCTTCTGCTTATTCATGCTTGAAGAAAGGAAAATATGAGTTTCAGTCAATGACAAAGGCATTATTGGTCAAAATGATTGTTGATGTAAAATGCAAAATGAGCAATTGTTCATAAGATCAATCTTCGATTTTAAATGAATATATTCATCAAAATCTTTGAATAACGGACTCGAAATATGCAGTGTTATTTAGTTAATGAGTAATACGTAAAAACGAAAACTCCGAAAGTAGGTTTTTAGTGCAGATCAAAGCCATAGCGTCCCGTTTACGCATGGCCCACGTTTCGCGCCATTTCCACTGACCGAATCCGAGAAACATAAACACTTCTGCTTGCATTAACAACCTGTGAAAAACAGTTTTATGTACACTACCCCAACATCTGAAAGGGGATAAACGTTTCGACGTACAGTTTCGCGCCATATTTGCAATACCCGGCAATAACTTTGAAGTGTCCGTATTGCAATTTGCGGCAAATAAATCACGACGGCGTTAATGCACTAGATACAATCACAACGATTCAAGGAAATTTCAGAAATCAGTCTCTTTTGCAGATCGAGCGATAATGCAGGACTACGCAGACCCCGTTTTCCCGAGTTCCCGTCTCATATGTTTTTTGTTCTGACCCCCAGCGAGAGGTCAAGAGGTCGCAGGTCTAATTAAGGGTCAGTGGTCTATAAATGGATTCACCATGCGACCTCAACGGGGTAACGTTACACAGGACCGATGAAAGAATGATAGAGCCTCGATTTGAGTTAAAAACCGTCCCAGAATGCATCTGCGTTAAATTTCGGAGTGAATCAGGCAAGTCTGTTGCTTTTCACTAGCTTAATCTGTTTATTGTAAGTATTGTATGGATTTATTTATTAATTTATCCATATGTTACTACACTAGAAGTATTTAAGGTCCGCAGTGGCTGATCTAAAAGTGATTGTGTGAAAATAAAAAGTTATCCAGTTTTGGCTGAGGAACGTCCCCATAACCCGTTCCAGACCAAATATTTAGATCAAATTCTTTCAACATCAAATTTAATAGGCTAAAGTCACATAGTACAACCAGTTGTCTCTGCATATTACTATAATAAAAAGCGTATATAAGGCAACCATGCACATTTTTCAACATATACAGTTACTATCGACATATTCACAGTTTAACCCATATAGAGCTGGAACCGACTTTATGCTTATGCAAACAGGTTAGACCCGGGCAAATTTACATTGCCACTGGCCTGTGATCTTACGTGATTGTCACTCTAAGTATCTTTCCTCATCACAATTAAGCAGATATTAAAGGTTTTGGAAAGCAGACGATACAAAATCCTATTTTAAGGGTTAAGCAACATTGAAATAAAATAGGGGAGTAAGTTTGTAAGTTTGCTTCTTTGCGAAATTATCATTAAGCATATTGCTTTTGTTTATGATTTCTTAGATAAATAGACGTGAAAAACACCAAGACTGATTCGAAACATCGAAATCCAAAGAGCCGTCTGCAAGTCATAAGAAAATATGGGTTTCCCTCCTGATTGTGTTTATGTGTGTGATCTGATGGCAAAAATGACAGTATCTTCTGGAATCTGGGCTTCCTTTGATATATCAATTTGCAAAAGATTAACGACCTGACCGCCCATCACAATGACCAACCCTTTACCAGATGACACTTTGGGTCGACGATTCAGCTGCAAAACTTTCAAGATAATGTACATTGTAAACAAAGGCCAATGGCCTATGACAACGCAAATTTACAAAATACTGTTTAATCAAAGTGCACCAGACCACGGGAGCTTGAAACAATGCAAAACTCCCAAATCCACTTATATATACTTTGTATCAAGTGAATATACATTGATTTGGGAGTTATGCATTGATTCAAGCCCCGGTGTCCCATACAAGAAATACTACCTAAATGTATATAACTTTATTATGAGATGAAGACTGTTAAAAAGATCGGAGCTTAAAGTCGTGGTCAGAAAAGGAGAACATGCAATCATACGATGTCATAAAGACACCACTGGTAACTGTGAGAGTTTGACGAGTTTCATTTATTTAGAGGGTTTCATGCAAAACGATGGTTATTTATTTATTCATGTGCACTTTACATCGTGTCAACAGTATTTCATTTATGTTGCGATGCACGACTCTTAATTATTGAGGCAGATTCTAAACTGCCCATAATGGCTTTTATCCTGTCATTAGTCCCATTTTGCGACCGATAACTAGGTGCCGTATGACATTTGTGATATCCGGCACTAACCATATAACACATGCACGTGACGAATCATGACATCATCAGAACGAAATGACGTCATATTTACATCATTCTCTACTTATTTCTTTCTTTTTTTCTCGTGTTTTATTCACATCTTGTTTGTTTGAAAGAATACATAAAGGTAACAGGATAAATAGAATAGAAAGTTGGTGTCTTTGAATGGGAAAAGATATCGGGCTCGGCTTCGGATTATTATCCGTTTCGCCTTCGGCTCACCGGATAATATTCCTAAGCCTTGCCCGATAACATTTCCGATTCACGGCACCAACCATCTATTCTCTATGTCTAGCCGGGTAGAAACGGCGGCATTCCTTAAGTCAGCCGGCAGACTAAAGTTCCAAATGCCATCACCGGTATTTTAATCCAAGCAGGGAGGGGGCCATGTGATTTCAAGTTCTTTACTCTAACCACTAGGCCACGGGGACCTATTCAAGACAACCGAAAGCCATTCCCAACGTGAATCCTCGACATGCGAGAGTGTCATACATCATGTAAATCCACTGCCCTAATTAAAATTGTTTGAGAATACGACATTGACCTAGCCGCGATTCGAACCTCGGACTCATTTACTCCTAGTGGAATGCGCAAATGATGCTCAATCCAACCAACATATCGTAACGAGACATGACTCCTGGTGTCTCTAAAAGATGAACTTTTGATCTTCGCACAGTTTGATGATGTCGTCAAATGAAAAGAAACTTGAAAATATATGATGGTTTGGTTATAAGTCCAAATAATTGAAAGCAACGGAAATGGGCAACCTTGAGATTGGATAGAGCATGTTTTCTTTTCATCACGGTGTGTTTTAAATATAAACCTGTGAGATAGTTCCTTGAACACTTTCCCAAACAACAAATGTTCGACTGTCCCAAATTGAAAGAGTTTGCAGACGACATTTCAAAATGTGATGTAATTGAACAATATTCTTCGGTAAGAGCAGAAAACCTTGTGGGAAAAGGAAAATTTGCTCGTTACGAGCAATTTCTCCTTTTCCCACAATGTTTTCTAGTCGTCTGCAACAAACTGGTCAAATGCCGCTATTGTTTGGGAAAGGGTTAAAGTATGCGGCGAGGTGGGAATATTGATACAAGGGAGAGTACTCGTACTGTAATTTGGATTCATCCATATGCGCATTCGGAACACCTCGGCCATTTCTTAAAATAACTATATCGGTATATCTACCGACTTGTTACGGGTATTGTCGAGTAGATACGATGGTAGTGCGTTATGTATATTTATCACGGAGCGTTGTTTTGCGGTTGAACCCGTTACCATACAACAACAACTTTTGACCAGTTTGTTGCAGACGACTCTGGAAAACATGGTGGGAAAATGAGAAACGTTCAATCTCTCCTTTTCCCATAATATTTTCTTCCCCAGCAAAAGATTGCTTCGCAATTCCATCACATTTTGAAATGTCGTCTGCAAACTCTTTCAATTTGGGACAGTCAAAAATATGTTGTTTGGGAAAGGGTTAAGAGTGAAGGCGGGAGCTGAAAAGCATGAGCAGCATCGTGTCAGCCAAGCAGAGCAAAAGAGGGCTGCATGTTTTTCCCACCTTGATTAAATTGGGGCCGAAGATAAATGACCCACAATAGCAACAGTGATAGATACTCCAGATTTGTTCCACAAATGAATACTGTTCTCAGGAAATTTAAGATAAATTTCAATTGTGTGGAGGAGCAGTTTGAAGGGGTCTTGATATACAAGGTAGAGTTGAATATGTAAGAGGCCGGATAGCTCAGTCGGTAGAGGGTTGGCAGGTTTTGCTGAGTTCCCAGGTTCCAGTACCGGTCAGGCTGCATGTTTTTCTTACCTTGGTTACAATAGTAATTCCTTATAGTCCAGTCAATCTGTAAGTCAACCCACAACTAATTGCAACAGAAACAAATTTGTGATTTTATTATAGCTGCACACTTCCTTTATAACATATAAAAAGTCATCAGAAATCCCACCAGGGGAAAATACTGAAAAATGCATTTAAACTTTTTGAAAAGTGCGAGTTTTTGCATGGTTCGAAGGTACCACCATAGAAAAGTACATAGCGTGAACTGTCATCGGTAAATTTCGAGGTCAACTTGCTGTTGAGAGTCACATGAAAGGGTAAGTTGAGCTTATTATCATTTATATATGCCTTTTTCTGATAAAAACATAAGTGTATGTACATGATTACATTTTAGATGAAAAATTATTTTTGAAATAGCCTGCAGAATGCTTTGTAATGGGTTTTCGTGGGTAATTTAAAAAATCTTTGTTTTGTTTAATTTCGCCCAAAACATCGATTTTATGACCATTCACACTCAAATATATCTTTAAACATGAATAAAATGACAAAAATGCACCTTACAATGACAAATATATAAAATAGATTTAAAATATTTACCTCGGAATAGCTGTTCTTTTTTTAAACTACGGTGGCCAATTAGTGCCATTGTAGATAATGATTTGACGAAATTACAAGTTTCTCTTACTCACTCAATTAAATCGATCATGTTCATGTGTTAGAATTAATTAAATCTTTTTTTTTTTTTGCAAATAATGAAATAAATCTATTTATGATTTGTTTGATTGATTTTTGCATTTGCTTAGTTTATTAATCTTTGGCAAAATAGATCGAATTGAAGGTTAAAGATGAAGAGCAAATGTGCATGAGATAAAAATCGTCGGCAAATATCTGGTGGCGATTGTAATTTACTCTGAAGGTGCATTTATTACTATAACCTATAATATGATAAAGATATCATTATAGTCACATTTTTCTTCTTATAACGTTTTTAATCATTATTCATCATTTATACATAATTATGTTGCATGAGCTATGAAAATTAAGGTGAATTACGCTAAAGTACAACCTTCAATCAAAAGTAAGATAAAGCAAGTGTGGTTGTTTTTAATTTAATATTTTCATTTGAAGTGATGCTAACAGAATAATACCACTATTAAAAATGCTGCAGACAAAATCAACACACAATTAAGTGATGATAAATGCCTTTTTATCTATTTTCCATTTGCAGGTAAAAATGGATAGTACTATCAAGAGTGCAAGAAGGTCACATTAACATTGTGGATTCCATACCATTTTGAGCTTCTTCCGTTGTATTGGACAATAAATGGAAGAACAAGGCTATCAGAATTTCTCAAAATGTGGTGATTCACATGTTCAATGACACGGTTATTTCCAGAACAACTTGAGGCCATTTCCTACTGAATAAAGCTTTAAATGTAATACTTATAGGGAATCTCTTTTAATACTGCTTGCTTTGAGAGGAAGTCACAATACATGTAGTTGAAAGCATGACCTGGACTTCCAAACCAAAGACAAATACTGAAACCTTTAGCGAGGTTGAACCCAATGAAATGATAAAACGTCAGTTAATATCTATGAAGCCCTTATGTAAGAAGAAAAACCAGTTGAAGAAGTTTGTGGTGAAGTTGTTTTCAAAAGATGTAGGACAAACTTGAAAAGAAGCTCTTTGTTTGTCAAATCGCATTTCCAAGTTGTGTTTCATATATAAACAATGGCTGACCTACTACACACGTTTATAAAAGCCAAATGATTGTATTGCTGAGAACTGTAAATTCAAGCCATCAGAGAAATGTAGCCCTAGTCTAGAGCTCTGTTATCTTCCTATGTTATCTTCAAACTAAAGCAAAACATTACCTACGAATCCAGATTTCTTCACTTATATGAAGGAGACCATCTAGTTTGTCAAAGCGATCTCGCATCGGTAATAGTTTTAACGGATCAAGTTTTTGAGCAGGTCCTTATTAGAAGTTCTAAGACAATAGGAAGAATAAAATGTGGTTATGGTTTGAAAGAATCACAGAGAAACCAATTGTTTTCGTTAATTCCTGTGTGTACATTCTACCATAATGCAATGCAGAAATATACAAGTGATCAGCATGTAGAAACCAGTCATTCGAGGGTGGAAAAAGATCAAACGGACAACCTAAACATAGACATCCACGTTGCGGACTGTACACTTGATTGTGTCAGGTCGACGAGTATATATTGTCTAATTGTCGGCTATGCAAAGTAAGGCCAATTGAACATTAACAACATGGTTTATAAATACGATTCAGAATACAGTTTTATAGGTTAAAGCCATTCCGTAACCCCAAACTCTCAATTAACGTTAAGAGAAATTGGAGAAGCAGCTCAAACTGGTCCACATCTGCGTTTTTAAACAGCTCCGGTTGATATATTGCATGACAATGAAGGAGATATATTTAAGAAAGAGCTGTGTAGTTTCCCGCCATCACAATATGGGTCTTCTGGGTTATTGAAACTAGCTGACAAACCTTCCTCGATAAATAAAATATAAGCGCAGGTTGGCTGTAGTGTCAATAAATAGCTAGATGAGTCAGTTCAATATGTACACGACGATAGGGCACCCCTTTGTTCTTACGTTTGCCTTCGAAATATGGAGGAGCATTTGTTGGATATACGTGGAACATATTCTGGTGATGTCATTAGCAAACCTGCAATATTTGTATTTGATGGATGTTCAAATTGTCATTCTCGAAATGATTGTGTACAAAAGGAATGCAGTGAAGGGGTAGGTACCAAAAAGGTGGTTTTACTCGAGGAAGTTTGTTCACTTCCAAAAATAGCAGTTCTTATCAAATACTGTGAATTGCCTTTAATTAAAATGCTCATGTAAAACAAAGTGTGACCGAAAACCTTGTTTTTGTAGACATACCTTCTTGACCGTTCCTGAGGGTTAGGGGAATGTCGGGGAGCAATCTCCGCTAATGCAGAAATTGTGCAAGAACGATACAAAATGGAAAAGGGGAGTCGGTAAATATATTGAGATGCAAAAATAAGGGAACCCTATTACTGTTAACTATTTTCTAGATAGGATAGGGAGAATTTGCCTCTTCATAATCCGTAAACCCAAATTCATGACACCGTGTAATCAAACATATTCAATAAAGTGTTGTAACATGTATTCATTACATGTATTGCCTGTGCACTCACGTGATTTCTTAGATACGATAAAAATGAAACACAATCAAGTCTCATATCAATGCAATATGCCATCATGGCAGTATCTCAGAAGCTCAGAAATGGCAATGCATAGGCATGTTGCAAGCTGGTGAATCCTAGAACCATGTTGCCAGGTTTATTGGGAAGTCAAAAAGTGTTATTGCACGACCTGCATCTTTACACCACCAGACTGGTGATGTTCAAATTAGGAGGGGGCATGGGCACCTTAGGAAAACAACATTCCAGCAAGATCGCCTTTTATGGATTATTGCTTTGCGCAACTGTTTCGTAACCGCACCATAACCAAAGCAGGAGATCCATACCGTGACAGGACTTCGAGTTTCTAGCAGTACAGTAAATCTGGGTCAAGGCATCCTTTTCACGGTGTCATCATGTCAAGGCTGAACAGATATTATCGTTTACGGTTGTGCTAGCAACATTAAGGTTGGCCTATACGTAGGTGGCGTCATGTGGTCTTTTCGGATGAGTCGAGGTTCTGTCTGCGATTCTGATAGTATCGGCGTGGGGAGAGATACAAATGCACCACTATCTTGGAGCATGATTTGTTTTGGCGGGGGAGCATCATGGTCTGGGTTGGTGTTTATTACGGTAGGAGAATATAACTTGTTCTTGTTCCTGGAAACCTGAATGGACACATTGATGAAATTTTCCGTCCTGTTGTTGTCCCATTTGCACATAGAATTGGTCAAAACTTAGTCTTCCAGGATAATAATTTCTGACCCCACAAGGCTCGTGTTGCGGTTGACTTCGTCAGGAAACAGGGCATCTTGACAATCCAGTGATCTGCGAAATAATCAGACCTCTCTCCCATTGAGCATGTATTGGATGTTGTTGGTAGGAGAGTCCGCGCACGTCGCCCCATACCAGCCAATCTTCAAGATTTGGTGCAGCACTTCAATGAGTGTACACTTAATTTTGAAAAGCTGGCACATAGTGAGAAAGGGGCAATAGAATAGTACTACTTTTCCCACTATGTTTCTTCCTTTATTTCATTTATTGTTTTTTAAGTTCACAAAACAAATGCAAAACGTCAAAAAATACCACATGAATATTGTATTGCTTGTGTCATATATTTCGTTTTTCTTATTTAGGCATATATGGATTTCGGTACCTTATTTAAGTGATTGTCTTTATATATAAGTTATCTATTAACAAATATGAAGCACTTGCTATAACCTTACGTAACAGATTCGGTTAGACCTATATTATGACCTGTGTGAAATGGGAGGATGGGTTTTTGACCCACCATTGCAGGGATGCCAAAGACAATTTCCCAAAACATTTTTGCAAGCTACTATAGAAAATTCTCACAACGCCATGACAAAAGCACCCATTAAGAAATAAACACAGACGAATCCCAAAACATTGAAATGATATGTTTTGTGTTTCACCATGACAGTTTCTAAATTACCCCAAAGTCCTTACCAAAAATCTTCTTTCAAACTATGCGTTTCTTATGTACATTATTTCAATGTCCATGAAAAACCCACTTCAACTTCAAGTAAAATTGCTCACATAAGCAATTATATTATGAATGATGATCTTCACAGCTATTTCTGATCTAAACATCTAGAAAAAACTTGCTTTTTTGACTTGATATGGGATAAGTTTAGATCTATAATTTGTTCAAAACTAATGCAAATTCTTTGCAAATTCTTTGCAAATTCTCCACAAGAGATTTCAAATGTAATTCATTTGTTTAATCTATTTTAATAAAATCCAACATAAAAGGGCTCCCTGAGCAGGTCATTACAGTGTTTACAGCACCCATTCAAATTTTACCATGTATTAACATCATAAAAATATTAAACAAAAATCATTAAAATTTTGCACTGATTTGTTTCAATAATGCTTTATTGTGATGGTTTAGTTCCTCATAATGCCCCGTTTTTTTGCATCTTACAGTTGACGACTTTCAAGAAGCATTGTAACAAAAGCAAAAACAAGCAATTTCTCTTTTTGACACAAGGTTGTTGTTTTTTCAATTTTTCACGTATCACAACAGCAGAACTGAAAGGTTTTTACACATGTGAACAAAGCTTTACTAAAGTCGTCTGCTTCAAATAATGAACATTTCATCTGCAGGTGGTAAAATGTTAAAGGGTCAAAAGTTTTCAGTTAAATCGTGGCTTCTTTGCGATTTACCAATTCGAGACTAGGGCTATGAAGTGTCTTGCCTTATGACACTCCCACAATGCCAGCGGTGCAGTGTGGTATAGAGCCCAGAACCCCCCTGGTAACATTGCACCACCTTAACCACACAGGACTAACACTTTAAAAACCACTTTAAGAATTACATATTGTATCATTGCCCTTTCTCACTAATAGTCGCGTTTCAATGCTATCCACTACCTCCAATTAATGCATCATTTTCTCTCTCTCTCTCTCACACACACACACACACCCATACACATCCCTCTCTCTCTTTTCTCTCACACATCTATGTCTCTCTCTCACACCTCTGTGTCTGGCTCTATCCGTCCTCTCTCTCTTACACATAATTCCTCATTCTCTCTTTCTCCCTCCCCCTCTCTCTTGTCCAAATGAAGACACCATCTCCAAATGATGACATTGCAGACTCTTGTCTAAATTGGAACTCTGACACTCTAAATGTGGACATTTCAAGCTCATGTCCAAATGAGGACAATCACTCTAAATGAGGACTTTACACACTTTTGTTTAAATGAGGACACACATACACTCTAAATGAGGACAATTTACTTGACAGCTGGCCTGAATCCAACCTGTTTGCATAGGCATGACGTCAGTTCCAGCACTACAAGGGTTAAATGTTAACAAGTCAAAAATGTGGTTAAAATACACTGTTTAACTTTTTATGGCCATTGATAGACAAATAAATGCACAAATTACTATAGAAACAAGCAGGAAAAATTGGACAGGTAGGTAAACAATGCCCTTTTTCTAAAAAGATTGTTTTAGTAAACTTTGCCTTTTGTAAAGTATCTTTTGGTCATGCAATTATACCGCTGACATGCAGATCTAAGATGAAACATACCAAATAATAACGAATATGATTGGGTTATCATACTGCAATCAGAGAGAAAACAATCTTGATACACTGAAATAATCACCAATTATGAATATTTACCTCTTATAAAAGAATCTAAACTCATGAATATGTTCTTTCTTTTTTTATTTACTTATCAGTATACATTACTTATTTATAACATTAAGCTCAGCATTTTCAAGAAAACAGTGTTAAACTCTTTCTACTTTATAACCTTAAACTTTCAGACATAGTGAGATCAGTGTACCTATCCATGATCTAAAGAGTTCCTGACCAGAACTACAGCACATTAATCAGTCTAAGCCACCTGACTGCTTTCAACTCACTTAGTTAAATGGTGGAAGTGCCAAGGACTTATCCATTGAGCATCTGAGTTCTTAGTTGTACTCTTTATCAACAGTGCAATCAATATCAATATTTGAATATCAAAGAAAATTCATAAGCTTATTCTTTATATAGCAAGCCATATATAGATTAGATTAGATTAGAGTATGGGTCCTCTTCGTCAGTGCCATACCTACATTTTTCAGTTCTGGAACGGCTTTCCAGGATACACCAGTACTAGGCCAGGGCTCTGAAGTGACTTGCCAAAGGCCACAAACATGATGTAATTGTTTGTATGGGGCAAACAATGTATCAACACATTTTCATTTATTCTCAGGGGTTCCTAGATACACCAGTACTAGGCAGGGGTTTGAAGTGTCTTGCCAGAGGTTAATCCTATGATGATCAAGGTGCCGATGGAGCTTGGACAAGGCACACAGGAGTTTTAAAACCACCATCTTTACCACTGGGCCACCATAGCCCATTACATGATGAAGAAACATAAACAATGTCTCCCTGTATCAAAAACATGATGTCAGTTTCCCCCTCCCCCCCCATATAAACCCATTAGAAGATTCATCTACCTTTGCCATTAATCAAGAAACAAGCAATTTATCCATTTGTTCCTATTGTTTCTGCCCATTATCACAGAAATTATGCATATTTTAATGCTCTTTTACACAATACCACCTAATGCCACATTTTTGCATCTTGCAGCGTACTAACTTCAAAACGCATTGTGGCAAAAGGAGAAATTGCTCCGCACAACCAATTTCTAAGTCCACCACCTTAACCTCTTGGCCACACAGGAAGTGCCTCACATATGTGAAGGACTTATTGTGGTCTTACATTGAACCCTCGATCTATCACACATCATCTGTTTTTAAGACACCAGTTCTTCTCTTACGTTGACGAACAATTTTTTCTCCCGAAACCAACATGGCTGAACGAGAGAATCTCAGTTTTCCACTGACTGGATCTCTACCAAAATATTTGACATGTATCTTGTCACCAATGTCATATCCGGATAAGGCTGTGGACTGTATCTGAAAGAAATAAAGGAACTACATATTTCTTTGTAAAACTTTAACCCTTTACCAAACATCAAATATTCGACTGTCCCAAATAGAATTAGTTTGCAGATGACATTTCAAATTGTGATGAAATAGTAAACAATCCACTGACAGGCCAGAAAACATTGTGGGAAAAGGAGAAATTGCTCGTAATGAGCAATTTCTCCTTTTCCCACAATGTTTACCAGAGTTGTCTGCAACAAAGTGGTTAAATGTCATTATTGTTTGGTAATGGGTTAAAGTAAATCTACAAAACGTCTACTAATTTAACTTGCGTAAATTCCTCTTCAAAATTCTGATTTACAGCTGCAGTAAAGGAACAATTTGTTTCTTTGTAAACCATGGAAGCACAAAATGTTTACCAATTTCACTTGAAGGTAATTTCTTTTAAAAATTCTGATTTACAGCTGCAATAAAGGAACAACTTGTTTCTTTGTAAACCATGGAAGCACAAAATGCTAACAAATTCCACTTGCCAGTAATTTCTTTTCAAAATTCTGATTTACAGCTGCAGTAAAGGAACAATTTGTTTCTTTGTAAACCATGGAAGCACAAAATGTTTACCAATTTCACTTGAAGGTAATTTCTTTTAAAAATTCTGATTTACAGCTGCAATAAAGGAACAATTTGTTTCTTTGTAAACCATGAAAGCACAAAATGCTTACCAATTCCACTTGCCAGTTATTTCTTTTCAAAATTCTGATTTACAGCTGCAGTAAAGGAACAATTTGTTTCTTTGTAAACCATTGAAGCACAAAATGTTTACCAATTTCACTTGAAGGTAATTTCTTTTCAAAATTCTGATTTACAGCTGCAGTAAAGGAACAATTTGTTACTTTGAAAACCATGGAAGCACAAAAGGTTTACCAATTTCACTTGAAGGTAATTTCTTTTCAAAATTCTGATTTACAGCTGCAGTAAAGGAACAAGTTGTTTTTTGTAATCCATTCGATTACAAATTGTCAACCATTTTCACTTACAAGTAAATCCTTTTTAAAATTCTGATTTACACCTGCATAACTCACTGAGTGTGCTAAAACAATGAAACCAGTTGATTCCTTTTTCCCTACTGTATAACAGATTATTCTCCCAGCTTGCTCCAGCCCTTATAGAATTTAAAATTAGGGACATTTTCTTTTTATAAAGAATGGTTGGAGCAATGAGTATTGAAATACTTTTTGTGCAATGGAGAAAACAATGAAGTATTTGGTTATGTAGATATAAGGTTTAATACCACATCCAAGTTTTTCAGTTATGTTAAGACTTTCCTTGATTCACCAATTGCTAGAGCTTGGATGTGTCTTGCCAAAGGACACTCTCATGAAACCACTATGAAAAAAATAAACAAGATCAATATACATACTGGCTTAGATGTGATCTGCGATACGTTCAGTGTGACATCATCCATATTTGGATGTATTCTCAGAGTGAACTGCTTCTCACTGAAACATACATGAAACATACATGAAACATACATGTAACAACCATGAAACAACCATGAAACAACCATGAAACACACATGAAACATACATGAAACATACATGAAACATACAAGTCATGAAACATACATGAAAAAAACATGAAACATACATGAAACATACATAAAACATACATAAAAAATACATGTAATATACATGAAACATACATGAAACATACATGAAACATACATCTAACAACCATGAAACAACCATGAAACACACATGAAACATACATGAAACATACATGAAAAACACATGAAACAACCATGAAACAACCATGAAACACACATGAAACATACATGAAAAACACATGAAACATACATGAAACATACATAAAACATACATGAAACATACATGTAATATACATGTAACAACCATGAAGCATTACACCAGTATAAAAACAGCAGACAAGAGTAAAGTATTAAAAGTAGTGATTTATCCTGCCACCAAGACAATTTACAGAACGATAACAGGGTGCCACATAACAGTTTTGATATCTGTCACTAGATCACATGATCATTGCATGCACCTGTATTGAATTTCAGTTTTGTTTAACTTTTTTTTCGTGTTTTATTTCTGTTTGTTATATGAATATATATAGGTAAAAGGATGAATTGAATAGATGGCTGGTGTCTTTGGATAGGAAAGGTTATCAGGTTTGGATTATTATCCACATTGCCTTCCTCTCACAGCATACTATTCCTATGCCTTGCCTATTAACATTTCCAATTCACGACACCAACTATCTATTCTCTATATCTGTTCTATGTGAACAATTCCCTAATTTGAGATTTTTATATAAGGTCTAATCAAAGCCAACAGCAGATGATTATAAAGTATCATAAGTAGCAATTTCTCCTTTCGCCACAATTTTGTTTCTGAAGTTTTTCTGGTGTTGCGGCATTCAAACAACTTAATATAAAACAAAAAAGGTCAGGCGAATATAGCTGAGACTATTTGAAGATTACCTACTTGAACTAAGGCATGCTGTCCGTAAGTTTTCTTTGCAGTTTTGTGCTATTTTATGACTTTTTTTTATAAAATAAAAAGCTTTAAGATACATTGTTTATATATGTATATATGATCATATTTCAAGGATCAGTCTATTATTCATCAGTTTAGACCCAATTTCATGAAAAACAAAAAGTAAAAGTTAGAAGACCAAGTATAGCAACATAGACATCGAGGGTTGTATGGTAAAAGGATTTGCAAAATAGTTTTACACACACTGGTATGTGCATAAGCCCAGCTTTGTGCGTGTAGGTAAAATAAATTACAATATGGGATGATTTATCATTGGTTTGAGCTAGTTTATATTGTTTGGTAAGCAATTATTTCATAAACTCGGAACTTGCATGATACCCACTAGAGGTGTTTTATGAATAAATTCTGTAATAATATGACTGAAACGGATTTAACATTGTGTAAAGCCAAATTGAATAAGCATCACAGTGGAATTGTGTTTTTTATAAGAATGCACAAATATATCCTGACCAACTTCAATGTCTTAACCCTTTACCAAACGCCAAATTTTCGAATGTCCCAAATTGAAAGAGTTTGCAGACGACATTTCAAAATGTGATGAAATTGAAAAAAAATGTTTTGATAGGGCAGAAAACATTGTGGGAATTGGAGAAATTGCTTGTTACAAGCAATTTCTCCTTTTCCCACAATGATTTCCACAGTTGTCTGCAACAAAGTCGTCAAATGATGTTATTGTTTGGTAAAGGGTTAATACCCATTAGCTAGGGGTGTATGTAATTTTGAATAAATAATTGAATAGACATGATGCCTTTATCACACTGGTGCAAATTTGTTTAAGTGGGGCTTGACCCCGTGTCAACAGTTTTTTAGTTATGTTACAGCTTTCCTGTCATCAGTACTAGACTAGGGCTCCGTAAGGGGCAGCCTAAAAAAACAGAGGTATGGGAGGGGCCGGAACCCAGGACCCATGTATTTTAAAACTACCACCTTATACACTGGGCCACACAGGACCCATCTATTGTTGCAAGAAAATGCTAATTCATTATTCATTCAGCATGCAATAAGCTTAATTAATTGATAACATTACCTTTTCCCAACAATCTGTGCTTCATAAATGTTGTTCTGGACTAATTCTGGAGCCTGGGAAAATATGAAATTACATGATAAACATTTAAAACAAGTAAAAAGAAAACCAGTTGAAGCCAATGAAAATACCTGAGCCTTTTAAAATAATAAGTCACAAATTTTATCTCACTTGCTTCTCATGACATGAAGCATAAGTACAGCAAATAATACATCAAAGCTAATTAATATTTCTTGATAGTGCATGGTAATTCTGCTACATAAAAGCCATGTAAGGAGAAATGGCTATTACATTCATATACAATGTAAAACAATATCTAGAACACATTCAGCAATACTTTTGTTGAAACATAAGTGATCTCTATTGTAATCCAATAAAAGTAATCCCTTGCTCAAAACATTGTAAAAAACATTAGAGAATGGTTAAAACAAGGAAGCACTTTTAACGATTCTATAAATGTTGGAGAGGGATATATGTCAGTGAACAATAACTTGTTTCTGAAATATGAAGATGAACCCAAAACTATCATCCTAAACACATGTGTATGGTTTCAATCAATATCTCCTAAAAGTTTGGGATGTACAAACTTGCACGCAAAACTTAACCCTTTACCAAACGTCAAATTTTCGACTGTCCAAAAATGGAAGAGTTTGCAGACGACATTTCAAAGTGTGATGAAATTGGAAATTATCTTCTGATAGGGCAGAAAATATTGTTGGAAAAGGAAAAATTGATTGTTACGAGCAATTCTTCGTTTTCCAACAATGCTTTCCAGAGTCATCTGCAACAAAGTGGTTAAATGTTGTAATTGTTTGGTAATGGGGTAACCAATATTGCCTAAGTAAAAAAAGCCATTATTTTCTTAAAATCAAAACAAGAGTTATCTTATTCGGTGAATGACCTAAAATAATAACTTCCTAAACAAATATGTGAAGTTTCAATCTGATTACCAAAGTAGTTGTTGAGATAGAAAGTTGCATGTCAACCTTTAACCAAGATTTGCAAGTCCAAAAAGGGGGCATAATTTGTTCATAACCAAAAGAGCAGATATGGTACTTGGTCAAGGACCTTACATAATGACCGTCATACATGTGTGATATATCAACCCATTGCCTACAGTTGTTAATGAGATACAAACTTGCACACAAAACTTTAACGAAATCATGACACGGACAGCCCGGTGAGTAGTCTAGGCCTCCCTATTCTTTGAACAGTCCAGCTAAAATTTGAATCCCTTAGTTGAATTGAATTCATATGAGATACAAAGAAACAAACATGCAGAGGCATAGCTTGACTAAAATGAATGTGTAGGCATGTCATTCTAGGGGTCTGATATTGCTCAGGTGCGTTCTGGCATGTATTAGAGACCACAAAAATATATTTTGTTTAAGCAGAAAATAGAAACCCCTCCTGTTGCGTTTTGAGTCTTTATATTTCATTTTTGCCTCCTGAAATGAAGTGAAGGCACATGCCTAAAGTACCTAAAGGAAGCTACGCTAATGACATGCAAGTAAAACTTTAACCAAATCATGACACCAACGGCCAGGTGAATAGTTTAGGTCTCCTTTTTCCTCAAATAGTCAAGCTAAAAATTGAATGCCTTAGTTGACTTGAATTCATATCTGCTCTATACAATCACTGAATGCTGGAAAACAAAATTACCCCAGGTTGATAATATTTCTCCATCTCTTCTTCAGCTGCTTTCAAAATGTCTTCATTGGGAGCATAAACATGAAGACCGTCTTCTTCCAAATTAATCTGTATACCTAAAATTGTTATTGAATTGTTTACCCTTAACCTTTTACCAAACCCCAAATTCTATACTGTCTCAAATTGAAAGAGTTTGCAGAAAACATTTGAAAATGTGATCAAATTGGAAAATACTCTTCTGATAGTGGGGAAAACATAGTGGGAAAAGGAAAGATTGCTCGTAACAATGTTTTCCAAAGGCGTCTGCCACAAACTAATAAAATGTTGTTATTGTTTGGTAATGGGTTAATTACCTTGGCTTGGACATCAAAGTTATAAACATTTATAAAAGGTATGGTAAAGATTGGATAAGCACATTATGACTTGTGACTGACTTACGAGTAATGTTTGATTTTTTGTTAGTGTTATGTATCACATCAACAATATTTCAGATATGTGTATATTGCAATTGCTTGCTCATCACTGATCAAGGAGGACCCTTTACAAATGGTTGGTCAAACAGGCTTGAACCATCTGTATTTCCTATTAAAAGTAATAATTATAAGTATGATCTGGCGCTAAAATATTATTACATTCAAGTATGTTATTGTCCTAATATCTTACTCTTTTTTAAAATTTTCGATATGTGACATACAGTATATATATATCTGTATAAATAAAACAAAAGGGGGGGGGGGGGTATTAATGTTTGTCAAACAAATCTACAACATAGGTTTTGCAGTTCAATTATATACGTAAGGCTAAAACGTTAATGTATTAAAATCTTTTTCAATATTTTCAATATTTAATATCATAATATTGTCTAAAATCATTTCCATCTTATAAAACAATACATAATAACAAATAAATAGTGTTCCTGTATATTTTATGTTTGGAACGCTTTGTCCCAGTACAGTGGTACACATAGGCTCGAAAAGGTACGCTATGTCCTTGTACACTAAAGCAATGGTAGGCTTAGTCTATCACCCACCAGTGTCTTATGGATGCAGTATTTCAACAACTTAAAATATTGCAGATCCAATCTTTTAGAACAAATAATACCTGTATCATTTAAACCATTCTAATAAGTACCCAAAAAATACTGTTTAGAGAAGATCCAATGCAGGTGGCAGAAAATATGTGTCACTGAGACAATTCTTATGAGTACCCACAATATAGGGTTATGCAAAGAAATAAAAAACGAGTATCTTATCTTCTTAATCAACACTCTAGTACATGCACACCATTATGTCCTTACCATATTCTGTTTCTAGGTTTCTTCTATGGGATGCCATTCGGCCTATGAAACGAACAGCTTCATGCTCAGAGATCTTTAGAATTTCTGTAAACGACAAAACAGATTTTAGAATGTCAAAACATCATTTGTTTTTTTTTGAAGCCTAGTCTTTTTCAGCCAAGAACTTTATACATTTTCTCTGTTATACTTAGTGAAAGGGTTGTCAACCATCAAGCTACTTAGTAGACCTGAGAGAAAAAGTGACAAAAGGTTAAAAATGTGCAAAGACCTATCTTAGCTTTCATTGCCTATTTAAATGAATTAATATCTAGCAGTTTTTCTATTAAAACAATTTATAGAATAATCTCATTTTAAACAGAAATAAAAACTACTTCAATTAAATGGTAAGTCCTTACTGAGTACTGGCGCATTCTCTTTCATGTGTTCCTTCGGTGATTTTATGTTGGCACTTGATGTCATTCTGTTGATTATCTCTTGTATACTAGCTGAAAAAGGAACATATGATTAGTCCTTATCCCTTTCCGGAACAACAAATTTTCGACTCTCCCAAATTGAAAGAGTTTGCAGACAACATTTCAAAACGTGATGAAATTGGAACAATATGTTCTGATAGGGCAGAAAACATCTTGGGAAAAGGAGTAATTTCTCCTTTTCCCACAATGTTTTCTAAAGTTGTCTGCAATAATGTGGTCAAATGCCATTACTGTTTGGGAAAGCGTTATAGTGCTGGAACCGACTTGCTTATGCAAACAGGTAAGATCGAGGCAAGCCACCAAGTAAATTGGCGGCTGGCCTGTAATCTAACCTGTATGCTACTCTGAGTATCTTTCCTCAATAAAAATAAGCAAATATTAAAGGTTTTGTAAAAGCAGACTACACAAAGATCTATTTTTGGAAAGTTACCTAGCATTCTAAGGGTAAATCTTCATCATTTTGGTTCAACTATATCACAACAGTAGAAATCATTTTTGACAAAATGGTGATGAAGGAAGAATAAATATGTAGCCAAGTGTTTGGCTTCCATTGAAGCATTTTTTGTGTGTAAATAATTTGATTGATTTCAAATTAACTTTACCCATAACCAAACAATAACGACATTTGACCAGTTTGTTGCAGACAACTCTAGAGAACATTTTCTTCTTTTCCCACAATGATTTCCATCTATCAGAAGAATATATTTCAATTTCACCACATTTCGAAATGCCGTCTGCAAACTCTTCCAATATGGGACAGTTTAAAATTTGGAGTTTGGTAAAAGGGTTAATAGAAAATCTCTTACAACCTAACACCCCATTCATTTCAAGAGACCAGTAACAGTTCACATGCACCACTGTAACATAAGATTAGATTTGAGATTTACATCATTTTCAACAATTTTTCAGTGATATATAGGTGCACCTATTTCTACTTTTGACATTTCTTAACCAGCACTGCACAATGTTCTTTCCAAGCTGCTGACTGTTTCTGTTCTCATTGACAAAAGAACTATTGATAATTCATGGCTCGTTTAGTAACAGGATATTTAGTAACCAGCTTATACATGTTTAACGAGGATAGTTTTCTCAGACTACATAAAATAAATTCACATATATATAGTTATGTTAAACATAACATGTCATTCAGCTCCATTAGAAAGGTATTTTTTTTGTATGGTGTTTTAAACTTTTTTTTTTTTCAGTTATGTAACAGCTTTACTTAATCCTCTAGTACTAGGCTAGGGTTCTGAATTGACTTGCCAAAGGTCACTCCCACCAAACTAGGGGTGTGGGTGGGGTTCGAACCTGGGACCCCCAAGTTCCAAGTATGCCAACTTAACCACTGGGCCACCCAGGACCCTGATAATAAAGTTAATTTGATGAATGTCAACTTATCTATAAGTTTGCTATCACAAAAAAAATGTTTGATTTGAAATAAAAGCCTGGATACTTCAACATTAATCCTATGTTGTGCTAATGCTATAAAAGCTAAGAAATGTATAGAGAAATATCCTTTAAATTAAAAACCAAGAAATGTATAAAGAAATATCCTTTAAATTAAAAACCAAGAAATGTATAGAGAAATACCTTTAAATTAAAAACCAAAAAATGTATAGAGAAATATCCTTTAAATTAAAAACCAAGAAATGTATAGAGAAATATCCTTTAAATTAAAAACCAAGAAATGTATAGAGAAATATCCTTTAAATTAAAAACCAAGAAATGTATAGAGAAATATCCTTTAAATTAAAAACCAAGAAATGTATAGAGAAATATCCTTTAAATTAAAAACCAAGAAATGTATAGAGAAATATCCTTTAAATTAAAAACCAAGAAATGTATAGAGAAATATCCTTTAAATTAAAAACCAAGAAATGTATAGAGAAATATCCTTTAAATTAAAAACCAAGAAATGTATAGAGAAATATCCTTTAAATTAAAAACCAAGAAATGTATAGAGAAATATCCTTTAAATTAAATACCAAGAAATGTATAGAGAAATATCCTTTAAATTAAAAACCAAGAAATGTATAGAGAAATATCCTTTAAATTAAAAACCAAGAAATGTATAGAGAAATATCCTTTAAATTAAAAACCAAGAAATGTATAGAGAAATATCCTTTAAATTAAAAACCAAGAAATGTATAGAGAAATATCCTTTAAATTAAAAACCAAGAAATGTATAGAGAAATACCCTTTAAATTAAAAACCAAGAAATGTATAGAGAAATATCCTTTAAATTAAAAACCAAGAAATGTATAGAGAAATATCCTTTAAATTAAAAACCAAGAAATGTATAGAGAAATATCCTTTAAATTAAAAACCAAGAAATGTATAGAGAAATACCCTTTAAATTAAAAACCAAGAAATGTATAGAGAAATATCCTTTAAATTAAAAACCAAGAAATGTATAGAGAAATATCCTTTAAATTAAAAACCAAGAAATGTATAGAGAAATATCCTTTAAATTAAAAACCAAGAAATGTATAGAGAAATATCCTTTAAATTAAAAACCAAGAAATGTATAGAGAAATATCCTTTAAATTAAAAACCAAGAAATGTATAGAGAAATATCCTTTAAATTAAAAACCAAGAAACCCTAATAGAAAAGATCTCATCATCTTAGGACTTATGTTATTACTCTATGGACACATTTAAAATAAGAATACCTTGCCCAAACAAGAAACACTGTTTGATGATTCGTAGAGGCAGTCCTGGTATTTTTGTGTCAAACTGTGCCGCGGTTAACCCATTCTTAGTTCCACCAAGTTTAAAATCCATGTATCCACTATGGTCTTCAAACCCCTGAAATATAGTCAAACAGATTAGAACAAACAGAAATTAAACTTTACCCTTAGAATGCTGGGTAATTTTCTAAATATATATTTTTTTGTCGACTGTATATCAAAACCTTAAATTTTTGCTTAACTTAGCAAATAAGGTTAGATCACAGGTCAGCCGCCAATTTGCTTCTCTGAGTATCTTCCTCATCAAAATTAAGCAGATACTTAAGGTTTTGAAAAGCAGATGACATAAAAATCTGGTTTTTTTTTTTGAGATTTTCCAAGCATTCTAAGGGTTTAAAAAGAAAAAACAGGAGAGGCAGGGCATGCATCTCTCCTCACTAGATTGCATGAGATATGACATCTCAATAAGGTTTGTCTTGCTATTACTTGTTGGAAAGTCATAAGCTGTAACAATTGGATACCAACAACATAGGGATATAAGAGAAGAGATGGTAAAGTCAACAGAGGATTTATACCTTTACTCACGAATTTTATTCTCACAGTATAGCATCAAGTATTAAGAATAAACAGAGAATAGAAGGTTGTTGTCTTAAATCAGAAATGTTATCAGGCAATCATTAAACATTTTATCCTGTGATCCATAGACTAATTGGATTACAATCAAAAGCTGAGCCAGATAACAATAAATGTTACATGACACACTGTTACCTGTCCGTTAATTGCACTGGTAACAGGATAAACACATTTACATTTTCTTCCGCTCATAGCTAACCTGTATATCATTGGCTATCACAAACTGACTTGGGTCTGTTGTATCGTTCGTAAAGAGTCCAATGGCCACACCAGCTGCCGGCTCGGTTATATTTACTCCAGCATCCATTAACGCAAGACTTCCAGCACATATTGTTGCCATGGAAGTTGACCCTGAAATCACCATGGAGACATGATATTTGATACGTCTATTTGTAGAAGGAGTCTCATTGTAACCAGGGTGAACTATTCCATATAACATACTCCAGGTTCATTCAACAAAGGTATTCTATTCACAGGAAGTTCAAAACAAATTTAATTAGTCTGGGGAAGTATGTACATGTAGTAGGGGTCTGAATTTACAAGGTAGAGTTGAATATGTAAACAGGCTGGATAGCTCAGTAGGTAGAGTATTGGCACGGAGATCCTGTGTTCCAGTTAGTGGGTACCGTTTTACTAAACAACCTACGAAAAAAAATGACATCAGTCAAAATTGATAGACATGGATAATATCTAAAATAAAAGTGCAATCGTAGATTCGATTCCAATGATGTGTTACTTTGCAATATTGCATGGCCAAATATTGAATTAAGAGGAAAAGTTGTTTTGAACTTACGCAAATTTTAAGCGTAAAACGGTACCCCGGTCTGGCTGCATGTTTTCTCAGCTGGGTTTTATATCGATTTCTGTTTATTAGTTTAATGCTATGGAAACAGCCAAACCATGAAATAACAAACATTTCTTTTTCTCAATTCAAAAATGTCTTTCTCCATAACACTCTCTTTCAATATATCTTCTACAGAGATCTTCAGAAATCATTTTGACAAGAGGAAAGATTATATATTAGGACCATTTCATCCTTTTTTTCACAATGGTTTTTACCAAAAATGCTAAAGAGAATATATATTTTCCATTCTATTTTCGGTTGTCTGCTGTTGCTTTTGATTTTGCAAGTCAGAAATTCAAAAGAAAATGGTGGAAATAGGTAAATATAGAGGCATGTAAAATGCTCACCACTTGAATCTACAACATCACTCGTTATTTTGATCTTGAATGGAAAATCATCAGGTATCAATGGACGTAAAGCTTTCTCTCCTATAGATCCTGAAAATGATCAAAGATTCAAATAAGTTAAAGTTTCTACTGTTACAAATTGTTTTTGTAACTTCTTTTTTCATCAAAGTGATCTATGTTAGATGTATAATGCATTTCCAGTATCTAGGCTATTTTGTGACAATTAGCTTGGAAGTCATGGAGAAAATACCTCTGCTTACTTCCCAAAACAGTTGAGTTAAGATAAGTAGATATCAACGTTGTCATCCTGCTAGTAGGCCATTTCATTGTAGTTTAGATGTTTGATGTCTTATTCAATAGTCTATATCATGATTCCCAGACGTTTGCCCCCTCATAAATGAGACACCTATGATCAGTCGAAAATTATTGAAAACAATTTAGGACAAATGTCGCCTGTCTACATTACAGCTAAGGTTTAGCTCATTACCAAATGATAATGACAAACTCTGCAAAATCTTTCAATTTCGGACAGTCGAAAATTTGGCGTTTGGTAAAGGGTTAAATGTCCGCCCTAGCAAATGTCCAGGTAGGCGACTGCAGAGGTAGGTAACAACATCCACCCCTAGGCTATATCTTACCATGCCCCATTTCCCTCCTGGTTGAACCAATGGGGCCCTTCCTGTCTTCAAGGTGGCCTTGACTAGTGCAGAAAGAGTGAAACTGAAAGAAACATAAAACGAAGAAATATTAGATATTTTTTTGTAATGACGTCTTGGACAATTTTTCATTTGGTACCAGCAATGGTTTACATTTCAATGGGTTCAATGTGGCTCAGTGGTTAACCCTAAGAATGCTGGGTTATTTTCCAAAAATAGATTTGTGTTTTGTCTGCTTCCCAAAACGTTAAATGTCTGCTTAATTTTGTTGAGGAAAGGTACCCAGAGTAGCAGACACATAAAATCACAGGCTAATCAATCTAGATCAATTTACTTGGCGGCTGGCCTTGATCCAACCTTTTTGCAAAAGCATAAAGTTGATTCCAGCACTATAAGGGTTAAGGTGTATGACTTGTGACGCATGGGTCCTTAGTTAATCACAACAGAACCAAAACTTTTCCTCCATTACTTACTACAGAGTTGCTACATACTTTTCAACCCATTTATTTCAGCAGCTTTGAGATTTGTTCAAATTAAACTTACATTTAGTGTACTCTCAATTTAATAAAAGATTTTGAAAACTATCTTCAGTGATTGATTGAAATAAATTCGTAATTCAAGTCCATAACAATGTTTTAAATATACTTACATAATAGTCCAACATGAAATTACTTCTGTCTTCAATCCTGAAATGAATAAATAAAAAAGAATTAACAATGCATTACCTTTACTCCGAGAACCAGCATCTTAACTACTTGGGCAAGCAGAAGCCAAAACGCTAACAAAAATCACAGTACTTACAAGAACAAGTACTTACAAGCACAAGTACTTACAAGAACAAGTACTTGCTAGAAAAAGTACTTACAAGAACAAGTACTTACAAGAACAAGTACTTACAAGAACAAGTACTTACAAGAACAAGTACTTACAAAAACAAGTACTTGCTAGCTAGAAAAAGTACTTACAAGAACAAGTACTTACAAGCACAAGAACTTACAAAAACAAGTACTTGCTAGAAAAAGTACTTCCAAGAACAAGTACTTACAAAAACAAGTACTTACTAGAACAAGTACTTACAAAAACAAGTACTTGCTAGAAAAAGTACTTACAAAAACAAGTACTTGCTAGAAAAAGTACTTACAAGAATAAATACTTGCTAGAAAAAGTAATAAAAAGAACAAGTACTTACAAGAACAAGTACTTACAAGAACAAGTACTTACGAGAACAAGTACTTGCTAGAAAAAGTACTTGTACTAAAAAGAACAAGTACTTACAAACAAGTACTTACAAGAACAAGTACTTACAAGAACAAGTACTTACAAGAACAAGTACTTACAAGTACTTGGTAGAAAAAACAAGTACTTACAAGAACAAGTACTTACAAGAACAAGTACTTACAAGAACAAGTACTTACGAGAAGAAGTACTTGGTAGAAAAAGTACTAAAAAGAACAAATACTTACAAGAACAAGTTCTTACAAGAACAAGTACTTACAAGAACAAGTACTTACAAGAACAAGTACTTACGAGAAGAAGTACTTGGTAGAAAAAGTACTAAAAAGAACAAATACTTACAAGAACAAGTTCTTACAAGAACAAGTACTTACAAGAACAAGTACTTACAAGAACAAGTACTTACGAGAAGAAGTACTTGGTAGAAAAAGTACTAAAAAGAACAAATACTTACAAGAACAAGTTCTTACAAGAACAAGTACTTACAAGAACAAGTACTTACAAGAACAAGTTCTTACAAGAACAAGTACTTACAAGAACGAGTACTTACAAGAACAAGTACTTACAAGAACAAGTACTTACAAAAATAAGTACTTGTTAGAACAAGAAAAAAAGGAAATAACACCCCTACCTACCCTACAGAATACAGAATCCCTTTAGTATTTTTCCGTGATGATTCCCCGTCGAAGGTCACCGATGCTAGAACTTGTGTCTCACCACGCTGGAATCGTGCAGAACCATGAGCAAAGGCTGTATAATCTATCTCGCTGTTTATTGGACGAAGCTCATGAAGTTTTCTACCATCTGCTCTGGAAAAAAAGAAACACATATTAAAACTTAATACTATACATAAAATAGTCTTTACTGTGAAATATGAAACGTTTTATCCAACCACCTCCCTTTTATACAGTTTTATATTGGTTAAAAATGAAAGCAACAAAAGAAAACACCAACTTAGTATGTGTGAAAAAAGCCAATTCTTTGTGGTAGCAGTTAAAAGTCATTGTGTAAAAAGGGAAAGAACAGTTTCTTCAATCCCTTGCTGAATGTGAAAACTAGGTATAGGAATGAGTATATATGTTACAGGGAATATGTATAATCAGGGAATATGAATAATCCCTGAAAATTTCAGGGATTATGTATAATCCCTGGTTCACTCAGGGAATATACATAATCCCTGAAAAAAGCAGGGATTATACATATTCCCTGATTTGATGTCCTGATTTTTAGACATATTCCCTGAAATTAATTCTGTCTTTATTTTCTGGATTTACAAATCATTTACAAGTAATTTCTGCAGTAAAACAAACACACCTTATCATTTGAAACAGTTTATTTCTGAAAGGACATTACATGTACATGTAACATATTAGATAGCTTCAGATTAAAACAAAGTTATCTTATTTATATAAAGTTACAGGTTGACACAGAGTACAAAAAACTGTGTCTGAAAGAAAGATAGAAAGATAAATATTTTATTCAGTGACATTCATTTTTTTTTTGCATTCATTACAAAGAGTCTAGTTACGTACAAAAATGAACATATTTACAATTTATAAGGACAGATAGAATGTATATTTAAGCAGTTACAATCACATTAACATACACATATAGACGATGAACATAATTAGACACTTAATTACTTTAAGCAAATATTAATCTATTATTCATTAGTAAAACATATTCTGAGCAAAAGGCATTGCATAATAATATTGCCAAATTCCATAATAATTTTCCATTGTTACTGTTTAAGAGTTCTACAAATTCAAAAATATGAAAGAAAGCTGGCTCTTTATGTATATTAGTTATTGTTGTCTTCATTTTTCAAAAGTGTTCTCACCTTTTATTTTCTGTTACAGCCATATCATTTAAGATCTCTTTCCTCAAACCATTAAGTAAAGGTTCCACATCAATAGTCTTTACTGAAACATTGGAAAAGACAAATGGTTCTTGTAGAGAGATAATGGTAATAAAATAGTTTTAACTATTTTCAAAGAGACAAAAAGTTCTTGAAGACCTTTTTGTAGAGAAAATAAGTTCTTGTAGAGAAATCAGTTCTTGCAGTGATATAAAGTTAACATAGAGACGTATGAGTCTTGTTGGCATAAACCTTTTTGGAGAGACAAATAATTTATGTAGAGACATGTAGTTTACATAGCAACATCTATTTCTTGTGGAGACATATAGTTCTAGTAAAGATATGTAGATATTCTAGGGAAATATAGTTCTTGTATAGACATTAAATTTGTGACAATTTTGGCGACTAAAAAAAGAATTGTTCTATATGTATAAATTTGGGCATGAATTTCTGAGGGTAGTATTGCTTTTTTATTCATGGCCAAAATTTTCTGATTTATGTAGCACTGGAAAGCTTTTATATTCATGTTTTGTTTATACTGTCTCATAATGAACTGGAGGGTGGGTGTTTCCTGTGTGACCCAGTGGTTAAAGTAGGGTTGACTTTTAATCAGGGTCCCATAGGTTCAATCCCTAACATCATCACTGGCTTTGTGGGAGAGCCTTGTAAGTCACTTCAGAGCTTTAGCATAGTAATGGTTAATACCATGAAATATTTTATACAATTAACATACCGGTAAATGACTTGAAAAGAAACATTTGACCTCGACAGTAGTTCATTATAAAATTGAAGTCGAATGATTTATTGTGTAGCCTTTTTTAAAATAAGTTTCAAAAACGCATTCACAGCTGGTCTGTGATCAAACCTGTTTGCTACTCCGAGTATCTTCCCTCAACAAAATTAAGCAGATATTTACGGTTTTGGATAGCAGACGACACAAAAAACTATTTTAAGACAATTGCTCAGCATTCTAAGGGTTAAAGACATGTCATTTGGTTCTATGATATTATTCAAACAGTCATCTTATTCAGGAAAAAACAAATCAAAGATACATACTTTGAGAAAATACTTTAGAACTGCTCACTTTGTCAAAAAGATTCCTAAAAGCCTCGTTTCTTGTATTCTGTAAATAAACTCAGAATGTTTATGAAACACAAATATAAACAGGTTATGAGTAGGTACCCTTTCTTAAGTAAGTCAAATAATGGAATTTGCACATTTACAAAACATACTACAAATGACTTTAGATAAGTACGTCCTGACCAATATTCTTTCGGACGTTAAATGAAGTTGTTTTGACGTTATTTTACAACTTTGAGAGCAACCATTAATGTCAATCAGTTATGTGGAATGAAATTCTAGAGCAGGGATAGGAACACTGTCTGCCATGATATAAATGAAATAATGTTAAAAAACAGAATAAAGCACAAAAATAAAACAAAATTCAACCTTATTTTACTGTAAAAGAGTTTAGATGACCCTTTTTTAATGAAGTTTAACACCATGTCAACAATATTTTCATTTATATCAGAACATTCCGGAATCACATGTACTAGGCTAGGACTTTGAAGTGTCTTACCAAAACACACTTCCACAAAGAGGGTGCTGCCACACAAGACCAAATGTTTAATTCATTGATATATTGTACAGATAATAAATATATGTGTAACATATATATGTGCAAATAAAGCCTTCCTTACCTTAGTGTGTGAAGAATCTGATAGCATCTTCTTAATTTCTTTTTCAATCTTTAGCACTTCTGTATCTGACCTGAAGTTCGAAAATGTTGAGGCATTTTACAAAGAGCCCTTTCCTAAACAATAACGACATTTGACAACTTTATTGCAGGCGACTTTAGAAAACACTGTGGGAAAAGGAGAAACTGCTCCCCAAGAGCAATTTCTCCTTTTCCCACAAGGTTTTCTGCTCTTTCCGAAGAATGTTTTTCAATTTCATCACATTTTGAAATGTCGTCTGCAAACTCTTTCAATTTGGGACAGTCGAAAATTTGCTGTTTGGGAAAGGGTTAAGGAAAATATTGCCATGTGAGGGGGAAAAAAGCTTCATTAAAAGAATCTTGAAGAGACAATATTTATTGATGAGTTACTTTGCAATATCGCTTATCTCAATATAGAGACAAGAAGAATTGTTGTCGTGAACTTACGGAAATCTTTAGCATGAGTTATCAAGGTGAGGAGAGATTTAACCTTTACAGTGCTGGAACTGGCTCATGCTTATGCAAACAGGTTGGGTTTAGGCCAGCTACCAAGTAAATTGGTGGCTGGCCTATGATATAACCTGTTTGCTACTCTGGGTATCTTTCCTCAACAAAATTAGCGATATTTAAGGTTTTGGAAAGCAGACGCCACAAAAACCTAATTCTAGATAATTTCGCAGCAATCTAAGGGTAAAGCTGGACAAACATGGAAGTATTCTTAAGAATATCATCAGAATAAAATCATCCATATGAAAGTTGAAATCTTAGAGAAAGCCAGACAAAAAATCTGACAATTTGCAAGCATGAGAAATAAAGCAAAAATGTTGCCTCTTGCTCTTGTCTGCCTGAATAAGTCAGATCTTAACCTGGATCTGTTGCTTCAAATCTTAATGTAAACCCTGACATACAAACTTACTGTGCCCTATAAAAGTCAATTAACTGTTCCTTTTCATGGGTGTGAGTTTGAAATGTGTTCTGTGCTATAGATTTAAAATTTTCTGCCAGTCTCGTCCCATGCATAACTCCGAAATCCAGTGCTTCAGACATCATACTCACAGGGATGTTATTTGCCTCTGTCTCTAGCATGACTGAAATGATATAAAAAATGACAACATTAGTCAATGGATGGCATAAAAAAAGGCAATACATATCTAATCATTTACAGTCCAGTCTTGATAACCCGGTCGTCGTTGATCTGGATTATTTGCCATCCGGACAGAATTTGTAGAGAACGGTCATTACCTTCATTAATTGTACTGTTTAATCCATAAAAATCTGCATTCTGGCTCAAGACATTTAAATTCGGGAACCAAACCCAACTTTTAATAGTATATGCATATGGCTAGTTCGGAAACCCGTATAATGGTTATTATTTTGCCATTTCCTACATTAATTGACGCGCATTTATTAGACATTCATACAATTTGAAAACTCAAATGAGTGCTTGATCATAAAATGTCATCCAGTGTAGTGTTATGAAAGGTGTTGATTGTTTGTAAATTGGTCATTCTGTCAGTTAACTGGTCTTACCTAATTGCAACCATCGTCACGTCTACAAAGTCGAGTTTGTTAAAGGTGCTAATTCGCTGCATAGACAGCGATCAGGAGACAATGTCTTGTAATCATTTTCAACATATTTTATACTTCATAGTTATTATTATGATAGACTGTGTATAGGTAAACCTTTCACTGGGAATTCGCCGATACTCAATTACAGATTGTTCATTAATACGGACATTACTCCCGGAAACAAAATGTCCAGATAAACGAGGCTCGACTGTTATACATACACAAAAAAGAAACAATATGATAGTTTATAGTTAAGACAATAATTTCAAAACACTATTTCATCAAAGACAATCTTTCCATGAAAAATGACCCTTCTCGTATTTAAATACATTTCTTAATGCATATATGCAATACACTGCCTCATGTTGATTGAAACTTAAACTTCTGAGATGCCACATTTAATTCACAGCCATTGTTTTCTAGTCTATCAAAATTTGTATTTCTCTTGAGCAATAGTTTAATTCAATATTGACTGTATCACACAATGGCTGTACTCTCACCACTTGGCCAAGGAGGCCCTTACAAATGTTGCAAGTTTTCTTAAGTTCCCCTGTTTGTATACAAAATACAAGCCAGATAAAAATTCCGGATAGATGGACTGACCAACATATTGAATTCTTTAAAGCAATCTTTTCAAAGTTAATGGGGAATACAAAACTAATTACTGTTTTGGTTCCAAACATTTTAAATCAACAACTCTGTCCTTACCGATATTTTGATGACAGTCCACTACCAGCAGGAGGTTCAGGATCCCATCCCTAAGCTGTTGGGCTGTAGGGTTGAATATAAACTCCCCCTCCTTTGTACAGCCAACCCTTACAGCAGCCATTGGACCAATGTATGGTACATCGATCATACACAATATGGCATGAACTGGAATGATGAATGAAAAGTAGGGATAGGAACGAATAATCAAATAAGACAGACATGCATGCATTAAACTGGTTGTAAAATTGAGCATTCAAATGGGAATGATCTGGAACGATGAATAAAAAGTAGGGATGGGAACAAATAATCTAATATTTGAATATGACAGACATATATACATTAAACTACCAGTTGTTGTAAAATCTAATATTTGAATAAATTCGAAAATTAGAAACCGAATACTCAAATAATAGTGATTTTACTATTTGTTCCCATCCCTTGTGAAAAGTTTTTTTCATTGTGAGCTGTATATTTATCAATAAAATAATTCAATCATATTATAAGATGGATTTCCAATCAAACTGTTTATTGCCTTAAGCTGCTTGTTTAGCCCTCATAACAAGCAAAATTATAGTTTACATACACTACTCTTGAACCAAGCATAGCCATAAGATTGAAAAAGCGTTAACAGTAAAACAAAGCAATGGAAAGTGGTTACCCAATCACTTTTCAATATCAAACGAATTTTCTTGTGGCATTATCTATATCAGTAAATAAGCAATGTTCAGTCTTGGGGGAAGGGGGTCGGGTCCCATGAGAGGGGAAAATTTGTACGCAAAAGGGAAAAAGGGGGAATCTTTTTGAAAGTAACAAACTCAAGTCTTAACACTTTAATTCATCATACATAGAGATAATAACACTATTCTAACTGGTTTTTTCAATCAACATGTTATGTTCATGTTCAAAGTTCAACATTTCATGGCTTTTCTACCAATGAGTAAATTATTCTGGTGACCTCCTTTTTATCAAGATTGAATAACACATCCAAGAAGGGAGTTTTCAAATATTGGAGGGAAAAATATATACTCTAGAGATGGGTAAATGAGGCCAATTATTTATTTAAAGAAAATACCACTGACATAAGTGATACTAATGAGATGAACATGTTCATACCAAATAAAGCTGTTTCTTTGATCCTAGATTTCTATATTTCCCACTATTATTGCTTTTTCTATAATTGAATGATTTGTGAAATATGTGACAAAAGAAGATAATGCTTTAACAATACAAGAGTTCTTGGTAGTCTTAAAGAAATGGGATATCATTATGTTAAACATCTCTTTAACCCTTATAGTGCTGGAACCGACTTCATGTTCATATGCAAACAGGATTGATCCAGGCCAGCCACCAAGTAAATCTAACCTGTTTGCTACTCTGGCTATCTTTCCATGAAACATTAGTATTAGGCCAATTTTTCAAATTTTCTCGCATTTCTGTTTTTTGCAAAATGGTTGAACATGCCACATGGAATTGCAGGAAAAAACAGTTAGGCAATAGTTATTGCCAAACTGTTGTTTTTTTTCAATTCCAGTTGTTACAAAGGGTTAATCACTTACTGCCATTTATAGCTAACAGGAGGTGATCTCCACTTGCCAGATCATTTGAAAGAACCACACAATCCACCTGAAGTAAAAGATGAATATGATGACTTCAATGGTGACATCTGGGTAAGTAATGCATGTGTTGCTTTTTTATTTGTTTGTTAATACAGGGTTTAACATCAAGTCAACATCATTTTAGTTATGTAGCGATGCCCAACTCTTGATGAGGGAGAAAGATCCCATACTCAACTGCCCTTAAGGGCTGGTCAAGTCAGGTGGAACCATCAGCACTACGTAAGTCATGAGACAGCCCCTCATAAAAATTCAACCGCCATCACCGGGATTTGAATTCATGGTCGCTTTTTGAATATGAGAGAATAATTGAAAGATGAATATCAGAGTGTGATCTATAGAAGAGTTAATATTCTATGAACCAGTAGGACTCTTGTTGAAATTGTTTTAAATCCTCTCTAGTGTTCCAAGTGATGCATACATCATTTAATAATAATTTTATAAGGGATGTCTTTCAGCAAATACATAAATGCCTGATTAACATTAAAATCTTTGTAATGAAAGTAGAATTTACTCATTATGAATGTATCCCTTTTATATGCCAATGTTTTCAAATAATGTTTGACAAAAAAGTTTTTAATGATGTCAAACTATGAAAAAGACTCAACTTAACTGTAGCAGCTGTTTAGTAAAATAATTGGTTTTATTTGAATGAAAAGGGCCGTCAAAAAGACAGTATGAACTAAACTTAGGTGTGATACAGATGGCAATGCCAACGCCAGCGTGAGTAGTATAGCTCTCTTTATTTTCTTAATAGTCAAGCTAAAAACTATAAGAAAGATCATCTATAATTACCTTAATTTGTTTACCAGCTGAAGATGGAATGCACACTCTGACAGACCTATCTAAAATACAAAACATAGTGTTTACTTACCCACTAAGGTCCATTAAACAGCACACATGGCTTTTCTCTATTACATAGTAACTATGATATTGGATAAGTTAGTGGAGAAAAAAAGGAATTTCAGGATTAAATTCTTATTATAAATAACGATGAAGAGGACTTCAATCTGGTACATAACTGTCTACTCAATTATCATTATTGTTTTCAATTTCAAAGGGGTAAAACTCAGGAGAATCTACAGAGTTATACAACTTGGCGTTGAACTCAGTGGGAGGAGTTCAATTCCCGAGTTGATTATGGTTGAGTTAATGGTTATTACACTTCATAAAAACCATGTCACTGCTAGAACAGTTCTATAGGTTGCCCTTTCCTTGAAGAAGGTAATCTTAAAATTAAGAACAGCAAGTACAACAAGAATATACAAGTATATGTCATTAGATTTGTCAATTTGGTGTTTGGTAAAGGGTTAATTAAGTTTTTATGGAAAAGCAGTCAGCAATTCGGAAAAAATATTGTACAGAGATGACGAGAGAATCCCAAGGTTATGGAAATGTACACTGACCATGACAATGAGCCTGAAATGTTGTTGAAAAAGTCTTAACCCTGCTAGTGCTGGAACCAACTTCATGCTCATGCAAACAGGTTAGGTCCAGGCCAGCCGCGAAGTAAATTGACAGCTGGCCTGTAATCTAACCTGTTTGCAACTCTGACTATCTTTCCTCAACAAAATTAAGCAAAGTCGAAGGTTTTGGAAAGCAAAAACAACACAAAAATCTATTTTTAGAAAATTATCCAGCCTTCTTAAGGTTAAAACTTCAATATAATCAACCATTCAAATTCAGGGTTCAATGCAAGACTATAGTATGCCCTTCACATTTTTGAAGGATTTACAACAGTTTTGTGCTGAACCTTTGGAATGAAATACAGAGATAATGATAATGTTCTCACCGACAGCTCTGCCACACAGTACAGGCAGCCTCGTTAAATAAGTGGCAGCATAAGGGTGGGTCATCAAGCGGTTATGGGCAACTGGACGCAGGAGGTAATCAACCTGTATGGACAACCATAAAATAGTGAGCTAATCTGAGGGACTCTGTGGCCAAGTACAGAACTTAAAATCATAAGGCCCTTCCCTGTGTAAGTTCATATCCCAGTGACGGCATTTGGATATCAAAGAGAGTTCATCTCCTGGTTGAATAATGGAAAACTGATGGTTCCACTCGGCTTGACGAGCCCATATGGGCAGTTATGTTTGAGGCCTTCCTCCATGTTTATTGGCCGTTTTTTTCAACATTACTCAAATATTATTGAAGTGATGTTCAACCTATAATAAATTGATAGAGAATTTATCAATTTTTGGTATTGCAAATGGTTATGGCTTTAAGTTGAGCACATAAGGAGATGATATTTAAAATATGTTAGGGTTTTACATCGTGTCAACAATTTTTCAATTATATTGCATTGCCTAGTTCATCATGGATGGGTCAATATCAATTACTTAACAGCACACAAAGTTTGGGTCAAGCCACGTAGAACCATCGGTATTATGCAAGTCAGTTTGAAGACTACCTCTCATGTAAACTCAAATCTAGATCTATTGTAATTTGAACCCATTAAGAGAGTTGTCATGTGATTTAAAGTTCATTACTATAATCTCTCGCCTACCCCAGCCCTGGTCCAAAATTGATCATACCATGAATAATATGGTACTTTTAAACCTTTTTGCAAGGGTTGTCAAATAGCTCTTCAACACACAATAGGATATTTTAACAGGTTTACTGATCAAAATCTATAATACCAATAAGGAGTCAAGCAACAGAAAGAAAAGTGCCAAATATTTTTTTTACCTCAATAATCATAAATTGTGTGTTTTTTTATGACAAATCAGAAGTAGATTACAGAAGTGTCTGCCTTTATGGGGGCTTATTATCCTATCATTCATTAGCGTTCCATACAGATATCTGAATAAAAAAACATAAACTTCATACAGGTATTTGAATAGTGTTCTGCCCTTGGGGTTCATCCCTAGTCTAAATGTTGTGGTTTACCATCATTCCAGATAAATGGTGTATCACAGACTTTTTTCTGCAGTCTTTCAATACATAGAGAGAATAAATCTTCAACCATTGTTGCTTATTAGAATTGACTTGGTAAAACAATTTCTAATGATTAACTAAAATAAGGCTTTCAAGAGAAGATTTGAAAAAAATAACCCCAAAATAGGCATCTTATCTTGACATCTGCTTTTAGATCATTTTGGTGACAGTGGTGCTGTGGGTGAACGGTGGCCTTTTGTGGCAAGGCAAAAATTTCCAGGACTAGCCCACCAACTGATGATGTACAGCTTAAGTATCCACAAAGCAGTCATAGAGATTGTGAATGTAATAAGCTTGAAGCTTCCGTCACAATCGATGTAAAATAATTAAAATTAAATTCAACTCCATTCTTGTTTAACTTACCATGATATTTGAGGTTTCATGATTGCTCACAGCTGCTGTCACAATGACGCTGGTGTTCCCACACTGAAAATATAAAGACTTTCATTGAAATTTGAAAATCAGAGAGTTCCTTAACCCTTTCCCAAACAACAAATTTTTGACTGTACCAAATTGAAAGAGTTTGCAGACGACATTTCAAAATGTGATGAAATTGAAAAATATTCTGCAGATAGAGCAGAAAACCTTGTTGAAAAAGGAAAAATTGCTCGTCACGAGCAATTTCTCCTTTTCCCACAGTGTTTTCTAAAGTCGTCTGCAACAAAGTGGTCAAATGTTGTTATTGTTTGGGAAAGGGTTAAATCATGTTTGTGTCTTATCTGACCTTGCACTTTCAAAATGCAACAACCTACATTATTTTCTAAGCTACTAAGTGCTAAAATTGTTAACTATTGAACCCACATGTTGTTGCTGACCACAGTTTACAAATCCTCTCAGTAAAAATTTAAGCAGTATGTTTTTTTGGCTTAATGTCTCTAGAATTATTTGCAATGGTACCTTCATCATAAAAATTGTGACAAATGACCATTTCAATTACAATGGTTTCTATAAAAAATGACATTAATCTATTTCCGTACCATATTTTTGTCATCTAAGTGGCTTTACACACCAGCAAATGAGATTTAAATATAACTCTGACAAAAGATGAAATTGCTCAAGATGGGTCAATTTTCCTTTCATTACAATGGTATCAATTTGAGGATTCAATGCAATACTATAGTAAGTGCTTCATGTTTATGAAGCACTTACTATAGTATTGCATTGAACCCTCGAATTTGCGATTACGAATTGACATCTGCTTTTTTGTTCATTTTCAATCATTTGCAAAATGCCAATATGAGGGAAAAGGTTGAGGACACATGGAATTATGAGTGAGAGAAAAGCTACATACTGATGCTATCACAGATCCATCTACTAAAGTAGCCACCTTATTAAAGTCGAGCTTCAATCTGTAAAGAAAAAGATATGGATTTTTAACCTTTATTTGTTTAAATGATTTGGGATCTATTGTTTATTCTTTGCTGAACATAAAAGTAATTAACCATGAAAAAATGCATCAATGACAAACTAACAGTAAAATTATTTTGACAACACAAGTAACGCAATCAACTTAGGATTTATAGCATTCTCTATGTATATCCCATTCCTCTTTGAGTCCTATGAATAGTTTATTACATCTTGACAAATAACAGTGTGTAATCACTGAATTGAAATAAATAAGTGCAATGACTATGCTCTATGACAATAACAACATCTACCTCCTAAATATTCCAACGGAACATAAAACTAGAGGATAATACTAAAGGACTTTTGTCAACCTATAAATACATATACCCAGAACTATTACAATCTTATTATATTCATATAAAAACGATTAAATAAACATCTACTAAATATGCAATATTTGATATGGGGCTGCATGTATCAAACTTTGATTTTGATTCAATATCCCATTTGCATTTTATGTGATTACAATTCCGAGGACAGTAACCTTGCAGTAGAGAATTAGCTTTAGCATTGAAATCCATGTGTAGCAGGGTTCACCTTGCAATTTTCATTCAGAACATTGATAATTAAGAAAACAGAGTCAAGAAAGATTGAAATATGTTAAATCTTAATATGATAATAGGCAAAGCCTAAACCGGGCGAAAAAGATTTTTTCTTTCAATTAATGAACAGTGCTAATTCTGGATTTGTATAACATAATGTTCCCTTTGTATTGTATCAGTAATACTTGGCAAGGAAGCAGTGTCCTGTCAGGAGGCACTCCAATTTGAAAGAAATAGCCATTGTCAAGATACAAATCAGATATGTTTGATATATAACCTACGACGCCAACTACTGTATTTTACCACTGTGGATATATTATATGAGTTGCTAACCATTATGAATGGTGCATAGTCATTAGACAGAAGTATATTTGGTATTGAGCTTGAATAATTATGCATTTGATACTTCGGCTTGTATGACATTCTTTCGAAAGGCATTGCACCACGACTTTTTAAATGTCCAAACAAAGAGTAATGATATTTGTATGGGT
Source organism: Cerastoderma edule (assembly GCA_947846245.1). Taxonomy (NCBI): domain Eukaryota; kingdom Metazoa; phylum Mollusca; class Bivalvia; order Cardiida; family Cardiidae; genus Cerastoderma; species Cerastoderma edule. Next base: position 11,125,890 of record OX401404.1, read on the forward strand.
TAAATGGCCAGTGTCTAGGGTAACTAGGATGATCCAAGCTGTAACTGTGGCGTAGAATGAAATATCTACGTCTGGATCATTCGGACTATGTCCAGCGAGGAATATTGGAAGGTTCTGGTGGGGAAATAACAGGAGCAGGGATTAATGTCCATTGATATAAAACTGAAACACTCTGTTGAAAATGGTGTTAAACCATAATCCAACAATAGCATCTAAGATTTATTAACATTTATGTATGGTTGGATGCTATCAATGGATACTCCATAACCACATTTTAGCTGTGATCCAGGTCCTACCAAAAACTATCTTTGGGGGTGGGGGGGTCGGGGGTGGAACGCTTCTTCATGTTGAATTATTTTAATTTGACTAAACCACAGAGCAACGATGTTTTTATGGGGTAAGTGATGGGTGGCTTAGAAGGTTTATTTGCAGGGACTAATAAGGAAATAATAGGAACAAACAGGGATATGTCTATTGACACAACTGAAGCATTCTGTTGAAAATGTTGTTAAACTATTATCAAACATAGCATCTAAGACTCATTATCATGTATGTGTGGTTGGTGGTTCTCGCTTCATACTCTCATGTTTTAGCTGTCCTACCCATATCAGTAATGCAATAAGAAACAGAAGACACTGTTTGTGCAATATCAAAACCACCAAACTATAGAATTTGAATTCCCAAATATCTCCATGCAAAATGAGGGTTCAACACAAGACTTCAGTAAGTACTTCATATATGTGAAGCACTTACAGTATTGTCTTGCACTGAAACCTTGATATGTAGAATTTACTCTTCACCAAATTGTATGTTGTAAGCATATGTTTTCTCTGAATCATTCTTAAAAACCTTTCACAACATATGATTTAGTGATGAAATAGAAAAATTTGTATTACAAAGGAAATCCATCATTGTCAAAATTCTTTGAAATTATCTACAGCACCAAAAGTCCTTCTATAATAAGTTGAAACAAAAAAAATGATAATTCTATTGTTAAACAATTGACAAAATTTATTTAAGGTAATTAGTAGTAATAACAAACACTTGTCTCAATAGAATATGTACAGATCTATACAAAAACTTGTTCAAATGATCAGCCATAGTGTTAGCCTATGTTTGGTTTAACCTTCTGCAAAATGCAATGCATGATTTACATTATGTAGTTTAAATAAAGAAAGTTATATAAATTTTCATATTTTCCACATTTAAACATAACCTTTGCTGCAATGTTGTGCCAATAACCTGTTACTCCTTTTAACAAACTATTGATTAAAGTATTATTTCCAAAAGTTTTGTTTTATCATCTTCAGGGTGTAATATCAATAATTGTTGAATATTTCACCCATGCCTTCATTTATCCATAAACCTTCATTCAAGCTTTATTTGTGACTGTTACCAATGAAAGCAATAGCAGACCACAAGAAAATTGCATAACTTTACTATGACATTTGATTTAAACTATAATGAGAAAAAGGATAACTGCTCATTTAGTCATTTGACTATATTCATGATTTTGTCAAAGTGTTTTTTAAAACCATTATAAAAGGTAGAAAGAATTGAACATATCTTTAACAGAGAATAATAAGAAGCCAGTGTAATGCAAGGGAATCTTTCAATACAATGTTTCTATAAATTACAATATCTTTTACCCAATAATATTTAGAAATTATTATTGTTTATGCTTTATTGCTAGAAATGTCCAAATGATTTCAAAATGCAAAGCCCTCATTGTTTGAAATAGAAATTATTTGCAACCAAAAGTGTTTGTAATCAGAAAAAAGAGAGCATTTTTGTAAAGAATAAAATCATTGTGACAAAAGGGAAAACTTGCTGTAGAAATAATTTAGTTACAATGGTGGCTTTACTCAAATCTGTTATGCCCCGCTTGCTTCAAAAAGTGTTTACATAATTTAACAATTTACCAAACCCCAAATTTTTTACTGTCCCAAATTGAAAGTGTTTGCAGACATTTGGAGTTGAAAAATAATCTTTTGATAGGGTAGAAAACATTGTGGGAAAAGGAAAAAAGTGCTTGTCACAAGCAATTTCTCCTTTCCCCACAACGTTTTCCTTAGTCATCTTCAACAAAGTGGTTTAATTTTAGTTTTGTTTGGTAATGGGTTAACTGGTTTTACTCTGTCCCATAGGCTGGCCTCTTAACACAAGTTTGACATTTTAACTTTTAGAGAAAAAAATACAGGGACAATTTTCATACACATCTTCATCTGTTCTCTTTTTGTCAGCACTTTCAGGTACAGTTCCTCCTCTGTCAGGCACAAATATTTCTGTTTAAAAGAAATAATGGAAGAAACATAAGTTTAAAACAAAATCCATGTTAAAATGGTTCTTTCTTTGTCACTGTACCTCATATACAGCAGAAGTGTTTTGATGTATAATATGTACATAAAACATGAATGTTGAATAGATATCATTTCAAAAGTAATGTAGTCTTTTTTGTATTCCCAAACTTTGTTTTGAATAGCTTTTAATGGCAACATGTTTGCCAAAATCTTGTTATAGAATTACTTATGCTGTCTTTGTTCATTTAGTTGTAATCCTTATAGACTGAGCCATGTACATTAATGGAAAACAAATCCATTCCAGCCACTTGTTTGAAATTCATTAGTCATTATGCATCCTTTTACATCATTGTTTAATAAGAGTTCTCATCAAATTATGAATGGAAGGAAGCTAAAGTTATCTAGTTTAAAAATATTGCAGTGCAGTTTTTTTCTAGAAAAAACATGCTAAGAGGATGTATTGACATGTACACAAACTATAAGCCATAAAATTTATGTTTGACATAGTGTTGAAAACAGTATAAAACACCTGTAGTTCAGGTAAAACCTTCTTTCTAAAGTAAAAGCTCTTCAAACCAAAATTTCCTTGCTTGTCTTATCTGTATTTGCAAGGTATTATCCATATCATAATTACTTATGAAAAAGATAAGTTGTATTTACATGTGCTTATAAAATAAAGAATCTTTCTTTATGCAGTACCACAACATTCATTTCTTTGGTTGCCGGTTCACATTTGACCTTCACACAGTCTGAACTATGGCTGATTCTGGAAAGCAGACAAATGAATTTTACTTAAAAGTCATTACTATGTTCCCCGACTATGTCTCCATTAATAATCGGTGAAAAGACATACGTTTTGGAAGTCATCAGGATATGTAGATTCAAGAATCAAAGAGCAAAGAATGTGTGAATAAAAAAAACCCAGGCACATCGTCAATCCAAAAAGAAGAATCCAATACGGATCAAGATTACTCAGCCTTGAAATGATCTCAATGTAAACAAACCTTTTTTTGTCTCTAAAATGTATGTCCATATTGCCCGTAGCTTTTAACACTGGAAAGTGTACTAAATACTACCTCGACACATAGATAGATGCGGTGACATAAAATCAATATTCGGAGTAAGACAGTGCTCGTAGTGTCCATCTTGTTTGTAAACATAGAATGACGGTCCAGACTCTCTTCGATTTATCTATCTCGCTTTTAACAAAATATACTGTTAAAATATGCGTTCTTTATACGAAAATGAAAGTGTACAAAAAGTTATCTTACCTGACATCATCGTTTTCGATGTTCGTTCAACAAGGCGATTATTTCATTCGATTTAAGATTTGAAGCGGTGATCGGAACGATGATGATTTGTAAAGAAAATGTCTTGTCACGTGATACACAAAAACGGAAAGTGCAGGTTACAGTTCTTGGTGTAATCACCATGTCAACTTGTGAAGAATTGACGGGTTTTAGGATGAAAGACGCCACCTTCACCAAATAAACAGAAAATGTTGAAATGCGGTCTAAATTTTACAAAACTGTTTATTGTTTTGGATGTTGTAAAAAATATTCGGAGGAAAATCCTTCTATTTTTTGTTTGTTAACTTTGATTTTTCCACATCATTGGTAGTAAAAGAGCTGAATAAAAATAATTTTTCGGACAAGATGGCGCCATATGGGGCAGAAACGGTTGCAACCAACATGGCCGAAAAAAGTCCTATAGGGTTCTGAGTAATTCGGAAATCCTTGGTTTCGTAGGTACCTTCTTTCGTTTCGTATGTACATGTAACATATAGGCGGTCTTTCGCCCGTATTATACAGTTAAAGTAAGTTGTAAAACAAATGGGATTGAACCCTACTAATAAAGCTAATGATAGACTGGTCAAAATAATTTGATGTGAAGATTGCCTTTCATTTTCTGATGGAGCAATCACTTTGAAAATGAATCGCCCGAAAGTAAGACATGACTGGTGATACAGTCAACTCGACAGTTTCGGATCATCGACAGTTCCGGATCATCTTATGTTTGTTCTCAAATTTCTATGAATGCAAAGAAACTCTGGCCTTAAAATCTTAAGTGTCATTTAGCATATTCATTAAGCTGTTGATAAAACAAAGATGACATTTCCACTACTGTTCAAGCGATCACAATCAATTTGGAACGGTTAATTAAGAACAAGACAAGTCACCGGAAGTTGACCTAATTTCAACAATATTTTGTTCTCAGCGATTTTGTCGCTCATTTTAGATAAAATGTACACTTATGATTGACATCATTCGTAAGAAAAATTATAATAGAATGTAGTCATGTGAAAATTTCACGCTAAAACGGGTCTGAGATTAAATAATTGTATGTTGAATGAAGGCAGGGGAACTCGACAGTTTCGGACCACCTCTTTGGTACTATAGACACTATAGGGGTTTTCTCAACATTACTTCCGGTCATTCTCATACTATCTTAAAAGGAAAAAGTAAAATAATTCATTAAGGAGAAATTGTACCAGGCAAGTCTTTGATGAAAACTAAGTATTAATTGATGATATTTTTTCTGTTTTTATCGTCTCTTTGCTAAGTTTACTCTTTTTAGAATAAATGATATGACAATTAGCGTGATTCGGAACTGTCACATTTGATCCGAAACTGACGATATGACCCCGTTATTGTTTTCTTCAAAACCTGGAAAATGGTAAATAAAAGCAGCAAACCATTGGTATAAATGGACAGAGGATGTTTTACCCGTTTAATTCATATGTTGATTTCTACAGGAAATGGGTTAGTGCAAGAAAAAATTATCTTTTTTCTATTAGTGATCCGGAACTGTCGAGTTGACTGTATTGCCTGATGCAAAATTTTCTCAATATTTCATGAGCGTTTCAAATAGGTTTTACTAGTTTTTCACACATGTTTTTTTCACACATGTTTTCTTGATATTCTAAAAGCAACTACACAATGTCCATTAGGCAAATAAAATCAATGAAATCGACTCATCTATTTACATAAATGTAGAGTAGAATGTACCGATTGCATTCAAGCAATCACTGTCGTCCGGGAAGGTACATCCGGTTACTATTGCAAATAAACGCGAAATTACATTACTTTGAAGGAGAAAAGTCTTCGAACTCGCATTTGAAGGAGCTCTTCTTCAGATTTTCTCGTCCAAGAAGGTTTTTTGACGATTTTGCACATTTCCGAAGCGTCTGGATGCTGAGAGATTTTCGTTTTGTTATGAACTTGGAAATTACTCGTGTTGACATCGTTGAGTATTTTTTACTTTTTTATGTGAACTTTACTGTTCACCGACAAACTTGTTTTGTCTGTTAGTTTAGTATGTTAATTAAAATCGAATAGTTTTTGGAATCTTGCATTATTACAACAAGATCTAAATTCAACATTAACATCTCAATACACATTTTCAATACCATATATTTAAACGACAGTTAATGCCAGAATAAAAATGTATTTAATTTGATTCATTACTGCCTTTTAGAATGACACTTAGAACAATATTCCACGTAGGCTTTTGTTTATGTCCATTGATACTTAAAAAAAGCGCGAAATTTAGATAAGTCATCTGACAGGTAAAAAGGGTATGTTTTAGAACATTTTGATTTGACAAAATGTTCATGGAGTGTTTTTGGCGTGTGCAATAATCAATGATTTTAACGTAATTAAATGGCATGCATCAGAAGATCTTAGTCCTATTGCACATTTTTAGAGACTCTCAGACTCGGAGTCAATGTCAGAGATGGATATTTCAACTTTTTGAAATAAATTGTCTTCTAGCGTAAAAGGAATAACAAAGATTTCTGAAGTAACATAGAACTACATGTTTGACAGCTTTCCAACCCTTATCGTAACTATTCAAAGAAGATCAAGAACATTAAAATCGCAGATATCTAAGAACGTTTAAACGGGTTTACTTTGTAAACAATGTCTTTACTTCGAGAAAGAGGTGGTAATTTTAGATACACCTTTGCCATGTGGGTCTTAAGAAAAAATCTGTTTTCAATGCATGCACATTAACGCATACAGAGGTCCCGGGTTCGAGCCCTACAGAGACCACTGGTTTCGTGGGAGTGGCCTTTGGCAAGTCACTTCAGAGCCCTAGCCTAGTACTGGTGCATCCAGGAAAGCCGTTTCAGAACTGAAAAATGTAGGAATGGCCCTGGCAAAGAGGACCCATATGGGACCTGTGTTGGGTAATGACTAATCTAATCTTAACATTTCCGTCAAAAGAAAATTGGTATATAGAGGAGGAAAACAAACAGCATAAATAAAGGGACCCGTAAATATAGTCAAACTAATTTGAAGTGATCGGAAAATATTGAGAAATTTTTATATCTGACACTCAGAATCTCCAACATAAAATCCCAGTGCTGCTGCTTTGTATTGAGCCTTGGGCCCCGCTATTTAGAGTCGTACATCTTAACCACTGGGCCATAGATCTCTTGATAAAAACTAATAAGTGGAAAAATCTATTTGAATGATCCACATTCATTACCCATTTGTGAAGAAATCCTTTAGAGTACTCATCCAATATCCTTCAGCTTGGAAGATACCCTGGGGAAGCAACTCTGTAATGGCTGCAAGTGATGAGTACATAACAAACCATGCAAAAATAACCTGTAAGCCACAAATAAAAAAACATGTACAATGAAAAAAACTGTCAATCATTAAATGAACTAAATGTCTTTAAAAGTTTAATTAATATTTAACTTACTTTTTGTGACTTTTTGTTAATTTCAGATTTAACAATGTGGAATATACTGACGGCAGATTTTGGGGGAGATGAGACTGCAAACTTTGGACCCCGAAAGGAGGCTGGATCTGCTTTATTCCAAATTGACACCATGGCGACCCTCTCCTGTGAAGACCAGGTATATTTTTTCCATGCAAATAATTTTCTTATCTAAGCAACTGTGATCATGGAGAAAAGTAGTTTTGCAATAAATTGGAAAGAATTTTGAGCAGTATTGTTTGTGAAAATATCACAAATTTTAGAAGGTATACAAACTCATAATATGATTAGAATGCTGTTGAAACAAATTAAAACATCAATCCAGCCAACAAGTAGCATGTTAACCCTTTACCAAACTGTCCCTTCATTTTTTTGCTCGTATTTTTTTTGTTTTAGCAACATATTTCGAAAACAAGTATTTACCACATTGCTCTTATGAGCAATTTCTGCCTTTTCAATGAATACCATGATTCAACCAAAGGAATGCATGTATCTTCAATTGGAATGAGATAAACTAAAAGATGTCATCTGTAAACACTTTAGCTTAATGATGATTGAAGAATTTGCTTAAGAAACTGCTATAACAAAAAGTCATTTTAGGAGATGATGCTGTCAATCGTGTTCAAGTGATTTATCCTTATGTCATGTTTTCATCATTACTGCCACTCTCGGGATGGATTCGAATCCTGGTGACAGCATTTAGATTTTTATAAGAGGTAGTCTCCAGACTGACTTATAAATGGAGTGCTGATTGTTCTATCCTGCTTGACCAGGCCCTTATAGGCAGATGGGAATGGGGTCTTATCCTGTCACTAGTGTCATTTTGGGACCGATAACTAGGTGCCGTATAACATTTGTGATATCAGGCACTAGCCATATAATACATGCATGTGACGAATCATGACATCATAAGAATGACATGACGTCATATTTACAACATTCTCTACTTATTTTTGCCCTTTTTTCTCGTGTTTTATTTTTATCTTTTTTCTTTTAAAGAATACATAAAGGTAACCGGATAAATAGAAAAGATAGTTGGTGTCTTTGAATGGGAAATGTTATCGGGCTCGGCTTCGGATTATTATCCGTTTTGCCTTCGGCTCACCGGATGATATTCCTAAGCCTTGCCCGATAACATTTCCGATTCACGACACCAACCATCTATTCTCTATTTACTCTATCATCAAATGGCAGATATAGCAACATTACTGAACTAAAGATGGCGCGAAAACCGATGTAAAGATCTATATGAGATATATAAAATATATCATTACTATACCATTATGAATGTCTTCCAAAAAAGATCTTCATACTTTATGATTAGCTTCAGCTTTTGGACAACTTGTCTTTGATTGGGATAATTCAGTCATACAATGTGTTATGTGTTACACTTTTAAGATCTGTAAAGAGCATTTTAGTTATGAAATTCATTTCCATAACAAACACAGTTTTATGTTAGGAAAGAATGGAAATTTTGTTTATAATCTGTAACACTGCAATGGTAGTTGCACTCATCCCAATGATTATAAGTGAAATACTGTTGAAAATGACTGTAACCCTTAGAAAGCTGGGTAATTTTCTTAAAATTGATTTTTGTGGGGTCTGCTTTCCAAAATTTTGAATATCACCTTAATTTTGTTGAGGAAAGATACTCAAGAAAAGTAGCAAACAGGTTAGATCTCAGGCCAGCCACCAATTTACTTTGCGGCTGGCCTGGATCTAACCTGTTTGCATAAGCATGAAGTCAGTTCCAGCATTATAATAGTTAAGATTGATCCAATTCATTGTCTGCTTTTTAAGATAAACTCCAGTTTACCTTCAATCAAGTCAGCAGTCATAGGTGATCTGACATGCTTTTCTGTGGACCAAAGTCTGGTGATGAATTCTACATCTTTACACAGTTTTGGTGAGTCTACAGAAGTGCACTCTATTTTATTCTGTACCAGAACATCAAGGAGACTTGTACGTCACCATCATGTCCAAAGGTGAAGTATGCTCTTAAAGAGCAACTTCTTTTTTGTTATAATTGTTTTTATTCATTATTAGGGTTATACAAAACCACCTAATCCAAAGGTGAAGTAAGCTCTAAAAATGCAATATAATTATTCTTTTGTTACAATGGTTTTTAATCATGATCAGACATATACAAAACCACCTTGACCAAAGGTTAAATGATGCTAGAAGATTTCAAGCATACACATTCACAGTTTGGTGAGAAAAGTAGCAAATGCTTTGTAAATTTCATAAATGTATCATTCTCCAGGATAAAATATCTTTAACCCTATCCCAAACAATAGCGACTTTTGACCACTTTGTTGCAGACGACTTTAGAAAACATTGTGGGAAAAGGAGAAATTACTCGTGACGAGTAATTTCTCCTTTTCCCACAATGTTTTCTGGCCTATCAGAAGATTATTTTCCAATTTCTTCACATTTTGAAATGTCGTCTGCAAACTCTTTCAATTTGGGACAGTCCAAAATTTGTTGTTTGGGAAAGGGTTAAATGATTTGGTCATGCCTTAGAAATGGGTCTGCTGTTGGGTTTTGTGGTTTTTTGTTTGTTTATTGTACAATGATATTTTCCTTTTGTCTTCCAGACTGATATGCATGTTTATCTGAAGTCCTGGGTGCTGGTTTCCTAAGCATTTGATGCTAAAAATGTGTGTAACATTCAAAACAACATTCCCTCTTATTTCAATATTGGGCTATGCAATATTGCAATGTAACACATCATTGGAATCATCTCTCTGAGACGCTACCAATGACATGATGTCACATGACAATATTGTGTTTTCACTCAAGATAGTACCCATCTTAAGGCCTGCCCATGATTATTAGTTTTGATGTATGCAATCATTTTCCTTAATTCATTTAGTAAAGCAATATCCTGGTTTGTTTTTATTGTCAGAGTTTACCATAGATGAGATGGAGTGGAGTCCAGATGGAAGTTTCTTGGTGTTTGGAGATAATGGAGGATGTTTCTATATCATTGATGGAGAGTCTAATGAAATCATATTCTCTTTTGTAAGTTTAGATAAAAGAAACATAAAATGCTCAGGGATTGATTTTAAATTTTAGGAATGGGTCGGCTACTGGTCAAATTTGGAAAAATTGCGGCGCTTTCTCTAAAATTGGGAAATTTTTAGGAATAACTAAATTCAAACATAATCTTTATTGGGAAATTGGAAAAAAATGTTCAGTTAATTTGATTGGGATTGTATCCGTTTTATGGTACCAAACATATAAGGAAAGAATTCATTGATGCTTTATATCATTGATGGAGAATCAAATGAAATCACATTGTCTTTTGTAAATAAGGATGAAGAAAAAATAATGATAAAACACTTTCTCTAAAATTGGGAAATTTTTAGGAATAACTAAATTCAAACATAAGCTTTATTGGGAAATTGGAAAAAAATGTTCAGTTAACCCTATAGCACTCAATACGTCTATATCGTTTCTTTTGCCCCTACTTCAGTCGACCAAGATCGACATTTTACTATTTTCTGACATCGATACTTTGGTCGATATATGATATACAATCAAACCTGTTAAAATTCTCTTACATATCATAATTAAATATTTTGTTTTTTTCACAAAAATGTAAGCTATGATGGTATTTTTATCAAGTATTAGTTAAACTAAGAAATTACCTTACATAATATTGCATAAATTCCCCTTAAAACAGCGAATCACTAATAAAATTTTCCATAAAATTTCCACGTTGCTAGGGCGCTCTATGCCTCTTCCTAAAGTACCATTTAACTCTCTTTTAAATCAACAGTTTTCTCCTAGTTTAAAAAATTTACTACACACTTTGTCGGCATAGTTGACCAAGGTTTATCTAGCATCTTTTATCGATTAAAATATACACCACTCTCAGCGGGTGATTTATGACTTTGATAAAATCCTTTGTGTACACACTGACCCAGTAAGTGCAATTCTTGTCATAAGTGATTGCAGCATGTGTCAAACTAGTTTTCACTAGTTTTCCTGTTTATACTTACTTGTAAATTAGAGGGTTAAATTAGCAACAAATTTAACCCTTGCTCCCATGGCATTTATAACTTATATTTTTTTTTTATTATTTTACAAGCACCATCTCTGCCCATATTTCACACACATTTTCTGGTTTGCTTTGTCTTAATCTAGCGATGAATAAAACAATAAAATGTCCAATTTCATGAATCAAGATAGTGCATTTGTTGTGACCATACTTTTTTTTTGTTTGAATTTTCATTTTATTGACAGTATGGACTTGAAATAGACCCCAGGATGAACTTAAATTTTAGTTTTAACAGTTTCAATTAAGAAGCCATTGCGGCAAATTGATTAATTGCTGATTGGGAGCAATTCATCTTTTTATTACAGTTGTCCCTTAATGTTTCCTGTGACAGACACTGTTGTGTAGTTAAGAGAAAAAAAACATTTAAAATGTACTCATAATGAGCTTGAATATTCCTGTAACTGCTTTGTGTTTTATGGAATCAATGTGGCATTTAAATACCTTTTTAGATATATCTGGATATTTCAACAATCTTCTCATAATAAGCTTTGATATTTACCTTTGCAAAATTGAAATATGAACTCATAAAATCAATATCTTAAATTTTATCTTTATTATATAAACTATATAAAAATGAAATATTGATGACATTTATTTTAACCTTTTTTTCATTCTTCCCTTTTAATTGGCTATAGTAATTAAATATTATCATGCATCCATTTGAAATTTTAATATATGAAAATATGAAAAAAGACAATTTCATCTACCTTCATAATAAAAAAAAAATTGCTCAAATGCAATAATTAATGCGAAAGATACTATCATTTGAATAAATACCCCCTTTTTTTCTTTTAAAAAAAACAAATATTGGCAAATTGTCTGAGGATAGGGCAAAGCAAAACCGAATATGGGATAAGTAGATACAGGCTTATCAGCTAAAGGTGCCTGAGTGCTATAGGGTTAATTTGATTGGGATTGTGTCCGTTTTATGGTACCAAACATATAAGGAAAAAATTCATTGATGCTTTATATCATTGATGGAGAATCAAATGAAATCACATTGTCTTTTGTAAATAAGGATGAAGAAAAAATAATGATAAAACACTTTCTCTAAAATTGGGAAATTTTTAGGAATACCTTAATTCAAACATAAGCTTTATTGGGAAATTGAAAAAAAAATGTTCAGTTAATTTGATTGGGATTGTGTCCGTTTTATGGTACCAAACATATAAGGAAAAAATTCATTGATGCTTTATATCATTGATGGAGAATCAAATGAAATCACATTGTCTTTTGTAAATAAGGATGAAGAAAAAATAATGATAAAACACTTTCTCTAAAATTGGGAAATTTTTAGGAATAACTAAATTCAAACATAAGCTTTATTGGGAAATTGGAAAAAAATGTTCAGTTAATTTGATTGGGATTGTGTCCGTTTTATGGTACCAAACATATAAGGAAAAAATTCATTGATGCTTTATATCATTGATGGAGAATCAAATGAAATCACATTGTCTTTTGTAAATAAGGATGAAGAAAAAATAATGATAAAACACTTTCTCTAAAATTGGGAAATTTTTAGGAATAACTAAATTCAAACATAAGCTTTATTGGGAAATTGGAAAAAAATGTTCAGTTAATTTGATTGGGATTGTGTCCGTTTTATGGTACCAAACATATAAGGAAAAAATTCATTGATGCTTTATATCATTGATGGAGAATCAAATGAAATCACATTGTCTTTTGTAAATAAGGATGAAGAAAAAATAATGATAAAACACTTTCTCTAAAATTGGGAAATTTTTAGGAATACCTTAATTCAAACATAAGCTTTATTGGGAAATTGAAAAAAAAATGTTCAGTTAATTTGATTGGGATTGTGTCCGTTTTATGGTACCAAACATATAAGGAAAAAATTCATTGATGCTTTATATCATTGATGGAGAATCAAATGAAATCACATTGTCTTTTGTAAATAAGGATGAAGAAAAAATAATGATAAAACACTTTCTCTAAAATTGGGAAATTTTTAGGAATACCTTAATTCAAACATAAGCTTTATTGGGAAATTGAAAAAAAAATGTTCAGTTAATTTGATTGGGATTGTGTCCGTTTTATGGTACCAAACATATAAGGAAAAAATTCATTGATGCTTTATATCATTGATGGAGAATCAAATGAAATCACATTGTCTTTTGTAAATAAGGATGAAGAAAAAATAATGATAAAACACTTTCTCTAAAATTGGGAAATTTTTAGGAATACCTTAATTCAAACATAAGCTTTATTGGGAAATTGAAAAAAAAATGTTCAGTTAATTTGATTGGGATTGTGTCCGTTTTATGGTACCAAACATATAAGGAAAAAATTCATTGATGCTTTATATCATTGATGGAGAATCAAATGAAATCACATTGTCTTTTGTAAATAAGGATGAAGAAAAAATAGTGATAAAACACTTCCCTATCATAATTAAGATTCTAGTGAGGTCATATTCTTTTTTTGTAAGCTTGAATGATGAATAGATGTAAGGGGTTTTAGTCGATGGAGAGTATAATAATAATTTTCTCTTTAGTAAGACTAAGTAATGTAAAGCTATAATGCTCTTATTGTAGAGTCCCATGATGTTATAACTTGTTTTATAACTTAATGTATACATGTAATAATAAATTATTTTGAAACTACTCACATTTTTAGATGGTTAGCTTCTATAACATTAATATGAACAGGGTTTGATCATGTTTCTTTTGTTTGGAAAAGTTGTTCTATAAACCTATCTCCTGGTGTATACAAACAACTTTAACCATTCTTCACTTATATAGTCATATTTTCTTTTGTGAGTCAGAAAAGCCCCTTCAAGTCTTAACCCCATTAATTTTGATTACATTCCTTCTATAACATTGATGGAGAGTCATCTAAAACTTGATTTTTCATTTGTAAATAAAAGAAACCCCATTAACTCTTTACCCTATTAGGTACAAGCAATTTTAATTTGCTAGAACAAGGGGTCTGCATGGCCCAGTGGTTAAGATGTAGGACTTGTGACAAGGGGATCCAAGTTCCAAACCCATCAGTGGCACTAGGATTTTTCATGGGAGTGTCCATGGGCGTGATATTGTAGAGCCTTGCCTTATATTGCTGATTTCCTAGAAAACTATAAAATCACTGAAATACGTTAACCCATATAAACAAACAACTTGTACTCATGTCATTAAGTTTTCAAAGGTATGTCTGCTTTATATTTTCAAAATACTAGAGTGCAACCGATATGGCTTTATTTGAAGATTTGAAAGAGGCTAATAAATTGTATCTCACATAAAAAAAATTATTTACTATAAATATTGACCTAAAGTTGCATTTATTGAATCAAATCATGACCATGTTTGTCCATTCTATTGCATATTAGCCACTTGTACAAGAAAGCAGAAAAGTGGGTCGGAAAGCTTTTAGAAAGATCCTTTTCTCAGGTGAGATTTTTCTTTTTCTTTGCATTTTCACATCATGTTGATGGTCACCAGATAAAAGGAAGTTAATATTTTTTCTTCATATAAACACATTTCTGTCCATCTACAGAGGAAATTGGTTTCTTGAGAGTGACCTTGGGCAAGTCACATTAGAGCTCTAGCCTTGTACTGATAGATCCAGGAAACCTGTTACAGAACTGAAAAATTGTTGATAGGGTTAAAATGAACCTAAAGAGGGTGCTTAGAGGCATTGTGCCAATGCGCCTATGTCTTTATGTACTGTTTGATTTAGTCACTGATATTAATTTCAATTTTGAACTCTAAAGAAATGCTGTATCAAGAAGTATTTAGTATAATGAAACAGGTTCTTACAATTAAAATTTAATTTGTCTTGATTCTGTTTCCTGGATACATAACCGGTACTCGGGCCAAATATTGATTCAAGAAAGGTTACCTTTGGGTATCAAACCCACGACTCCTGTGTTGCAAGGGAACCTTTCTAACCCTTGACCACTGTCCTCCAATGGAATTGTTTTAACCATATTGTAGATACGGGAGCTCTGGTTCTCTTGACTGCAGACGGACAGCTGATGGTACTCGATGATTTGGAAGTTATCAAACAAGGTATGTAGGAAGACCTTTACAACAAATGAATATATTTCTTTTAGAGGGGGGTGGGGGAGGCTCTGTGGCCTAGTAATTAGAATGCATGCAGAACCTTAAATCACTTGTCCCCTCTTCGTGTGGGTTCAAATTCTGGTGACATTTGGATTTTCATTCCGCGTGGGTTCAAATCCTGAGAGGGATATGGATTTTCATGAGAGGCAGTCTCCCGACTGACTTACGGAATGCCGATGGTTCTACCCGCCTCGACCAGCCCTTGTGGGCAGTTGAGTATGGGGTAATCCTCCATCATCAAGAGTCGGGCATCGCTACATAACTGAAATAATGTTGATGTGATGTAAAACCCATATAAAAAAAAAAAAATTGGATTTTCATGAGAGCGGCAGCTAAATATGGAGTCTTCCTCCATCAACATGAGGCCGGTATGACAACATAACTGAACAAATGTTGACACAACGCAAACTCGTTTAAAAACAAATATTACTTTTGAAATTAAAAACATACTATCATTTTTATTTTGGAATAGTTACCTATATTTGTGATTCAGGTATCTGATTGGTTTCATCGAGATATGATTCATTTAGGCCCCAAAACAGTCCATCACTTATAAGTGACCCAAATGGAAAGCAAGTCTAGCAACAGTTTATCTTTTAGAAAGCAGTTTCACTTTGTAATGAATGTTTCTCGCCAAAAGATTTGTTTCAGATTTTGTTTTGTAACCCTTATTCAATAATACCTTGATTTACTGCATCTGCTGCAGCAAACCTAAAAACCACTATGACAAAAGGATGAGTTGCTCATGATGAGCAGTTTATCCTTTTGTCATAAAAGTTTCAATTCAATGTCATGAAGAATTTGTTTTTCTGTTGTTAGCTGTTGCTTTCAATTTGGACCTGTCATAAATTCTCCTAAAGGAATGGATTAATAATGACAACAGCTGTTTCCCTCCCTGATTGCAACCTCTTTTTTTATTTTTTTATTTTGACATGTTCCAAAAGTCCAATATTTATGTTTATTTGGTTTCTAGGAGGTAATGAGATGGAGTTAATGCGGGTGATCAAGGAAAGGTTGTATACTGTACAGACTGGGGACTATCACTCACAGGTGTGTGATGTGGTCATACAGGGCGACTTCATATATACACTTGTAAGTATTTTCTCTTACAAAATACAATTCTTATTATAACATGGGAGAAAGTCTTCAGGATTTTTCCTGATTTTCAGGATTTGGAGACTTTTTGTACATATATAATGATAAAGCAGACATATATTAATTTGTAAGCATTTTCTCTTACAAATTACAATTGTTATTCTAATAATTTTTGAAAATCACAAATAATGAATGTGCGTTTTATGTTTGATTTTATTTGTTCTAGAGATAAATTTATTATATTATTAAAGAGATAAAGGAGTCATGCATGGCCCAGTGGTTAAATTGAGGTTGGGGTCTTGGTTTTGAACACCATTTGTACCTCTGGTTTCTTTTGAGTGTTGGTATGTAAGATGCTTTAGAGCCCTAGCCTAGTACTTGTGGATCCAGAGAGGTAATTGTATAACTAAAACATTGTTGACACTCTGTTTAATTCTATATAATCAAACAAGATTTAGGACAAAGAATTCTATTTTGACCCTGTTTGTTCAGGGCCTTGATTAATCTGACAAAAGGGCAATAATAGGTGGCCACTGGCTGTATGTAACAGATTCCAGGCATCAACAAAACTGTTAAAGAAGAAAGAGCCTTGGCTGACCAAAGCTGATTCTTCTTTAGTCTTTCATAGGTTGATGATATTTATTAAAATAGTCAAAATATGACGATTTAACCAATTACCAAGCAATACCGACATTTGACTAGTTTGTTGCAGACAACTCTTGAAAACATTGCCAGAAAAGGAAAAATTGCTCTTAATGAGCAATTTCTCCTTTTACCATAATGTTTTCTGCGCTATCAGAAAATCATTTTTCAATTTCATCACGTATTGAAATGTCATTTGTTAACTCTTTCAATCTGGCGTTTGGTAAATGGTGAAGCAAGTAAATTGAATTTTGAGTTAACAGAATAACTAAAAAAGTTTGCAAGGGAAAATATTTTTCATATCTTGACCTCTGAACACATGTCATATTCTTATTTGTTTATCGAATAAGTGCCAACTATAAAAAGCTTATCGTAGAATGGACTTCACGAAACATAGGCCCTAGGCCCTTGACTGACTGAAATCCCTGCGGACTGACAGAGACCCTCTTTGGTCTGACAGACTTTAGACAAAGAAGAAAGTGTTCAGTTCAGTCCTACTGGGCTCTTAGAGTATCGGGAAGTCTGGAATGAATTCAAAGATCCTCATCTGTTATCTTAACTTTTCTAGGGCGGTGGTGATTACATTATATGTAAATGGGAAATACAACATGACAGTATTGAGCTGTTTGACGGGGTTGAATCATCAGAGCTGATCAATAGTAAGTGGTTTGAAATCAGATGCATGAATTAGTTTTCTCCCTTGTACAAGGTTTTTTAAATAATCCAATACAAGAGTAACAGTAGACTAGATTTATAAAGTATGAAATAGTTCATTTTCTCTGAAAAAATTATCTAGAACCAAAAAATACAAAAGAAGAAATTACTTGTAACGAGCAAAATTTTGTTCTGTCACAGTTGTTTCTTTAGACTTCTGCTGCATATGTATTCTAACGATTAAGTATGAAGGAAGAAGTGACATACTTTTTTCTTTGAACTCATCTTCCTTTAAGCCAATCCTTTCTATGGGAAAGTGACTTGCAATAATTAGAGGGAATCTGTTGAGGATAACTCCCTAAGAAATGAGAAATAACATTATAGTCTTGCTCATTGATATTAGTTTGAAAGCATTGGGGCAAAAAGAAATTGCTTGCTCCTATCATAACAATGTTTCCTTTTAGCCATTGTAGTCACAGACTTGGGCTTTTATCGTTTACCAAACAGTAAACAGTATATGAATCTGCTGATTTAGGTGCATTAAAACATGTGTATTTTCTATATCTACCTTTTGTGTTCATTTGATTTTTCTGACTTGATTCCTTATTTTGACATGTTTATAAATGATTTAGGAATAAAATTAATACATAAAGTCTTCCTCCATCATTAAGAGTCGGGCATCGCTACATAACTGAAATAATGTTGATGTGATGTAAAACCCATAAAAAAAAATATATATATAATAAAATATTTTATTTTTTGTAAAATTTGTTCGAAATGCTTCTTCTTTACAAAATTCCCTTTTCATCTTAATGTCGTGAATGGTAAATGGTGTGGAAAGGTATCAGAATGATTTTGGGACACCTTTTAAATCATTGTGATTGTTCATAAGTCTGAATTGTCCTGAAACCATTACACATGCTTGACTTTCATATTGCAATATTTACCCTATTTAACAAATGTTAAATTCATAGTACAGTAAAATCTGTGTACAACAGCCAGTGAAGGGAAGTACCCAAAGTGGCCGCTGTGCACAGACTGGCTGTTGTTCACAATATTAGCCCTCTATTTTATATATCTCTTACTATACAGGGTAGTTGTACATTAAAAAAGTACATGTAAAAATAGCCATTGTTTAAACCATTTATTCTTTGCAAATTAATCCACACTTTATCCTAAAAAACAAAAAAACCAACGATGTTAGATAAGTTTAAAAACACAAATCAAGAAAGGGTAAGTGATTCATTTTGAGTTTCCTATCATTGCCGATCATGTAACAAATTTACTCTTCAATTTTAGACATCATCTTAACATCCAACCATAAAACCATTGAAAGTCATATTCACCGGAATTATTCGCAAATTTTAAATGTTTTTCTAACAGAAGAGGTCAGGCCAAATTAATCTGCATAGAGAAACATCTAAAAACCACTTGTAACAACGTTTGTCTATTTTTTCACAAGGATAGCAAAATCAAATTCGTCCATAACATTCTGTTTGCCTATGGCTACCTGTTCTATCGGGATGCATCCATTACCAAACTCGTGACCAAAAACATGCGAAGAATATCCTGATTCTAACGGAAAAAAAACACTCGAACTAGTTCCTCTTTGGAAATAATTTTGCCTTTTGTACCAACATGATGGCGAAGAATGGGAGAAAAAAGAAAATCTGTATTGTTTCGGAGGCATTAATATGCTTTGTTTGTGAAACACATATTTAACCCTCCAAATTACTTATAAAACTTAATTCAGTTGCGCTACTTAAAAAGAAAACACCGGCCGTACTAGGAAAACAATTTCTGCAAAATATCTTGAGCCTACTAAGCCTAAAAAAATATCCCTATAAATTAGCGTGTACAAACTATGACATAGTATGTAATCTATTGACAAAGTGTACACATAGGTTTAAATCATCCCTCAGGTCACAGTTTGTGTACTAGTTAGGCCACGCGTTATTGACTTTCTTTGTTTGCACATGCTCACTTTTGTTAGAGTTGTGAAACTTTCGGGCCGCATGTAAAGTGGCCGTTGCGCAGGTGTGATATATAGTACAAATACACCAATTAGAGTGGCTGTTGGCTGCATTGCACAGACTCCAGTTAGGTGCAGTGTATTTAAGAAGGTTAATGTACGGGCGGGCCTGAGCTGGCCGTTGTTGGCATATCGACCGTTGTTAAGGTATGACCGCTCCCTCATATTTGACTGTAGTTTGAGAATATATTAATCTTCGTTAACTTGTTTTACACATAAAGATACAAGGGTATTATGACCATGCCAACTAAGTTAATATATTTTATGGTTACTCATAGGAATTGTCTCCTTTGTATAATTCTTATGATTAATCGCCAAAAAGGATCTGTGAAAACTTTGGCGATATTGAATGTAGAAGACTCAATACCAGTTAATTGATTTAACCCTTAGAATGATGGATGATTTTCTAAAATAGATTTTTGTGTCGTCTGCTTTCCAAAAGCTTAAATATCTGCTTAGTTTTGATGAGGAAAGATACTCAGAGTTGCAAACAGGTTAGATCACAGGGAACCCGCCAAATTTTTTGGCAGCTGGCCTGGATCTAACCTGTTTGCACTGGCATGAAGTCAGTTCCAGCACTATAAGGATTAAGTTATTTTTTATGTAGATGCCTCGATTCAGCAAGGTTCCGGGACGACTGACGGTAATTTCCTGTTTTTGCTGGACTCATACGTAAGCAGTTTCTTTATACCTATCAACAATTTCCGGGATTTGGTTGTTGACAAAATCTTTAGACCGCTGAAAATAAAGATTTTGGACTGTGCCTGAAAATTCTTATCCAAAATATATTTTCTTTGTCAAATTCAATATTAAATGTAAAAACTGATAGTTTAGCTTCATCTGATTTGTGTTTCGAGTACAGTCAAATGTATGTGAGCAACCTTTTGTCTACAACATCAAACTCAAATTGTCTTTTGTATTTTCATTTTATTTCGGCATCTCTAGTGTTAATGTATTTTTTGTACATTGATGGAGAATGAGTTTTTCACATTTAGTATTCAACACTCTCTAACTGTTTCTTAATAGTGGTAAAATGTCGTTATTGTTTTGTAATAGGTTAACGGGGAAACATGCTTATCCAGTTCTATTCAATAGCAGCAGGAGTCTATAGAGATGAGATATTGCTCCTTCATCATAATGGTTGCTGCAAAGTAAAGTACAAAATGTATTTTTTATATATCAAATTTTGTCGTCTGCTGCTGCTTTTATAATGAGGAAGTTACAAGTTCCCCTTTAGGGGAAGACTGAGGGACTGGCCTCCATGACTTACTAGTAAGAGATCATTACTTCAAAACACATGGCCCCTGTCTGTGTAGGCTGAATTCCTGGTGATGGCTTTGATGGCTTACAGTGTGCCAGTGGTTTTACATGAATAAACCAGCTCTTATGGGCATTTAAGTTTGGGTGTCTGCCTCCATCATAATGCGTCAATATAGCAAAATATTGAAATAATGTTTACATGTTGTGTAACACCATATAGATTTTAAAAAAAAAATTTGAAGGGGGAATCAAACGGGTTTTCGATTTCTGACATAAAAAAAAGGTACCTGATTCATTTGACCATTTGTGTTTGTTGTATTTCAGGGATACATTACTGTTTGGGAGACATCCTTGATGATATGCATTAAACAGTTTACTGACACCAAGACAGCAAGCTTCTGTTTACTAGAGAATCAGTCTAATCAAGACAATAGGTTTGTATTGAAAATGAGAGAAACCACATGAATATATGTGAAATACATCCTTATACTTCAAACTATACTAACTAGGAAAACAAAAAAAAACTAAAGGCTTTTAAGAATAAAGCTAAGTTTCAGAAAGTCTATTTAACCCATGACCAAACAATGACCACATTTAACGAGTTTGTTGCAAATGACTCTGGAAAACATTGTCGGAATTTCTCCTTGTCCCACAATGTTTTCTGCCCTATCAGAAGACTATTTTTCAATTTCATCACATTTTGAAATGTTGTCTGCAAACTGTTTTAGTTTGGGCCAGTCGAAAAAATTTGCATTTGGTAAAGGGTTAATAAGTTGTTTAGTAAAACGATACCCTGTTCTCTAAATTATTCTGCAACAGATTTTGATGCCGTAAAGTTAAGTTGTTGTTGTATTTTTCTATATTTCCAATACCAGTCTGACAGGAATGAAGTTGGTGATGATTTATGCGACCAGTCCAGATGAGACTGCATGTGATCTGAATGTGTTTTCCCTTCCCACGTGGGAGTGTGTGTACAACCTTCAGCTGGAGGCTCCCAGTATGCTGGCAAAATGTAATACAATGCAGGTATGAACAGTTCATAAGGCCTTCTATGTGTGGGTGAAAATCACGGTTACTGTAGATTTTTTATCTTTGTCAGGGGTGGCAAAATGTGATAACAATACAGTCAAATCTGAGGGAGCGGTCATACCTAAACAACGGCTGCTATGTCAACAACGGCCAGCTCAGGCCTGCCCGTGCATTAACCTTCTTTAAATACACTGCACCTAACTGGAGTCTGTGCAATGCAGCCAACGGCCACACTAATTGGTTTATTTGTACTGTATATCACACCTGCGCAACGGCCACTTTACATGCGGCACGAAAGTTTCACAACCCTAACAAAAGTGAGCATGTGCAAACAAAGAAAGTCGATAGCGCGTGGCCTAACCAGTACACAAACTGTGACCCGAGGGATGATTTAAACCTATGTGTACACTTTGTCAGTAGATTACATAATATGTCATAGTTTGTACACCCTAATTTAGGGGGAATATTTTTATGCTTAGTAGGCTCAAGATATTTGCAGAAATTGTTTTCCTAGTACAGACGGTGTTTTCTGCTCTGGATGAATTAAACACAGGTATTTATAAAAGGTAAAATGATAAAGGCTGAGTGTTTAATTTCATATATTTTATATTTTAGGATGATCTGTATATAACAGAAGTGTGTGGTGATGGTGACAGGTAAATACTTTTAAAGTCCATTTTCTCTCATATCCTGTAGATATTTTTAACCCTTAGAATGCTGGGTAATTTTCTAAAAATAGATTTTTGTGTCGAAAATCTTAAATATCTGCTTAATTTAAATGACAAAAGATACTCAGAGTAGCAAACAGGTTAGATTGGCGACTGGTCTGGATCCAACCTGTTTGCATAAGCATAAAGTCGTTTCCAGCACTATAAGGGTTAACAGGAATCATTGCAGGCAATTTAAAAACTTTGCTTCTAAACAAGAAGTAATTACTGCTAACAATCACTTGTTTTGCCAATTAGGTTAAAATATTTTGATCAGTGAGCATAGTGAACTATATACCGTAGTGGTCATATAAAATATATATCACCACAGAATTGTTGCAAAGTAAAATCTTTGACAGTTATACATTTGATGTGCACAGCCATTTTTAGCTTGACTATTCAAAGAATAAGGAGAGCTATACTACTCGCCCGGGTGTCGCTGTCGGCATCACACCTTGGTTAAGTTTTTGCGTGCAAGTTTGTATCTCATGAACTACCATAGTGAATAGGTTGATACTTCATACATGTGTTCAGGGTCATAATTTAAGGTCCCTGACCAAGTTTCAAAGCTATAGTTTTAAATTTAAGCAAATTTTGCGCCTTTTTATACTTAGAAAATCTTGGTTTAGTTTTTACGTGCAAGTTTGTATCTCATGAACTTCTATAGTGAAGTGGTTGATACAACATATGTGTTCAGAGTCATAATATAAGGTCCCTGACCAAGTTTAATATCTCTTGTTTTGAATTTAAGTAAACTAGGCGGCTTTTTATACAGTCTTTGTTAAGTTTTTACATGCAAGTTTGTATCTCATGAACTACCATATGGAATGGGTTGATACTTCACACATGTGTTAAGGGTAATAATTCAAGGTCCCTGACCAAGTTTCAAAACTCTTGTATCCAATCAAAGCAAATTATGCAGCCTTTTGTACTTAGAATTATTTTGGTTAAGTTTTTGTGTGCAAGTTTGTATCTCATGAACTGCTAAATGAAACTTTTGATACTTCACACATGTGTTTATGGTAATAAGTTAAGGTTCCTGACTAAGTTTCAAATTTCTTGTTCTGAATTTAAGCTAATTATGCGGTCCTTTATACTTAAAAATTCTTGGTTAAAATGTGCATGCAAGTTTGTTTCTCAACAGCTATTGTAAGGAATCATTGTTTTCACCCCCATATTTTAGAAACAATAATGTTTCACTGACATATACCCTTCTCCAACATTTCCGAATAGTCTAGCATGCTGTCTTACTGACAGCTCTTGTTTTTAGAATGAATTTTCTATTATTACATGATTAGCCGTTTTGATTTTGTTTGTTGTTATTACAGACCATGCAAACATCTGAATGATTTAGACATCAGGGCATCAAAATGGCACGCTGGTTCACTCATGTTTTGTCATCAGGATATGTGACTTGTCTGTGAAAAGCTCAAACCTTATCAAGTACTTTGTTTCTGAAGGATTCTTTTTTTTTAATCTATAAAGAATAAGTACCAAAATGTAGGTATCTATAAAAGGAATTTAATATTGCTCTTGATTTTCTAGACAGGGACTTAGTTCATCTTCCTTTTCGTTATAGAATAAGTGTTGAACATGAAAAATTAAATCTAAACTGGAGAGAAATTATTAAATCAGCTTATGAATTTCTTTTTCAAACTATACATTAAAGCTCTAAATGTCAACCCCATACAAAAAGTTACCCAGAGCCTAATCTATTTCTTTTTCAGAAAAACTGGCACAATATCTACAGTCAGATTCAGATGCCTGAAAGAGACAGACCCCAAAACAAGGTAAATGTTTCTTTAATTCATAGGTGACCAACATTTTTTTAACTCTAGATTAATTAAGTGTATATCAGTTTCCAGTTAAGCATAGGATGCATATAAGACATACAGTAGCATAATTGATTAACTTATATTGATCATGTAATGGGTCCTATTAGAAAGCACCAGCAGATGATAATTTTCAAGTAAAGAAAATAACACTTCCTAGAGCCCACTTGGTAGAAACCACATGTGTTTTGGAAGATAACACATGAATTATATCTGCTTTTGTCACAGTGGTTTCTTAGGTCTTCTGCTGAGGGTATTAGAAAACTTGTTTATATTGAAGAGCTATTTGATACAGGAATGATGATAGATTGCAAGCTGCAATGGAAGCTTCCTACTTGAGTTGCAAGGTGTATTCAAATAAAATAATAATTGGATCAACCATAGAAAGAGTTTGTCCCTCTACCATTCTCCTTGTACCTGCTTGTTAAAAGAAACTTGAAGCAGAAGACTGAAAATAATGTGACGAAAGAAAATATTCTAGTAAATGACAATTTCTCCTTTTGTTAACATTGAACAATCTAATATCCTAATTAAAATGCATGTAACATTCTCGTTAACTTATCATCTTCTGTCTTTAACCTTAAGAATGCTGGGTAATTTTCTAAAAATAGATTTTTGTACTGTTTGCTTTCAAAAGCCTTGAATATCTGCTTAATTTTGATGAGAAAAGATACCCAGAGTAGCAAACAGGTTAGATCACAGGGCAGCCGCTAATTTACTTTACGGCTGGCCGGGATTTAATCTGTTTGTATAAGTATGAAGTCTGTTCCTGCACTATAACGGTTAAGACAATTCTTCATGCGGAATTTTAAGTTTTTTCAAAATTGATAAGCTAATTCATGTAACAGACTCATAAAATATGTTTCTTTGCCTGAGAGACCTTTGTGAATGCTAAAAGAGATCAATTATGACTTTTTTTCTACAGGTTATACAAATTGTTGCAGAAAAATAAATTTGAAGAAGCAGAGATGTTTGCAAAGCTCTTCAGGTTGGATAGGGAGGTAATAACAATCATGCTTGTTACAACCCTTTCCAAAACCATTTTAAGTTACTTGAATTGTTAAAATTCAAAAGTTTTAACAATAAAACAGACAACTGAATTAAAGTTTGAGAGAAAGTGTGATTCATTGTTATCGTTTGGTAAAATATTGGGTCTGTGGCCTTGTGGTTAGATTACAGAGCTTCAATTAGCTTGGCCCTAATTGTGTATATTCAAATGCTAGTGTTGGCATTTAGATTTTCATGAGAGGCAGTCTTCAGACGGAATGCAGATTGTTTTAAAAGGATGCTTAATTAACCCTTTTAGGCAGTTTGGGCTCTTTCTCCATCATTATGAGTCTGACATTACCTAGTCCCTTCAATAAGTTGATGCAATGTAACAGGCCTGCTAACTTTCAGGTTTGGTCCTGATATCAGGCTTTGAAATTTAAATTTTTCTTCTTATTTCATATTCAGATGTTCAGATTCAGGCTTCTAGTAATGATTTTTGTGCTTGAGCATTCCTTAACAATAGCAGGCCTGTGTAAAACCCAACAATATCAATATATATTGATACGTTTAGTAAAATGTATGCAATCTAGACAAGTTTTTGATTTACAAAGCTCATAGGCTTTGAACCAATTTGGAGAGGGGGCTCTACGATTTTAAGTTCAGTTGCTTAACCATTAAGCAGATGAGGCCCTATCTCTTATGGCTTGGATAGAATATTGACAAGTTTTAGTGAGGAATTGCAGATAGCATGGATAGTGTCACTGAATACTGTAATGGGACTAAAATTATATTGAAAATGAAGTTAAACTAGGATCCAATCAAATCAAAACATTAAGATAAAGCATACATTTTTACTGGCTTAAAGAGAGGAACATTATAAGCTTTTAGCTTTAGATCCAATCTATTTCACTTAATTAATTGTAATGTTTATATATGGTATTTCTTTATAAAATATGTTTAAACTATTCGTTACCTTCTAGCTGGTAAACAAGGCCAAGTGTAACTTCTTGCTGAATGAGTTATCTCCCTGGAATACTGGAAAACTTGATGAAGAAACGGTGAAGGAAAAGACCACCCAATTCTGGAATTGTCTCAAACAATTAGATGTAAGAAATTTCACTTTGTTCCATTCATATAATTAACATCATTACAGAATAATGAGATGGACTTCCCTTTGCTGATATCATTCAATTGAAATTTTACTGAAAACATCAAACCTTTTTTCCATATAAACATGTAGACAGGTACCTTTTGCAGATGACTGATGAAAACATTGTGACAAAACGAGAAATTGCTCATAAGCTATTTCTTTATTTGTTATAATGGTTTGTAACATATACTATAAAGAAAATATATAGTTTTCACATTGTGAGTTTTTATTGAGTACTGGCCATACAAAAGGGAATAAGGGGTCCTGCATGGCCCAGTGGTTAAGTCGGCGACTTAGAATATCGGGGTTCCCCGTTTCGAGCCCCACCGAAACCTGTGGTTTCGTGGGAATGACCATTGTAAGTCACTTCAGAGGTCTAACCTAGTATTGGTGGATCAATGAAACCCCATATATAACTGAAAAATTATTGATACAGCTTCAAACACCATACAAAAATAATCTTAAGTGTATGCACATTAAGTAGATGTTTAGCATATTTAGTAATATTTAAACTTAAGTGTATATTGCCTAATGGTTTAACTAAAGTGAGTGCACAATGAGTATTGGATTAATTAGATTGAGTGCCTATTAAATAATGGTTTAACTAAAGTGAGTGCCTATTGGATAGTGGTTTGAATGAAGTGATGGTTAGGCTAAAGTGAGTGCAAATTAAGTCATAGTTGATCTTAAGTGAGTGCATGTTTATTAATGGCCTAACTAAAATGAGTGTATATTGGGTCATGGTTTGAAAGAGTTTGTTGTTTGAATTGAAGCAGAATTTGATCACATTCCTTTAGAAGGATAGAATTCTTTATAAGACAGTTGACAGATAAAATCTTACATATATTAAATAAAAAGTTTAATTACATATATTTCCAATTTTAGGACAATCTTTATGCTGCTGAGGTCTGCCTTAAAGCTGCATTACAAACTCCTGAAGAAACTGAAGCACTCCAGTCATTTTGTAAAGAAAAGGTATTTCTTTATCAGTTCTTTTGTTTAACAAACCTGTCTAAAGGCAGAATACCCAAAACCCGCCATTTTGAAGTTCTTCCTTTCGTCAGATTACTTCAGTCGTCCTCAGTACACATTGTTCTTGGCTTGAACTATTTGGGGGTAATGTGAATAGTTCCAGCCAAGTCTTATGTGTACCTAAAACGACCAAAGTATTCCAATGAAGGAAAGACATTCAAAGTGGCATTAATGATGTTTTTAGTTGATTGATATGATCAAGTGAAAATGGTTACAAAAGTCCAAATAAGAATCATGTTTGCCAAGATAACTTCTTTTTTACTTCTCAAATCCTATGTTGTGGATTCTCGTTCTAATTATCTTTAGTATCTACCGAACATGATTTGTTTTCACAAATTCTGAAATACTGTGAATAAGACCATCATATGCACACTTACCTAGACCGCTGGGTAAGGGGTCCTGCGTAGCCCAGTGGTTAAGGTGGAGGACTTAGAACCTAGGGTCCCAATGTTTGATCCCCATCAGCACTTCTGGTTTCGTGGGAGTGACCTTTATCAAGTCAATTCACAGCCCTAGCCTAGTACTGTTGGATAGGAAAGTCATTATGGAACTGAAAAGATGTTGATAAGGTGTTATACACCATACCATGAAGAAGGACCATTGAGTTACCTTGCAGTCTTATTTTTACTTGATATCTATTGTAAAGTTATACTCAAGTTTTTGACAGTTTGACTTTCAAAGGTGCCAAGCACTTGCCTTATTTGCAATTTTTTTCTAAGGTTGTGCTTAATTAAATTAGTTTATAACTTATTTTCCATTCTATGCTCTCTGTTTTCAGTTAAGCAATGTTGACTCTAAAGATCAAGCAGCAAAGGAAAAACTAGAATTGGAGGTAAGATTTCACATGGCACCTTAACTTGAAATAAAGCAGGACATGTTAACCCTTATAGTGCTGCAACTGACTTAATGCTTATGCAAAGAGGTTAGATCCAGGTCAGCCGCCAAGTAAATAGGCGACTGGCCTGTGATCTAACCTGTTTGCTACTCTGAGTATCTTTCCTCCTCAAAGTTAAGCAGATATTGAAGGTTATTGAAAGCAGATGTCACAAAAATGTATTGGTTGAACCAAGATAATCTGAATTGGAATAATCTGTTAAGTAATTCAATTTGTTCCTTTATAGCAAAGTCTAAATAAGTGGCATTCTCACCTAGCTAACTATGTTACTTCTTCTCAAAAGCCTATATTGTAGGTACTAATTAGTATGGTCTTAATGAGACCTTTCTAATGAGTGACCACAATATAGGACTTGTCTTATAATATAATTGAATATAATAATAAATTGAAATAATATTGGGAGAATAATAACCCAATACACACCCATTATTCTAGACCCTTATTATGCAGCTCTTGAATGGCTGGTTAGGCTAGTTGCCCTTCTTTCTTATCGATTTATCTGGACATAAACATATTTATGTTATAAAGTGGTTTTATTGATTTAACAAAGTGCCAACAAGTAAACAAGGATAGGGTAAAATTTTATTACACAATTTTCTTATCCTAATCCCATATCTTAGGCATAATTGGGCTTATCCTATATCTTAAGGCCCATGTTTACCAATCTCATATTGTTAGGCACATTGTCTCATATGCCTATATTGTTAAACATGCTTTCCTCAAGTCCTTCGCATGGGTCAGAGCATGTTAGAGGTTTATTTGGATTTTAATGAGAGGTAGTCTTTTGCGACCTTGAAAAACTAATGCCTCTTCCAGGGTTGATTAGCCTTTGTGGGCAATAGGGTAAGGGCTCTCCCTTATCCATGAAAAGCTAGCAAAATTGTTGGTACAATGTTAAAAACATAAAACCAAACTTTAAACGTCTTTACTTCTTTTTGCAGCTGTTACAGATGCAAAACAGATGGGTGACCTTCAAAATGACATTTGGAGAAGATGCCTACACGTAAGTTTTTATTTTGTAATACATTTCACATGATACAAAAGGGATAGTATTGAATGTCTCAATAGTGGACACATCTAACCCTTTACCAAACATGAAACTTTCAACTGTCCCAAATTGAAGGAGTATGCAGCAGACATTTCAAAATGTGATGAAATTGTAAAATAATCTTCTGGTAGGGCAAAACACATTGTGGGAAAAGGAGAAAATGCTCGTTAGGAGCAATTTCTCCTTTTCTTCCCACAATGTTTTGCAGAGTGGTATGCAACAAACTGGTCAAATAAATGTCGTTGTTATTTGGTAATGGTTTAAAAACATAGAGACACTTGTAAAGAACTATATATCTATTGCACACTTTTCATGGCCCCTTACGTTCTTCCCATATGGATTTTCTCCTTTTAATTTGTCCAAATTGAAAATGAAAGCTGACAGAAGTTATAATGAATGAAAAAATGTTTAAGTGGAAGCCATCATGACAAAAGGATAGGAATGCTCATCATAAGCAATTTCCCATCTTCTCACAATGTTTCTTAAGACATCATAACAGCTGAAAAGTTTACCCCATAACAGACCGCCTTGGATTTCCATGCTCGAAATACATTCTAAAATAATTGTGTGAAAAGGAAAAATGTCTCATACAAGTTCTTCTTTTTCCTTCTTTACCAATTTATAAGACCTACAGTAAAAGTGCTTAACCCTTTACCAGATGCCAAATTTTCGACTCTCCGAAATTGAAAGAGTTTGTAGACACCAATTCAAAATGTGATGAAATTGGAAAGTAATCTTTTGATAAAGTAGAAGTCACTGTGTGAAAACGAAAAATTGCTCGTCTAGAGCAATTTCTCCTTTTTCCACAGGGTTTTCAAGATTTTCTGCAACAAGGTGGTAAAATGTCGTTATTGTTTGGTATTGGGTTATAAGAGTTTTATATATTGTTCCATTTTAGATCAAAGGAATGGCAGAGGCTAATGCATGCAGATTTACTGCAAGAGTCTTTGTCTCTCATACAGAGAGGCCATTTAGACAAAGGTCTTATCATCTGGAAACAGCATCAGGTAATAACTCGCCTAAACCCTATACCAAACGCAAAATTTTTGACTTTTATACTTACTTAATCCTGAAGTTATTTGTCTGTATCTGCTGCGGGAGTCCCAGTCACTGGGGTGGGCAGCAGGCGGCTAGATTTTCTTATACCTAATCTCCAATTGCTTCCTATCCTGAGCAATGCAGTCCGACCATGTCTTTCTGGGTCTGCCTTGTCTCTTTGCACCAGGAATGGCCATGTCGAGAGTTTTATTAATGGAGGTAGTAGAGCGCTGTACATGTCCAAACCATCGTAGGTGTCTGCAGCGTAATGCAGTTGTTACCTTGGATATCCCAAATTTGGCATAAAGAGTGTCTCTGTTGATACATAAATGAATTTTAATGAATTGTATGGGATGGGAAAATACTAGGTGCTACAACACCATCTGCGCTGTGATTGGACGATATGAGTCCAGAGTGTTATGCCTGAAATCGCATTAACCATGGACTTTCCTTATACAATGCAGCCAAGTCTACTGTTACTTTACAGGCATATTCTTTACAAGAATTTCAATCAGGATTAATGAAAAAAATTCTGTGAAAATCTTCTCCAAAACTATTATCATACATTAACAATATAGAAAGATAGATCTTGGGGTGACAATTATGTTTGAATCATGTCAATTTCACTAAAGGTCCAGAAGCTTGGGCTGATTTCCCTCAACTCCCTTTTTTTCCTCTTTTAGGCTGAATGGACAGGTGGAAAGATATCGTCAGAGTTGATAGTACAGGTGCTCGCCAACATACCCTACACCACGCCTCCTGTACAACTGTGTGGGTACATAAGCACAGTCCTGCTTCCTGTCATTATGCGAGAAGTTCCAATGACATTGGTAAGTATTGTAAACTGAGGACTCTGTGCAAGACATGAGGATATTAATAAAGATAATGGACTATCTATTGTAAGCTATTATAGGTTGGTTATATAAGCACCATCCTGCTTCCTGTTGTTATGTGAGAAGTACACATGACATTGGTAAGTATTGTATTTAGGGGCCTCCGTGGCCTAGTGGTTAGAGTACAGAACTTGAAATCATATGGCCCTTCTCCTCGTGGGTTCAGATCCTGAGAGGGATATGGATTTTCATGAGAGGCAGTCTCCCGACTGACTTACGGAAT
The DNA here is from genome assembly GCA_947846245.1 of Cerastoderma edule. NCBI lineage: Eukaryota > Metazoa > Mollusca > Bivalvia > Cardiida > Cardiidae > Cerastoderma > Cerastoderma edule. The sequence goes on from OX401404.1 coordinate 11,157,586, forward strand.
GCCGATGGTTCAACCCACCTTGACCAGCCCCTATGGGCAGTTGAGTATGGGGTCTTCCTCCATCATTAAGAGTCGGGCATCGCTACATAACTGAAATAATGTTGATGTGATGTAAAACCCATATAAAAAAAAAAGTATTGTATTTAAATCGAGTGCTCATTGCAAGGCTATATTATGCAGTGAAGCCTCGTTTATCCGGACCCCGATTATGCGGATGTCTCGCAATCCGAACGAAATTGTAAGGGAACGGAATTATTTGACCAGTTTGTTGCAGACGACTTTTGAAAACATTGTGGGTAAAGGAGAAATTTGGGACGGTCGACAGTTTGGCGTTTGCTAAAGGGTTATAAGTATACACGTGCATACAGACTGTTGATGTCTTAATGTGTATAAGAACATACTCTGCTTCGTTAGTCCGGATGTTTCGGTCATCCAGACATTTTGTTGGGAACTGACGTGTTCGGATTAACGAGACATCACTGTATCTTTAACCCTTAGATTTCTAGATTATTTTCTTAAAATAGATTTTTGTGTCATCTGCTTTCCAAAACCTTAAATATCTGCTTAATGTCGATGAGATAAGGTACTCGGAGAAGCAAACGGGTTAGATCACAGGCCAGCTGTCAAGTTACTTGGCAGCTGGCCTGTGGTATAACCTATTTGCATAAGCATGAAGTTGGTTCCAGCACTATAAGGGTTGATAAAGATGCTGGACTGTCTATTGTTAGAAATAATAAGTTGGTTGTATAAGGACAGACATGGTCCCTGTTATTTTGTGAGAAGTACCCATGACATTGGTAAGTATTGTATATAAAATTGAGAACTCGGTGCAAGGCTATGGTATATCCTTGAAAAAGGTGATGGACTTAATATTGTTAATATATATTATAGAATGGCTATAAAAGGAAAGACATGGTCCGTTTTATTTTGCAAAGTACCCACTACATAGATAAGTATTGTATATGAATAAAGGATTTAGTAGAAATCTATAGTGGGATCCTCTGTGGCCTAGTCATGAAGAGTGTAGAACTTGAAATGGCATAAACACCGATTATGAATGGGTTCTAATCCTGGTGACGGCATTTGGATTATGAAAGGTAGTCTTCAAACTGACTTATGGAACGCAGATGGTTCTACCCAGCTTGACCAACCCTTTTGGGGTGTACCTCCATCATTAAGAGTTGGGAAATGTGTTTTCTATCCTTTCACAAACGTTAAATTTTCAACTGTCCGAGATTGAAAGAGTATGCAGACGGCATTTCAAAATGTGATGAAATTGAAAAATAATCTTCTGATAGGACAGAAAACATTGTGGGAAAAGGAGAAATTTGCTCGTTACGAGCAATTTCTCCTTTTCCCACAATATTTTACCAGAACTCTCTGCAATAAACTGGTCAAATATCATTATTCTTTGGTAATGGGTTATGTTGCTTTATGTGGAGGTTATTGTTTGTTGGTTATGTAATATACCACTTTTGTTTTTCAGACAGTTTTGATAGAATATGTTATTGAGAAAGCAAAGAGTATGGAAACAAAGAATAAGGTAACAATGTTATAAAAGGAAATAATATGATTCTATAGGTTCCCAAATGAAGACATCTGAAATTCAACAAGTGGATTGGTTTCGTTGAGTATTTATTATGCATTTATTGGAAATATGCACTTGAAAAAAGGATAAGTTGTAATAAGAATTCATGTTTTAGACATTTCATCTTTTTACCATGTAGTTTCTAATTGTCTGAGGCATCTTAAGGGAGGTAATTATTTCTTGAATATCAATTATGTTAATCCAATCCATAGTATGTGATCATTTTTACTGCTTCAAATTGAAAGCAATAGCAATTGACTATAATGTATGAGAAAACATAATTTTTGTGATACTGAGAAGAATCAAATGCGACACTTATCAAAAGTTGCTTGTCACAAGCAACTCCTGCTTTTATCACATTTGTTTCTTGTGTTGTTTGCTGCTAATGTGTTTATAGTATTCCTTATTAATCATACCATATACAAAAGAAATTAAATTTAACCCTTTCCCAAACAACAAACTTTCGACTGTCCCAAAATGAAAGAGTTTACAGACGACATTTCAAAAAGTTATGAAATTGGAAAATAATCTTCTGATAGGGCAGAAAACATTGTGGGAAAAGAGAAATTGCTTGTTACAATGTTTTCTAAAGTCTTCTGCAACAAAGTGTTCAAATGTTGTTATTGTTTGGGAAAGGGTTAAAACAAATATATATTAGGGAAGGAGCTTATAATTCATCATACTTGTTTGACTGACTACAGATAATTTCTGTTTGTAGAAACTGTGGCCGAGTAATGCTATTGACTTTTGCGACTTTGTGATCCAGCATGTTGGTGATGCTTTGGGAGAGAGCATGTGCTTGACTGCCGATATTGTGGACCAGGTAATTTGGATGTATTCATAGTAGTAAATAGTGTTGTATTAGTAATTAATCATAACCAATCCTTAATGGGTTCACAATCCAATCAGACCATTGATTACTATTTGCCGTAGAGGATGAACAAATATTTATCTCATTTATAGCACTATACAGTTGAGTCTCGATAGTCCGAACGTTGTTAATCTGTATTATTCGGCATCCGAACAGAATTTGTAGGGAACGGTCCTTACCTTCATTAATTCCATTGTTTTATCCGGAAAATCCGCGTTCCGGCTCCGGATAATAAAAGTTGGGATCCAAGCCTAACTTACAATAGTATATGTGCATGACTAATCCGGAAGCCAGCATATTGATTTTTTGTTTGCGGTTACCTTCATTTATTGACGATACGGTAATCCAACATTCACACCTTTGGCAAATTCGCATGAACGCTTGATCATAAAATGTCACCAAGTGTAGTGTAATGAAAGGTGCTGATTGTTTGTAAATCTGTCATTTAGTCAGTTAACTGGTCTAACCTAATTGTAATTATCATCGCGTGCAGAAAGTCGAGTTTGTAAAAGGTGTTAACTCGCTGCATTGACAGCAATTAGGAGGCAATGTCTGGCAATTATTTTCAACTATTACGTTTTTTTTTTACTTCATAGTCATTATTATGAAAAACGGTGTATAGGTAAACATTTCACTGGAAACTCGCCGATTGTTTATTCCGGATAATTCGTTAATACAAACATTACTCCAGGGAACGAAAGTGTTCGGATAAACGAGGCTCGACTGTAGTAGAATAAATGTATGCAAATTTGAATTAGATTTGAATTCTGATATGAATTGCCGAATCGATAACAATGCCTTTAGAAATTTGTTCTTGTTTAGAAGCATCAAAATGCAATTTTTGATAGCAATAGTTGAGGGTCCTGTGTGGCCCGGTGGTTAAGTTGGTGACTTAGGACAATGGGGTTTGAGCCCCAGTGTCACCTGGTTACATTGGAGTGACCTTTGACAAGTCACTTCAGAACCCTAGCCTAAGTACTGGTGGATCCAGGAAAGCTGTTACATAACTGAAAAAATGTTTGATATGGCATTCGACACCTTAGAAGATAGCAATAGTTATGCCATTTTAGGCTCTACAAAAATGGCCAATGGTCAATTATAATGATAAATTTTGATTGCCCATCACTAGTAGCCATGATGAAAAAAAGATCAGAATGAAAGCATCTTCTATATCTGTGATGTAAACGTTCTGACAAAAAAAGAAGTTGCTTGCGAGCAGTTCTCTTTTGTAGTGCTATTTTTCTAAGAACTACTATGAGTCTATGAAATATTGTTGAAAACATTGTCAAACTCAGATTTAGGGTGGGGGATCCTGCATAGCTCAATGGTTAAGGTAATGGACTTGTAACCCAGGGTTGAAGGTTTATTGACACTACTGATTCAGTTAAAGTGTCCTTTTGCATGTTACTATGGAGCCCTATTACTGGTGAATACAGTGAAGCCTCGTTTATCCGGACCCCGATGATCCGGATGTCTTGCAATCGGAACGAAATTGTAAGGGAACGGAATTATTTGACCAGTTTGTTGCAGACGACTTTTGAAAACATTGTGGGTAAAGGAGAAATTGCTCGTGACGAGCAATTTCTCCTTTTCCCACAATGTTTTCTGCCATATCAGAAGATTATTTTTTGAATTTCATCACGTTTTGAAATGTCGTCTGCAAACTCTTTCAATTTGGGATGGTCGACAATTTGGTGTTTGCTTAAGGGTTATAAGTATACATGTGCATACAGATCGTTTATGTCTTAAAGAACAGGCTCTGCTTCATTAGTCCGGATGATTCGGTAATCCGGAAATTTTGTTGGGACCGGACTAGTTCAGATTAACGAGACATCACTGTATAAGGAAATATTTTTATATAACTGAAAAATTGTTGACACAGCTACTCACTCTACAAACGAAAATCCTCCAATCCACTTAACTTTCTGTTCCAGATAATGTATAAATGCGACACGATGCTAGAGCCATTAAAGATCCTGAGGAATAATCTTCAACAGCTTCATGACATTATACACAAGTACAACTGCTATTTATCACTGGGCCAATTTCTACAGGTAATGTTTACTTAATTTCTTCATATCAAAGAAGTATTTCTTTGGGTAGTTTGAAAATAGTCTTTAGTAAAATCTGTGTACAACAAGTAGTGAAGGGAAGCGCTCAAATTGACTGCTCCATATAGTACATGATTTGGACCATCATGTCCTTTTGTAATTACTCTTCTAATTACTGAAACATTTTAAATGTATTTGAGCATAATTCCATGCAAGGTTTATTTTTACTTCTGGAAACAACTACCATATATACTCGACTATAAGTCCCATTTTTTTTACATCAAATTTGGATCACAAATGGGGGGGGGGAGGGGGGGTGTCTAATAAGCAAAGTTAATCAACATCACATAAATTTTCGGCGTCATTTTTGTTTATTTTACCTCTTTAGAGAGATTTGCAGGTTTGTTTAGTTTTGTCCAACATGTTGCAAATGGCAGCCGTGTAAGTAAGGGAAGTAACTAGGATAGTTGAGAATATATATAGCTTATGGTACGGATAATGTGTATCTATCCAAATGAGAACATTGGTAGAATATATATCAGTTATAAGTTAAATTTATCATATCTTCTTATCTGTCAAGGTTTTCATGACTATGGAAGAACTGGACTTTACCATATTAAACAGCGCCGACTTCCTAGGTGCATAAGATAACACTTACCATGTGTTTTAACACCTGATGTCAAACCATGACGTTCATTGCATAAACAGAGATAAGGGTCATTATCTGACAGTTTTACATTATGCAATTTGATTAAACTAGCAATTGTGTTTTTAGCACCTTCCAATTTGCTGGGTTGTCAGGGTCTGATTGGATTAGAATTATAGATAATTCTCCCGAATCATTCTGGTCTTTCTTATTCCAACTCTCTGAAACTGAGGTAAGATGCACCACCTGTCAAAATTAAACTAGAGTGAAATCATGAGTTTTTACTACAACTTAAATTGATTATTGATGAATATTGACAGAGTATTTTTGACTAAGTTGCTAATTAAAAAACATCTTATCCTTAGATATCAAATAATGTGGAAAGACAATGTTACAGTTGACAAAACCCTTGCATCATTCATCAGTGTATGATGAATCTGTATGATCATCAAAAAGTAGATGCGACTTATAGTCGAGTCAACGCTGAATTCCCCTAATCTTAGATCGATCAAAGTAGGGGGTGTGACTTATAGGCAAGGGCGATTTATAGTCAAGTATTTACGGTAAAACAAATCATTTTTTGTTTTATATGTTAAAGCCATGATATAAAGATCTTCAAAAGAAATATTTGATGAAACATTGAAAGCAATCTATTTTAGCTTAATTAACCCAATGTGAATGTGTTGTATCTCTCCAGGAAACAACTGAGACCATCACATTTCGAATGTTGGACAGGGTCCATGCTATTCAGTTGATTATACCTACCCTGGAGAAACAAGTCCGACCTTACATGAAAGAACATGGACTAAACCAGGACAACATCTTTTCCAAATATATAAAGGTATGAATATACATGTACCCCATTACCAAACAATAACGATATTTAACCACTTTGTTGCAGACAACTCTCGAAAAACACTTTGGGAAAAGGAGTAATTGCTTGTTACGAGCAATTTCCCCTTTTCACATAATGTTTTCTACTCTTTAAGACGAATACTTTCCAATTTCATCACATTTTGAAATGTCGTCTGCAAACTCTTTCAATTTGGTACAGTTGAAAACTTGGCGTTTGGTATTTATCACCTGTTTACATTTATTGGACTTGGCCATATACTGCGTTGGACAAATACCAAGCTTGATCCACCGTTACGGGTAATTAAATTTGGGGCCTTCCTCCATCATTTTATGAGCTGTACATCACAATATAAGTAAAGTGCTGTAAACTTTATTTTAAAACTCAATAAGACAGGACCATGTTGTTGTAAAATCAGACTTACCAGGTGCTATTAAGAGTATTAATCAAAGTGTTAAAAGATGCCCCTGACAATCACTATTACAATATTAATTATTTATTTTTGTCATGATGAGCAGATACTTTCAATTCAATAAAAACCAAAAATCAGACAATTGTTGCTTCAAAAGTCATACATAATTGAAACTACCTAAAATGAGAGCCTGAAGCACATTTCTTTTTTTTTCTTTTTTTGATACCTTGAATTAGGACAAGCAATCAATCGCCATGACACCAGGGTACAGTTTTTCTTCAAATTTGCAAAAAGTAGAAAAATACATCCACTCTTATATCAATATTAGGCTAAGCAATATTGTAAGGTAACACATCATTGGAACTGTCTCTCTGAGACGTTTTTAATGACGTGTCACGTTGCAATATTGTACTTTCATTTAAGAAACTATTATGTTTATTAGTTTTGACAAATGCAAATATTTTCCTTAAGTTGTTTAGTAAATCTGTACCCTGATATTTTGTTCCATTACAGGACTTATTGCAGAGACAGGGCCAGATTCAAAGTTATACTGGAGAGCTGACGTGGGAGGCCAAGTCTCTGGCTATCATCGACTGTATTTCTGATCCAGAGGTATGTGGTAGGGTCCTGCATGGCTCAGTGGACAAGTTGGTTGTTTTGCGACCTTTGGGTCCTGGGTTCATAATGCGCACTAAATGACTTAAGCTGTTGATGCGCCTTAAAACACCATTCATTCATTCAGGCGCCAATGACACCACTGGTTTTGTGGAAGTGTCATTTGGGGAAGGAAAGCTGTAAAATGATTACTTCTTAGCTGGGTGTTGAAGCATGTACAAAAAGCAAAGAGGTATAGCTTTGGGGTGCATACCTTAACTACTTATGCTTTGGTCACTTTTAAATTCAATAATAAGCTAGAAATGCCCTCTGCAGAAATTTTATTCTAGAAAGGCCAATGATTTAACCTCACCCTCATAATTGCAACTAAAGCTTTCCTGAAGAACACATTAAACTTTAATAGAATGCTAGGTAATTTTTCTTAAAATATATTTTAGTTTTGTCTTACAAAAAGGCCAGGCTTTTCTCCCTCAAAACCCCTGAGAATAATAACTTTTTTTATCTATTAGTATAGCTATTCGCTTCATGATATACTTGCATTTTCAGCAAAAGATAGAAGGTATTATGGAAATAATGAAATGGGCTCCCATTCCTTGGTCAGACAAAATTGAGGGACTTGTGCAAATGGGATTAAAGCTGAAACATAATGCGTAAGTGGGAATGGTTAACTCTTCATATATAGACAGTTTTAATGAAAGAATATTACACATACATTACCATGACAATTGTCTTAATTGGTTCAAATTGAATGCAAACAAGAAAAATACAATAATTGATTATGAGGAATGCTGTTATCAATTTGATACACAAGTATTATAGTGTTCCTTTTAATACCAAGTCTTTTTTATATGTAAATATGGGGGCCTCTGTGGCCTAGTGGTTAGAGTACAGAACTTGAAATCACATTGCCCCTCTCCGCGTGGGTTCAAATCCTGAGAGGGATATGGATTTTCAAGAGAGGCAGTCTCCCAACTGACTTACGGAATGCCGATGGTTCTTCCCGCCTTGACCAGCCCTTATGGGCAGTTGAGTATGGGGTCTTCCTCAATAATTAAGAGTTGGGCATTGCTACATAACTGAAATAATGTTGATGTGATGTCAAACCCATATAAAAAAAAAATATGTAAATATCTTTAAAAAAAATGTCTAAAGCATAATTTTCTAGACTAAGTTTTGTCGCAATGATCTTTTATAAAGAACAGATAATCCTAACCTAATTTTGATTTGTTATCTCATGTTCCTTTAATTTTTGATTGACAGATCTTTTTGACTGTTTTATTTACTATCATAAGCTCATTACAAGTCACTTAGATATTACAATGCTCTTATTACAAATTTTAAATACTTTTAATCATAAACCTAACATGTTTTAGCTTATAAATAATTTTATATAGTTTCATCTACATCATCATAATGTGCACTAAATGATCTAAGCTGTCAATGCGCCTTAGAATTCCCATACATTCATGATTTCGAATCGTTTATTTGTAGTGTTCAGAAACTGAAGGAACAATGCGAGCGGGCCCACTTGAGGAAATATTTGATAAAGTATGGCTTGAAGAATATAGAAGTTCCCCAGGGTCCTGATGCAGAGGTAAATAAGATTCATTTGGGAAACATTTCACCCTTTTTGTTATAACAGACTAGTCTAGGCCAAAATGAAAGCAACTGCTGATTGGCAATTAAATACCCAGTTTTAACTTCCTGGGTACCGTTTTGCAAAACAGTTTACGCTTAAGATTTGCGTAAGTCTAAAACAACAATTCCTCTTATTTCAATATTGGACGAAGCAGTATTGCAAAGTGACACATCATTGGAATCATCTCTCCGAGACGCTTCCAATGAAGTGCCACATTGCAACATTGTACTTTCATTGAAGATGCTATCAATGTTTATCAATTTTGACTTACGCAAATATTTTCCGTAAGTTGTTTAGTAAAACGGTACCCTGGGTATTTCTGTGACCTGGGAAATACCCCTTGTAAATAAGTGTAGGATAACAAACTCTATGATAGGTGTCCATGCTAATTTCACGTTTCCTGTGGGCATTCATGTTGAGTAGTTTAATGTGTATTGAATTGTTAAACCTCCTTTCAAATGATTAATTTGGTCGCAAAATCATACATGATTTTGAAATTTTGAGTTGTGATTTATTTTGATTGTGTAAAAGCATACTTAATTTAATCTAGTGCCCAGCAAAACTGGGTAATATGAGTTAAAAATTATGATAGAATATGTTGAAACATAGCGAAAAAAACACAGGATCATGACAATTTAATGCCTGCATTATTTATCATCTGTTTTTCAAGGTGCTATTTTCACAAATTTGGTGCCCACCAATTTTACTTCATTGTTTACAGTCAATTAATATCTAAAATTGCAAGGAGCGCTTGGATTAATGAGTGTCGATCACCTGGTTAGAAACATCATGTGAAACACATAGAAATACTGTAATTTATCCAATATTAACGACGTGAACATTCAAAATGTAGAATTTATTTGTTCCCGTTTCTTTGCTGATCTTGTTTTATCGCTTATTGCAAACAAACCTTATAGTATTCACTCTTTTAAAGGATCATGTGAATTTGTTACTGTCTCAATCCCTCTGTAAAAGGGAATTTGAAGTACCTTTGAGTTAATTTTCAACTGTTCTAGAACTTTCACAATTTAAGTGAAAAATGAGCGGAAGTATGGCTTAAATCAAATTATATGACTATTAAGATATTCCATATTTGAAAATGAAATGACAACAAAAAAAGTCTTGAAGGAAGCCATATTACGGCTTTCTTATTATGTTTGAGGTGGGTTCATTGGATAAACCTTTCCCAAACAACTGTCCCAAATTGAAAGAGTTTGCAGACGACGTTTCAAAATGTGATGAAATTGGAAAAAAATCTTTTAATAGGGTAGAAAACATTTTGGGAAAAGGAAAAATTGCTCGTTACGATCAATTTCTCTTTTTCCCACAATGTTTTCTAAAGTCGTATGCAACAAAGTCGGCAAATGGTGTTATTGTTTGGGAAAGGGTGGTGATCTGATTGTATTGGTACTATCGCATTCTTTGTAATATTGTAAGAACCCTGTCTGTAACAATTACTTTTGTTCAAGAGGATCTAAGAACTATTTTTCAGTTGAAGGTTATACAAAAACACATTTTAGTCTAAGTTGACATATCAGTAGTTGAAATGTTTTACTTACTTACAAAAACTTGCTTTATTCAAATTTAGTAGAAAAACATGACACCATGTAAAACTTCATTAAAACAAAACTACACTTTTTAAGTGATGTCACTGTAATAGCTCAAATATCTAAGGCCCTAAGGATAACAACTTTTTCATTAAGTTTACCTGTCTGATAAAGGATATAGATAATGGTTAAAGATGTCATGACTTTTTCTATTCGTCTTTTCATTGACACAGCGCCTGGCCTACTATATGCTGAAACAAGACAAGCCAGGCTGTATGGAGGATGCTCTGGAGGTGATGAAATCCTCGAACGTAAAGGCCGAACGGAACTTGTACAAATTTAGGATGAAAGAACTCATCAGTGCAGATAAGGTAGGGCCAATTTACCCATAAACCCACCCATAGGGGAATTTGTGACCAGGTCCAGCTCGAGAGCAATAGGAGACAACAATTAATAAGGAGAAAACTCCGCGACTTTCTTTGCAATATAAGCGAGAAACCATTGAGACAAAATGATAATTTGCTAATTAGGAGCCAAATGATGTTTACCCAATGCACATAAATCTGGTTTTGACACAAATTGTGACCATTTTTTAAAACTGGTCCATCTCAGTTGTTCTCTACCTAATATCAGTTGCCTTGAAATACAATCTTTTTGCAGTAACCAGGTCACTCTGACCATGTATTCGGATTAAGTTGCAAGTAGAATTTGATATTCAATAGAGGCTGCCTTCCTATTGATTGTTCTTGTTGTCACCTTGACCCTTATGGACTGTTTGATACATCTTTTTGAGTTAGGCATTGGAAAATAACATGAAAAACTGTTGACACCATGTAAAAACCCAATAAGATAAACTTTCGGTGTCTGAAAAGGTTCAATAAATGATATTAATTCTGGTAATCATATTGACCATTCTCCTTTTGTTAACCTATGATTCTTTGTTATAAAGGGGAATTTATGTGAAATGATAAAAGTACTTTACCTAGTTGTTTAATCAAGCTGAGATGGGCAGTTCAGTACATGGAAGCCTTTCTTCATTACTGATAAACTCAAGTCTCACTTCTACTGAAGAGTTGTTGATGCTATGTAAAACTATGTTACCTGTAAAGCAAATCTAATGATACTTCATTGCAGCTTGAAGATTGTCTTCATTTACTGAAAAGCTTGCCTACTAAACTGGGACTTCAAGTTGGCTATTCTATTCTCTTATATACAAGTGTTATGTTGGATCATGCTGATGATATAAGTGGATTAAAGGAGGAGGTAAGAAAAATACATTTAAATTAGATTGTGTTTTGTTACATAAAGAACACTTACCTATTCTAGAGAGAAAAAACCTGGATTGGGTTGTTTTGTAGCATAGAAAATACCTGTCAATTAAAAAAAGGAAGCAATTAATATTGGATTATATTCTTTCCAACAGAAATAGCCGGCTATTCTGGAAAAAGCATCAACTCATTTGTAAGTCAGATTAAGTTCTGAAGGGATAAATAGTTATCTTATCAAATGCTAATAGATCTGCCTGACTTGACCACCTGGGCAGTTCACTTGAGGTCTGCATGGCCTAGTGGTTAGAGTACAGAACTTAAGATCACATGGCCCCTCTCTGGATGGGTTCAAATCCGGGTGATGTAATTTTGACTTTCATAAGAATCAGTCTCCCGACTGACATACAAATTTGCAATGGTTCTACTCAGCAACGACCAGCCCTTATGGAAAGTCTAGTATGGTGTCTCTCTCCTCAGGCATCACAACATAACAGAAATAATGGTGACATGATGTAAAAACCCATTTGAATGAAAAGATATAAATCATTTAATTGAAGTGGAGCCAGGTATTGCAATATATCTGAAATAATGGTGACATGATGTAAAAACCCATTTGAATGAAAAGATATAAATCATTTCATTGAAATGGAGCCAGGTATTGCAATATATCTGAAATAATGTTGACATGATGTAAAAACCCATTTGAATGAAAAGATATAAATCATTTCATTGAAATGGAGCCAGGTATTGCAATATATCTGAAATAATGTTGACATGATGTAAAAACCCATTTGAATGAAAAGATATAAATCATTTAATTGAAGTGGAGCCAGGTATTGCAATATATCTGAAATAATGTTGACATGATGTAAAAACCCATTTGAATGAAAAGATATAAATCATTTAATTGACGTGGAGCCAGGTATTGCAATATATCTGAAATAATGTTGACATGATGTAAAAACCCATTTGAATGAAAAGATATAAATCATTTAATTGAAATGGAGCCAGGTATTGCAATATATCTGAAATAATGTTGACATGATGTAAAAACCCATTTGAATGAAAAGATTTAAATCATTAAATTGAAATGGAGCTAGGTATTGCAATATATCTGAAATAATGTTGACATGATGTAAAAACCCATTTGAATGAAAAGATATAAATCATTTAATTGAAGTGGAGCCAGGTATTGCAATATATCTGAAATAATGTTGACATGATGTAAAAACCCATTTGAATGAAAAGATATAAATCATTTAATTGAAGTGGAGCCATGTATTGCAATATATCTGAAATAATGTTGACATGATGTAAAAACCCATTTGAATGAAAAGATATAAATCATTTAATTGAAGTGGAGCCAGGTATTGCAATATATCTGAAATAATGTTGACATGATGTAAAAACCCATTTGAATAAGTAGATATAAATCATTCCATTGAAATGGAGCCAGGTATTGCAATATATCTGAAATAATGTTAACAAAGGTTTTAATGAATCAGTGAATGAAGTTTTGAAGCTTATCATTTACTCTTCATGCACCATTCATTTATTAATGAGGCTTATCAATAGCTATCATAATTCAGATTGTATAATGATCCCTTACTTTGTATCAATACTGTCATTACAAATTGATTTGTTTACAGTCCCGAGCAGAGAAGAGACTGTTCACAGCAGCATCGGTCCAGATTAGCAAGTACCTACAGACTGTAGAACAAGGTAAAACAAATATTGATGGTTCAATGCAAGACTATAGTAAGTGCTTCATGTTTGTGAAGCATTTACTATCGTCTTGCATTGAACCCTCGATATTAGCATATGATGAGGGCTATGATTCTTCACCTTTGAAAGCTTGGTACCGCAATATAATCAAAATATTGTTTACATGATGTAAAACCCAAACAAACAAAGAAGAGGTCTTTGGAAAACACCATGAAAAAAAACAACACATTGCTCAAAAAGAGAAATTCATCCATATATTGCATTGTTTCCCATCCAAAGTATTTTTTTCTAGTGATATCTAGGTTGTCTGCTGTTGCTTTTAATTTCTACAAGTAATAATCTTCCATTTGATGGACCATTATCACTTTTAGAAAACATTTTTTTTTTTTTTAATTCTGGGAATTGCTTTACAATGTTTTGTTAACAGTTTGTCTGATTTCAAAAGATATTTAAGTCACTTCAAAGTCCTAGCCTAGTACTGATTGATCCAGGAAATTCGGTACATAACTGAAAAATTATTAATAATGCGTTAAACACCATTAAAACAAAATCAACAAATTTATTGAAGCATATCTAGTGTTATGATATTGTCTGAAACTTTTCACGATATGGAGGGCATTGGTCTTGGGTGGCTTTTGATTTAAATATTTTGTGATAAGAACTTGCGGTAGTTTAAAACAGCTTTTCCTCTCATTTCATTATTAGAAAAGCAATTTTGGAGAGTAACACTTCCAATTGAAAAGGTCTCCCAATGGTGTTCTTTTGTTTAAGATAATATCCGTGCATATGTGTTTTACGATAATATTTCCATAAGTTGTTTTGTAAAAGGCTACCCTGAAGTAAAGGTTTCTCCCCCTGACAAAGGATTTTAGTATTGGAATACTGTGAGAAACAGGGCCACCTTTTGACTTTGGTTTAATCCACATTTCCTGGGAGAACTGATAATGTATGTATCCAAGAAGCAGAATTGATCATGATTAATCTAAATTGTAAGAACTTCTTTCAAAATGATTTAAGATAAATCAAAAATGTTGATAGTGTATGGTGATGCTCTGAACTATGATTGAATTGAAATTTCAATTTTGGTTAAAACATTGATTAACATAAGTGGTTAATTACAGTTGTGGTTAAGAGAAATGATCTGGTACATCAGGAGAAAGTACATCGTAATCTACTGGGTTTGCAGGTAGGCTTTACCTTATGTATAACAATTATAGCTGACAATATATACAATATATACAACACTGTGACTTAAGTAGAATTTTATCATATTGAATGATTCCTTTTTTGTTTTGACGACTCAATGGTTTTGCATTTTTATGTAAGAGGGACGAAGGCATAGTCTAGACTGGTGCAAACAAGATTTTTTATTCCTTTTGTTAGCTCTTTGTTCTCGTTTTGGTAAATCTGACTAGCCAATAAGAAAACACATGGTTTCGGAAGAAAAGATAACTTAAAGGAAATTATGTTAAAAGTTTACTGAAGATATTTTCGTTAACCAATAACTTGATTTACATGAGTCTTTATTTCAACTGTCGCAGGTTTCTTCAGCCTCTGTTAAAACTGAAGAAAATGCTGTCTTTCTCCTTTTGCCAAAGCGATTTCTTCCTTTTAATGTTTAAAAAGGAGTTATTTTCCTTATATGATCATTGCCATGTTCAGGTTGGACATTTCCCACAAATTCCCTGTAAGGGAGTTGATTAATCAGAGACAAGCAGAGCTTTGAAATAGAGAAGTATTTACTTAAATAACTTATTGAATTGTATCTCTAAACCTTCTCTTTGGGGTACTCATAAGAATCAGAAATAAATAAACCAGGCAGATATCTTGGTAGTACTGGTTTGGATCCAGTGTACCCCTTGATATAACTAAACAATTGTTGAAAATAATGTTAAATGACAATCAAAGAATGATAGCCTGTTTGAATATTTGACTTTCCAGACAGAGTACAGTTTGTACCCCAGCTTGATGCAGTATGAGGATGAACAACACAGGCTGGGACTTATGTTCAACTTTACCAAACACTTTTTTTCTAACAAAGACCAGGTAAGTTTCAATAGCAAAATAGAAGTTGTTCAATCATGTATTTAAAAAGAAAATGGCCATTTTCAATTAAACAATTTTTTCCAATCAAGACTAGTTAAGCTTCAGTAGCAAACAAATTTTTTTTTATAGACTTACTTAAGGGTAAAATTTTCTTTTCCAACCTTACCAAACAGTTTCACCAACAAAGATCAGCTAAGTTTCAGTTACAATCATGAACTTGATTAATCAAAATTTTGAAACAGCGAAACAAGAACTTATTTTGAATGCAATGTGAATGTGTTTGTTTTCAACTCTACTAGACACCTTTAAACAAATAAGGAATAGGTCATCTGCATTTTTTAGCTCTTTTCCTCATATGAAAATTGCTGTTACATGCAATTGAAATCATCATTCAGCATCCAAAGAGAGAAGAAATGTTCGAAGAAGCAGAAAGTCATGACATACGGATTATCTTCTATTTCAGAATGCAAGTTATGTGAAACTTTATAGGTAAGTTATATATGTCATTTCAACTTCACTAAATCTGTACTACTCTCTCAGAGAAACAATACAGAAAAATAAAGCTGTCCCAATTAAAATCATTTAACCCTTTTTCATTCTCCAAATACATGTAATAATGAAATAATGATTATACATTGGTCAATACTTATGCTTTATGGGGTTCTGCTTGGCCCAGTGGTTATGATGGCGGATTTAGAACTTTAGAGTTGTGGGCAGAGCCTTAACATCATCTCTGGCTTTGTGGGAGTAACTTCTGGCAAGTCACTCCAGAGCCCTAGTCTAGTACTGTAGATCTAGGATAGCCGTTACATAAGGAAAAATTGTTGATACAGCATTAAACACCACACACACAAAAATATGATGTATGATTGAAGTTTTTTCTTTTAAACAATTGAAAGTACTAAAACAATGTTCATGTCCTAAATTGTATGTTTTGATGACTATTGCAATTATTTGTGCAACATTGTTCTTCCAGACTCGCAGATCTACTGCAGATTTCCCACTCTGTACTGCACGGCCAGATGGCTATAAAACTGGCTAAGGCTGGCAACATTGAAACAGCTGTAGAAATTTGTGGGCAAGTACACCTATACACCTACTTGGACCAATTCATCACAAAGGCTTCATCACTGATATCAATAACTTGGAAAAATATCTTATGCATTTCCTTATAAGGGTTTATGGTCTGTCTTCTGACCTATAGAATGCAGATAATTCTACATTATTGACAGTTAAGTAATGGGCCTCCCTACATCTAGTATGAGCTGGGCATTGCAATTGATCTGAAAATTGTGGATGTAATTCAAAAAGCAAAGTAAACAGACAATTTATAAGGCGTTTTATGTATGCCGGAAAAGGTAGAACAGTTATTTTTGCTTGAATACTAGATTGATATAGTTTAAAGGTTAATGAATGGTTTTTTATCTGGAAGTTGCTTGACATATTAGTTTTTATGTACTCATTTTGGAACCCATCTAACTGTACATTTTAAAAAGCTTTAAAATTAAATGCAATGATCAACTTAAGTTCTTTGAAAAACTCAAACAGTTACTGAATAATGCTTAAGTTGGTTGTATTTCAAACATGAATAATGTTCCTTAAGATGCTGTTTTTACCATGTAAATAGCCCAACTTTCCTTTTTCCACAATGTTAAGTATTGTCAATTTCGAGCTTACCATATTTTGAATATCAAAAACTAGTTCTGCTTTTCCACCAATCATTTATCTACATGTATATATACATGTAACAGGGAGTTATATGAGTCCAGTCCGACAGAGAGTACAGCTGACATCCTGTACAAAGTGACGCGATCCTTCCTGAATCTACAGGCCGAGGCCGATACCGAGGGAGATACAGACCAGGCCAGTAAATTCAGGGTGCTTCCAGAACTCTGCTATAGGCTAGATAATCAGGCCCTCGTGATCTGTAGTCCAGGTAAGTCATTGACTAGACTGTTTGATTACAGGTGATATAAAGGCCTGTAGACTCAGGGTGCTTCCAGAACTCTGCTATAGGCTAGACAATCAGGCCCTTGTTATATGTAGTCCAGGCTAGTTATTGACTAGACTGTTTGATTACAGGTTATATAAAGGCCAGTAAAATCAGGGTCCCTCCAGAACTGTGCTATAGGCTAGACAATCAGGCCCTCGTTATATGTAGTCCAGGCTAGTCATTGACTAGAATGTTTGATTACAGGTAATATAAAGGCCAGTAAATTCAGGGTGCTTCCAGAACTCTGCTATAGGCTAGACAATCAGGCCCTTGTGATCTGTAGTCCAGGTAAGTCATTGACTAGAATGTTTGATGACAGGTAATATTAAGGCCTGTAGACTCAGGGTGCTTCCAGAACTGTGCTATAGGCTAGACAATCAGGCCCTTGTTATCTGTAGTCCAGGTAAGTCATTGAATAGACTGTTTGATTACAGGTAATATAAAGGCCTGTAGACTCAGGGTGCTTCCAGAACTGTGCTATAGGCTAGACAATCAGGCCCTTGTTATCTGTAGTCCAGGTAAGTCATTGACTAGACTGTTTGAATACAGGTAATATAAAGGCCTGTAAACTCAGGGTCCCTCCAGAACTCGGCTATAGGCTAGACAATCAGGCCCTCGTGATCTGCAACCCTGTTGAGTACATGTGTGAGATTGTGTCTGTGGCTACTTGGGGCTTAGACTGGCAGTGGGAACATCAAAATCTTACCTACGTGTAAAATATAGGCAAGACAGTCTGGCTGATGTAACTTGTGAGACATTGGCTAGTCTGGTCAAACATGGTGTCACACAATTCAATTACTTGGACATTTCTACTGTAAGGAAAATATTGAAACCACTTAGACAAAAGGATAAATTACTCCTAAAGAGCTTTTTATCAATAAGTAACACAGGTTTTTAGCCAACATTTCTGAAAAATATATTTTTCTGTGCAATTTTTCTTGTCCTCTGCTGCTTTCAATTTGAATCAGTCACAAAATCTGCATTGATTAATGGATTAGGGCTAAAGGGGTTGGGGGCGTTTTGTTTCCTATACAAGTAAAAAGCTGCCTATGCTGTGATCTTGGTATTACTGAATTTCAAATTTATTGCGTACCGGGTACTTCACATACAATTTTTATTAACCTTTATAGTGCTGTAACAGTCTTCATGCTTATGCAAACAGGTTAGATCCAGCCCAGCCGCCAAGTAAATTGGCGGCTGGCCTGTGATCTAACCTGTTTGCTACTTTAATTATCATGCCTCATCAAAATTAAGCAGATATTTAAGGTTTTAGGAAGCAGCCGACACAAGAATCTATTTTCAGAAAAAATTACCCAGCATTCTAAGGGTTAATGCCTCTTCTGTTTGCACACATTTTGTTAACTTGTAAAGTAGCTATATACCTCTGAGATCTTGAGGTCTATTTCCTTGAAATACATAGCTTTGGCAACAATGGCAGTAGTACCTTCTATAGTAATTGAGAACTACCTTACATACATACCATTTGTTTATTTTCAGACAAACTGTGTGAGTATCTAGAACTGGCCAAAGAATGTTCCCTTCTGGTGTCCGTCAGTCAGCAATGTGAGACAGAGGACAACCCCCTTTCTGCACAGGTATATACAATATGTCTATTTGCTTGCTTATTTCATGTATAAACAACCCCCTTTCTGCACAGGTAACAACAATCATTCTATTTTCTAGCTTATTTCATGTATGAATGAGATTTTTGCTTCATTACGACTTTCCACTTAAGCCTTAGAATTCTGCATAATTTTCTGAAAATAAATTTTTATATCGACTGCTTTCCAAAATCATTCCAAAATCTTGAATATCTGCTTGATTTTTATGAGGAAAGATACTCAGAGAAGCAAACAGGTTAGATCACAGGCCATCCGCCAATTTACTTGTTGGTTGGCAATGATTTGACCTGTTTACATAAGCATGAAGAAGGTTCCAGCAATATATGGTTTAATGATTTTCTAAAGAAATGAAAATATTGTGATCAGTTTCCTTGTATGTCCATGTTTGATAAAGAATTGATTACTGAAGGCAAAACAGAGTATTTAATAAGCCAGGAAGAATTTAGAAATCTGCAGCTTTTGACGTGGACAATTTGAAGGAAATGATCAAAAACCGTTGTTGACCGTTTGCCTCTGCATATCTGATTCAAAGTGTCTGTGTAAGACAATGGTTTAAACCATTCTCCCACATAAATATTTGTGAAGGTTCCAAATTCAAACACCAGACGGCATATAAAACATGTGAAATGAAATAATTTCGTCAAAGGTATGAAGAAACCATTGTTGCAAAAGGACAAATTGCTCATAGGTAGAAATCTATCCTTTTGACACAATAGTGTTCTCAAGTTTTTTGCAGCATACGTGTTATAGTAAGGTTGTATGAAGTGATGGGTGAAGTCTTTACCAAATAACAAAAAACGTATTGCGCTCTAATTCAATACTTTTTTTCTGTTAATCTTTTTTTTTTATACTCTATGATTACTGCTTGCTGTTGCTTTCAGTTTGAACCATTCACAAATTTTGTATGTAGAAAAAGGATAAAGACAGACAAAAGATTTTTACAAGCAAGCTTTGATCTCAACTGCTGTATGGAATGGGTTGATACTTCACTTATCTGTTCAGACCTAATTCTGGGAACATGCACCTTTAAAGAAGAGATTTGTTTGTTACAGTGGAATGAGGGTACCCCAACAAGCACAGAGAAAGGTAGACAGATGGTACGAGAGCTGTCACTGCCGTTGTTTGAAGAGGATGCCCTAGTAATGACGTCGTCCATAGCGATACCCTTGGTGTCAAAGTTCTTGGTACAGTGTCACCAGGACTTTGACTGTGGTAAGATCATGTTGTTGTTGTTGTTGTTGTTTTCTTCAATAACTTTTTAACATGTTATCTATTTTAGACAATGATGAATGGATTCACATTTCATATTTCATTACTTAGAATAGACATGCAAGAAAATAATTATAAAATATTTTTAACAGGTAAATATGCACAAACTATTGACAAATGTGTCACTATATATTTGATTCAAAAGTGTCTGTGTAAGTAAAATATTCATGTCTTCAAATGATAAATAGACTCAAATGTACATAATCATCTTGTATTTAAATCTCTTATATACTTACATGTATTTCACTACACCTGAAACAAAATCTAAGCAGCATCTGTTACAAAAACAAAACAAGAAATTACTTTGACCAAACAGTTTCTCCTTTTTGTTACAATGGTTTCTATCTTTATTAATTGAAAATCTTTTATCTAATTACTGGTCCCTTAATTTCATTTTCAATTTGAATTTCACTTTATTGTTTTAATAACAATGTATCCTGTAACTCATGTGAAAGCCATGTATTCACGTATGTTGTAAGAATGGGCCTGAGGCCTAGAGTACTGAATATAGTATTATTATATTATCTAGGGTTAACATTCATTTTTGGAGTAAAGAGGTCAACTTTCGATTTGAGGAGGCCAATTAACCAAACACTCAACAAAAATTAGGTGTAATAACTACTGCTTATGATTACATATTAATATTTTTCTTTTTTTGAGCCGACCAAAAAGTCATTCGAAGAGGTCAAATTAGCTGGCAGCCTGCTCTTAATGACAATCCTTATCATGTTTATTATTATCTTACTGCTTAGATGACGCTGATGACGATCAGAACCAGTCAAAGGACAGGAATATCTACATGCCTTTGTGTAGTAAAGTAATCCCTGTTGTAAAGTACCTGCGCGACAACGGGCACGTCCAACTTGCGTTCTCCTTCTCTCTTCACATGCTGTACTGTATACTCCAGCATGTTCAGCAAATGGATATGGGGCTGAGGGAGTTAAGTGAGGTAAGGAAGCTCAAATGTTATACAATAAATAACATTGTAAAGTAATTCCTGTTGTATAGTACCTACGCGACAACGGACACATCCAACTTTTTCATTCTCTCTTCACATGCTCTACTGTATACTTCAACATGTACAGCAAATGGATATGGGGCTTAGGGAGTTAAGTGAGGTATGGAGGCTTAAATCTAATATTATACATAACATAGTGAAGTATTCCCTGTTGTAAAGTACCTATGCGACAACGGGCACAACCAACTTGCGTTCTCCTTCTCTCTACACATGATGTACTATCTGCTTCTAGTCAGAAAAAATATCTTCTGCAGGTGGTAAAGAATTAAAGAAATGTTAGCTTCGACTTACCATTTGCCAAATTGCCTGAAAAATGAATATGCATAACGGTTTAACCAATTAAAATTGTGTACAAACCTGTAACAAACAAAATGTATGTGATTGTTGATTCATTGTAAAATTCTCCTTAAAAAATGTTAATATGTATATAAGTGTAACCATGGTGAGAAAAACATGAAGCCAGACCGGGAACCTCCCTAATCCGTGCCAACACTCACACCGACTGAACTATCAGGTGCGCTTACACATTTAACTCTACCTTTTAAATCAAGACCCCTACTACATAAGTAACAAAATATTTGTAAGCTTGAGTTGAATGTGTTGTGTTTTGATTACAGGACCAAGTGTCTGATCTAGAGAGACATAAGCAGGCATTCCTGCAGATACACACCAACAGTCAGAAGTTGATAAAGGAGCTTGTGCACACGATTATCGTGAAGGTGAGAGCAGGAAAAGCACCAACCTATAGTACTCTTATATATTAAGTCGTGATTTCTTATGACTTAATGTTGTAAGAAAAGGAGTTGTTTGTGATGAGCAATGTCTTGTTTTGTTGCAATGGTTTCTTTCTTCTCCCTTTACCAAACCCCAAAATTTTCGAAAGTCCCAAATTCAAAGAGTTTGAAAACGACATTTCAAAATGGATGAAATTGAAAAATAATCCTCTGATAGGGCAGAAAACGTGGGAAAAGGAGAAATTGCTCGTAAAGAGCAATTACTCCTTTTCCCACAATGTTTTTCAGAGCCGTCTGCAACAAACTGGTCAAATGTTGTTATTGTTTGGTAATGTGTTAAGCAACAAATTAAATGCAAGTTTCTATACTTTATGATTGCTCTAATTGAGCAATCACTGCATGAAATAACACATTCAGCTGTGAATGAGGTTCAGACCTCTTCAACAAAGTTTTCTTTTACAATGAGTACAAATAAAGTCTGAAAGTCTATTATGTAAGTGTAAAGACAGTGGAACTTTTAATGATATTTGTGTTTTATAAATGGGTTTCTTTTTTCTTTGTTTGATTGATTTTTTTTTTTATCATCTCACTGAATACTAGATAAAGTTGCAGAGATGCATGTAAGAGGCAGTTTCCTCTGGCAAATTCTTTATTGCTTATCTAAGGACTATTTTGTGGATGCGCATTAGAATCGTCTTGATAATTTAATTGTTAAGATTACTCACAAAATAGAATTTGATGTTAATATTTATTACACTGTTTTTAAAGAACTTTTGTAAGCAAGCTTATTTAGACCATTGGAGATGAGAGTGGACCTTGGAGCTTTGTCATTAGCGGAAGGGTTGTTTCTGAAATAACCTTCCAATCAAATAGAAAAGTAGTTAGAGCTTTCAGGAAAAAAAAGATGCACAGTACTGACACCTTACCTCACACTTTTTGATCTCTGTGGATGTGTTATGAAATATATGTATCAGTTTTTGTAGCGGTTGTACTGTACTGGTGGATCCAGGCAAGCCGTTACATAACTGAAAAATTGTTGATATGGCGTTAAGCAACATACAAATATATCATATTACAGATATGCAATGCCTCTAAAGTGGATGTGACACTGGCCCTGGCCTATTTCACCGGTGGAATTATAGCCCACAGAGAGGGGATGGATGTGTTGAAGCAACTAATTAAAGCTGCAGGACATCAGTACAAAAAACTAAAGGTGATCTTGTTAACCCTTATAGTGCTGGAACTGACTTCATTCTTATGCAAACATGTTAGATCCAGGCCAGCAGCCAAGTAAATTGGCAGCTGGCCTGTGATCTGACCTGTTTGCTACTTTGGGTTTCTTGCCTCAACAAAATTAAGCAGGTATTTAAGGTTTTGGAAAGCAGATGACACAAAAGTTTATTTTTAGAAAAATCACCAAACATTCTAAGGGTTTAATGTGTTCTTCAGGAAATCTTTGGACATGGATGATATTTGATAAGTATGCTTTATGGTGGAATAAAGTTCTGTTGACCCTTTACTTTATAATGCCTCACTTTACTTAATCTGCTGCAGAAAATTTAGAGCCCTAAAATATTTTAGATGGTATTGATAAACTAGGGTCCTGCATGGTGTAGTAGTTAAGTTGGTTGACATAGAACTTTGGGGTCCGGGATTCAAGCCCAACCAACGCATCTGTTTTCGTGGGAGAGATCTTGGAAAGTCACTTCAGAGCCCTGGTTTAGTATTGGTGGATCCAGGAAAGCTGTTACATAACTGAAAAATTGTTGATATGGCGTTAAACAACATTCAAAGAGAGAAAAAAATAGATGAATCAAATGTGATTGGGCTCAATTACCCCATATGCATTGGAATAGAAATAATGATAAACATACTGTGAAATAAACAAAATGGGCCACGTCACGCGAAAAGGGGCACTCCGACATAGCAAACAGTGTAGCCCCAGACCAGCCGCCACGTCACTGACGTCTGGTCTGGGGCTACACTGTTTGCCATCTAATGGACATCCAGTTATACCTTTAAATAAATACAAATTATAACTTTCGTGACTAGATGCTGGAATAATAGCGCTAAGATAGAGCTGAGTCAGCGCTTTTTTTGTATGTCCGAGTGCCCCTTTTCGCGTGACGCGGCCCAAATATCTAATGATGTTAAGTCTCACGAAGCATTTATAAATAGAATCTTTCATTAGTGGTCATATTCTTTTAAATTTATGAAGCTTGTCATGTGAATAGAGACACAGACTCCGATAGCCTCGTTTTTATCTATATTTAGATGACAGGTCTAATGAATTCAACACACATGGCACATTGTGACGATAAAGCTTCGTTCTCGGGGGTTTTCAACCAATTGTGTCAATATTTTATATCTTTTATTAGGTCTTTTTTTTTTAATCTTATTGTACTTAAACTCTTCTCTTTTAACTCTATAATGGAGTGGCATTGCATGTTTAATGAAATGAAGTTTTATGCTGTAAATTTCTTTTATGATTGTACTATGATTAATTGTAAATGAAGATTACTACTATCACACCGACGTGTTTAACCACAGTCCTGTGTTTTATTTCAGACCGTGACGGGACTAGGGATTGCCCTGGGTGAGATGTTTACTGAATTGGCTCTAATTGACACATGTAGACAGCTAGAGACAAATGCACACTGGGGATACAGGCTCAGTTTGATAAAGGTGAGGGTTTCTGTCAATCAACTCTCTGTTAACCCGTTACCACACGCCATATTTTCGACAGTCCCAAATTGAAAAAGTTTGCAGAGGTCATTTCAAAATATGGTGAAATTGAAAACTAATCTTCTGATAGGGGAGAAAACATTGAGGGAAAAGGAGAAATTGCTCTTAACGAGCAATTTCTCCTTTTCCCACAGTGTTTTCCAGAGTCGTCTGCAACAAAGTGGTTAAATGTCATTTCTGTTTGGTAATGGGTTAAAGATGGCACTTACCTATCATCACCTCCATTTAGGAGAGGTAGAGTGGCATTCTTGTAGTTGAAAGGTTGTGACTGTCTGCCCTGGATCATACTTAAGGAAATCTAAAAGGAAAATATTGTATTAAATGCATTTAGCCATGAAAATCTTGGTTTAAGAATAGCACTATTACTGGAAAGACTCTTATGGTATTGGCTAGTTTAGGTTTTGATCCTGAGAATGAATATGTGATATTTATATCGTAGTAATTGTTAGAAATGCTGAATTGATAGTAATAAAAACTGAAGAAATTGCTTATTTAAAACAAGCAGTATTAAACCAAAGATCTGTATATTTTTTTAAGTTGTAAGTTTGTCTCATTGTCACATGACACTTATTTTAGCGTCTTGTTGAAAAACATACATGTTTCATTTATTCTCATGATGATTTGAGAATAGTTTGTCTGTCAAATGATCGGATGGTTAGTTTGTATGCTTGTTTAGTTTGAATGATTATGCACTGTGTACGAGTCAATGACAAATATGTTCTGTTCTGTTGTATAACAGGTCAGTTTTAAAGAGGTTCTTCACAAACCTGATATGGAGAAACACAAACTACTGCCATTGATAGCCAAGAGTGAGTTGGTGGACACACAGTTTCTCAAAGAATTTTGTCAGTAAGTTATTTTTGGTTATTTAACTCTTTATATGGTTATCTGAAGTTATTTTGTCTTATTTAACCCTTTATATGGTTATCTCATAGATTGGTATTTCTATCTTTTTTTACGGATAAAACAACATCATAAAAGAGTTTTGTCAGTAAGTTAGTTTGTCTTATTTAACCCTTTATATGGTTATCTCATAGATTGATATTTCAATCTTTTATAATGATAAAATGACATCATAAAGTTACATAAAACTAGATTATGGATATACTTCTTATCCCATTACCAAACAATAACGACATGTGACCATTTTGTTGCAGACGACTCTGGAAAACATTGAGGGAAAAGGAGAAATTGCTCATTAAGAGCAATTTTTCCTTTTCCCACAATGTTTTCCACCCTATCAGAAGATATTTTAAACTTTTTATCACATTTTGAAATGTCGTCTGCAAACTCTTTCAACTTGGGACAGTCTAAAATTTGGCGTTTGGTAAAGGGTTAACCCATTTTATAATCGTGTGTTGGAGGTAGCTATAGCATATTTGTGTAAAAGATTTAGCGAAATGTTTAAATGCGTTATTTCATAAAAAATGATCTAAATTTGAATTATGCATTGGTGAGCGGCTGTGTTTTAAAATACCATCATCTCAAGGTCGCACTACCATTTGACCGTGCATGCACATGCATTATTTCTGTCATGCAAAATGACCAATATTGATAAGAGTTTGAAATCAAAATGATGAAAGGGATGAAATCTTTTATCACATTTTTTTTAAAAGAAAACATAGGTCAGCAACATTAGAATGTAGGAATGGTAAAAGGTGTTTTGTTTAGTGACGAGGAATGTTTTAATCACCATTTTAACATTTGGTGCTCATGGAACAAAATCCCTTTAATTCTTGTATATTTGTTAATATTTGGATTCACTTGTAGCATTAGATTCTATAAGCCATTGTTAGAAAATGAGAAGTTGCTTGTTGTGAAATGATAATAAGCAATTTCTCATTTTGTCACAATGGTTTGTCCCATATTACATAGAATTTTTTATTTGCTCATACCTGTGGTCTGCTGAAGCCATCAGTTGGGACAAGTAACACAAATTCAAAGTCATGGGTTCAATGCAAGACTTTAGTAAGTGCTTCACATTCATGAAGCACTTACTATAGTCTTGCATTGAACCCTCATACCAATGTAATATGTTGATGCTGGAAATGAAAATGAGATGACTGTACAAAACATACATTTTACATAGAGAACATACATTTTATGGCACTCTGTATCATATATTTTTTATAAGAGAACATATATTTTATGGCACTCTGTATCATATATTTTTTATAAGAGAACATATATTTTATGGCACTCTGTATCATATATTTTTTTATAAGAGAACATATATTTTATGGCACTCTGTATCATATATTTTTTTTAAGAGAACGTATATTTCATGGCACTCTGTATCATATATTTTTTTATAAGAGAACATATATTTTATGGCACTCTGTATCATATATTTTTTATAAGAGAACATATATTTTATGGCACTCTGTATCATATATTTTTTTTAAGAGAACGTATATTTCATGGCACTCTGTATCATCTATTTTTTATAAGAGAACATATATTTTATGGCACTCTGTATCGTATATTTTTTATAAGAGAACATATATTTTATGGCACTCTGTATCATATATTTTTTTTAAGAGAACATATATTTTATGGCACTCTGTATCATATATTTTTTATAAGAGAACATATATTTTATGGCACTCTGTATCGTATATTTTTGAAATACTGCCTACAAATGACTGTCAAGAGCAGTTTATCTTTTTGTCTCGATAGTTTCTACTCAAATTAGTTAGACTTTTTCCCCTCTT
Organism: Cerastoderma edule; assembly: GCA_947846245.1. Taxonomy (NCBI): domain Eukaryota; kingdom Metazoa; phylum Mollusca; class Bivalvia; order Cardiida; family Cardiidae; genus Cerastoderma; species Cerastoderma edule. The sequence continues at coordinate 11,184,942 of OX401404.1, forward strand.
CATATACTTTGTTGTCTGATATTGCTTTCAATATGGAACAGTCACAAAGTCCTAATGTGGGTTAACCCTTTACCAAACGCCAAGTCTTCCACTGTCACAAATTGAAAGAGTTTGCAGACGACTTTTCGAATTGTGATGAAATGGAAAAATATTCTTCTGATCGGACCAAAAACATTGTGGGAAAAGGAGAAATTGCTCGTTTAGAGCAATTTCTCCTTTTCCAACAATGTTTTCCAGAGTTGTCTGCAATAAACTGTTCAAATATTGTTATTGTATGGTAATGGGTTAAAGTCCAAACTGTGCCTATTTTCAGGGCGTTCCATCTTGATCAGGACACAGGGTTACTCATGTATCTAGAGTGTCTGTTCACCACACCTGATGATGGGACGTTTGGATCCACCAGTAACAAACAACTCATGCTGGCAAGGGCCAAGGAGGTTATTCCAGAAATAAAGAAAATGGACGAGCTCATGACGAAAATGAGAGCGATATATTATAGGTAAGTTTGCAAGTAGGTAAGCCTGTAAAATGTTATAATACATCAGATATTTTTCCCCTTCTGATTCTCTTGTACCTCTCCAATAAAGAAAATGGCGGACATTTGAGCAGCCACTCAGGAAACAATGCTTTAGAGAATTATTGTACATTATATTTGCCTTCTTTTGGTAAATAAAAAAGTTTACAACTCTAGTCTTCTTTTAACCCTTTACCAAACACCAAATTTTCGACTGTCCCAAATTGAAAGAGTTTGCAGATGACACTTCAAAATGTGGAGATAAAGTAATCTTCTGATGGGACAGAAAACATTGTGGCAAAAGGAGAAATTACTCATTTAGAGCAGTTTCCCCTTTTCCCACAATGTTTTCCAGAGTCGTCTGCAACAAACTGGTCAAATGTTGTTATTGTTTTGGTAATGAGTTAACTGTTAGACAAAAAATGCTGGATTTTTTTTTCAATTTGTCCGATACAGTCACCATTCATTCATTCTTTTGATATAAGCAAAAATTCACATGAGAATAGTGAGTCAGTGTAAACACAGTTTATATCTGTTATGTTGGAATTGACCTGTTCAATAAATTTGCTGTGAAACAAACATTTATTGTGGTTTTACCACTTTCAATAAAAAAAACTTTGACAAACAAATCCCTGTGAAATTTGCTTTCAATAGCTGCTTTAGAAAAAATAGAATGGAAAAAAGAAAAAGAAAACATCTGACAAAGAGCGGGCATTTGTTTGTTGCAGACGACTCTGGAAAACATTGTGGGAAAAGGAGAAATTGCTCAAAATGAGCAATTTCTTTTTTCCCACAATGTTTTCTGCCCTATCAGAAGATTGTTTTTCAATTTCATCACATTTTGAAATGTTGTCTGTCTGCAAACTCTTTCAATTTGGGACAGTAAAAATTTTGGTGTTTGGTAAAGGGTTAAGTTAAGTCAACTATGCTTGATACTTTGGTTATTTTTTCTTACAGGACCAGTAGTTATGATTACGAAAGCCTGGATATTTTGTTTGAAGTTCTGAAGATGGGAGATTGTGAAAAGATACCAGTAGAAAAGGTATTCCTTCCTATTAACTCTTTGTCTGGCGAACCTTTCTATCTGTTTTCTATCAGGGTCTATTTTACATGGTTAGTTGGTCTCACATTTGCATAGTTTTTTCATGTTATATAGCAAGGGACCCTATACAAACTACTTTATTCACATGCGCCCTTTTCTGCATGAGTTCAAATCCATGTGAGGGCATTTTGATTACGTGAGAGGTAGTCTCTTACGAAGTGCCAATGGTTCTACCCGACTTGACCAGCACTTATGGGCAGTTGAGTAAGGGGTCTCCCTCTATCACTATGAACTGGGTTGAAGGTTCAAGCTCTACGGGAGGCTTTGGTCTGGAGGATGTTTCTCATAGCACTTGTTTCGATATGGCCGGTTCGGGAGCCGCGAGCTAGTTAAATTCAATGGTTACAGACTAGTATCCGTTTGGCGGCTGGCATTATGATAGAAGTTGGGAGGTACTTGGTATAATCAGGGAAAAGAGTCTCATAAGCCAAAACTGGCTAGCCCTTTCAATAGGGGTGACGCTATGATAAAAAACCTTTACCTTTTTATGAATAACAAAGACAACAAAATGTATGTTTATGTTACATTACAGGGTATTAAGTTGCTGGAGTACCTGAAGGGTATGGCAACATAATTGAAATTATATTGATGTTATTTAAAACCCAAATATAAAAAAAAGGTACTATACAGAAATGTAACTGAGGAGCGAAAAATATGCAGCCAGACTGGGACTCAAACCAAGGAGTCCTCTGCACATGATGAAAACTCTCTTTCCACTTAGCTATGCAGCTCCTTTACACAGTTAAATCTACCTTGTAAATCTTGTACTCCCCCACACAAATGAAATTTGTATCCAATTTTCAGGAAACAGACCACATTTGTGGTTAGAGTACAGAATTTGAAATCACATGGCCCCTCTACACATGGGTTCAAATCCTGATGAGGGATATGGATTTTTCTGAGAGTTAGTCTCCCGACTGTCTTACGGAATGCCAATGGTTCTACCCGGCTAGACAATTCCTTATTGGCAGTTGGGTATGGGGTCCTCCTCCATCATTTAGAGTCGGGCATCACTACATAACTGAAATAATGTTGATGTGATGTAAAACCCATATAAACAGACTGAAGTATCATATACCTAGGAAGCTCTTGTTGGTTATTTACATTGGCTCAAGCCTAGAACTGATGGGTCCCAGGAAAGCCACGACAAAACTGAAAAAGTGTTCATTGTTTTTGTTTGATTGTTTATGAATGTTCTTAACCCATTACCAAACAATAACGACATTTGACCAGTTTGTTGCCAACAACTCTGGAAAACATTGTGGGAAAAGGATAAATTGCTCTTAACGGGCAAATTCTCCTTTTCCCACAATGTTTTCTGCCCCATCAGAAAATTATTTTTCAATTTCATCACATATTGAAATGTCGTCTGCAAACTCTTTCAATTTGGGACAGTCAAAAATTTGGCATTTGGTAAAGGGTTAAATGTAATTTCTTTTGTATATTTATTTTGAGTAATGATAAATATAATATTCAAATCAAAACATGGAGTGTGTGTGTGTGGGGGGGGGGGGGTCCTCTGTGGCATAGTAGTAAGAATATAGAACATGGAATGACATGGGCTCTCTCTGCATTGGTTAAAATCATAGTGACGGCATTTTGATTTTTCAATCCTGACTGACTTCTGGAATGCTGATGGTTCTACCCTGCCTGACCAGTCAGTTCTTATGGTCAGTTACGTTTGGGGTCTTCCTCCATCATTTAGTCAGGCATCACAGTATAACTGAAATAATACATATGAAAACATATCCGTCACGGTGGCCTAGTGGTTAATGTGTCAAAGGTTCGAGCTCCATGGGAGGCGTTGGTCTGGAAAATGTTTCTCATGGGACTTGTTCCGATATGGCCGATTCGTGAGCCGCGAGCTAGTTAAATTCAATGGTTACAGACTTATATCCGTTTGGCTCCTGGCATTATGATAGAAGTTGGGATGTACTTGGTATAATCAGTGAAAAATGTCTCATAAGCCAAAACTGGCTGGCCCTTTCAATAGGGGTGATACTATGGTAATTTTTTTTTACCTTTTTATGAATAAAGATAACAACATGTATGTATATGTTACGTTACAGGGTATCAAGTTGCTGGAGTACCTGAAGGTATACACAAGGCAGTCGGAACCAACTGAATACGAGATAGAATACAGGGCGGGTGGAGATAAAAAAGAGGTAGGACTTTCAAACCCAAGTACTTTCCTCAAAATAGTTATAAAGTGCGGACAAATTCACCCGACATTGACCTTATTATACCTTGACCGTGTGTGTTTTTGTGCAAATGACTGTCAGACAATCCCGAAAATATATTAGAAACCCAACATAATGTGGAATTATTTGATAATAGAGGTCATCAACGCAGACCAGGTCAATGTATTGTGATTGAATTGTGATGGAGCATTTACACAGATTACACTGTAATGGTATGATTTTACATTTTGATAGTTAAAGAAAATAGATTGTTGATGTTGTGAAAAGAAAATGTTTTTTCGGGCAAGGTGTATGAATATTATCCATTGGCATGGATGAAAATAAGGCAATTTAAAAGAAAAAAAGAATCAATATCAGGCGATAGTAAACAAGTAGAAATTGAGCTTTACATGACATCATATCATGAAGTCACATATGACATCACGATTCTTCATGTGTATGAGTAAAATATGGTTAGTGCCGGATATCACAAATGTTATATGTCACCTAGTTAACAGTCCAAAAATGACACTGGTGACAGGATAGTATGTGATATATAATTCAATCAACAGTTTGTCTTGTTTATGGAAAATATTTCTCTTATAAACATTACATGCGCATAACAAACTCGTGCTAATGCACTCGTTTGTTATTTGCAAGTTATGTTCCACTTGGGAATTATTTCCTATAAATAAAAGAAACTGTTGATTAAATCTTATTTATTGCGTCTCATCTCCTCATATTGGGCTTCATGAACTCATCCAAAGTTGATAGCCATCCTACACATACTTTTTTTTAGTCATAACCAGTTCTTAAATCTTCAGCTGCTTACATTTAGTAGCATTATTATTATGTAATTTGTTAAACCGTACATTTCAGGCTCAATTCTTCATGGAGTCACTTCCGCCTGAGAGTAAATACAGACTTCCATTTCATCCTATATTACATGGTGATGCCTGGAAGATTATAAGTAAGAATGTATTTTCATTGTTAGTCTGAATATTGGCTGTTAAACCCTTTCCAAAACAATAACGACATTTGATGATTTTTTTGCAGACAACTTTAGAAAACATTGTGGGAAAAGGAGAAAATGCTCGCGAGGGGCAATTTCTCCTTTTCCCACAAGGTTTTCTGTTCTGACTGAAGAATATTTTTCAATTTCATCACATTTTAAAATGTCGTCTGCAAACTCTTTCAATTTGGGACAGTCGAAAATTTGTTGTTTGGGAAAGGGTTAAACTATGTGATATGGTTATAGATAATAAAACATGATAAGCAAAGCAAAACACAATATGAAAATGTCTGTAACGACTTCTTAATGTAATATGAAATTTCAAGTGTTATTTTCAGGAATTATGGGTCCTACAATGAACACCTGTGTACATAATTGAGTTCTATGATTTGAACGCAGAAGCATGCTCAGTAAAATGACTGTTTTCGATATGCATGCCCATTGACTGCGATTTCTCTGCTGAGTGTTAGATATAAAGCTTTTATAAAGCATGGGTTTATCATATACCACATGAACTGTTGATGGTCAACTCATGCAGGCTACACAATGTGGCTATCATTGGCAAAAGAAGGTGAAAAAAGCAACCATACCTGTGGCGCGGCCATCTTGTTTGGACATAAGACCCTAAACATTGGCCATGTGATTTCCCCACCTGAGTCAGAAAGCTTATATTTCATTATCACATTTATTATTATTTTGAACTACCTGACAAGTTGACTTATCATTTTTTACATGAGTGTTGTTGTTGTTTTTTAATTATCCATAATTTGATTAATTGCCATTTGAAAAAAATCAACAATTTGATTAACATGATATGTTAAAATAAGTTCATTATCTTCCTCTTTTGCATTATTTCCAGTCCCAGAACTCAGGAGAGATAGCGTTACAACCTGGCTTGAGATTTCAAAGTTACTGGATGTAAGATTAATTTCCTTTATATATGAGATATTCATAGAATTAGAAAGTTTTGTGTTGTACCAGTGGATTTTTTTTTTTTTTTTTTTTTATTTTTCAATTTGTTTCCCTTCCAATTTAGGTTAGCAGACTCATCAATTTATGAATGATAAAAAATTATTGAAAACACCCATAGATCCTTTCCAAGCTATGAAAATTATTTGAGGAATTATTAGGTAGTCTACAATACATTACAATTCATTTGTGGTACCTCAAGTCATTTCCCTTGGCTTAATACTGTTTTTGATTTTTTTATGTTTAAACCTTGTAAAGGCGTATTATTTATCTTCATTTCCTCCAAAATTGAACATAACCAATGAATGAGACTAAAGTACATTCAAAATACGAGAGGAATTACAAATAATTAATGGATCATAAAAAAAAAAATACAAACAAGCAATTTCATGTATGAACACACACACACGTACGCGCATACGCGCATACACACACATAGAGAAATTCCTTAAAGTTGCCCCAATATGTTGAAGATTACAACACATTTACTTTATTCCCTTTTAAGCTTGCCCCGACACACACACACACACTTTGAAGTTGCCCCATGATATTGATGATTATAACTTATTTACTTTGTTCCTTTATAAGCTGGCCCCTGAGCAAATCTGCATGACGGCAGTACAGAACATGGTAAAGAGTTACACGGATTCGTTTAGCAAGACTGACCGTGGTACGGACCTCAGCCTTTGGCAGTGGAACAAAGACCAGGCCAACCTTGATCTACTCAAGGTGGGTTTAAATGGATTAACCAGTTACCAAACGACATTTGACCAGTTTGTTGTAGACGACTCTGGAAAACATTGAGGGAATTGGAGAAATTGCTCTCAATGAGCAATTTCTCCTTTTCCCACGATGTTTTCTGCCCTATCCGAAGATTATTTCTCAATTTCATCACATTTTGAAATGTCTTCTGCAAACTCTTTCAATTTGGGACAATCGAAAATTTGGCGTTCGGTAAAGGGTTAAAGTTCATTTCTAAATCGTGTGAAGTTGTTAACAGTATTGCAGTTGTTTAAACTGCCTAGATCAAAAGGATGAGGGAAGAAGCCATGCTGGGAACTCTGTGGTCCAGTGGTTATAGAGTAAAAGATTTTAAATAACATGGCCCCCTCTCTGCATGGGTCCAATCATGGTGACGGCGTTTTGGTTTAAATGTGAGGTAGTCTTCCGGTTGCCTTATGGAATCCCAATAGGTTAACCCCGATTGACACAATGTTAAACCAATACGAATATATATATATATACAAAGAACTCAAGCTAAATTCTCCATATTTTCCCACACCTTCTAAGAAGTTCTGGTTGCTTAGTTTGGCTTAAATGAGCTCATTCTTTGTGATGAAATTGTTGTCCAACTGCAGATCTGAGCATTTATTAACCTTGTTATTGAAATCCTGAGCCATTTCTTTGTTGTATTTAAGAACTTTTTGAGGTGACCCACTGGTTAAGGTGTTGAACTCAGGGTTCTAGGGTACAAGGCCAACCTACACCTGGTTTCGTGGGAGTGACCTTGGGCAAGTCACTGCAGAGCCCTAGCATAGTACTGGTGGATCCAGGAAAGCTGTTACATCACTGGGAAATAGTTGCTACGGTGTTAAACACCATACAATTTTTTTTTTTTATATATAGAATAAGAACTTGTTGAGAGGGCAATAGATACTGACTTTGGTTGGAGCTTTCAGTACCTGAGTCCTGTAGAAAAAAAAGTAGCCTCAGACTGAACAAATTTTTCATGCATTGTCTAAGGATGGTCATTTTAGATGTGGTTGACTGTATTGAGGAAAAATAGATTCTACATAAAACACACTTGCATTGCAGTTAGTAATGTTCTCTTAAGTCTCTTAAGTTTAGTTTAAACTTATTTATTTTACATCAATTGTGATGGAAGCTTAAAGCTTATTAAATTCACTCTAAAATACTGCTTCCTGGATACTTACCGAGAATTTGCGTCGATTTGTGGGCTGGTCCCGTCCATTTTCACCTTGCTGCTAATGGGATCGAACCCGGGACCCTCGGTTTCTAGTGAGGGGGTTTCTATTCTAAATGAGATTTTACTGATGAATTTTATTTTTTGTCTTGAACAGGAAACTAGAAGAGTAATGGAGAACATAAAGAACTGTGAAAGTTTCCTGGCCTTGGGGAAATGGATGGTGAAAAACTTGCCCTTGGGTAAGATGAAAGAGATGTATTCACAATTGTTTCCCTGTTAATGGCAACAAATGTATTTGAGGTTTCTGGAAAGCTTGGGTATAGCAAAGACCAAAACACAATTATAGAAATGGTTTCCCTGAAGATGCTCTGTGCTTTTATGGATAGCATTAGAGGCTTCCATGGCCTAGTGGTTGGTGTATTGAACTTTGAATCACAAGGCATGAGTTCAAATTCCATTAACATCATTTAGATTTGGATAAAAGGCAGTTACTTACTGAATGCCCATGGTTCTACCTTGGTTGAACATTAGGTATGTACTGGCATGTTTAGGGTCTTCCGCCATCATGATGAGCTGGGCATCGCAACATAGTAGGGAAAATGTAGACGTATTGTAAACCCCATTTAAATAACTAAACATCATATTGGACAAGTTCTCAATTTTTTACTATGTCTTTACTCTCATTTTACTATGGAAAATCTCAGAAGAGTGTGTTTTTAGAATGTGTGTTTTAAAGAATAAGTTAAAACTTCATCATGCTCATTTTTTTTTATTTTTTTTTTCAGGTTCAGAGAAAGTCCTTGTTTTGGAACAGCTTATCAGATATTCAGAACTGTGGCATCTTAGTATACCTGAGGAGGTAAACTGTCTGCTGTAGCAACTTCTTTTTTTACTTTGACACAGGCCAAGTTATGAGGTGTATTCTCAAAGCTAATGCCTTTATTGCTTCTTAAAACCGTATATTGTAGGTACTGACTAGAATAGAGTGTGCCTAGCAGTATGTGAAATATTGCATGTCACTTTATCTACACTGTTGCTCTAGATTCTCTAGAACGAATGGGGACAGGGCTTTTCAATTTTCTTTGTATGCTGTGTTGCAAAACCAATAAGTTGAATGTAATGGTAACGGTACTTATTAATTTCGGAAACTCTAGATTTAGTTTTCATGAGAGTTAAGTCTCCTTGCTAACTTTTCGAAAGCTGATGGTTCTATCCATTTTGATTGGCCCTTTTTGGCAGTTAAGTTACAGGTCTTTCTAAATCTTTAATGAGCAGTGCATGGCTATGTAATGGAAAAATTGTAAATGCAATGTAAAATGTCCAATAAAACCACACGTGTCTATAGTTATGGTCATGGTGACTACCACCCACACAAAGTCGTCAGCTGCTTCTATAATCAGTGGAATATTTAAAATCAGATATAGAAAGAATAATGTTTTTTCTATCAAATAAATGAAAGTGCCATACTTATTGCTATCACAACCAGGGGGGCCTCCATGGCCTAGTGGTTAGAGTACAGAACTTGAAATCACATGGCCCCTCTCCGCGTAGGTTCAAATCCTGAGAGGGATATGGATTTTCATGAGAGGCAGTCTACCGACTGACTTACGGAATGCTGATGGTTCTACACGCCTTGACCAGCTCTTATGGGCAGTTGAGTATGGGGTCTTCCTCCATCATTAAGAGTCAGGCATCGCTACATAACTGAAATAATGTTGATGTGCTGTAAAACCCATATAGAAAAAAAAAATCAATACCAGGGTTCTCATTCCAAACTTGACTCGATTTCGGGGTCCATTGACACATGTTTATTCACCTCGTTTACTCAACATGGATCTAAAGATATCCTGGGTTCAATACCATGTAATATAATGGTATTGACCCCAGGATGTCTATAGACCCCTGTGAATAAAACAATCAAAGCTCCTTTTTGATTTTAGAGTGCAAAGAGGGAGAAGGCGAAGGCAGCATACCTGAAATTCCAGAGCCATTGGGCCAAGCTGTCGTCTGCAGAAGCGCTGTGTAGCCATGGACTTGGGGAACCAGATCTCATACAGATGACGGAAAAACCCGATCAGCTCATACAGAAGCTTTACGAGCATTCAAGTATTTCTGAACCCCAGTGGGAGAAGAAAACGACTAAACCAGGTGAGGCAAAAAACATAAATAAGTGGATAATTAAAGGTGCTTGTTTACACATGAGAAAACTTATTAGTCAAAATAGGATGTCATTGAAACAAGACAGTTTTTGTATTACAATGTAATATTTGATGAGAAATTGCAAAACTGCACGCAAATATATTCATAATGAGCAATTTCTACTTTTCCCAGAATGTTTCCTGTCCTCTAGGATTATTTTTCAATTTCATCACATTTTGAAATTTCGTCTGTAAACTCTCCTTATTTGGGACAGTCGAAAACTTGGCGCTTAGGTAAAGGGTTAAACAATGGTAACAATGGCTTCCCTGCATTGCACTCTGGGTAATGGGGAGAGCTTTTTTTTGGTAAGCGCGTTTCAGGTTTTATTTTGTTTTCAAGATATACATGGTGCAATTGAGAAGCTTGCTGTCATCAATTCCATCCAGCTAAAAGCCATACAGAGAAACCTCCTTCAGAAGTGGTTACAGACAGCATCCACAAAGCCTCAGGAAGATGAAGTAAGTATTTATGTTGTCAATCTATAGCTAGTATGGTTCATATCTTCCCTGCTACTGATGGGCCTCGCCAAATGGCTAAAAATGTGGTCTTGGAACTTGGGGGGTTTATGCTTGAGCCCACATAAAAGCTTAAGTTTTATTGGAGTGTCCTTTCGTGACACACTTGAGTGTCCTTGCCTAGTACTGGTGAACCAATGAAAGCTGTAATATAATTGAAAATTTGTAGACACAGTCTAAAACCCCACATTGATAGACCACTTCCGTTGTACTGGTGAATCCCAGGAAAGCCTCAATACAACACAAAAAATAGTTGACACAGTGTTAAAGCCCATACAAAAAATAAACAAATGGCAATTGTGATGAAATTGGAAGACTCTTTTATGTTAGATTTGGACTTGTTCAAATTGAAATCTACAACTGAAGACAACTGCAAAGTTATTAAAGAATTGATAGTGATATTTGGAAACATGCATTGTGATAAAATAATATATAGATGGAATGAATCATTTCTTCTTTGAAACATGATGGTTTCTTAAATTTTCTTGGCAGATGCATTAACACTTTACTAAATAATACTTCACTTTAGCAGGAGCCTCAGTGGTCCAGTTGTTGGAGTACACAAATCCTCTCTCATCGTAGGTTCAAATCAAGTTAGTGCTGTACAGTAAAGCCTCGTTTATCCGGACCCCGATAATCCGGATGTCTCACAATCCGAACGAAATTGTAAGGGGACGGAATTATCTGACCAGTTTGTTGCAGACGACTTTTGAAAACATTGTGGGTAAAGGAGAAATTACTTGTGACGAGCAATTTCTCCTTTTCCAACAATGTTTTCTGCCATATCAGAAGATTATTTTTTGAATTTTGTCACGTTTTGAAATGTCGTCTGCAAACTCTTTCAATTTGGGACGGTCAACAATTTGCCGTTTGCTAAAAGGTTATAAGTATACACGCGCATACAGACTGTTTATGTCTTAATGTGTATATGAACATGCTCTGCTTCAATAGTCGGGATGATTCGGTCATCCGTTCATTTTGTTGGGAACGGACGTGTTCGGATTAACGAGACATCACTGTATTTGATTTTTCACAAGAGATGCTGATGCTTCTAGGGGTCATGACCTGCTGTTATGGACAGTTATTATAGGGACCTTCTTCAAGTCAGGCATAACAATATAACTAAATATTGTTGATGTGATGTAAAACCCCAATAAAACAGACTTATCCTTAGTTTAATGGATCTGCTTTAGAAGAATTTAGAATTCACTGTGACAAAACTGGCTATTTGTTAATGATATGCATTTTTATCCTTTTGTCACAATGTTTACTATGGTCCAGGGGTGGCGAAATTTGATTTTGATTTTTTGTCCATAAATGTCAAATCTACCTCTGCACTTGCCGTTTAATGGTTAAACAGTTAAATAAGTAAAAAATTCCCTTGTCCAGTGATTTTTTTCTAAATTAAATCAATGGGCTTTTCTGACAAAAACTTAAAAATCAATGGGTTTTTATATAGAAAAATGATTAAAATTAATGAAAGTAATGATTTTTTTGGAAATTTTATGAGATTTTTTTGGGGCCAAAAATTATCACTGCCTTGTCCATTAAGACTTTGGACAAGCTGTGTAATATAAACAATTGGTTTTGCCACCCCTGGTACTACCCAATACATGATATGAATAGCATTTCTTTTCGAGTTATTTTGTTGTTGTCAGCTGTTGCTTTCAATTTGGACCAGCTGCAAATTTACAGGAGTAACCGCTTATCATTGCAGACAATGACCTTCAGTTTGGATAATCTCAAATTATCTGAGACCTTTTTGGAAGTGGAGGAGGAAGAGGAAGTCAACATAAAAAGGTAAGTCTTTCTCCATAAAGATATCTGTAAGATTTATTGGGAGTATTTCACCCCCGTGCAAATATATTCCTGTTTTGAGTTATTTGCTGCAGTTCACATGATAGCCATATGTCAGTGTTGGCACATTTTTATTTCGACTATTCAAAGAAAAAGGAGAGCTAAACTACACATCCTGGCGTCGCTGTCGGCGTCACACCTTGGTTAATGTTTTACGTGCAAGTTTTTATTTCATTAACTACTGAATGAAATGGGTTGATACTTAACACATGTGTTAAGGGTTATAATCTAAGGTCCCCAACCAAGTTCCAAATCTCTTGTTTTGAATTTATGCTAATTGTGCTGCCTTTTGTACTTAAAAGATCTAAAAATCTTTGTCAAGTTTTTACGTGCAAGTTTGTGTCTCATTAACTACTGTATGGAATGTGTTCATACTTTTGATCAAAATAGGATGAAAGGAGATAAAATCATTTCAAGTCCAGCATCAACTGTAGTTTTTATGGACTTTGTTGCTCTAGAAATGTATATCTCGAGATAATACTTTTATTGGGTAACATTTCAACCTTTTTCTTCATTTCAGAATTGTTCATATGATGCAGAGAGGTTGTCAGAAAGACAACATTTTAACACTGTATAACTATGGCTTTGCAGTAAGTCTTTATTTCTTTATACTTTGTGTGAATATTTGGTTCCTCTTGTGTTAATTCGATTCAATTATTTTATTTGGCAAAATCGACACAAACATGCTTTTGGCCATAACAGTTCAGTAGAATATGCAAACAAAATAAATATACATATACAATATATACAAGAATATTCAAACAATACACATATACACTCATATAGATATACATGTTAAATCTTTAGTTCCTCCAAAAGTGGAGATTACAAAAGATTACAAAGAAATAACATTGAATTGCATACAGTATACGAAAAAGAAATTACTTAATAGATGAAAAGGAGAGAAAAATAAGATTTCTCGCAGCAAACATACACTCATGCACAAACATATACACACATATAATTTTACCCCTGCGCATAACCACATGCAAGTAAATATACAAGTTTCAGCCGAAACTATCACTAGATGAACCCAATCCAACCCCTCCCAGAATGGTATCAGGTACTACCACCACTGGGATTAACCTCCAATGAAGTAAAGTACCTTCATTAAAGTGGGCCCAACCCCTAGACCCTAAAGGAGTAATATACCTCCTTTAAAAGGTTGATTCCTGTCCTCCATCAAATGATAGTCCTCGGCACAATTCATATCCCTTCACAACAATCACCCCTACAGATATCCGTTTTTGGAAGAATAACATGCATTATATAGCATGCATTATCACAAAGCGTTATGCCCAGCTACTTGAATCAAGTTTAATGCCCAACTTTAACCCCAAAAAGGCATAAACAGATACACGTAGATTATACAAAAAAATGATGAATGCATACATATTAAACATGATATAATTAATATAATATATCTAATGATAGTAATGTCAAACACACATACATATTTATTTTCCCCATCCAAGAGATGTGTATTCTCTCGACTAAGATGTTAATATTTCGTAATTCAAATGCTTCCTTTAAATAATGTGGAATTTTAAAAATAGCTTTTCTGCTTTTAGATGACAATCATTAAGTTAACAAAGATATTCCCATTGGGCCATGGTATGTTTCCAAAGTACCTGATATTCGATTAATAAGTTAATAAGTGTATGTATGTTTCCTCTTGTGTAGATAATTGTATGAATGTTTCCTCTTGTGTAGATAATTGTATGTATGTTTCCTCTTGTGTAGATAATTGTATGTATGTTTCCTCTTGTGTAGATAATTGTATGTATGTTTCCTCTTGTGTAGTTAATTATATGTATGTTTCCTCTTGTGTAGATAATTGTATGTATGTTTCCTCTTGTGTAGATAATTGTATGAATGTTTCCTCTTGTGTAGATAATTGTATGTATGTTTCCTCTTGTGTAGATAATTGTATGTATGTTTCCTCTTGTGTAGATAATTGTATGAATGTTTCCTCTTGTGTAGATAATTGTATGAATGTTTCCTCTTGTGTAGATAATTGTATGAATGTTTCCTCTTGTGTAGATAATTGTATATTTCCTCTTGTGTAGATAATTGTATGAATGTTTCCTCTTGTGTAGATAATTGTATGAATGTTTCCTCTTGTGTAGATAATTGTATGTATGTTTCCTCTTGTGTAGATAATTGTATGTATGTTTCCTCTTGTGTAGATAATTGTATGTATGTTTCCTCTTGTGTAGTTAATTATATGTATGTTTCCTCTTGTGTAGATAATTGTATGTATGTTTCCTCTTGTGTAGATAATTGTATTTATGTTTCCTCTGGTGTAGATAATTGTATGTATGTTTCCTCTCGTGTAGATAATTGTATGTATGTTTCCTCGTGTGTAGATAATTGTATGAATGTTTCCTCTTGTGTAGATAATTGTATGAATGTTTCCTCTTGTGTAGATATTTGTATGTGTGTTTCCTCTTGTGTAGATAATTGTATGAATGTTTCCTCTTATGTAGATAATTGTTTGTATGTTTCCCATCTTTACTTCAGGAGGGACAGGATACAGACTGCTGTATTTGTGCATTGAAGTGTCTGTTGTATATCGCAGATGATGAAACACTCATATCAGCCTGTAGTAAATCATTCAATGATATCAGGTATTTCGGGTTTATTGTTTCATTTTCTTCACATGAATATATATAAAACAAACCTTTTCGACAATGGATGATGGGTTTTCCAACTTCTCTGCTGTGTATGATTATTAGTTTTGAAAGAAAAGAGAAATAGATTAGAAATGATGACATTATGGCACATATGCTGCTTAAATACAAGCTATTTTTCACTTATCAAGTTGTCGGTCTCATTTTCAAGCATAGTTGTGTATAAAACAACCAAACTGAAATGGTTCATATTTTTTTTTTATAATTGTTTTTGACTTTTCAGCAGCACAGGACCATGAATTACAAACTTTGCCTTCCAATCTGTCGATGACACTCACATTGTTTTTTTTTGTTGTTGTTTCAATAAAGTTAATCTTTTACAAAAACTCTAGTGACATTGTAAACCTTTTGTCTTATACATGATGCCTTACAACTTATTTGTAGCAGGCAGTATTGATCTTTTTTAGATTTTTTTTTTTTTTTCTACTCTTTCAAAACATTTGATTTACTTCCATTTTTTTCCATGAGAATTTCGAGGGTTCAATGCAATACTATAGTAAGTGCTTCATAAACATAAAGCACTAACTATAGTATTTCACTGAACCCTTGATTGGGTTTTATTCCAAATTAATTGGTCTGCAGAAAATATCAGAAAGAGAAAAACATGATATTCTATAAGATATTGGATACTATTCATTTCTGTCATCTTCATCGGACATATAAGAAAGTAGGACGGGGATGGTAATTTTTGACTTTCAATATTGAATAAGATTTACTGTCGGTCGTCTGGCCCACATTGGGGGAGGGGGGGTACTGGGTTTGAATTCTGGCCGGAATCGGAATTTTTTTTCATGAGCATCTAAATTGGCTCCTCTCCACCCAGGTGAAAGAATGTGCCGTGGCTGTATTGGAGCCATATGTGAATGGCCGGTTCATTATCCAGTGATTCGGGTGGTTATTGTAAAGTGGCTTGAATATGCATAGCGTAGAAAGACAATAAACTTTACCTTATTTTTACTTTTTAATTTGAATGCTTTTACAATTGAAGATTTGAAAACAAAGTGTAACAACAAGAGAAATTTCGCAGGATAAGCATTTCTCCACTTTTGCAATACTATGAATCCATTTCACAAATAGAATTTTATTTTCCAAACATTTCAAACTGTTGTTTGCTGATGTTTCCATATATGATCATCCACTAAATCCTATTATGAGGGAATTTGTTGATGTAACATGCATTTTAATCAATGGTCCATGGACTTTGGCCTTTGAATGCTGGGTAATTTTCTAAAAGAAGATACATGTATTTGTGTTGGCTGCTTTCCAAAACCTTAAATATCTGCTTAATTTGATATTTTGATGAAGAAAGATACTAAGAGTACCAAACAGGTTAGATCACAGGCCAGTTGCCAATTTACTTGGCGGCTGGCCTGGATCCAACCTGTTTGCATAAGCATGAACTCGGTTCAAGCACTAAATAAGAAGTAACGGAATTGAAGAAGTTACACAATCAAAGACCTTGTGGATTCCATTTCCAATCAATGTTAAATCTCCTCCTATCTATTTCAACAGGGACTACCTTTACATAATGATTTACATTGGGGGTCTCGAGAAACTACACGTAAACCATACAGTCTCCACGTTTACAGCCTGTCAGAAGGAAAACCTTGTAAAGGGACTCTGGAAAAAACACAGCTATGA
The DNA here is from genome assembly GCA_947846245.1 of Cerastoderma edule. NCBI lineage: Eukaryota > Metazoa > Mollusca > Bivalvia > Cardiida > Cardiidae > Cerastoderma > Cerastoderma edule. The sequence goes on from OX401404.1 coordinate 11,201,551, forward strand.
GAAATCGGTCAGTTGACACTAGTATTTTTATTTTCGTCTTAATCGGTCGGTTGACACTTCTCGTTTTTTTTTTTGTCTTAGAGCAGCAATGTTGAGTATAAGTTTATTCAGTCTAGTCCTTTATTTTAACCCGTTACCAAACAATAGGAACATTTAATCACTTTGTTGCAAATGACTCTTTACAGGCAATTTCTCCTTTTCCCACAATATTTTCTGTTCTATCAGAAGTTTATTTTTCAAGTTCACATTTTGAAATGTTGTCTTTCAATTTGGGACAGTCGAAACATTGGCATTCGGAAAAGGTTTAACCCAGGATGGCAAAATCAATTGTCTGTATTGCCCAGCTTAAGAGCCTTAAGCCCCCAAGAGCCTTAATGGACAAGTGAATAATTAGTGAAAGTTACTATGAAACTATTATACGGGCAAGTGCAGATGAAAATTTTACATTTATGGACAAGTAAATCAAATCAGATTTTGCCGCTCTTGCTATCCTAAATGCTCTTGTAACAGATGACTTTTAAACAAATTGTGACAAAAGGAGAATTTGCTGACTTGCAGCAGTATAAATGAAACACTGTCGAAAATGGCATTAAACTCTCATCCATACATCAATCTAACTTTCATTGCAGCAGATACTTTTCTCAGCTGTTGTGACAAGAGGAAATGCTGCTCCTATTAAGTAACTTTTGTTGTTAAGATTTCTACCCAATATTGCAAAGTGAATGCTCATTATCTAGCTTTAAAATTGTAGACAAGGGTCCTGCATGGCCCAGTGGTTTAGGTGGCAGATTTAAAACTCGGGGGCCCTCTGTATGAGCCCCACCTACACATTTAGTTTCGTGGGAGTGACCTTTGGCAAGTCACTTCAGAGCCCTAGCCTAGTACTGGTGAATCCTGGAACGTCACAACATAACTGAAAAATTGCTGATACAGCTTTAAACACCTTACAAAAAGTTGTAGACAGTTGTTCTTTTTAATTTTGAATCATTCAGAAATCCCATATGGGGAAATGTGAGTTTTAACAATTTGATTTGACTAAAATATGATTTGTATTTTATCTTTCAGGCTGCATGTCTGGTTGCTAGTTTGTGCTTAGACTACAAGATATACGACCACCAGCTATGGTCGAGTGTCCTACAACGAATGTACTCATGTGGACTGGTGAGTCAAAGCTTACGGAATTTAGAGAGGCGTTCACAGTCTAGTGGTCAGAGTATAGGACTTGAATACATATGGCCCCTCTCCCCATGGTATTCAGATCCTGGGTACCGTTTTACTAAACAACTTACGGAAAATATTTGCGTAAGTCATAATTGATAAACATGGATAGTATCTTCAATGAAAGTACAATATTGCAATGTGACATGTCATTGGAAGCGTCTCGGAGAGACGATTCCAATGATGTGTTACTTTGCAATATTGCTTATCCCAATATTTAAAGAAGAGGAACTGTTGTTATAGACTTTCGGAAATCTTAAGCGTAAACTGTGTAGTGAAACGGTACCCTGGTGATAGCATTTTGAATTGCAATCTGCTGGCTTATTTAAAGGGATACTTGGGCTCATTTACATTTAAATTATGAAAGTTCTAGAATAATTGAAAATTGACTTAAAATTACTTTAAATTCCCATTTACAGAGGAATTGAGACTGTTACACATTCACATGATGCTTTTAAAAGAGTGAATACTATAAGGTTTGTTTATAATTTAACAATTATTTGGGCAGCAAATTTGTGAAAATAGCCCTTTAGAAAATAGATAATAGTGCAGGTGTTATATTGTCATGATCCTGTGGTTTTTCGCTATATTTCAACAAATCCTATCATAATTTATTACTCATATCACCCAGTTTTGCAGGTTTCATGAGCGCTAGTATGCTTTTAAGAAATGTCAATGGTTTTACCAGTACCCTGCTTGACCAGCCCTTATTGGCAGTCAAGTTTGAGATCTTCTATCATTATTATGAGCTGAAATACTGTGCACGATGAGTGAGGTTATTAACCCATTACCAAACAATAACAACATTTGACCAGTTTGTTGCAGACAAATCTGGGAAACATTACAGGAAAAGGAGAACTTTCTCTAAACGAGCAATTTCTCCTTTTCCAACATTGTTCTGCAGAGTAGTCTGCAACAACTGGTCTTATGTTGTTATTGTTTGGTAATGGGTTAAGTAAAACACTGTTTATCTCTTTACCACCTGTAGACACTTTTTTACTTGCGGTAGACAACTTTATAAAGCTTTGTAAACAGGGGAAAACTTTTCAAATCTGTTGTTGTGATATGTGAATAGGTAAAGAAAAAGCATTGTGGCAAAAGGAGAAATTGCTTGTGCCAAGCAATTTCTCCTTTTGCCACAATGCTTTTTGAAGGTTGTCTGCTGAAAGACACAAAAATGTGGCATTAGGTGTTAAGGAGTTTTATCAGAGCTCAAAATAAGAGGCCTATTTACCTTCTTTATTTCTTAACCAAATCCTATACTGTGTTAATCAATTATATCTTCTTTTTGAGAAAATGATGATATAGCTCTTCACAGATGTATGACAGAACATCCATGTTTTCCTAGGGTCCCGCATGGCCCGGTGATCATGGTGGCAGACTTAGAACTTGGGGTCCCCGGTCCAAGCCCCACCGACAACTCTGGCTTCTTGGGAGTGACCTTTGGCAAGTCACTTCACGGCTAGGCTTGTACTTGTGGATCCAGGAAAGCCGTGACATAAATGAAAAATTGTTGAAATGGCGTGAAACCCCATACAAAGTATTTTTCCTATTGAATTATTTCAGCTGAAGGAGCTAGAGACCGTACTAATCAAGTTAAACGGTGTACCCAAACTTTGGAAGATTCAGCCTTTCTCAAAAATGTGGTACAATGTCATCTCCTCTGCCCTGTCCAAAGGTAATGTAACATGGGTGATACTTAACTGGCATAATCCCACTTATAATGAGTAATATGACATTGCCTTTACTATAATTTCTTCACCAAAAATAAATCTAGTTTTTTGATTCATTGAAATTTGGTTATGCTTTGGTAACTTTGAAGCAAACTGACCTCTCAAAACACAATCATACACTTTCACTTCCAAAGTCATTCAATCCAATTTAACATATTTCACTTTGGAGTAATTGATAGAATAAAACTGAGGAACATATTGAAACAAATCTAGGACATAGAATACTAGCAGATTTTTTGTATGCTTAACCCTTGAAATGATGGAACCGACTCCATGCTTATGCAAACAGGTAAGATCCAGGCCAGCCAACCAAGTAAATAGGCGGCTGGCCTGTGATCTAACCTGTTTGGTACTCTGAGTATCATTCCTTATGAAAGTTAAGCAGATAATTAAAATTTTAGAAAGCAGACGACAAGAAAATATATTATAAGAAAATACCCAGGATTCTAAGGGTTAACTGTCTGGATCTGTCTGGAGGTTTTTAATATTCATTTCTTTTGGTCCTTTTAAGTTGCTATTCATGAACAACTGTTTGATTTCATGATTAAATATAATGTACCCTAAATGACTTTAGCTGACAATGCCCCTTAAAACACTTCATTCATTCATGATTTAGCCTCACCAGTAATTACAGATGCTTTGTTTTTTGAACTGGGATGAAACCCAAATTTGATTTCAAAAGTTTGTCCTCTGTATTATGCTTAGATTGTTGCCCAGTGGTTAAGGTGGTAAAGTTGTTTGAAGGAGATTCAATCCCCACCAGCATCACTGGCTTTATAGAGAACTAGCCTACCAGTACTGATGAATCCCAGGAAGGCTGTTTTATAACCCTTTACCAAACCCCAATTTTTCAACTGTGCCAAATTGAAAGAGTTTGCAGACGACAGTTCAAAATGTGATTAAATTGAAAAACAATCTTCGGATAGGGCAGAAAATATTTTGGGAAAAGGAGAAATTGTCAGTAAAGAGCAATTTCTCCTTTTCCCACCATGTTTTCCAAAGTCGTCTGTAACGAACTGGTCAAATGTTGTTATTGTTTGGTAATGGGATAATCAGAAATTGTTGAGACAGCATTAAATCCTATAACAAAAAAATACCGAAACAAAAGCTGGACCAAGATATGTTATACATGTATTTACATTTCATTTTCAGTTTGCCCACCATTAAGCCAGGAACAAATCATAACCTGTGTTCACTATTATAACCTTCTTATGCGGTAAGTATTCTTATAACTCATTACTAAACAACAACCATATTTAACCACTTTGTTGCAGACAACTCTGAAAAACATTGTTGGAAAAGGAGAAATTACTCATAATGAGCAATTTTTCCGTTTCCCACAATATTTTTTCAACTATCAGAAGATTATTTTCCAATTTTATCACGTTTTGAAATGTCGTCTGCAAACTCTTTCAGTTTGGGACAGTCGAAAATTTGGTAAATGGTTATGGTGCTAGAAAGAGAATGAACCAACACTTTTCTTTGGGACTATATTAAATAACTTATAACACACTTTAGAACAATATTTCTTCTTTTAACAATACAGTTCCCCAAATCTTTTGCAGAAGATGTGTAGGGCTTCCATGACCTAGTTACTAGAGTTCAGGGGCCGTATCACCAAGTTGACTTAAGTTTATTTTTTACTTAAGTTTAGGAATTTTTCTAAGATTTTGCCGAAATTTTGAGATTTTCTTAAGTTGGTATCACCATCTTCACATAACTTAAAATTTACTTAAGTTTTGTCATATTTTCTCCTTAAAGTTAAGCAAACGGAAGTCTTTCTTAGCGAGATAAGAAATTTCTTAAGTGAAAAACGGATCGCTCGCTTCGATTTTAATTTTGTTATTTCTCGACAAACAAAGAACTTTCTGACATCAAGGTAAGTGTGATTTGGTAGGTTTTACTGTTTTGTGGCCACGGTCATCGTAAATGTATTCGCTTTTTAGGCGTATCCTCTAAAATACCTCGATAAACATAGCGACGCTGAACGGGTGAATTTCCACCCGGATACTTGCACTAATTTACAACAATATTTCCCAGTTTTGTGGAAAACTGTTCGAAAATATGTTGCACAAAGTTTGATTTGATAATTATGGAAGCGGTCCATTGAAGCGGCAAAGACCTTTAAATTATGGAAAAGGAACGGTTCAAGGTATAGTGTATAGAATTTCGGATAACACCTGTACTCGGATAACAACAACGCATGCATTGATCATGATTGACACTCAAATTACTAGCATCGTATGAAATGTACGTCTTTTGTTGAAATTCTATTCAATTGTAAGAACATCCTTTTTATCATTTGGCTGCCTTGTATCATCAAGTCGTAGTGACAAGAACGCTGACCAAATCTTCAAATGACAACTGGAAAAGACGTTTCGTCTAAGTTTCGTTTCGTCTGCAAAGCAACTTGGAGTGTTGACGAAAGTCGTTTCGTTTCACTGAATTCTATATGACTGAATCTCTGTTAGCTGAGAAACTTACTACTTTAACATTAAATAAATACTTCAACATCAAAATTAATCACAATAACATTTTGTTGTTGTTTTACCAATGATGATGATACAGTTGTTTTGTTATGTTTGCATTTAATAACTTATTTAATTCAAATACGCAAAATACACTGATGCACCTCAATTCCTTGGTACTATAGATTAATCAGCTATTAATCAGAGGTTAATTGCTTTATTTTCCTTATATAAAATGTCAATACAAGGAATACTAACTTATAATTGTATAAAAATGATGAAATTGATAAAACTACACTATATTAAATTCATGTAGACTAAACGACAATCCCTTTTATGAAATAATATCAGTTCGATGTAACAACGGTTAGACAAAACTCTAACGACCGTCACCAGAACTAGACTATGCTATAACTTTGGTATAAAGTATCCTTTATCATATGCACAAATCAATGCATAACATTGTATCAGTTTTCGAGTCAGTATTTGTTAATGCAGTGATGATTAACAAGGGTGGTCTCTAACTGTAACTGTGTTTTGGTAGCCCGAGACTACCAGTATTGGCCACTCGAAAGTCTGAAGTAATAAAGTTTATTTGAAAACGTGCTTGTTGTAATCCACACATTTGTTGCTATTAGAATCTACATATCATGATGACTTCAATAACATCTGTCCTGTCACCTGTCGTTATGGGAAACATTGTCAGAAAACATAGTCATGACTAAGTCTTGTTATTTGTAGTTACATTTGTCTTTTTTCCAGAACTAGCCTTAGTTGAGAATATGGGAAGGTCAAATGTGAACCAGTCTCCAAAGAAAAGAATATTGTGGTACTGCAGGGTTGTTTTTCATAAGCATATGTAAGTAGAACTTATCTTTTTCATGAATAATGAAGGTATGAATACTTGTATTACTGTGCAAAAACAGATCTGCATACAAATGAAGAAAATTTTGCTTAGATGACCTTTTTACTTAAAGGAGGGTTTAAATGAAATACATGTGATTGTACTGTTTTCTTTTACCACTATGTTAAATATATCATGACTTTTAGTTTGTGCACAAATCAATACATCCTGTCAGCATGTTTTTCATGGGAATAACTGCACTGCAATACTTCCCAATATGTTTTAATTTGCCTTTCATTCATAATTGGATGAAAATTTTTGATAAATAATGATTCAAATATAGCATGCATCTTATAAGTATCAAGCAAGTGGCAAAAATAGAGATTGATTGTTTTCTCGGTATTACTTTCCATTAATGTACCAGGCTCAGTCTTGAGCGTTAAAGTACTTGTTCCCTGGATAATTTTGTTTTTAACTATTGTTTCTTTTTTTGTCTCTTTTAAACAGAGGTTTCTGGACATGACAGAGGAGGAATTGTACAAGTACTAGTGCTGACATGACAGAAACTCTAGATAGAGAATAAATGAAGATGTGCAAGACTTCCCCCTCTTTTATATTTTAGCTTTATTCAGTTTTTTACTACAAAAATGTGTAAACTCTATGTTTTTTAGCCCAACACATAAAAGAAATGACAGAACTGCATGTATTTCCCATACTTTTTGTAGCAAAACTTTCTCAATTTGTAAGAAGGTATACACTTTTCCTATGATATTTTGAAAGACTTTTCAACAACTAGGGTTAGAAGTAAATTCAAGTGACAGAATAATTTATCATTCATTATTTTGTATAGTATAAGCCAGCAGGTAGCACTAAAACTTAGATACAGATTGCAAGTTAAATAAATGCTGTTCCATGATAATCTCTTGTTTATTACATAATATGCCACTGATATGAGGGACATATTTACACAAGATTTAATAGGATAAATTGTTGTTGAATACAACATTTGCTTTGGGTTCAATGGTATACCAATTGACTCTTTTAAACACATTTGAAGCAAGTGGTGTATAAGAAATTTAAATAGAGACACCATAGTGACTAAATTGTTGTCACATCAAGTATTCCTTTTTGTCACAATGTTTTAATTCCCTTGCAAAAATGCTCTTTTTTGTTCAGAGTACTAACACTTTTGATTGCAAATATCTTTAATTTCAAATTAAGAAGTCTTTATGACTTTATGTCTTGAAAACATTAGGGAATGTCTAAAAATAAATCATAAACAACAATAATTTCTATATGATATTGGGTAAAAACTATTGTTATTGACAGAAACAATATTTTGAAAGATTTCCTTACATTACATTGACTTCCTATTTCTGTTAAATATGTGTTAACTTTTTACTACTTTGTACAACACTTTGATGTGTTCCAGAAAATAATTTTACGCATATGCCTATGTGTGTAAGCCTAGATATGTGACTGTAACTACATAATGTAAATCAATTGTTGCAGTTTGGAGAAGGTTTTGGTAAATCAAATTAAGAATTACAAGTACACTCTGGCTGATCATTCAGACAAGTTTTTGTAAAAATTTACATATTCTATTTGAATAAGAAAATGTCTGTAAATACCTTGAATAAATTTTGTCAATTATTTAATGCTAGAATTGTCTTTTGTTTATTTCAATTTATTGTAGAAGGACTTTTGGTGCTTTTTAAATGAAATAACTGTTAAAGATCTATCAAGATCTTTTTCAGTGGTAGACTATTTCAATGAATTTTGACAAAAGTGGATTTTCTTCATAAATCAAATTTCTCCTCTGTTTCCACATAAAATTATATGTAGTGGAATGTCATAAGAATGATAATATACTTACAAGATAACATTTGGTGATCAAGGGTTCAGTGCAAGACATATAGTAAGAGCTTCACATTTGTACTTTAGTCTCATGTTGAATCTTTAATTTGCATGCAGAGATAATCTAAGAATTCAAATTCTAATGTTTGATTGGTGGTTTTGACATTCTAACACTCAAACAGTTCCTTCTATTTCTCGTTGCATTACTGTTTGTGAGGTAGAACCTTGGGCACAGCATAACTATGGATTAGAAGTATCCATCTATAGACTTCAACAAATTATATACATGGTAATATTCTTAGATGGTATTTGTTGGATTATGGTTTAACAACATTTTCAACAGATTGTTTCAGTTATATCAAAGGACACATCCCAGCTCTTATTATTTTCTCACTAGTCCATGCCAATATTTCTATCAAGCCACTGACCGCTGAACCCATACAAACATCGTTGCCCTGTGGTTTGAAACTAAAAGATCATGGTGCAATGACTTCAAAACTGGTTTGAAGGAATATCGTCCAAGCCAACGTACCAGGCGCAATATCTATGTATCAAGCTTTATACCAACTTTAAATCTGTCTAATGAAGATGTAACTTGCATATCGATAGAGGTAAATTAAAGTGGTTGGTGTAGACCGTTGTATTAGGCTAAAGATCAAACAATATCTGATTAAAGTCTTGACAATGGCTAACCTTTTCACAGTGGACTGCGTTCTGACAAGACAATCCTTCTGTGCCTAAAACTGATACATTTAAAAGGGAAAACACATCATGTGTAATGATAATCCAGAATTAGCACTGCATAAATGGAAGAAATCTTTCTCATGGTTTAAATAGGCTTTGCCCATTTTCACATTTACTTTATTAATCTATATATGTATTTTTTTTTGGGGGGGGGGGGGGGTCTTGACCAATGATTCCCAATGTGATGTGCAAATATGTCACTGATTATTTCTAAATCATATTTCACGAGCATCTCCCCCCTCTTTATGTAGACTAGTAAACAAAAGTAGAAACTCTAGATACTAGATAGCTCACAATGCATTTTTACGAGTTTAAATGAGGTTTTATTCATCATTATGATTTAAACCATGTACGTGATATAGACTAGTTTGCGTTATGACAAAAATAGAAATCATGTCAACTTTTATGTAAGAAAAGCGAAAATGAAAGTAGTCTACAGTATATTCTAGATCTAAGCGATTCTTCCGACAAGAAGAGACGCTTTCTGCAATATCGGACAGTTAGTGAGTTACACGGGATGCGCGCACATCGGAAAGAACTTCCGTTACTATTTTAAGACACTGGAAACCCCAGAATTTCATAACAACGGAGATAAGAAATTTCTTATCTTTTCCCTTACATTTAAGATTTTCTTACGTAAGAAAATCTTAAGTACAGTTGCTGATGATACTTAAGTTTAAGAAAATTATTTTCTTACCTAAGTAAAATTATTTTAAGATTTTACTTAACTTAAGAAAAACTTATGTCAACTTGGTGATACGGCCCCAGAACTCGAAATCACAATTACCTCATTGCATTCAAACCCCTGTCAATGCATTTGAATTTTTTTTCATTACTCAATCTCCTGAATTATGGAATGCCAATGGGTTTTTCCTGTCATGACTTCGCAGTAAAGTTTGGGGACCTCCTCAATCTATGATGAACAGGGCATTGCAATATAATTTTAAAAAAAATTGATGTGGTATAAGATCAAATCAGCACATTAAAACAAGTGTTGATGAAATGAGATTAAGTATTTAACATATCCCCAATTATCGGAATTTGTGACTCATTCAAATTAAAAGCAACAGCAGATGATAACAAAAGAATGAAAAAAGTTTATTTTTCTTTGTTTTTATTAGGAAGAAAATCAAATAAGTAGTCTTCTGCTGCAGATATGGTAAATTGGTGTATTATAGACTGATGTGTTTAACCCATTACCAAACAATAACGACAATTAACCAGTTTGCTGCAGACAACTTTGGAAAACACTGTGGGGAAAAGAAAAATTGCTCTTAATGAGCAATTTCTCCTTTTTCCAAAATGTTTTCTGCCCTATCATATAATCATTTTTCAATTTCATCACATCTTGAAATGTCATCTGCAAACTCTATCAATTGGGACAGTCAAAAATTTTGTGTTTGGTAAAGGGTTAATCACATTCAGTGTACATGTGTTATCTGTTCCATCACAAGATGTGTAGGAATATTTCCATTGGCGGTTGAAACTATCAATGCTTTGATAAAATTTTGATTAACCCTTTACCAAACGCCAAGTTCTCAACTGTCCCAAATTGAAAGAGTTTTTAGACAACATTTCAAAATGTGATGAAATTGAAAAGTAATCTTCTAACAGGGTAGAAAACAATGGGGGAAAGGGAGAAATTGCTCATTAAGAGCAATTTCTCCTTTTCCCACCATATTTTCCAGAGTTGTCTGCGACAAACTTGTGAAATGTTGTTATTGTTTTATAATGGGTTAAAAACACAACTTGAACCTGGATTTCATTTCACACAAAATATTGTGGAAGATTTCTGCATGCTCAGTTGTTTTTTTTCCAGGTGTCCTGTGTTGTTGGAACTGGACTGTGCGAGTCTTTCAGTGCAGTTCAGGAAGTTAGAGCTGCATGGATGTGCCATGGGATGTTTACTGTTTAGTAAATCGGAGAAAGATGAATCTGTTCAGGTGGGATATCCTTTTGAACATTATGGGAATTTTGGGCTGATCCAAACTGAAAGCAAAAGGCAGACGACAAGAAAAGAAAATTAAAAAAAAACCAACATTTCCTTTTTATTATGAATTTTTGAATTATTATGAATTTTAATTCCTTTTTTTTTGTACTGTTTTATTGAGGGAAAATGTAAAGCTGTCATAATTCGGTAATCTCACTGCACTACGAGCTGTTGTTCCTGTCAACATTTTGAATTATCACCTATCGCCTTATTTGTATGTTAATTCCTTATTTTTTCCTGTTTTATTGAGGGAAAAATGTAAAGCTGCCATGATTTGGTAATCTCACTGCATTACAAACTGTTTACCAGTCAATATTTCAAACTGTTGACCAGTCAACATTTCAAACTGTTGACTGCCTGCTCATTGGGTGTTTCTGCAAAGATCCCTAGGTCTCATTCAGTATTTTACCAACAAGGCAGAAGTTACTGGTTTCAGTTTCGAAAAGAATACGTCAACATTTTTCATAGTTAAAAAACAGGGTTAAAAGTGATGTAATTTTAACCCCGTTGACAAATATTAAACTTGTTTTTCCAGTGAACCCAAAAGTGATTTGATTTTAATCCTGTTGACAACTATTAAAATGTTATTAAATATTGTTCTTGTGCTTGTGTTCTCCAAAAGAAAAACATTTATATAATGGATAAGGTAACAAAACAGTTATTTTATTATCTTATGATGCAGCAATCTTGTGAGCAATTTGTCCTTTTGTCACAATGCTTTCTCTCATTATTTTTAAGTTTATTTTTTAATGTGGGCTCTTAAGATTTTGCTTTTGTTTTGATTTTGAAAAGATTTTAAATGTTTAGTGTAGTTGTGACGTCACTTTTGTTTTAAATGTTAAGTGTAGTTGTGACGTCGCTTTTGTTTTAAATTTGGCAAGTTTTTTAAACCCCACATGGAGATTTCTGTTAACCAAACAACTTTTTTTCGACTGTCCCAAAGTGAAAGAGTTTGCAGACAACATTATAAAATGTGATGCAATTGGAAAATAATCTTCTGATAGGGCAGAAAACATTGTGGGAAAAGGAGAAATTGCTCGTTACGAGCAATTTCTCCTTTTCCCTCAACGTTTTCTAAAGTCGTCTGCAACAATGTGGTCAAATGTCGTTATTGTTTGGGAAAGGGTTAACCCCACTCTTGTTCAAAAGTAATGTGAAGTAGTGAAAGACTTAAAGTAAATAGTTTTGCAGCTAGCAGACAATTTGAGTCCTCTGTATTATTTTATATAGGGACTGGTCTGATAAAAAAAAAAAGCTGTTTTTGAGTGCTCAGAATATATCCTTTTGTCACAGTGGTTTTTCTATAACTCAATTGCTTGTGTTTAGATAAATACATAATGCAATGGGTTGATAATGGAAATGTCGACATGACCGTGTCGAATGGTCTTAGGATGAAGCATTATTTTTCTTGATCACTATTATATCTATTCACCTTTCAAACACTTATTATATTAATTAAAGACAACAGTAAAGAGATATTGCATTATTTTTACAGGAGTTCATTAAAGACTACAGTAAAGAGATATTGCATTATTTTTACAGGAGTTCATTAAAGACTACAGTAAAGAGATATTGCATCATTTTAACAGGAGTTCAGTAGACTACAGTAAAGAGATATTGTACTATTTTTACAGGAGTTCATTAAAGACTACAGTAAAAAGATATTGCATCATTTTAACAGGAGTTCGGTAAAGACTACAGTAAAGAGATATTGTATTATTTTAACAGGAGTTCATTAAAGACTACAGTAAAGAGATATTGCATCATTTTAACAAGAGTTCAGTAAAGACTACAGTAAAGAGATATTGTATTATTTTAACAGGAGTTCAGTAAAGACTACAGTAAAGAGATATTGCATCATTTTAACAGGAGTTCATTTAAGACTACAGTAAAGAGATATTGCATTATTTTAACAGGAGTTCAGTAAAGACTACAGTAAAGAGATATTGCATCATTTTAACAGGAGTTCAGTAAAGACTACAGTAAAGAGATATTGTATTATTTTAACAGGAGTTCATTAAAGAATACAGTAAAGAGATATTGCAGTGTTTGCCAAATCTGCAGAGAAGTGGGCTGACTCATGGAACCTCTGAGAAGGTATTGGCATTGTATTTAATTCCCCTTCCTAACCCTTACCAAACCCCAAATTTCTGACTCCCAAATTGAAAGAGTTTGCAGACAACATTTCATACAAAAACTTTCTGTAGTAACAATTGTTTCTCAGAATTCTGTCAGATACAAAAATTGAGGTACAAATATTACATAGTATTTGCTTTTGAGGACAGTTCTTCTTATGTCAAAACAATGTTTAAAGGTCCCTCTCCGCATGTGTTCAAATCCTGAGAGGGATATGGATTTTCATGAGAGGCAGTCTCCCGACTGACTTACGGAATGCCTATGGTTCTACCCGCCTTGACCAGCCCTTATGGGCAGTTGAGTATGGGGTCTTCCTCCGTCATTATTAGTCTGGCATCGCTTCATAACTGAAATAATGTTGATGTGATGTAAAACCTATATATAAATGTTTTTAGGTAGAATACCCATAATTTGCCATTTTGAAACTCTTTTAATTTACTTCCGTCCTTCTCTGCAAATTGGCTGTGCTGGAGTTGTTTGCTTTACAACAAACAGTTTCAGCCATTATCGATGAATACCAAAAAACGTCATAAGTATTCCTACAAAAGAATTATAGTTTCAAAATGGCGGATTATGGGTGTTCTACCTCGAATCTGATGAGCCAATACAATTGCAGGGGTTTGATATTTGCAATAGGAAGATGATTTGCAAAAGTAGGCGGGGGTATGGGGGACCTTATTAGTAGATTTATCATAAAAAAATGCAAATTAGTTGGGATTTCTGGTCGAAGTAGCTGGTGGAAATCCCCTAGCTCTCATTGACACCTGTTTAAGTGAATATGACAGAAGAAGTTACATAACATAATCTATTAATTTCCAGATCAAGGAGGCAGTGTACAAATACATTGTCTCATCCAATCAGTATGAGTTGGTCATGGACATTCCAAATCCAACGGAGTTTGCAGAATTCTGCGTGAGAGGGAAGAATATTGATGGACTGCTTACTTTTGGCATCAAGAATAAACGGTAGAACAAATCTTTCTCCTCGTTTTCTGGTGAAGGAATTGGTTTTCTTATGCATGAAGTTGTTGACCCTTATGGCACCAGGATCATCAAAGATAGTTCCAGGGAGCACCAAGTTTTATTAACACATTTGAAAACTAGCTGATTGAATTTAAAATTACTGTCTCATAGATTGAGATTTGTAATCTTTTTTTTTTGTTTATAAAATGTCTTTTGCGAACAAATTGACAACACAGATCTAGAAAGATGAAAAACAAGAATACCGATACACTAAGGATATGAAAAACAAGAATACCGATACACTAAGGATATGAAAAACAAGAATACCGATACACTTCTCAGTCCTTTTCATAACCATTTGGTTCAGCTTTTGTAAATCTGTCTATCAGATATAGTGAACTGTTTAACCCTTAACGAAACGCAAAATTCTCACTGTCCCAATTTGAAAGAGTTTGCAGACAACATCTCAAAATGTGAGGAAATTCAAAAATATTCTTCTGATAGGGACGAAAACATAGTGGGAAAAAGAGAAATTGCTCTTAACGTCGGCAAAAAACTGGTCAATTGTCCTTGTTGTTTGGTAATGGGTTAAATGGTTTATTTTGTAAACATTGATCAATCATTTCCAACCAGCAAAATCCTTGAAATGCGACTCAGATTTTCAAATAGGTTGACATTCTACACATGTGACGCTAGCAAGGCATGTCAAAAAGCTCTCCAACAACTATTTATTAACCCACATTTCCTTTAAAGCATGGAAAGTTGTGAAAAGTTGCTTCCTTATGAATACATCTGTGTTTTCAGCATTTGCAAAGTAATGAAAATGAAAATCGTTCTTTTTGAGTGCCAAGGTCAGTTTATAGCAACTCTTTAACACTTGTTACTGATAAAAAAAAAAACTCCTGTGGGATAGTCCCTTTAAGAAGAAATCAGATGTGACAAAGATTTGAGAAGGATGGTTCATGTTCAGAACTGACAATAAGTACTGCATGATAAAGTTGCCACTGCGCGATATCGTTGCCACTGCGCGATATTTTTGCCATTGCGCGATGTTGCCACTGCGCGATGATGTTGCCACTGCACGATGTTGTTGCCACTGCATGATATTGTTGCCACTGCGTGATATTGTTGCCACTGTGCGATATTGTTGCCACTGAATAGTGCAGAAATTTAATGAATATGATTCTTGTTCAAAACCCCACTGAGGAGTAACTAGCAGATTTTCGACAGATTATTCTTTATTTCAGACTGACTGAATCTAAGCAGCTGATTGGTCTTTACTGCCACACCTACCCTGAAGTAAATGATGAACTCTCTGGTTATATAGAGGATGAGGATGTAGAAGAGAAAGACCAGCTACTTACATTACTGAAGGTATGTACTCAGTTTGACCATGACAAAGATGGTGTCTAGGGGTCCTGTGTGGCCAATAAATTCAGGTGGCAGTTTAACCAATTACCAAACCGGCGCGATAACTGGTGTATTGTCCAGGAAGCAGTCATCGAGAGTGACTCCATGAGCTTTATTAAGCCTCATCCACAATCGATGTAAAACAAATTAAACAAACAATAACGACATTTTACCCCTTTGTTGCAGATGACTCTTGAAAACAATGTGGGAAAAGGAGAAATTGCTCGTAACAAGCAATTTCTCCTTTTCTCACAATGTTTTCTAACCTATCGGAAGTTTATTTTCCAATTTCATTTCATTATGAAATGTCGTCCGAAACTCTTTTAATTTGGGACAGTCGAAAAATTTGTGTTTGGTAAAGGGTTAAAAACTTGTGGGTCCCGGATTTGAACCCCAGCAATATCTCTGGTTTTGTGGGTGCGCCTTTGGCAAGACACTTCCAAAAAGCAGTTGTTCCAATCTTTGTTTATGGAGGTATACATGTACAAAAAAAGTCAACCAATCGATTGTTGCTCATCTTCATCCACTTGACTTATACAAATTATTTGAGGGTCTGATATTCACTCTTACATCACAAAATATTGTGTTATCATTGCCGGGTAGTGAAAATCCCAATCAAGAAGTAGTCGTTTGAGACAAGTTAATAAAAATTCACCCACCTTTTAACTGTCAGAATTGTTGTCACACAAGGACATTTTAAAGGAAATCCTACATGAATTTGTTTGATGTTGTTTTTTTATCAGTGGAAACCATTTTAAACCATAAAAACTGATCACTTTACTGCCATTTGCCAACTGATGAATTTACCAAGAGGATTTTAGTGGACATCCTCAAAACATGATTCATTCAATAGGTTTTGAAATCATCAATTCAAGAGACTGTTCAACACACCCTTACCTTATCCTCTGGATACTAATTTTCTTACATTCTCTTTTTTGCAGGCTTACCTACGAATGCAGAATCTACAGGTCACAGAAGCAAATCTTAGTTGATGGAAAAGCAGCGATATCTGATAAAAACAATATCCGCAAAAACAAAGTCTTCATTGGTCTTCTCATTGGAAATCAACAGCAGATGACAAGAAATGGCATTCAAAACTAAACATTTTCTCTCAAGTTTGTGAGATATTGACAGAAAAAGATGCTCTCAAGTTTGTGAGGGAAAAACGACGACAGAAAAGATGAAATGCTCATTTGGAGCAATCAATCCCATTATTTATTATCATTGTACTTTTCAGTCACCTGCAAAAATGGATTTACAGTTGTTTCCCCGAACGGACGTTTCCCCGAAGTTGATTTATATAGTAATTAAGGAGTCGTTTCCCCGCAATGATTTTATATAGTAGCGGAGAGTCTCTTCCTTGAAGTTAATACATATAGAAAACTAATATCATAAAGTAGATTCTATCTTTTAAAGAGTATGTGTTAGTTGTGTTTTTTTGTTTTTTTTATGATCTTTTTTATTAACTATAACATGTTTGTACACATATCACAACAGATGCAGGTAAGTTTGGAACATTACCACACAAACAAACATAAAATTCATCGTAAGATATATACATATAATATCAATAATGTCACAAACTCAAGAAGAAAAAACAATCATATTCATATTTTTTACCATTAAACAAATCAAACTCTTCATAAAAGAACGATTTATAAATTAACTTCGGGGAAACGACCCTCCGCTACTATATAAATGATTGCAGGGAAACAACTCCTCAATTACTATATAAATCAACTTAGGGGAAACGACAGTCACCCCAAAAATGTGGAAAAGAGCTAAACAATGTTTATATCACGAAAAAATCATTGCATTGTTGAGAAAATCTGGCTGGGAGCAAACAATATATAGTACCAAAAGAAGAAATAATGAGCAATTCATGGTTTTGTCACACTGGTGTCCAACCATTTAGGAAAAGCATCTTAATTTTCATTTGTTACAGTTGTTGAATACTTTGGTTTTTCAATTTGGATTGGTCTTGGAATTTCAAAGAAGGAAATGGTGAATGTGTTTTAACCATTAGAATGCTGGTTAATTTTCTAAAAGTAGATTTTTGTATCGTCTGCTTTCCAAAACCTTAAACCTCTGCTTAATTTTGATGTGGAAAGATACTCAGAGTAGAAAATTGGGTTAGATCAGAGGCCAGCCGCAAATACTGGCCTGGATCTAACCTGTTTGCATAAGCATGAAGTCTGTTCCAGCACTATAAGGGTTAAATGTAAAGGGCTAATGTATAAGTCAAGATTAAAAGGCGAGATATTCTTAAAGAAAATTATTTATTAAATAAAGTTGACAAAGAAAGGTTATTTTAATGAATTAAACAATAAACATCTAGACAGCATGTCCTTTTTCAATAAAAACTTTGTAACAAAAATACGTTGCAAAAGCATGCAACAGAAACCTTTATCACCAAAAAACTTTCCAATTACAAAAGTCCTGATTGATTGTTGTAATAAGAGTGCCCATGTTGGGAATATTCCTTTTTTAAAATAATGTTTTCAATATTTGCATTGAAATGTATCAATACTGTCTATTTCATTTTGACATCCATAGTTCAGAGGAAAAAAACGGCCTGCAACACGTAAAATATTATAGGACATATCTATACCAGAAGCATTAAAGCACAAGAATCTGCAGGGGCACAGAAATCATTGTAACAAAGGAAAATTTGCTTGTCGTAAGCAATTTTGACTTTCGTCACTATGGTTTCCTAACCCATTACCAAACAATAACGCCATTTGACCAGTTTCTTGCGAATGACTTTGGAAAACGTGGGAAAAGGAGAAATAGCTCTTGAAGAGCAATCTTTCCTTTTCCTACAATGTTTTCTGTCCTATCAGAAGATACCTTTCCAATTTCATCACATTTAAAATGAAGTCTGCAAACTCTTTCAATTTGGCACAGACGATAATTTTGCGTTTGGTAAAGGGTTAAGTAGCTGTAAGGAGAAATGAGCTTTGAATCCATTCATCCGTTCTTTTGGTTACACAGTCATGGCCTATCCCTTACAGATATAAAGCTTTTCTTTTATCTGTCAGTAAGGCCACACACACAAACACCCTTTTTTTTTCTTTGGGGGGGGAGGGGTATACTTCATGTCAGCACATCTAGGCATTTACGACCTCAGACAATCCGGTGGCGCTGAGGACTTCTATCCAGTACCCGTCGGGATCCTGTATAAATGCCAGACCTTTCATCTTGCCTGCAAAAAGTTTTTGTAACCCTTTACCACACGCCACATTTTCTGCTGTTCGAAATTGAAAGAGTTTGCAGACGACATTTCAAAATGTGATCTTCTCATACTAATAGAGTAGAAAACATTGAGGGAAAAGGAGACATTGCTCGTTATGAGCAATGTACTTTCCCCACAGTGTTTTCTAGAGTCGTCTGCAACTAAGTGGTCAAATGTCGTTATTGTTTGGTAATGGGTTAAGAGTTTAACATTGCATCAACATTATTTCAATCATATTGCCATGCCTTGTTCATTACTGATGGAAGAACATCCCAAACTTAACTGCCTAACAGGGCTTGTCAAGCTGGGTAGAGCCTACAGCAATCCTCCAGTCAATTATTAGCGAATACATTTCATGATTCATAACCAGTTTTCTTTAGCTCTAATAAGCTTTTTATAGGTGCAGTATTCACCGCCAAAAAGTGTTCAAATTCCGATCTTTCATTTATAAAGATATGCATTATATGGGATTTTTTGAGTGGTCAATTTGAAAGTAGTAACAAATAAAAAATGAGTTTTCCCCCAATGGTTTCTATCCCATATGATATACTTATTGCATGCCGTCTTTTATTATCTGCTTTTGCCTTCAATTTGGAGCAGTATAAAAAGTCCCATTTGGGTTCATGGAAAGTATACACCAAAATGCAAATGTATTTAGAAAAACAATGAGATATAAAAAAAAAAAGCTCCAAATGAGTAATTTATCCATTTGTCATAACAGTCTCTACACAATACAGTCTAACTTGTGTTAAGAGGCCAGCCTATGGGACAGTAAATTGGCTGTTAAAGACAGGTTGGCTGCTTAACACAAATTGATTTACACTATAAATCTAACAATGGGACTTGCTGAAGTGGCTGTTTAAGGCAGGTTGGCTGCTTAAAAGGGTGGCTCCTTAATACAAGTTAGACTGTATTTATTGAGTAAATGCATTTATTTCATGCTGTATTTTGTCATCAGCTGTTGCTTTCAATTTGAATTGATATAAACTCTTACTTTGGTTGGTGGTACATTGGCCCTATCATACGAGTTCCCGAAAACAGCGTATATTGTTCGTAACATATCTCGTCGGATCATATCAGACAAGATGAAACTATTGTATCCTACCGTATGGTAAACATATAACATAAAACGTGTATCAGATATTGTAGATTGTATTTTGTAAATGGCTGAGATATGTTAACAGACACTATGGTAAGGTTTTTAATATGTGAACAAGGCCGTATTTTTTTAATGAATTGAATGTTTTTTTCACTGAATATTATTTTTCTATTCTTTTTTTTACATGTTAGAGAGAGTCCATATATTTGTTACTATTTCTTTTCTTTGTTAAGACGGGCGTGAGACGTTTTAGTGCAGACCAGAGAACATAACATGACAGTTTCCGTTTTAAAGGCACGCTATTTTATCAAGCATACACATAACGAATATATGTAATTTGTCCAAACTTCCTAATGATCATCGTATATCCTAAATCAGACGATCGTATTGAATCAGACAGGTAAACAGCCTACCAATTGAACATTGTAAAACATTTGTATTTCTATCCTGTATCGTTCTTTTATCACAGGTTTCTACCTGATTTCGTGCTGTTTTTTGTCATCCATTTGCTGTTGCTTTCATTTCGGACCAGTATTAAGTTACTCGTTGGGTTGACGAATGTGTGTGATACCATAGGGGTCTATATTTATCCTGGGGTGATTTTGTGCTGTTTTTTGTCGTCCATTTGCTGTTGCTTTCATTTTGGACCAGTAATAAGTTACTCTTTCGGTTGATGAATGTGTGTGATACCATAGGGGTCTTTATTTATCCTTGGGTCAGTACTTTGTAATATACCATATCCAATGAAATATGTTGTGACAATATGACATCATGCAAATATGGATGAAATCTACAAAAGTGAAAGTAAGCAGACGATCAATTCATAATCACACTCAAAATGAACTAGAGGTTTGTGATATAATTAAACTGCTTTATCATTCAATTGCAAATGATAGACGGCCTAGCATTTGGTCATTTCTGTGTAGGGAGTAAATGGGGTGAAAACACCCGTATCAATTGGCCCAAGAATCAAGTCAACTCTGGAAAAAGAACCCTTGTTGTGATCGCAATAAGGAAGGTACTGTCATGGGAGGGTGTTTATTTGAAAGAAAAAACATTTTTCTTACGATAACTGAAAGAGTTATGTGAATATTCTATTGAATTTAGGAGGATACAACTTTGTATGAGTGGTCGTCAGATATTCAGTATGAGAGTTGGAACCCTTGCATGGTATATTACATAATGCCGACCCCAGGATGAATATAGAGCCCTATATGTTATACATGTCTGTGAATTGACCTACCTGCATCTGGTTCTTTAACAAACTTCACGCCCAAAGATTTAAATCGATCACACGCCTTATAGACATCCGGAACAGAAATTCCAATATGGCCTAGAAAATAAATATTTCATGAGGAAAAACTTCTCACCCCAAGTTTTTAATGGATCACATGCTTTTAGACATCGGTGAAAGAAATTCCAATAAAAGCTAGAAAATAAATTGTACATGGAAATAAAACTTAAAATAAACATGCTTATGGTTTTTAATTACACACCATAAAGGCATCAGGGATACAAAATTATGATATGTCTTTAAAAATACATTGCAGACCTTTAGGTTTTGTAATTGTCTTGCTTTTGATTGCAACAAATGAGGCGTTTTCATACCGGAGAATGGTTTATTACAAGATTGACAGTACAGTAAATTGTGCTATAACTCTTTACAAATCACCAAATTTTCGACTGTCCCAAATTGAAAGAGTTTGAAGACGACATTTCAAAATGTGATGAAATTGAAAAAAAATCATCTGATAGGGAAGAAAACATTGTGGGAAAAGGAGAAATTGCTCATTAAGAGCAATTTCTCCTTTTCCCACAATGTTTTCCAGAGTCGTCTGCAATAACATACTGGTTAAATGTCATTATTGTTTGGTAATGGGTTAAGCAACCAGTCATTAACAGTGTGTGAAAGGTTATTTAGTCTGAAGCTATCTTGATACAGCAAACAATCCAATTAGAATGCCCCTGCTGGAGCTTTCTGAGTGACTGGTTGCCATATTAGGCAGTAAGTTGTCTTAATAATCAAGATTCTGTCTCCATATAACATAAATTGTCTTTAACAGATAAATTGACAACATAGATTTTTAAAGTAACACAATACTACATTATTGACAGCTTCCCTTTACTGTTCACAATCTTATAGAAAAGATATAATCCATTTATATTGCAAACCGCTTAAATGGGTTTATTTCGTGAACAACGAACTTAACTTGAAAAGATGATGCTAATTTTAGAACATAGGCGTAGGAGCGTTTTCAACATTGGGGGGGGCCAACTTCAGATGAGGACCGGTCTAAGAATATATGTTCCTAAACTTTTTCATGACTATTCATGCATGTACAAATTCAATAACATTATAAGAATTAAAAGAAAGCGTATGAAAACATGTATCTTTAATAAAAAAAAAAAAAAAAAAAAAAAAGGATATGCCAGGTCTCGATCTCACGCGGAAATCAATTGTGTTGAACTAAACAAAAAGTAGCGGCGACCAGACTGTCACAGCCACGGATCCAGCTATTTGAGTCTAACAGTTGAAGACAATATACAGTTTGACACCTTTTAAAGAACATGTTTTACACCACTGTTTCCGTCGATCAAAACTTCCCGGGTATTTTAGTGAGCTGAGTTTTCATTGGATAAACCCGATGTGTTCGGATTCCAATTTGCGATGATGACGTCAAAAAGATTTTGGTTATTGTTCGTAACAAAAGGCGAATTGGTGTTACATAGAGCACAAAAATACACATTTATTTTTATTCTGCTGTTAAATTTCGTTTCTTTCATTTTTCTATACAAATATCTTCATTTGCCACTGTGAATATTGGGGGGCCAAAGTATACTCTGGCCCCCCCAGTCTGGATATTGGGGGGGCCGGGCCCCCCCTGGCCCCCCCCTGCTCCTACGCCTATGTAGAAACCATCGACATGTGGGTCTACAGAAATGTTTAATCGTTCTTGGCATGTGAGTTCCCGCGTTTAGAGCAAATCCTCCTTTTCACACAATATTTTCCAGAGTTGTCAGCAACAAATCGGTCAAATGTCATTACTATATGGTAATGGGTTAAGACAAGATTGATGGTTTACAGAATTCTTACCGAAACCCTTGGGGTCTTTATTTCCATTATGGTATGGTTCTCCCTCTTCTTTTTCTGTTCCCCAGTTACTGAATTTACAAAGAAAAAAATCTATTTGGGCCACGTCACGCGAAAAGGGGCACTCGGATATAAATAAAAACCGCTGACTCAGCTCTTTCTTAGCGCTATTATTCCAGCATCTAGTCACGACAGTTATCATTTGTATTTATGTAAAGGTAGAACTTGATGTCCTCTAAGATGGCAAACAGTGTAACCCCAGACCAGCCGCCACGTCAGTGACATGGCGGCTGGTCTGGGGCTACACTGTTTGCTATGTCCGAGTGCCCCTTTTCCCGTGAGGTGGCCCATTTGTTTTGGGTTTAGCAGAGTTCTTCAACAGTAGTTCAGTCATATTGGGGCAGTTAATGCATCAATTTTTGCTTATGGAATCTCTTCACAATAAATGCACAATTAATTTTCTAAGCATACTGCTTTAGTATATATGGTGTTTAATGCTGTATCAACAATTTTTCAGTTATGTAATTGCTTTCCTTGATCCATCAGTACTAGGCTAGGGCTCTGAAGTGACTTGCCAAAGGTCACTCAAACGAAACCAGAGGTGTCAGTGGGGCTTGAACCAAGGACCCCAAAGTTCTAAGTCTGCCACATTAACCACTGGGCCATGGCGGACCCCTGCTTTCCTGTATGACCATCCATCAGTAGTAAGAGACAAATAAATCATATCCCCTTAGCTTCAATAAATATAGGAAAGAATATAAGCCAGTCAAGCCAGATCTCGAACTCGGAACCTTTACATTCAAAGTTAGACACACTGCGGACTGAACTTCAAAAGTTTCGAAAACTTCTCTTCGTGGTTACTTCCCCTACTTTACGCCAATCACTGCCATCACCTAAAATATTTGGCTGAATACCAGTCATCTATGATTTTTACCAAAGAACACTTTATTTTTTATCCTTTGTGTTTTTAGTTGATATCTTAACCCTTTACCAAACAACAAATTTTCGACTGTCCCAAATTGAAAGAGTTTACAGACATTTCAAAATGTGATGGAATTGGAAAATAATCTTCTGAAAGGGCAGAAAACATTGTGGGGAAAGGTAAAATTGCTTGTTACTATTACTTTTAACCCTTTCCCAAACAATAACAACTTTTGACGACTTTGACGCAGACGACTTTAGAAAACATTGTGAGAAAAGGAGAAATTGCTCGTAAGGAGCAATTTTTCCTTTTCCCACAAGGTTTTCTGCTCTTTCTGAAGAATATTGTTCAATTTCATCACATTTTGAAACGTCTTGTGCAAACTCTTTGAATTTGGCACAGTCGAAAATTTGGCGTTTGAGAAAGGGTTAAAGAAACCATTGTGACAAAAGGCAAACTGTCTTCTGACACAACTGATTTAGTGAGTTATCAAAATAAAATGTTGATTCAAATGCTTTACATTTCTATCCAATTCATACCTGTGTATGGATCCCCCAATTTTTTTTTTTAAATAAAATCATACTTAGCAAGGATTTTCAATAATTCTTTAAATTGTTTCATTCCCCTTCACAGCTCTCAACAGTAGAATCAGCTTATTAGTGCAGAACACTCTATTCTAATCATACGGAAATACATAACCCTTAGAATGCTAGGTAATTTTCTAAAAGTAAATTTTGGTGTCGTCTGCTTTCCAAAACCTTAAATATCTGCTTAATTTCATTGAGGAAAGATACTCAGAGTAGCAAACAGGTAGGATCACAGGCTAGTCGCCAATTTACTTGGCATCTGGCCTGGATCTAACCTGTTTGCACAAGCATGAAGTCGGTTCCAGCACTATAAGGGTTAAACAGTCATTCATCTTGTTGATCTTAAAATAAGTTTAACACATGCATACTCACTGCGTAAGTTCAATGGTAGCAGGCCTGGTGAATAACCATTTAACGGCCTCCTTTTTATCGGCAGGTATGTCCTCCGCTTTCTCATAACCCATGAAGTATAGACTGAATGTCATCTCTGGGAAATCAATTTTACGTAATAGTCTGAAAGGAAAAATAAATTACCTTTCTTTTATATGGGTACCCTAAATCCTTAGAATGCTGGGTAATTTTCCAAAGGATAGATTTTTGTGTCGTTTGCTTTCCAAAATCTTAAATATCTGCTTAATATCTGCTTAGTTTTGTTGAGGAAAGATTCTATGAGTAGGTAAGATTTCCTATGAACAGGTTAGATTGCTGGCCTGCAGCCAATTTTCTTTGCAGCTGACCTTGATCAAACTATTTGCATGAAGTCTGTTCCAGCATTATAATGGTTAATCCTTTTTTTTCTTTAACCAAATTTTAGGCTGTCCCAAATTGAAAGGGTTTGCAGACGACATTTCAAAATGTGTTGAAATTGGAAAATAGTCCTCTGATAGGGCAGAAAACATTGTGGGAAAAGGAAAAATTGCTCATTATGAGCAACTTTCCCTTTTCCCACAATGTTTTCTAAAGTCGTCTGCAACCAAGTGGTCAAATGTCGTTATTGTTTGGGAAAGGGTTAAACTTATACAAGCAATTAAATGTATATTCAGCAGTTGAGCCATAAAAGAAGAAAGGATATTAAGGTCTTTATGAAGAAAGAGAACATTACCATTATGAAGATATATATATGCAAGTGACATCTTGATGTGCATTATAATATTAAACATGAGATACAATAAGATAATTAAACAAATTAGAGTCTCTACTTCTTTTGTTAATGTAAAGTGGCTGAAGCCTGTTATTCATCTAAATTATCAAAATGATTTCTAAATTGGAAAAAAAGATACTGCAAGTCTTTTGTTTAATTGTGGGATGCGGCATCATTTTTTTAAAAAAATTCAGTTGTGTAGATTCCTTTTAAAGGTGCATTAAAATGCAGTGAAAAACAATGTACATGTTTTGTGATAATGATTAACCCATTACCAAACAACAACGACACTTAATCACTTTGTTGCAGGCGACTCTAAAAACATTGTGGGAAAAAGAAAAATTGCTCGTCACGAGCAATTTCTCCTTTTCCCACAATGCTTTCTGCCCTATCAAAAGATTTTTTGTTTCAATTTCATCACATTTTGAAATGTCGTCTGCAAACTCTTTGAATTTGGGACTGTCGAAAATTTGATGTTTGGGAAAGGCTTATAAGATATCAGAAAAGTCTTACCTCATTCCCAAAACATTGGTGTAGAATTCCAAGGAGCGTCTGGGATCTTTGATTCTGTACATTGTCTGTTGCATAATGAAATCCTGAAAAAAAAAAAAAAAAATTTTTTTATTAGATTTTGTTTGTTTAAACCCTTCTTGTAACTTCCTTTTTTGTCGCATCTTCTGCGAAAACCACAGTGACAAAAAGCTGAATTGCTCATAATGAGCATTTCATCCTTTTTTCACAGTTGAATCCAATACAGACAACTTAAAAGGGTCTCTGCAATTTAAGGATCAGTTGATTGGAGGATTACAGATTAAAAAAAGAACTTTCATAAAACCAGGGCAGACAGTACACCTTTCCATGTTTTTATCATATCTCCCCCTGTACAATATTTCTTTAAAGGTAATGTAAATGGCGTAAATGATAAGCTCTAAGCTGTTTTACCATGCTTTAATGTTAATGCGCATTATTAGCCCATTTTCCTGTGTCAAACACCTGCACAGGAACACAGGGAGAAAAATCATAATAGACCTTTATTAACACTATATATAGTGTTAATAAAGGTCTATTATGATTTTTCTCCCTGTGCACAGGAAGACTTAAAACTTTAGTGCCTGCACAGGAAGACTTTTAAAACTTTAATGGAAATCATTGTGTTAATGGAAAAAACATCAGGAAACGCTTTATTCCCCTTTAGTAAAGATAGTTTCTAAATCTAATTGAGTTGAATGCTGACAGTTATTTTCTGGAACACAACGTCACAAAATACGACCCCGTCAGATTTTGGGAATCAGTGAATATCCTCGGTGCAAGTTGCACCAAATCACATAGTCTAGAGCCTTTATACAGCCTTCTAAAGTTAAAACAGATATTTGACAACAACTTACACTACATGATGCATCCTGTTCCTTGCAGTATTGCGCAACCTCCTCGTCCGTCAACATCTTTAAAGGCTGTTCGTTGCTATTTTCCGAAGGATGCAAGTCTCGTTGTTGGTGAAGTATACTCCCTTACCTTGTCACCGGTGTATACTAATTACCGGTGCAATCCGAATATCCAATGACGTAACCTAATATGCATACATGTATATCAGCATCCTGTCCAGGGTTCATTAACGATATTAAGGTGAATGCAAAGTGCACCTGTCGAACACAATGGTATTTATCAGGCAACGGATTGGTAGATCACGTCACGTACCAAAATGACAAATATTTCGTACTCTAGTGATATCCGGGCTAGTTCGAGACCAATCTCCTTTGACGAGTTATCGTTCGTACATCACAGCAGCGAACCCATTCGGAACACCTCGGCCATTTCTTAAAATAACTACCGACTTGTTACGGGGATTGCCGAGTAGATACGATTGCAGCGAACCCAATCTCTAGTCTGGTTCCCGATTTTGCTGATTACGTAGTGATAGGGGAAGGAACTCCAGACTAACCCAATCTCCTATGCAGGGTTATGGTCCCACTGATAAATGTGGGAGCGTGGCGGGAACCAATTTACCCTGGTAGAGATTGCAGCGAACCGATCTACCCGGGTAGAGATTGGTTCGAGCCATTCTAAGGCATTCAAGATAATTAGCTAGCATGGGGTCCTGGCCCATTGTCCATATAGTCATTTTGCCAGATATGGGATATACCCATATAAACCAAATTTTGGCTTCTTAGGTAAGTTCGGATGTCGTTTACTTTTTCCATATTTGATGTGATCCGAGTTTGGCTCAGATCATAGTTGAATGATCCTGATGATCCTCTTGTTAGGTTTTTATATTACACATTATTTAAAAGTATGCGTTTGTAAAACTAATCTAAAAACTTGTAAACACGAAACTTGTGCGGCAATTTACATAGTTCAGAGTCACTGTCACTATCACCGTCCACTTGAAGTGCTTTAATTATTGTTTTACACACTTGGGGCTAAACTTATGTACAGGACCCCCCCCCCCTGCCCATTCATTTAACTGCATTTTAAAGGAATTGATGGAGGGTGCAAGTACTACATTATCAGGGAGGTTGTTCCAATGCTTTACAACCATTTGACTGAAGGTGGCCCTTCTCAGCTGAGTTCGAGACTGAGTCACATATATCTTTTTTGAGTTACCTCGGTTTCTCTTTGACATTTCAGGGGGAGAAGCATATCCGCATTAAGCCTGGTGCGGGATATACACGTACGGGCCAGGCACAAGGCTTATTAATAACCGACGTGATATTCATTTTGTCAATATAAATTCAAAATCACACACAGTTGGAAAAGTGGCTTGGTGAATGCCTTTGAATGATATAAATATTTTCATGAATTACATTCAATATATTCCTTTATCAAAGCAAACACAAGTTTGTCTGTTCCCATCAGGGGTGGAATGCCTTTACATCCAATGTAGAAAGTATGAGTATTCTTTCGTTAAATCCTTTTCAAATTAAGCAAGATTCAATGTATTAATGTTTGTCGTCGTTTGTTGTCCTCCTTTTTCGACCCAATTTTGCTTGACAGAAATGATGCCTCCATAGGATTGCGCGGTTAACGTTTCCTAAGACCCACGAGACGATGGTATCTAAAAATACGACCTCTTACTCTAAGTTTAGATCGTTGTTTACAAAATAAACCCGTAACCGTCTGCAATAGCGGTGCTGTTAACGTTCTTTATCGTTTTCTGTACATTTATGAGCAGGATTTGGAACCTGTCAATAATCATGTTCTATGTAACTTTAGAAATGTATGTTGTTAATTTTACTGCAGAAGAGAATTTTATTTTGAAACGGTAAAGTGTCATTCTCCGAAAGAGTCTCTTTAAAACAACCCTCACCATTCGATAAATGAACATTTTAATAAAAACGTTTTATAGATAATGAAAATTTGGATTTCCATTGAATACTGGTAAAACCAGCATTGTAACATGCAGTGCTTTGCTAGAAAAAAAGGTTTGTAAATGGTAATGGATGGTTCTCGGGTACATCTTGATAGACGGACGCATCGTGATTGGACGGTCGACCCATTTCATTATCTCGGTTCAAGACGCCCTAACATGCCAACCCATTTCAATTACTTCGCAACACAAACATGCTGTATCTCCACTACACAGTTATGAAAGGATGTGAGAAGCGTAGGCCAACAAGATTTCTGAGACTTAAAGGGACATACTCAGAGATTTGTGCTCTGTGAGTAAAAAGACGTTAACAATTTGATATTTACTTTCATTGTCACTAAACCAAAGACTTTTTTTTCCATTTTTTTACTTTTAAGTTGCCGATATCCCGTGATTTCGTTAAATGCTATGAAGTGAGCCTCTGCGCACGTCAGCGCTTCTATCCATGGTGTAACGTTCGTTGAACGTTTATGCAAATTGGGGACCTAATGCATTGTTTGAGAGAACATGCTGGTATACAGACTGTGTATATAGACATCATAACCGCTCAGTGTACGACAGTGTTGTTCACTGATCGGACGTGGTTGTCTTTGAGAGGTTTATCTGCTCGATTCGTTACAATGGAAAAGCTAGCCTGGGGCCTGGCCCGAGCGTATACCCAATCTGAACACATCGGGTTTATCCAATGAAAACTTTCACAGCTCACGGAAATACCCGAGTAGTTCTGATTGAGCGTATACCCTGCACTTTGCTAAGACCGGTATGCATGGGCCAGGACCCCAGGCTATGGAAAAGCCGGATAAAATATAGCCTTCTCGCGCACCTTGATAACGTCCATAACCAGAGCGGTAACACTTTTCCGAAGACCCACGTGATGATGGTATCTAAAATTAGCATCTGTTATTCTTAGTTTGCTCGTTGTTTACGAAATAAACCCGTTTTAAAACGGGATACATTATCTGCAATTCAAATGATCTTGGCTATATCTTTGCGGTACGATAATAAAAGCGGTTAAGGTGTCAATAATCTAGCCTCAAATTACTTTAGAAAAATGTGTCGTCATTTGGTCGGTAGAAGACAATTTACTTTAAAAAATTAAATCCCACTGTGTACGATAGTCCTTAAAAAGATCTGTAATATAGTTCTTTTAAAGTAGTTTATAGTACTAAATTTGATAGATCAACGTTTTTAAAACAAAATGAAAAAGGTGTTTCTTTGTAACCATTCAACATAGATAGTTGGAATTAACACTGCATATGTTATTCCAAAGACCTAATACACATTGTTTATAAGGTCTTTGGTTATTCATACTACATGGAACATGGCCATACCCTTGGTACATGGTCCGTGCGTTCATCCTGCTCTTCATAGTAAGTGAGCCGGGAGCCGGCACCCAGTGATAACATGGTCAATGGATCACCTGGAAGATTAGAAAATCATTGATTGCAGTGGGGAACCAATTACAATGTACAGGGAAATGGAGAGTACAATCTATGTGGCAATCAGAACGCGCATTTCTTTAATGACTTATTAGTTTCGATTTCAGATATAGTGAAACTCATTGGTACTTGAAAAGGTTTATATAGAAATGTAACGAACCGAGCAAATGAACCTCTGAAAGACACAAACACATCCGATCAGTGGTAAACACTGTCGTACACTGAGTGGTTGTGTTGTCTCTATATATACCAGAGTGTTCTTTCTAACATTGCATTAGGCTCCTGATTTGCATAAATGTTCAACGAACGTTACAGAAAATTGTCGTTCAAAAATGTTTACATCTATATCGCGGCGTTCCTTAATCAATCAGCTATAACCAGTACAATAAGTTAGTTAAAGTAAACCTATTTATCTTACATAACATGGATTGTGAAGCAAGTTCTAACAACATATAATTATCACGCTCGATTCTACTTCTTTGAGCCATTAATTAATGAAAGATCGAAGAGAGAACCCGCTTCTCACTCGCACTGAATCCGATGGTAGTAGGTAGACTTAATTGGTCAAAATATGTAACATTACATGGCAACACCAGAGTAATAAAAGTAGGAAAAACGTATATCACAAATGCAATAATGTTGAAAAACCATGAAAGAACATCAAATACCAAGGATAACACAAAAAGGGAACATAGATTTTCCCTTATTTCCATTGCGGTAGAGAAATCACAGTTGGTGGGCACGAATGACTATAAAACATCGTCTACTGAGATTTCTCTGGCGAGTGTTAGACGTAACGCCGTCAAAAGACATGGGTTATCAAATACCAACAGAACAGGAAAGTTAATGGTCAACGCATGCGGGATACACAATGCGGCTTTCATTGGCAGAAGTTGGTGAACAAGGCAAAAATACTTGTGGCGCGACCATCTTGTTCGGACATAAGATTCTTGGTAAAGTAGGTGAAAAATGCAAAAATACGTGTTCCGTCATGGGCGCGGCCATCTTGTTCGGACATAGGATCGTAAACATTGGTCAGTTGATACTCCCGCCTGATTGAATGGAGCTGTTTCTATAATTGATACCACGAGGGACTTCCCATTGCGCCACCAAAAAGACATTTTATAGAGAAATAAATTCCTGATACACATGTGTAGATGTCTTAACCCTTTCATCCTTATCAAATGACTCATCCAGATTTAGAGTAAGACTAAGCGGTAATTTAAATATATGGCATTCGAAAGGACTACCTTACAGATTGAGATTTTTTCAACAGTCATACTTGCGCTCATTCACACTTAAATTGTGAAAGTTCTGAAAAAATTGAAAATTAACTTTAAATTCCCTTTTACGGAGGTATTGAGACTGTAACACGTTCGCATGATGCTTTCAAAAGAGTGAATACTATAAGGTCTGTTTACAATTAGCGTTAAAACAAGGTCAGCCGAGAAACGTTGGGAACCACTTAAACCCAAGGAAATTCTCCATTTTGAATGTTCACGTTGTTGATATTGGATAAAAGACAGAATTGTTATGTGTTTCACATGATTTTTCTCAACAAGTGGTTGCCACTCATTAACCCGAGCGCTCCTTGCTATTTTAGATGCATGACGTTTCTGGTTCATTCCCAAAGTAATTGTAACTCATATTACCCAGATTTGCAGTTTTTCTGAGCGCTAGATAAAATGTCTTCTACAAATAAAATGACATCCCAAATCTAATAGGTTACAGAAAACTTCGGGCTATTGATACACTTCTCATCTCCTTTCATAAGCGTGAAGTGGAGATAGATCACATTTATGTTGCATATTTAGTAAACCGTTTATTTGGTAAAACATGGTCTTTTATTTCCATTCTACAAAACAATCAATTTAATTCAATTTTTTATTGTGAGAAAAGACCATCGGCCCATACACAAAATGAAACATAAATGCAATATTTTTTATACATATACACGTATACATGTTTAAGAGGCTCAGTTGTTAATGTAGTGGACTTAGTACACGGGGGTCCCGGGTTCGAGCCTCACCAAGTTTCGTGGGAGTGGCCTTCTGCAAGTCACTTCAGAGCCATGGCCTAGTACTGGTGCATCCAGGAAAGCCGTTCCAGAACTGATAACTGACGAAGAGGACCCATATGGGACTTCTGTCAGTCAATCACTCTAATCTAATCTAATATAACAGATCTACAGGCATTTGTTTTTCTCACATCTCTTTCTCTTTCATATGAATTTCTCTTCTTCTAAACGCGTAAAATAAAACCATTGATAACAATGTTACGGATAACAGTATCATTTTTAGATGACATGACATTATAAAATGACATTTCATTTAGGATAATCAAATACAATAAGAATGGGTAAGAGAGTCCGGTACCCCGGATCATGAAATGGATTGACACCCTCATTACGTGACCCTAGCAAGGTGCGTCCGAGAGCAAGTCACTACTACTGATAAACCAAGTTTTCAATCAAAGCACCGAAGGCCGTTTTAACGTAACATAACATAACATCATTTTATTCATCATTAAACATCCAAAACAGGTTTATAGCTTACAAAATATATTCATAAAGCATGTGTAAAGACGTATGTACAATTCATAATTTCTAACCCTTTCCCAACTGCCAAATTTTCGACTCTCCTAAATTGAAAGCGTTTGCAGATGACATTTCGAAATGTGATAAAATTTAAAAAATATTCTTCTGATAGGGCAGCAAACATTGTGGGAAAAGGAGAAATTGCTCGTTATGAGCAATTTTCCCTTTTCCCACAATGGTTTCCAGAGTCGTTTGCAACAAAGTGGTCAAATGTCGTTATTGTTTGGGAATGGGTTAAATGTAAATACAGGTTTACAGCATCTTTAACACTTTCACTGCCAGACACTCTTCTGTAGATACATTTTTGCCTAGTGCCAGGCATTTCTTAGAAAACTTCTTGGAAATGATGTGTCCTCACAAGAGTGTATACTGTGGACTTAGTTATCAATGGATCTTCATGAAACTTCACATACATGATAGAAAAGCCTTTATGTATCTATTTCTTTAAAAAAGATATATCAGTCTCATGACCATCTTGGATTTTTCGATAAAATATATAATTTCTCCTTTTCGCTTCAACATATAATTCTACTATAGGCGATATCGACAGGGCAAGTTTTAAAACATTTATATTGATAACGGCCAATCATTTAGCGATGGAAATTGTTTAAATCGTCTTTTTGATATACATGTATGTTACTCACACAACAGATTCTGTGAGAGTTTCTTTATGGTTACATTATCTGTGTTAGATTCGCCAGAAACACTCAGGGGTGACGAAGAAATTTCTCTTCAAAATCAGTTCATTCTTTTGTCATAATGTTTCCCGGGTCGTCCACTACGATACGTTAAAAATTTGGAAATTGGTTAGCCCTTTACCAAAAGCCGAATTCTCAACTGTCCCAAGTTGAACGAATTTGCAGACGAAATTTAAAAATGTTATGTAATTGACAAATATTCTTCTGAAAGGGCAGAAAACATTATGGGAAAAGGAGAAATTGCTCGTGAAGAGCAATTTCTCCTTCTCCATCAATGTTTTTCTCAAGTTGCTTCAACAAATATCGCTGTTGTTTGGTTATGGGTTAAACGCAGTGAATTTTCTCTGGCAGTTTATTGGAAGAAGCAGGTGCGTTTCAAAACGTTTAAATTTGCCACTTAATTTATGCTCTTAAAGCGGGCTTGAGGTAGTATTTAAGAAACAATTGTGCGAGAGAGAAAAAAGTTCAATCGAGAAGTTTCTCCTTTTGTTAGTATAATACATCAAGTTCTCACCAAAAGGAAAACAGGACATACTTTTCATCTAAAGTTGCTTTGGATTCGGTCTGGATTGACAAAATACAATATGAAGGAGCGATGTTATCTCTAAGTCAAGGTATAAGATAGTTTTGACATTTTTGAAACGTCATACATATACCATACCGCTCGGCCTATACAACAAAAACATATATCTTGATCACCTAAAAAGTTTTTGGGACACAAGGGGTAGTTCAAAAATGTTTTAATGGGGTAAAGCATTTTAACGAATACACCGGATTACTTCGGTCGTTCTCGGTAAACATCGGTCGGAACCGTCTTATTCGGTTTAATGCGAATAGTACCGTCCGAGACCGATGTTTCATGCGAAAAGTTCCCTCTATGACCGATGCATACCGAGATCGACCGAAGTAATCCGACGTAGGAGAGTCAGTTTCAAAATGGCATATCATTGGTATTCTACCTTAATCCATTACAAAACAATAACGATGTTTGGCCATATTGTCGCAGAAGACCCTTGAAAACATTGTGGGAAAAGAAGAAAGTGAACTTAGCGAGCAATTTCTCTTTTCTCATAATATTTTCTGCCCTATCATAAGATATTTTTTCAATTTCATCAGATTTTGAAATGTCGTCTGCAAACTCTTTCAATTTGGGACAGTCGAATTTTTGGCGTTTGGTAAAGGGTTAAAGAGTGCGATCGGTAACCAAACTAAGACCGAGTACGTTTTAGTCATAACGATCTTTGCCAACGGTTCGATGTTTGAACCACAAGTTTAACGAACGAATTCCATGTATTATTATTGGTGAAAAAATAAGTAAAATCTTAAGAATCTATCTCAACTAATGGTTAGTTAAGTTTAATTTAGTTTAAACATATTTTATTGCCATATAAGTGAACATATAATACACAGTACACAACATCGGTAAGTAGTAATATCATCAACTTTGGCAAAAAGGCCTGGCCACAAGTTCTTACAACTTAGAAGCGGCCATTCCCTTTTGTAATTGGATAATCATAAGAGTTTTATCAACCTTTTGTTTCCTTATCATAGTAAAATTAATCTATGAGCACTCATCCAAGTTATGAATCATAAATGTTCTTAAATTACAAATGATGGTTTCTATGAAATGGAAAACAAATAAAAGATAGAGATAGAGAAAAGGCAGGCCTTCATGCAGTAGGAAAAGTATGAATATTTTCAGTTAAATTGTCAATTATTCATGGCAAACAACTTATTCGAGGTGACCTTTTAAATGCAAAACCCTACCATTCCTTTTACCATATGGACTAGGGTTCACTTGGCTCCTTTCATCAGATTGCTCTGAAGTGTTAGGCATTTCTGTAGATAATCAGCAACTGTCTGATAGAAAGCCGTCATGCCTAACAACACCCTCTTTGCACAACCATGTTCTAGGGTAGACAAAGTTTTCTTGTGTCATTTCCAATCTACATATCAGCAACATCAGGAACACAACTCGGCTTTCCGGACAGTTTTATTACCTGCCCCTTACAAATTCCAACAGAGTCATACTTCATGAAGCGGAGCATGGTTGTCTTCAGAAGATCTGCTAATTCAGAGTACAACAGATGGATAAGCGGCTCTTGCTTCTGGAAGAGTCACGGGAAAGATTCAAACAAAACAAACAATAGCCCTGTGTAAGTCAAGAACTGGATCTAAGCAAGTGTTTCTTTGTCCTTAAGATGACTACAAATACATTGATACCTCGATTTCTTTCAAAGGTTAGACTCTGTATCATTCTCCTTGCTCATAACTGGGAGGTTACTTATGAAATACTTGCAGAAAGCTTTCCAGTTGTGCAGTATCCCTCTAGAGCAAGGATGAGTGTTAGCTACCGACACTGAACATGTTGCACAAACATTTCATCATCCAGTCCAAGTTCTGCCAAGGTTTCCTGAAAGTCCTCGCGCTGACATGTGTGTGATATGAACCACTTAAAATTGTCCACTGCCAGTTGTTCAGCATCTTCACCATACATATAGATTCCTTTCTTGAAGGGGTTGTTGACAAACTGAAGGGTACAAGGAATAAATGATCCAACTCTGCAAACCCTAACACCTTCTTATAGTCATTGAGTTTTTGCCATATTGCTTTTTTCACCTTTGGGCCATCACAACCAAGAGAAACTAACTGTCGTATATTCAATTCAAAACCATTTCAGTTAGTTAGTTAGTGTCAATAATTCCCTCAGTTACCACATCAGCTGGAGCATGTCCAAACAGTAGACTCTTGAGATGTACAGTTGACACTTGTCCCTTTCTAACATTCCAAAATCTCAGAAGAATGCCACATTTTTTTTTGTATTGGCAAGTTCCTGTTTCATCAAACTGAATTGTAAATAGAACTTTACTTGAGTTATTTTTATGAACAAGCTTTTGCCTTAAGAAATTTTCAATTCAATAAGTAATTAAGGTGGAGATTTTGCACTCACGGTAAATTCTGTCCATACTTGTCCTGGAAACCTAAATACAGTAGTTTAGGAAGACGATCTCATGAACTGTACAACATACCAGTTGCTGCAAAGTTCAATACCCATAGAGCTTCAGCTTTTGCCAATTGTCCGGTGTGGGCGAGGGGCTGTGTCTTTTTTTTTTTATACTTTGTTTGCGCTTTGCTCCATCAGCATGGTTGATAACCTAATGTAAACCATTGTTCGCACAAGAGATGCTCTTGCAACACACAAAACAGTATGCAGCAAATTCATTTGAGGAATCCTGTCCACACCAGTCACCAATACTAATTCCATTATTGTCAATTTACTTGTTGGACTTAGTTTTACCACCTAGCATAGCTAGTTTATATCATGTTATATCATACGGAAAACAAAGTTCATATTTTATTTATTTTTTTGTATATCTAATCTTTTTGTGGACTTTATTTTCCAAAAAGTAGGAATAGTAGGTGCTTTTTAAGCAAAAAGCAGGAAAAAATGGGAAGCTATTCAAAAAGTAGGAAAAAGTAGGAAATAGTCGGAAGGCCTGGTTATGAAAGGAAAAAACAAATAACATAATGAAATGCTATTTAGATAGTCTGTCAACAGGATTTATGGGATGAGGAAACATGACAAAGGAAGATATTTGCACATATATCAGTCAACACTGTTGTGTTTCTAGGAAAAGAACCCGTTTGATTCTTTAATAAGCGATTGGACCGCTAGGAAGACTTCAGCGTTTGGCCGGAAACATAGACAATCAGTTAAATCTAATGGGTGATACGGATGGAGTTAATGAAATAAAGGTAACCTTTCAACATGATATTTGGTACATTTAAAGAAAACGTGTTCTGCATCTTCTTCGTAGGGCCCACAGTCACAATTGACGTTATCAGAAATATGGTTTGCGAAAAGATCTGTTTGAAGATCACTGCAGTTATTTCTAAGACGAGCATGAATGACTGAGAATCTCCGCTCACCACTGCTATTTAGTGCTTTGATATCAATGAGCGAGGAAATCGTGCAGAATATTTTTATCGCACTAAACACCGTGTCAATTGCTTTATTTTTTCTAAGTCATATAACTGGTTTACTTAGAGCCAAAGGACACTCCCAAACGAGGCCAACGCTCCAGAATCGACTCCTTGAGGTCAGTTTCTGGGTTACAAGCCCACAACCGTCACCGTTGGACCACACAGGAGTCCTGTACAGACGACTGTCTTGAAATACGTCTCTAATGATCATCAGCAATTCAGCAGGATTTGTGTTATATTACAGCATACAGCATATTTATTTTCTATGGGATCCAACTTCTTTCTGTTTTACGACAGGTTCTCTTGGATTCATCTGTACATGTACTATGCTAGGCCTCTTGAGCTCCTTGCCAAAGGACACCCCCGTAATCCAGCGGCGCCGATATGGTTCGAAGCAAAGTCTTCAAGTTTACAAGCCCACCACATTAAAGCTCCCGGACGTCATCGATTAAAATAATATATATAAGAGCGTGTATATATATTTTCAGTGTGTATTCGAAGCAAAGTCTTCAAGTTTACAAGCCCACCACATTAAAGCTCCCGGACGTCATCGATTGAAATAAATATATATAAGAACGTGTAAATATATTTTCAGTGTGTATTCGAAGCGAACGTCACACAATAAAAATAATATATATGCAAGAGCGTGTGTGTTTGTTTTCAGTGTGCATTCGAAGCAAGGTCTCCAAGTTTGCAAGCCCAACACATTAAAGTTCCCGGACGTCATACAATAAAAATAATATATATAGAGCTTGTATATTTGTTTTCAGTGTATTCTGAGTATCACGTGATCGGGTTTTCATAGCTTGACGCTATATCTAGATCCTGTCGTCTTGCCATCGAATTTGTATGTAATTGAAAAATGCCCAAATTCATCTTATATGGTATTGTTTCTCTGCTGAAATATTAAAGAACGTGTATTCCTTTATTTTCATATACTACACAGAACCCCTATGTAGATGACCCTGGGGAACTCAATTAGGCGAACTTATGTAAAATTAATGAGAGAAGGGATAACACAAAGACGATAAAAATAATTTCACATCTCCAGCTATAATCTAAGTCATTGAGGCTTGCAAGTCTTGTATTGACTGAGAGCTTTCATTTTAAAAGGTGCTTGTTTACAGAAGAGATCATTTGAAAAGTCAAAATGAAATGTCGTTTAAACAATACAGTTTTTGTATTGTTATTTGATGTACTTCATTAAAAGTAGCTATTGAATGTATACATATTTCACTAAGCGTCAATTTATCTAAGTATGAACAGTTTATATGCGGTGGATCTCAAAAGCGATGTCACGATTTTGGATTTTGAAATACATGCAAATCCACTATATACATATTTTAAAGAATCTACGATCTTATTTGGTTTCAAGTGACTAAACTCTAGCGCGCATCATATAGCAAAAAAGCTGTTGTGCAGATTTAAAAAAAAAAGAGATCTTTAACCTTCAAATTTCATCTCATCTTTTTTTCTTTCTTTGAGTCAATGCCCTAAGTGTTCTTCTCTATTTATGCAACTACAAATACATTTGAAGTTCCACTTTGAATAGCAGGAAATCTTATTATCTTGATAATCATAACACTTCAAGTGTGATATTGGATAGAAAAGCAGAGTGATCAAAGACGAAATTGCTCTTTACGATTAACTTCTCATTTTCTTCTAGTCAGAGCGGTTTCCTCGGTATACTTTTCCTCAGTTAACGCTTAGATGTGTAAATATGAAGTTTGCACTCTGAGCAGAGAACCAAAACATGATAACCAAAGGGGAAATGCTCGTCAAAAGAAATTTACCCATACAGACATTTTCTACAGTTTTATAACAAGATGGCTTTTTCTTTATTCTCGATGTGTTATTTAAAACTGTATTGTCAATTCAAAAATGAAAAAAAAAACACACACACAAAAAAAAAGAAAAAAGGCAGGTCGACGAGTTAGTTTCTTTTTTTTTTGCAAAATGACCTTTTCCATGGTAACCGTTTGGGGCAAAACTGTAAAAATTACCATACTATCTTCAAAGGTAATTAAATAATTCCTTAAAGGTTTACAAACACAACAAACACAACAAACACTAATTCATGCATGCACTACCTTATAATTAAATCTTATATTACACTTTAAAAATCTGAACAATTGTTGTAATCCAAATCAGTTTTTCATATCTTTGTATTCGACAAAAACAATAAAAGTTGATATGCATATTACAAAAAAATATAAGATATTAAAAAATCACATGATCTTTTCATTGAAAAGTTTTACAAACAGACAGTAGTTCATTCAATAAAACCGTTTATCCAACTGCTATACAATACAAGTACCTCTTCAGTAACAGATTTATTATCTCTCTTGGATGCGTAGATGAAGCGCGCTGAAAAAAAAACCTACCGAAACGTCTTTAATCCTTTACCAAACAATAACGACATTTGACCTCTTTTTATCGCAGACGACTCTGGAAACATTGTTGGAAAAGGAGAAATTGCTCGCTAAGAGCAATTTCACCTTTTTGCACATGGTTTTCAGCTATATCTATAAGATCATTTTTCAATTTTATCACATTTTTAAATGTTATCTACAAACTCTTTCAATTTGGGACAGTCAAAAATTTGTCCTTTTGGAAAGGGTTAAGTCACGATGGTTTCTCCAGTGATTCTTCCATCTTTACGTTAACACGAGTAAATATAATGAAAACTACCAACAATGCGTCTACAAAGAACTTTCAACAGAATAAGCTAGTTTTTAAGGTCGTCATCACAAGCAATTTCTTCTTCATTTATAATGGTTTCATAAGTGTTTATTCTATTGATATGTTAGAATGAAAACACATATTAGAGTTTGAGCAATACACAAAAAGTGTCAACAATACGTCTACATAGAACACACGACGCAGGCGAGTTCTCTGTAATCGTGGTAAGGTGGACAAACGAGTGCGCCACATCGAGCTTCCACTGGGTACAACAGGTGTCCGTTTGTACTAGCAACGCCGCTCGCGATAAACTCCGGGTCCCCATCCACACACACGTAGTCGCTTGCCTCCTGGTTGACATCATGAGACATCAGGTAGCCCTTGTATTCCAGTTTCCATCCTGGATAGCAGTCGGCGCGGGCTGGAATCATGATCGAAACGCCGGGTATTTTACACACTGCACACGGAGCATCCTCTTCGCCAACGGGTTTTCCAAACACGTTCTTACTTCCTGGTTCGAACTCGGTGCCATATATATAGCCACGACCGCCCTGTGAGGAGCCGTCTTCGTATGCTGACCATGTCGGATCGTCTGGCAGGCATAGACTGTTCACGCCACTTCCGGTGTTAGAATAATATTTACCAGCCATGTAGCCTGAAAGAGTGTTTGTATTTGTTGTTTAGAACCCTTATCATCGGTGTTTGAGGTATATTGTAGCGTGAGTTCATCTTTCTATGATAGGTCGAAATACTTGTACGACTATATAGACCTTAACGTTTTGGCCATGCACGGGTTTTTACATGACTTTGGTGAGTCTTTCATTATATGAAATGCTTGCTACAGGTTTACACCGAGCTTTTGTTTTTATCTTCGTTGAAAAGAGATGGTTTGGGCTCATAGCTAAATGAATCCGGACTAAAACATGCCTACAGAAGTCTTAAGAAATCATTGGGACAAAAAGATAAGTTGCTCCTTACAAGCATCTTTTATTTATCAGGAATAAGCTTGCTTGGTCAAGTGAGTCCTTAAGTGACGTATTAATACCCGGCCTTTTTGGTAAATAGTCCCAAGCACAGGGGTCTATAGTTATAGTTGGTCATTGCTTTGTACTATATTATATAACATAGTATTGATCCCACTATAATCATAGACCCCTGTGGTCCCAAGGACACTCCGGGGACATTTATGTATCACTGCCAGGAATCGAACTCGGGTTTCAAAGTTTCAATTTCATACGCCAATCTCTAGGCTACATAGATACGATGTCGTAAAGTCGTGTAGCTGATATCTGATTGGCCACCGACATTACGATTCCACGCTCATCACTATTGGAGCAAAATCAATATCAACAACCGCACTATAGATAACACTCTTATAATGACCCTTGCATTGTTTTGTCTTAAATATCAAATTTAACAGCTTGATAGAAGCTAAAGTTTCTTAATCAACCCTTTGGTGGAACATAACGAAAAACAAACCGTTAGTGGCCATTTTAATTTATCGCAACTTTTCGCACTTTCTGCTTTCCAAATAAAGTAATTACCCACTGAACGCATAGGGTTCATCCAATGAAAAGACATATTTATCCCGCCGTTTTGAAACATTTTATAATTTTACTCCGATTTCCAAATATGGAATAAAAAGTGATAAGCTCCGCCCTTTTAGAGCGCCATTTGTTCCGAGTTGACCTAACATTACTGGAAGTTTTGATTTTCAGAAATGAAATGTATAAGGTTTACAAAAAGTGCTATTTTTCCATTAAAATAAAAAAGAAAGAATATAATCTTTTAACTCTGGGGTATGAGATTATATGCCTTTGTTTAATCAGGTGAAGTTTTGTCGCATTTATTTGCTCATTCTTTGAATTATCATAGCAGTTGTGATACACAACCGGCGTGCTCCAAAGAGCAAAGAGGGTGGAATTATTACCGTGTCCCAGACATGGTAGTAACATTACTTATACTATACAATGCAATGCTCTTAAGATGATGCTGGGGACAGAGTTCGAGATAAATGCAAGCATATAAAGACCTCCCATTACCTTTATTTATGTTTTTCTATAAAAACATTAAATACAGAACGCATACATGTTACTAACGACCAAAACATTATATTTTTAAAAGGTTTAACTCGCATGGGTTCCCATCCATGACACTCAGGTTAATATTGACATCATTTCAATTTAAAAACCAGTCCAAAAAGGAGAAATAAGGGTATGTATCTGATTGTGTCCCCAATATAGCTGAAATAAATCTTTTTTTTTTAAACGGTGTTAAAGATTATTCAAAAAGAGTGAGTCGTTAGAGCTTCTACGTACCTTTATACACCATCGAGGTTCCGTTGTTTTGTGGACAGCTAGTTTTCCCCCAACGAACATATGTAGTTCCAGAGCCTGTTCAAATGCAAAATTAAACAAAATCACGTGTTTCATAATTGCTGATCAATGTCAAATAATTATACTAAATCTTCAACTTATGTTTAACACTCCTAAATTGAAGTGAACTACATATTATTTAGTTTTTTGTGGTACAAGGACGCACCAACAGAATCGTAGTAATTGTGAGGTGACCGCTGATCCCCTGGACTTTGCTGCAAAAAGATCCGATTGCTTCCTTGTCCGAATGATATAGACGTAGACATTTCATTTAGACAGGTACAGCTTGGATCATCTGATGGGTTAGTTGTTCACGGTGATGTTGGATGCACGAAGTGTTTAAAGCGATGAGGGTAAGAATTGATAACTATGGACTTTCAAAATCAGACAAATTTAGCGTTTCAAATGAAACAGAAAACAACGGCTAGTCTGATTAAATATTTCTTATTTGGATAGATAGATAGATATTTTATTATGGTACAAAGGCCTCATGCCCACAAGTACAGGTATATATCATTTTGAATTACA
This sequence comes from Cerastoderma edule, assembly GCA_947846245.1. Lineage (NCBI taxonomy): Eukaryota > Metazoa > Mollusca > Bivalvia > Cardiida > Cardiidae > Cerastoderma > Cerastoderma edule. The sequence continues at coordinate 11,244,654 of OX401404.1, forward strand.
CAAAACAAGTCAATAGCAAGCTATTATAGCATACTTCTTGTCGTTGTTTGCTAAGAAAGTGTTAACTATACTGTTGTTTTTTTATCCTTACGAGAGGAAAATGCCAATCTTTGATTGTGTCATCTGATTACCATTATTCAAAATGCATATGCATAGATGCACACTTACAGACAGATGTATATATTTATGAGTATGCATGTGCATACACACACACATATACACTCAGACCCAAAAACGTGAACATACACACATATACATGTACCTATATAGAGCAACTTATTATCAATATACATTTCAATGTTTGGTTATATATTTCTATGCGTCACAATGATCACAATAATAATGGATGTATAATATATGAAACTTTCCTGTTGTGAGATGCATTATTTCATCTCATATAAAATATAGATTTGTTTTCAGTATACAGTTATCAAGGAATGAAAGAGGTACCAACAAAACAACCATGTGTATATGTTACAGGGAAACTGTGAAATCAGGGATTTTGTGAAATCACTGAAAATTTCAGCGATTTCATGAAATCCCTAAATCACTTAAATCACTTAATTTCACGAAATCCCTGAAAATTAAGAGGTCATATTACACAGTTTCACTGACGACCATTTGATTAGATTCAGGGAAGTAGTGAAATATAATGAAACTATAAAATAAGTTATATAGATAACGGTTCAGTTTGACTTTTAGACTTATGTAAACTGTTAATTTAGTATAAAAAAAAATATTTTTCATTAACTTTTACATTTTGATGTACTTATATGACAGGGGTTGGTTATAAGCACGGGACACTTACCTGTCAAGTTATCCCCAGGTGTGTTAATTCAAGCTTGCATGTGTCATAGATAGTTAATACATGAAAGGGGTAGATTGGCAGTGTTTTGTGTAATATGCGAATTAAAATATCTACTCAACTGCTTTCACACTGCGTTTTCCTATCCTAGCTTAATCCTCAGTTTTCTTTAGCACTTACAATCTTTTTGCACTGACCTGACTAAAGGTTTAGTGGAAATCTAATGCAATAGCCTTTATATTTTATTCAACATTTACAACTGTTTTGCACTGAACAAGTATATGTGTTAAAATGTAAATTGTTAGTTCAGCGTTAAATGTTTGTCAATAGCTTAAGTTATCTTAAGCACTTACAATCTTATTGCATTGACCCGACAAATATTAAGAGAAAATCACATCTAAGAGCCTGTGTGTTTCATTAGGCACTTACACTGGTTTTGCACCTAACACGTTTTATTAGAATACAAAATGTATTCCCTTAATTAATTCATTTTGAACTGAATATTTCTTTAAGCATACAATTAGTTTTTATTTATATCATTTTTGTACTGAACATTTCTTTAAGAAATACAATTAGTATTCTTTTAAATCATTTTTGCACTGATCATGTTTTATAAGCAAACTTTGTATAACTTAATTCATTTTTATATTGAATATCTTTGATTGATAAAGCCACTGATAATAGTCATTTGTTTGTGAAAAAAAATGTCTATAAATATTAAAATGTTTATATTTACTTATTGTTATTCTTATCTTTAATCCCATTAACAATTTTTTCATAAGCAAAATAGTTTGAAACAACAAAAAATTTAAAAACAAGTCTAAGATTATTTTCAGGGATTTGGTGAAATCCCTGACATGTTTAGGGATTTCACGAAATCCCTAAGTGAATTAGGGATTTCATGAAATCGCTGAAATTTTCAGGGATTTCACGAAATCCCTGATTTCACAGTTTCCCTGTAACATATATACATAAAAGACAATTAACAATGTAGAATACTCCGTTGTAAAGAACCCCAATATAATAGATAGCGTTAATTACACTTTATTCACTACTGTTTGTTTTGGAATTTAAAGTTGGTTTCAACTGTTTATTAGAATACATCAAGATGTATCATACTCTCATCCTGGTGAATAAGTAAGATGCAGTTTGGCGTATTGTATTGATCCAGATCACATTTACACAAGCAACATTTACCTTCTGGTTTTGCGCCAGTCTAAATTGCTCCGGAGTAACATTTCAGTAGTTTAAAGGGAGATAAGCTCTTAAAAGATCTAAATATGAAAGAAATGGTTTCGTGGTTGAAAAACTCTACATTGATAGGAAAAGAAGAAAAACATACAATTTTATATGGTGTTTAACGTCATATCAACAATTTTCAGTATCTTGAAAACATACTAAATCAGCATACTATAATAATAAATGGATATTCGTGGTTGAAAAATTCCACATTGTACATGTACACACATATGATAAGAAAAGAAGAGATAACATAAAAATTTTATGTTTTTTAACGCCGTTTCAACAATTTTCAGTAACATGAAAACATTCTCAATCAACATACTAAAATAATAAGCGGATGTTCAGGGTTGAAAAAAATTCCAAATTGTACATGTACACACATATGATTAGAAAAGAAGAGAAAACATACAATTTTATATGGTGTTATATGGTGTTTAATGCCGTATCAACAATTTTCAGTCTAATGAAAACATACTTAATCAACATACTATAACAATAAGTAGGTATTCGTGGTTGAGAAATTCCACATAGTACATGTAAACACATATGATAAGAAAAGAAGAGAAACATACAATTTTTATATGGTGTTTAACGTCATATCAACAATTTTCAGTATCCTGAAAACATATTGAATTAGCATACTATAATAATAAATGGATATTCGTGGTTGAAAAGTTCCACATTGTACATGTACACACATATGATAAGAAAAGAAGAGATAACATAAAAATTATATGTTTCTTAACGCCGTATCAACAATTTTCAGTAACATGAAAACATTCTCAATCAACATACAATAATAATAAGTGGATATTCATGGTTAAAAATATCCACATTGTACATGTACACACATATGATTAGAAAAGAAAAGAAAACATAGAATTTTATATGGTGTTATATGGTGTTTAATGCCGTATCAACAATTTTCAGTCTAATGAAAACAGACTTAATCAACATACTATAACAATAAGTGGATATTCGTGGTTGAGAAATTCCACATAGTACATGTAAACACATATGATAAGAAAAGAAGAGAAACATACATTTTTTATATATACTGCAACTGGAAATTAAGTTATTGGTAAAATTACGGTAGGTAGAACCAGTTTGCCTGATATAAACAGCGGTTTAAGGACATCTTCTACAGTTTTATAAGAAAATAATCCTTTCATAGAATTTTCTAAATTTTTGATATGTTATTTAGAATTCTGTTGTAAATTCAGTTATGAAAAGAAAAATGCAGGTCGACGATTTTTGTAAAATGACAATTTCCATGGTTACCGTTTGGGGCAAAAATGTCAAAATGACAATGCCATCACCAAAGGTAAAAAAATAATTTCTGGAAGGTATATTAACACAAAAAACAAGAATTCATACATTCAATACTTTATGATTCAATGTTAGTTTAAATATTACAATCTGAACAATTTTTGTCATCCAAATCAGTTCATCAATTCTTTATATTCAACAAAAAACAATGAGAATGGAAAAAACGTACTTTGCTGTAATCTTGCAACCTCGGCTCGGAAATTCGCTACTTCCGCCCGTAATTTTACTATATCCCCGAAGAGGTTTAGATCCGTTTCCGAGTCGAGAACCAATCGTTTGTCACGTGACCCTGACACAGAACAGTCCAACAAGGCGACAGAGAGCCATATCAACGTTGGAAAAGATGAAAATTGCATAATGTATCTGCTTTTTGGCGAGACCGTCTTTTTTCGATATTCAGACACCTTTCAATAACGACAGTACGCTTTTGAATGTTATCTGTATCAAATGCGTACTCGTAGCATTTCAGTGTATATCGCTAGGGTTGTCTTGTTTAGTTGACGACACAACGATGCATATTATCTACACTGATGGGAGAACGAGGGTCCCTTCTACCACTACTGTTTTCCTTATACCCTTTTCTATTTCCCCTTCAGAAAATGAAATTTTACACGACATACAAGCAATTTTGACTGAAGTATAATTTGAAATTGATACCAAATATCAATAAAACTGATTGTTACCATGGTTCTACCGAAAACCGGCAGAACGTTTTGGCTCGCTACTTTGGTTGTCTATATTTGCTTTCAATCTACACCAGTCACATTTAGTAAAATGGTAGTAAATATTAGGCAGAGAAAGGGAGGGTCTCCTTGTGCGGGGTATACCTACGGGCCTAGACCCAAGGCTAGTACGGGTATGGACATTGAGATTGTTTCCTCTTTAGCTTGACTCTTTCAATAATAAGGAGAGCCATACTACTCACCCGGCGTCTGTGTTGTCCATGTCGCTTTCGGCGTCAAACGTTGGTTAAGTTTTTACGTGCAAGTTTGTATCTCATTAATGTGTTCAGGGTCATAATTCAAGGTCGATGACCAAGTTTAAAATCGTTTGTATTTAATTTGAGCAAATTATGTTGCGTTTTGTACTTAGACGATATTGATTAAGTTTTTACGTGCAAGTTTGTATCTCATGAACTACTGTATAGAATAGTTTACACATTAGAAATGTTTAATGTCATTATGTGAGGTCTCTGACCAAGTTTTAAATCTCTTATTTTGAATTCAAGCCAAATATGCGGTCTTATGTACTTAGAAAATCTTGGTTAAAGTTCTGTGTGCATGTTCGTTTCTCAACAACTATTGAAAGGAATCATTGTGTGCACACTCATATTTTAGAAACAATAATATTTCACTGACCTATACCCCTTTCCGACATTATCGAAAAGTCGAGCATGCTGTCTTATTGACAACTCTTGTTTCTTTTCTTTTTTTTTAAAAAAGCAATGTTAAAGATTCTTGTTTCAAACTCTTACATGGAACGATTCAATGATTCTTCAAAAGGACATTGAGAGATAGTATATTGTTTTAGCCTAGCATTTTAGTGTAAATGCAATTATGTTTCATTGAATCGTGGGGCAGTCATTTTAAAAACAGACAATGCTTTGATTTCATTTTTATCGCCTTCAACAGGAACGGTCAAGGTAACAAAATATTGTTTGTGCCAAATGATCTAGAGTAAAAAAAATAATACTTAATCAATTTCCAGTTAATCTTTTTCATAACAGACTATTATTTGATTTTACATATCATGGCATTTTATCGGTATGCGACATTCAAAGTTTCGGGCCTGTTGCCCATAGACCCTTGCAAATGTGCAAATTAGGCCATCTATAACACCACGAACAGCACGGTGGTAGACTAGTCCATCTCGATCGACCGAAATTAACTTCAAACGATTCATTTTAGGGCCCCAGATGTAAGGCACATATGTAATACACAGATCTTTTCGATACACCGCCAAACAGACAGTTGGTCTTCGCTTTCTCAAGACGAACTGGTTTTTCTCGCCTTTGCTATCTTTTCAAATTTTGTTGTTGTTTCTTGTCTGGTTTTGCTTATATTGGAACCAGTCACATTTACCAAAATGAGGAATAGGTTTACTTGTGTTAATCTCATTGCCTCTCTCCGCGAGGTTTCGAATTCCGGTGACGGCATTTGGCTTTTTATAAGAGATACATTATCCAGATATGCAGATTTACTTTTTAATCATACAATCTTTATCAGCGTGTTATGCAAAATGCATGTTCTTCGTCGATTTCCAACATATAATACACTGCCAAATCTCTCAGCTGTGGCAGGCAGAACGTCATCGTAGGATAAAAGCCATTTTAAGTAACAGCGAACCAAGATATTAACTAAATTGATGTTGATGCGATGTAAGCCATGTTTAAAACAGTGTTCTTTAATCAAAAATGGAAATCTAATGAGATTTTACTTTAATCCCTCATGATTAGGAAGCTTTTTTCTTGATCAAGCATGTTTCAGTGTTTGACCGGAAACATAGACTTTGGTTTCCAAACAGAAGAATATTCTTTTTAGTGTGTGATACTTTACTTTAAACATATTTTATTGCCATAACATTTTACAAAATATACATGTACATTCAATAAAATAAACGAGTAATAAGGCAAAAGGGTTTGGCCACAAGTTCTACCAACTTAGATTCGGCCATTCCCTTGGCAGGTATTTACATATTGTAATTATCAAGAATTTTTTCATATTTACACTGTATTTGTTAAATTATTGATTAATTAATGTTCCGGTAATTTTGAAAAAACATCTCTACTATATGACAATAAGGAGATAACAATTGAAAAAAAAATATGATTTGGAAAGAGAAAAAATTGAAAAAGTGAAATAAGTGATGTGAATCGTGTGTTACTGGGGCCCAGGTTCTACGACCGAAGGAATTATTGTTTTTAGTGAAATACTACAAGAACCTTTTGCTTTCCTTAATGAAGGTATGTACTGTAAGGAAGATTTTACAGTTGTCTTCATAATTAAAGTCTACAGAGCCAAACAACAATTTACTTGTATTCAATGGATGATACATGCGAAGTTCAGAAAATAATTTAAGCCTTTGAGCTGAAAATTGCTCGCATTGGAAGAAATAGTGTTCGGCATCCTCGGGTACATGACCACATAAACATAAAGTGTCTTGCGCTAAATGATTAGCAAATAAGTCTGATCGAAGATCACTACATTTATTTCGAATTCTAGTTTGTAGTACTGCTAGCTTACGTGCACCAATGAAAAAGTGTTTTGGTACTACTGCTGAGGAAAACATGTTCCTTATCTTACTTTTGAACAGGGAAAGCGAATTGATCGACCTGATCCCAAGGGGAAGCTCGTTCCATCTAGAGACAGCTGAAGGAATAAAAGAGTTTGCAAATATTTCAGTTCTCCTGCTTATAATGTCTATATCTGAAGCATTACGCAAAGGATAATCAGTTCTAGCACCAACCGTAGAAGGGAAAATGTCGCTTAGATAAGTTGGACAAAGTCCATTGACTATTTTAAATGTGAGAATCAACTTTTGATAAGCACGTCTATCAGAAAGAGATAACCATCCTATTTCCTTGTAAAGATTGTTCAAAGATACAGAACGGGTAACGCCCGTTACAATACGTGCAGCCTCATTTTGTACCTTTTCAAGTGATTCTTGTTCTCTTGCCGTACAGTTATCCCGTACCACGAAGGCATACTCTAAGATTGGTCGTAAAAATGACACATAAATTTGATTAAGTGATTCTCTGCGAATTTTAAATTTCAGTGAACGCATTATTCCTAGAATTTTGGATGCTGAAGTTAAAGTGTTTGAAATGTGTTCATGCCATTTTCCATCATTACTAAGTGAAATTCCTAGATGCTTATGATTGTTAACAAACGTTATTGGGGTGTCATTAAAAGTTAAAGATGGAGGATTTAGCGATTGATTGGAAAAGAGAATGGCTTCAGACTTTAAAGGATTGAAAGATACCATCCATTGTTTTGCCCATTGTGATATAATAAGTAAGTCATGATTCAAAATCCCTTCAATGTCGTTGATGCTGGTTGCTGAAACCCGCCAATGAGGTGTCATCAGCAAAAAGTCGCGAAATGCTTACTAGGTTTTCAGATATGTCATTAACATAGACAAGAAAAAGAAGAGGACCAAGGACAGAGCCCTGGGGTACGCCCGCGTTTGTTAATGCTTTTGAAGAGATGGCAGTTCCACTACCATAACAGACTGTTCACGTAGAGAAATATAGTTGTGTAACCAGTTTAAGAAAGGACCGTTTATTCCTAATTGGCGAAGTTTAAAAACAAGACCAGGATGCCAGACTCTGTCAAATGCTTTTGAAATATCACAAAATACCATACATAAGTTTTGCCTATAGTCGATAGCTTGTACTGCGTGATGATAGATATCTAGAAGTTGGTGTACAGTTGAATGACCTTTTAAAAGGTACGGATGGAGTTTACGAAATGAGTGTGTTATTTGGTACTTTTAAAGAAAAAGTATTCTGCATCTTATTCGTAGGGTCCACAGTCACAATTAATGTAATCAGAAATATGGTTTGCGAAAAGATCTGTTTGAAGACCACTGCAGTTAATTCTAAGACGAGCTTGAATGACTGAGAATCTCCGCTCACCAATAATAAAGTGCTTTAGTGTCAATGAGCGAGGAAATCGACGAAAAATTGCATTTTTAAACATGGAAAACGATTGAATCATTTAATTTGTCTTGCATGTCCGAATAAAGGTACACTTATCTTTTGTCTGCCTGAACCGGGAATTTTCAATTTGGACACTCACAAAACACGGCACTTACGCGTGACAAAAAATAAGGGGTTGATTTTAGGTAACAGCTCGCAGAAATTTTTTATTGAACTAAGCACCGTGTCAAATGCTTTATTTTTTAAGTCATATTACAGTTTTACTTAGAGCCAAAATACACTCTCAAACGAAGCCGACGCTCTAGATTCGACTCCCCGGGGTCAGTTTCTGGGTAACAAGCCCACAACCGTCATCGTTAAACCATACAGGAGTCCTGTACAGACGAATGTCTCAAAATACGTCTCTAATGATCATCAGCAATTCAGCAAGATTAGTTTTATATAACAGCATACAGCATATTTATTTTCTATGGGATTCAACTTCTTTCTGTTTTATGACAGGTTTCCTTGGATTCATCAGTACATGGACTATACTAGGCCTCTTGAGCTACTTGCCAAAGGACACCCCCGTAATCCAGCGGCGCCGTTATGGCTCGAAGCAATGTCTCCATGTTTACAAGCCCACCACATTAAAGTTCCCGGACGTCATCGATTAAAATAATATATATATAAGAGCGTGTAAATATATTTTCAGTGTGTATTCGAAGCAATGTCTCCAAGTTTACAAGCCCACCATATTAAAGTTTCCGAACGTCACACAATAAAAATAATATATATACAAGAGCGTGTGTGTTTGTTTTCAGTGTCCATTCGAAGCAATGTCTCCAAGTTTACAAGCCCACCACTTTAAAGTTCCCGGACGTCATACAATAAAAATAATATATATAGAGCTTGTATATTTGTTTTCAGTGTATTCTGAGTATCACGTGATCGGGTTTTCATAGCTTGACGCTATATTTAGATCCTGTCGTCTTGCCATCGAATTTGTATGTAATGGAAAAATGCCCAAATTCATCTTATATGGTATTGTTTCTCTGCTGAAATATTAAAGAACGTGTATTCCTTTATTTTCATATACTACACAGAACCCCTATGTAGATGACCCTGGGGAACTCAATTAGGCGAACTTATGTAAAATTAATGAGAGAAGGTATAACACAAAGACGATAAAAATAATTTCACATCTCCAGCTATAATCTAAGTCATTGAGGCTTGCAAGTCTTGTATTGACTGAGATATTTCATCTTTAAAGGTGTATGTTTACAGAAGAGATCATTTGAAAAGTCAAAATGAAATGTCCTTAAAACAATACGGTTTTTGCATTGTTATTTGATGTACTTCATTAAAAGTATCTATTGAATGTATACATATTTCACTAAGCGTCAATTTATCTAAGTATGAACAATTTATATGCGGTAGATCTCAAAAGCGATGTCACGATTTTAGATTTTGAAATACATGCAAATCCACCGTATACATATTTCAAAGAATCTACGATCTTATTTGGCTTACAGTGACTAAACTTTAGCGAGCATCATATAACAAAAAAGCTGTTGTGCAGATTAAAAAAAAAGAGATCTTTAACCTTCAAATTTCATCTCATCTTTTTTCTTTCTTTGAGTCAGTGCCCTAAGTGTTCTTCTCGATTTACGCAGCGATAAATATATTTGATGTTCCACTTTACATAGCAGGAAATCTTATTATCTTGATAACATAACACTTCAAGTGTGATATTGAATAGAAAAGCAGAGTGATTAAAGACGAAATTGCTCTTTACGATTAACTTCTCATTTTTGGACTAAGGGTGCGTTAGCACCTTAGTCCATTGAATTCACATACCATTATTTGAGGGACGGTACTTTATCGATACACAAACAGCGGTCTGACCCCAATTACACATTAAACATCCGCATTCACAGTGCGGACTAATACCTTATTGGAACTAGAAATGTAGTCCGGATTTACTCGCTTTGTTTTGCTTTTTATTAGTATAACTGCTGCCTCATGGGAAGTCGTAAAATGTCCAGATGTTCGAAAAACGGACTATCGTTCAGTCTCTGTTCACAGAAATGATAATTATAGTAATGGTGATGAAAGGAGCAGCTGTTTTCCTTGAAATGTTGCCCAAACAAATTTTCAAATATATCCTCAATCATCTTGCTTTAAATGCACCTTAGTCCTTCAGCGCTATCAGCGCTTTGATTCTTCTAGTCAGAGCGGTTTCTTCGTTATTCGTTTCCTCAGTTAACGCTTAGATGAATAAATATGAAGTTTGCACTCTGAGCAGAGGACCAAAACATAATAACGAAAGGGGAAATTGCTCGCCAAAAGCAATTTACCCATACAGATTTGTTCTACTTTTTTATAATAAAATGGATTTTTCTTAATTTTCGATGTGTTATTTAAAACTTTATTGTCAATTCAAAAATTCAAAAGAAAACAAAAAAAAAACAAAAAAATGCAGGTCGACGAGTTAGTTCTTTAATTGCAAATTGACCTTTTCCATGGTAACCGTTTGGGGCAAAACTGTAAAAATGACCATACTATCTTCAAAGGTAAATAATTCCTGAAAGATTTATAAACACAACACATTTGTTTTGGTAAATAGTCCCAAGCACAAGGGTCTATAGTTATAGTTGGTCATTGCTTTGTACTATATTATATAACATAGTATTGATCCAACTATAATCATAGACCCCTGTGGTCCCAAGGCCACTCCGGGGAAACGTATGTATCACTGCCAGAAATCGAACGCGGGTTTCAAAGTTTCAATGTCATACGCCAATCTCGAGGCTACATAGATAAGATGTCGTAAAGTCGTTTGGCTGATATCTGATTGGCCACCGACATTACGATTCCACGCTCATCACTATTGGAGCAAAATCAATATCAACAACCGCACTATAGATAAAACTCTTATAATGACCCTTGCATTGTATTGTCTTAAATATCAAATTTAACAGATTGATAGAAGCTAAAGTTTCTTAATCAACCCTTTGGTGGAACATAACGAAAAACAAACCGTCAGGGGCCATTTTAACTTATCGCAACTTTTCGCACTTTCTGCTTTCCAAATATATTAATTACCCACTGAACGCATAGGGTTCAAGCAATGAAAAGATATATTTATCCCGCCGTTTATGAAACATTTTATAATTGTACTCTGATTTCCAAATATGGAATAAAAAGTGATAGTCTCCGCCCTTTTAGAGCGTCATTTGTTCCGAGTTGACCTAATATTACTGGAAGTTTTGATTTTCAGATATGAAATGTATAAGGATTACAAAAAGTGCTGTTTTTCTCTTAAAATAAAAAAGAAAGAATATAATCTTTTAACTCTGGGGTATGAGATTATATGCCTATGTTTAATCAGGTGAAGTTGTGTCGCATTTATTTGCTCATTCTTTGAATGATCGTAGCGGCTGTGATACACAACCGGCGTGCTCCAAAGAGCAAAGAGGGCGGAATTATTACCGTGTCCCAGACATGGTAGTAACATTACTTCTATACTCTACAATGCAATTATCTCATGATGATGCTGGTGATAGAGTTCGAGATAAATGCAAGCATATAAAGACCTCCCATTACCTTTAATTTTTTCTATAAAAACATTAAATACAGAACGTATACATGTTACTAACGACCAAAACATTATATTTTTAAAAGGTTTTAATCGCATGGGTTCCCATCCATGACACTCAGGTTAATATTAACATCATTTCAATTTAAAAACCAGTCCAAAAAGGAGAAATAAGGGTATGTATCTGATTGTGTCCCCAATATAGCTGAAATAAATCTTTTTTCTTTTAAACGGTGTTAAAGATTATTCAAAAAGAGTGAGTCGTTAAAGCTTCTACGTACCTTTATACACCATCGAGGTTCCGTTGTTTTGTGGACAGCTAGTTTTCCCCCAACGAACATATGTTGTTCCAGAGCCTGTTCAAATGCAAAATTAAACAAAATCACGTGTTTCATAATTGCTGATCAATGTCAAATAATTATACTAAATCTTCAACTTATGTTTAACACTCCTAAATTGAAGTGAACTACATATTATTTAGTTTTTTTGTGGTACAAGGACGCACCAACAGAATCGTAGTAATTGTGAGGTGACCGCTGGTCCCCTGGACTTTGCTGCAAAAAGATCCGATTGCTTCCTTGTCCGAATGATATAGACGTAGACATTTCATTTAGACAGGTACAGCTTGGATCATCTGATGGGTTAGTTGTTCACGGTGATGTTGGATGCACGAAGTGTTTAAAGCGATGAGGGTAAGAATTGATAACTATGGACTTTCAAAATCAGACAAATTTAGCGTTTCAAATGAAACAGAAAACAACGGCTAGTCTGATTAAATATTTCTTATTTGGATAGATAGATAGCTGTTTTATTATGGTACAAAGGCCTCATGCCCACAAGTACAGGCATATATCATTTTAAATTACACAAAACAAGTCAATAGCAAGCTATTATAACATACTTCTTGTCGTTGTTTGCTAAGAAAGTGTTAACTATACTGTTGTTTTTTTTATCCTTACGAGAGGAAAGTGCCAGTCTTTGATTGTGTCATCTGATTACCATTATTCAAAATGCATATGCATAGATGCACACTTACAGACAGATGTATATATTTATGAGTATGCATGTGCATACACACACACATACACTCAGACCCAAAAACGTGAACATACACACATATACGTGTACCTATATAGAGCAACTTATTATCAATATACATTTCAAGGTTTGGTTATATATTTCTATGCGTCACAATGATCACAATAATAATGGATGTATAATATATGAAACTTTCCTGTTGTGAGATGCATTATTTCATCTCATATAAAATATAGATTTGTTTTCAGTATACAGTTATCAAGGAATGAAAGAGGTACCAACAAAACAACCATGTGTATATGTTACAGGGAAACTGTGAAATCAGGGATTTCGTGAAATCACTGAAAATTTCAGCGATTTCATGAAATCCCTAAATCACTTAAATCACTTAATTTCACGAAATCCCTGAAAATTAAGAGGTCATATTACACAGTTTCACTGACGACCATTTGATTAGATTCAGGGAAGTAGTGAAATATAATGAAACTATAAAATAAGTTATATAGATAACGGTTCAGTTTGATTTTTAGACTTATGTAAACTGTTAATATAGTATAAAAAAAATATTTTTCATTAACTTTTACATTTTGATGTATTTATATGACAGGGGTTGGTTATAAGCACGGGACACTTACCTGTCAAGTTATCCCCAGGTGTGTTAATTCAAGCTTGCATGTGTCATAGATAGTTAATACATGAAAGGGGTAGATTGGCAGTGTTTTGTGTAATATGCCAATTAAAATATCTACTCAACTGCTTTCACACTGCGTTTTCCTATCCTAGCTTAATCTTCAGTTTTCTTTAGCACTTACAATCTTTTTGCACTGACCTGACTAAATGTTTAGTGGAAATCTAATGCAATAGCCTTTATATCTTATTCAACATTTACAACTGTTTTGCACTGAACAAGTATATGTGTTAAAATGTAAATCGTTAGTTCAGTGTTAAATGTTTGTCAATAGCTTAAGTTATCTTTAGCACTTACAATCTTATTGCATTGACCCGACAAATATTAAGAGAAAATCACATCTAAGAGCCTGTGTGTTTCATTAGGCACTTACACTGGTTTTGCACCTTACACGTCTTATTAGAATACAAAATGTATTCCCTTAATTAATTCATTTTGAACTGAATATTTCTTTAAGCATACAATTAGTTTTTATTTATATCATTTTTGTACTGAACATGTTTTATAAGCAAACTTTGTATAACTTAATTCATTTTTGCATTGAATATCTTTGATTGATAAAGCCACTGATAATAGCCATTTGTTTGTGAAAAAAAATGTCTATAAATATTAAAATGTTTATATTTACTTATTGTTATTCTTATCTTTAATCCCATTAACAATTTTTTCATAAGCAAAATAGTTTGAAACAACAAAAAATTTAAAAACAAGTCTAAGATTATTTTCAAGGATTTGGTGAAATCCCTGACATTTTTAGGGATTTCACGAAATCCCTAAGTGAATTAGGGATTTCATGAAATCGCTGAAATTTTCCCTGTAACATATATACATAAAAGACAGTTAACAAGGTAGAATACTCCGTTGTAAAGAACCCCAATATAATAGATAGCGTTATTTACACTTTATTCACTACTGTTTGTTTTGGAATTTAAAGTTGGTTTCAACTGTTTATTAGAATACATCAAGATGTATCATACTCTCATCCTGGTGAATAAGTAAGTTGCAGTTTGGCGTATTGTATTGATCCAGATCACATTTACACAAGCAACATTTACCTTCTGGTTTTGCGCCAGTCTAAATTGCTCCGGAGTAACATTTCAGTAGTTTAAAGGGAGATAAGCTCTTAAAAGATTTAAATATGAAAGAAATGGTTTTGTGGTTGAAAAACTCCACATTGATAGGAAAAGAAGAAAAACATACAATTTTATATGGTGTTTAACGTCATATCAACAATTTTCAGTATCTTGAAAACATACTAAATCAGCATACTATAATAATAAATGGATATTCGTGGTTGAAAGATTCCACATTGTACATGTACACACATATGATAAGAAAAGAAGAGATAACATAAAAATTTTATGTTGTTTAACGCCGTTTCAACAATTTTCAGTAACATGAAAACATTCTCAATCAACATACTAAAATAATAAGTGGATGTTCAGGGTTGAAAAAAATTCCACATTGTACATGAACACACATATGATTAGAAAAGAAGAGAAAACATACAATTTTATATGGTGTTATATGGTGTTTAATGCCGTATCAACAATTTTCAGTCTAATGAAAACATACTTAATCAACATACTATAACAATAAGTAGGTATTCGTGGTTGAGAAATTCCACATAGTACATGTAAATACATATGATAAGAAAAGAAGAGAAACATACAATTTTTATATGGTGTTTAACGTCATATAAACAATTTTCAGTATCCTGAAAACATGTTGAATTAGCATACTATAATAATAAATGGATATCCGTGGTTGAAAAGTTCCACATTGTACATGTACACACATATGATAAGAAAAGAAGAGATAACATGAAAATTTTATGTTGTTTAACGCCGTATCAACAATTTTCAGTAACATGAAAACATTCTCAATCAACATACTATAATAATAAGTGGATATTCATGGTTAAAAAAATCCACATTGTACATGTACACACATATGATTAGAAAAGAAAAGAAAACATAGAATTTTATATGGTGTTATATGGTGTTTAATGCCGTATCAACAATTTTCAGTCTAATGAAAACAGACTTAATCAACATACTATAACAATAAGTGGATATTCGTGGTTGAGAAATTCCACATAGTACATGTAAACACATATGATAAGAAAAGAAGAGAAACATACATTTTTATACTGCAACTGGAAATTAAGTTATTGGTAAAATTACGGTAGGTAGAACCAGTTTGCCTGATATAAACAGCGGTTTAAGGACATCTTCTACAGTTTTATAAGAAAATAATCCTTTCATAGAATTTTCTAAATTTTTGATATGTTATTCAGAATTCTGTTGTAAATTCAGTTATGAAAAGAAAAATGCAGGTCGACGATTTTTGTAAAATGACAATTTCCATGGTTACCGTTTGGGGCAAAAATGTCAAAATGACAATGCCATCACCAAAGGTAAAAAAATAATTTCTGGAAGGTTTATTAGCACAAAAAACAAGAATTCATACATTCAATACTTTATGATTCAATGCCAGTTTAAATATTACAATCTGAACAATTTTTGTCATCCAAATCAGTTCATCAATTCTTTATATTCAACAAAAAACAATGAAAATGGAAAAAACGTACTTTGCTGTAATCTTGCAACCTCGGCTCGGAAATTCGCTACTTCCGCCCGTAATTTTACTATATCCCCGAAGAGGTTTAGATCCGTTTCCGAGTCGAGAACCAATCGTTTGTCACGTGACCCTGACACAGAACAGTCCATCAAGGCGACAGAGAGCCATATCAACGTTGGAAAAGATGAAAATTGCATAATGTATCTGCTTTTTGGCGAGACCTTCTTTTTTCGATATTCAGACACCTTTAAATAACGACAGTACGCTTTTGAATGTTATCTGTATCAAATGCGTACTTGAAGCATTTCAGTGTATATCGCTAGGGTTGTCCTGTTTAGTTGACGACACAACGATGCATATTATCTACACTGATGGGAGAACGAGGGTCCCTTCTACCACTACTGTTTTCCTTATACCCTTTTCTATTTCCCCTTCAGAAAATGAAATTTTACACGACATACAAGCAATTTTGACTGAAGTATAATTTGAAATTGATACCAAATATCAATAAAACTGATTGTCACCATGGTTCTACCGAAAACCGGCAGAACGTTTTGGCTCGCTACTTTGGTTGTCTATATTTGCTTTCAATCTACACCAGTCACATTTAGTAAAATGGTAGTAAATATTAGGCCGAGAAAGGGAGGGTCTCCTTGTGCGGGGTATACCTACGGGCCTAGACCCAAGGCTAGTACGGGTATGGACATTGAGATTGTTTCCTCTTTAGCTTGACTCTTTCAATAATAAGGAGAGCTATACTACTCACCCGGCGTCTGTGTTGTCCATGTCGCTTTCGGCGTCAAACGTTGGTTAAGTTTTTACGTGCAAGTTTGTATCTCATTAATGTGTTCAGGGTCATAATTCAAGGTCGATGACCAAGTTTAAAATCGTTTGTATTTAATTTAAGCAAATTATGTTGCGTTTTGTACTTAGACGATATTGATTAAGTTTTTACGTGCAAGTTTGTATCTCATGAACTACTGTATAGAATAGTTTACACATTAAAAATGTTTAATGTCATTATGTGAGGTCTCTGACCAAGTTTTAAATCTCTTATTTTAAATTCAAGCCAAATATGCGGTCTTATGTACTTAGAAAATCTTGGTTAAAGTTTTGTGTGCATGTTCGTTTCTCAACAACTATTGAAAGGAATCATTGTGTGCACACTCATATTTTAGAAACAATAATATTTCACTGACTTATACCCCTCTCCGACATTATCAAATAGTCGACCATGCTGTCTTATGGACAGCTTTTATTTCTTTTGTAAAAAAAAAAGCAATGTTAAAGATTCTTATTTCAAACTCTTACATGCATCGATTCAATGATTCTTCGAAAGGACATTGAGAGATAGTATATTGTTTTAGCCTAGCATTTTAGTGTAAATACAATTATGTTTTATTGAATCGTAGGCAGTCATTTTAAAAACAGACGATGCTTTGACATCATTTTTTATCGCCTTCAACAAGAACGGTCAAGGTAACAAAATATTGTTTGTGCCAAATGATTGAGAGTAAATAAAATAATACTCAATTAATTTGCAGTTAATCAATTTTGGACTAAGGGTGCGTCAGCACCTTATTCTATTGAATTTACATATCACTTCTTTAGGGAAGGTTCTTTATCGATACACAAACAGCGGTCTGACCCCAATTACTCATTAAACATCCGCCTTCACTGTGCGGACTAATACCTTCTTGGAACTAGGAATGTAGTCCGGATTTGCTCGCTTTGTTTTGCTCTATATTATTATAACTGTTGCCTCTTGGGAAATGGTAAAATGTCCAGATAATCAAAAAATAGACTATCGTTCAGTCTCTGTTCACAGAAATAATAATTATAGTAATGGAGGTAAAAGGAGCAGCTGTTTTCCTCGAGATGTTGCCCAAATTCTTTTTTTAATGTATCCTCAATCATCTTCCTTTAAACGCACCTTAGTCCTTCAGTTCTATCAGCGCTTTGATTATAATATACGGTACTTTGATTTTACATATTATGGCGTTTTATCGGTATGCTCCATTCAAGGTTTGGGGCATGTTGCCCATTGACTCTTGCAAATGTGCAAGTTCACCACATATACACAACCAACAGCACGGTGGTGGACTAGTCCATATCGATCGACTGCAATTAACTTCAAACGATTCATTTTAGGGTCCCAGATGAAGGAACATGCGTAATGCACAGAACCTTTCGATACACCGCCAAACAGACAGTTGATCTTCGCTTTCTCAAGACGAACTGGTTTTTCTCGCTTTTGCTATCTTTTCGAATTTTGTTGTTGTTTCTTGTCTGGTTTTGCTTGTATTGGAACCAGTCACATTTACCAAAATGAGGAATAGGTTTACTAATGTTAATCTCATTGCCTTTCTCGGCGAGGTTTATTCCGGTGACGGCATTTGGCTTTTTATAAGAGATACATTATCCAGATATGCAGATTTACTTTTTAATCATACAATCTTTATCAGCGTGTTATGCAAAATGCATGTTCTTCGTCGATTTCCAACATATAATACACTGCCAAATCTCTCGGCTGTGGCATGCAGAACGTCCTCGAAGGATAAAAGCCATTTTAAGTAACAGCGAACCAAGATATTAACTAAATTGATGTTGATGCGATGTAAACCATGTTTAAAACAGTTTTCTTTAATCAAAAATGGCAATCTAATGAGATTTTACTTTAATCCCTCATCATTAGGAAGCTTTTTTCTTGATCAAACATGTTTCAGTGTTTGACCGAAAACATAGACTTTGGTTTCCAAAAAGTAGAATATTCTTTTTAGTGTGTGATACGGATGGAGTTTACGAAATGAGTGTGTTATTTGGTACTTTTAAAGAAAAGGTGTTCTGCATCTTATTCGTAGGGTCCACAGTCACAATTAATGTAATCAGAAATATGGTTTGCGAAAAGATCTGTTTGAAGACCACTGCAGTTATTTCTAAGACGAGCATGAATGACTGAGAATCTCCGCTCACCAATAATAAAGTGCTTTAGTGTCAATGAGCGAGGAAATCGACGAAAAATTGCATTTTCAAACATGGAAAACGATTGAATCATTTAAATTTGTCTTGCATGTCCGAATAAAGGTACACTAATCTTTTGTCTGCCTGAACCGGGAAGTTTTCAATTTGGACACTCACAAAACACGGCACTTACGCGTGACAAAAAATAAGGGGTTGATTTTAGGTAACAGCTCGCAGAAATTTTTTATTGAACTAAACACCGTGTCAAATGCTTTATTTTTTAAGTCATATTACGGTTTTACTTAGAGCCAAAGTACACTCTCAAACGAAGCCAACGCTCTAGATTCGACTCCCCGGGGTCAGTTTCTGGGTAACAAGCCCAAAACCGTCACCGTTAGACCATACAGGAGTCCTGTACAGACGACAGGCTCAAAATACGTCTCTAATGATCATCAGCAATTAAGCAAGATTGGTTTTATATTACAGCATACAGCATATTTATTTTCTATGAGTTTCAATTTCCTTCTGTTTCCTTGGATTAATCAGTACATGTACTATACTAGGCCTCTTGAGCTCCTTGCCAAAGGACACCCCCGTAATCTAGCGGCGCCGATATGGTTCGAAGCAAAGTCTTCAAGTTTACAAGCCTACCACATTAAAGTTCCCGGACGCCATCGATTAAAATAATATATAAAGAGCGTGTATATATATTTTCAGTGTGTATTCGAAGCAATGTCTCCAAGTTTACAAGCCTACCACATTAAAGTTCCCGGACGTCATCGATTGAAATAAATATTTATATATAAGAGCGTGTAAATATATTTTCAGTGTGTATTCGAAGCGAACGTCACACAATAAAAATAATATATATGCAAGAGCGTGTGTGTTTGTTTTCAGTGTGCATTCGAAGCAAAATCTCCAAGTTTGCAAGCCCACCACATTAAAGTTCCCGGACGTCATACAATAAAAATAATATATATAGAGCTTGTATATTTGTTTTCAGTGTATTCTGAGTATCACGTGATCGGGTTTTCATAGCTTGACGCTATATCTAGATCCTGTCGTCTTGCCATCGAATTTGTATGTAATTGAAAAATGCCCAAATTCATCTTATATGGTATTGTTTCTCTGCTGAAATATTAAAGAACGTGTATTCCTTTATTTTCATATACTACACAGAACCCCTATGTAGATGACCCTGGGGAACTCAATTAGGCGAACTTATGTAAAATTAATGAGAGAAGGGATAACACAAAGACGATAAAAATAATTTCACATCTCCAGCTATAATCTAAGTCATTGAGGCTTGCAAGTCTTGTATTGACTGAGATATTTCATCTTTAAAGGTGTATGTTTACAGAAGAGATCAGTTGAAAAGTCAAAATGAAATGTCCTTAAAACAATACAGTTTTTGCATTGTTATTTGATGTACTTCATTAAAAGTAGCTATTGAATGTATACATATTTCACTAAGCGTCAATTTATCTAAGTATGAACAGTTTATATGCGGTAGATCTCAAAAGCGATGTCACGATTTTGGATTTTGAAATACATGCAAATCCACTGAAAACATATTTTAAAGAATCTACGATCTTATTTGGCTTCATGTGACTAAACTTTAGCGCGCATCATATAACAAAAAAGCTGTGGTGCAGATTAAAAAAAAAAGAGATCTTTAACCTTCAAATTTCATCTCATCTTTTTTCTTTCTTTGAGTCAGTGCACTAAGTGTTCTTCTCGATTTACGCAACGACAAACATATTTGAAGTTACACTTTGAATAGCAGGAAATCTTATTATCTTGATAATCATAACACTTCAAGTGTGATATTGGATAGAAAAGCAGAGTGATCAAAGACGAAATTGCTCTTTACGATTAACTTCTCATTTTTCTTCTAGTCAGAGCGGTTTCCTCGGTATACGTTTCCTCAGTTAACGCTTAGATGTATAAATATGAAGTTTACACTCTGAGCAGAGGACCAAAACATGATAACCAAAGGGGAAATGCTCGCCAAAATAAATTTACCCATACAGACATTTTCTACAGTTTTATAACAAGATGGCTTTTTCTTAATTTTCGATGTGTTATTTAAGACTTTATTGTCAATTCAAAAATGAAAAAATACAAATGCAGGTCGACGAGTTAGGTTTTTTTATTTGCAAAATGACCTTTTCCATGGTAACCGTTTGGGGCAAAACTGTAAAAATTACCATACTATCTTCAAAGGTAATTAAATAATTCCTTAAAGGTTTACAAACACAACAAACACAACAAACACTAATTCATGCATGCACTACCTTATAATTAAATCTTATATTACACTATAAAAATCTGAACAATTGTTGTAATCCAAATCAGTTTTTCATATCTTTGTATTCGACAAAAAACAATAAAAGTTGATATGCATATTACAAAAAAATAAGATATTAAAAAATCACATGATTTTTCATTGAAAAGTTTTACAAACAGACTGTAGTTCATCCAAAACCGTTTATCCGACTGCTATACAATACAAGTACCTCTTCAGTAACAGATTTATTATCTCTCTTGGATGCGTAGATGAAGTGCGTTGAAAAAAAAATACCGAAGCGTCTTTAATCCTCTACCAAACAATAACGACATTTGACCACTTTTTATCGCAGACGACTCTGGAAACATTGTGGGAAAAGAGAAATTGCTCGTTAAGAGCAATTTCTCCTTTTCCCACATGGTTTTCAGCTATATCTGAAGGTTATTCTTTAATTTCATCACATTTTGAAATGTCATCTGCAAACTCTTTCAATTTGAGACAGTCGACAATGTGTCGGTTTGGAAAGGGTTTAGTCAGTGATTCTTCCATTTTTACGTTAACACGAGTAAACATATTGAAAACTACCAACAATGCGTCTAAAAAGAACATTCGACGCAATAAGCTAGTTTTTTAGGTAGTCATCACGAGCAATTTCCTCTCCATTCATAATGGTTTCATAAGTGTTTATTCTATTGATATGTTAGAATGAAAACACATATTAGAGTTTGAGCAATTCACCAAAAGTGCCAATAATTCGTTTACATAGAACACACGACGCAGGCAAGTTCTCTATAATCGTGGTAAGGCGGACAAACGAGTGCCCCACATCGAGCTTCCACGAGGTACAACAGGTGTCCGTCTGTACTAGCAACGCCGCTCGCGATAAACTCCGGGTCCCCATCCACACACACGTAGTCGCTCGCTTCCTGGCTGACATGATGGGACATCAAGTAGCCCTTGTATTCCAGTTTCCATCCAGGATAGCAGTCAGCGCGGGCTGGAATCATGATCGAAACGCCGGGTATTTTACACACTGCACACGGAACATCCTCGTCGCCAACGGGTTTTCCAAACACGTTGTTACTTCCTGGTTCGTACTCGGTGCCATATATATAGCCACGACCGCCCTGTGAGCCGTCTTCGTATGCTGACCATGTCGGATCGTCTGGCAGGCACAGACTGTTCGCGCCACTTCCGGTGCTAGAATAAAATTTACCAGCCATGTAGCCTGAAAGAGTGTTTGTATTTGTTGTTTAGAACCCTTATCATCGGTGTTTGAGGTATATTGTAGCGTGAGTTCATCTTCCTATGATAGGTCGAAATACTTGTACGACTATATAGACCTTAACGTTTTGGCCATGCACGGGTTTTTACATGACTTTGGTGAGTCTTTCATTATATGAAATGCTTGCTACAGGTTTACACCGAGTTTTTGTTATTATCTTCGTTGAAAAGAGATGGTTTGGGCTCATAGCTAAATGAATCCGGACTAAAACATGCCTACAGAAGTCTTAAGAAATCATTGGGACAAAAAGATAAGTTGCTCCTTACAAGCATCTTTCATTTATCAGGAATAAGCTTGCTTGGTCAAGTGAGTCCTTAAGTGACGTATTTATACCCGGCCTTTTTGGTAAATAGTCCCAAGCACAGGGGTCTATAGTTATAGTTGGTCGTTGCTTTGTACTATATTATATAACATAGTATTGATCCCACTATAACTATAGACCCCTGTGGTCCCAAGGACACTCCGGGGAAACGTATGTATCACTGTCAGAAATCGAACGCGGGTTTCAAAGTTTCAATTTGTGATAGTCTCCGCCCTTTTAGAGCGTCATTTGTTCCGAGTTGACCTAATATTACTGGAAGTTTTGATTTTCAGATATGAAATGTATAAGGATTACAAAAAGTGCTGTTTTTCTCTTAAAATAAAAAATAAAGAATATAATCTTTGAACTCTGGGGTATGAGATTATATGTCTATGTTTAATCAGGTGAAGTTGTGTCGCATTTATCTGCTCATTCTTTGAATTATCGTAGCGGCTGTGATACACAACCGGCGTGCTCCAAAGAGCAAAGAGGGTGGAATTATTACCGTGTCCAAGACATGGTAGTAACATTACTGCTATACTCTACAATGCAATTATCCTATGATGATGCTGGTGATAGAGTTCGAGATAAATGCAAGCATATAAAGACCTCCCATTACCTTTAATTTTTTCTATAAAAACATTAAATACAGAACGTATACATGTTACTCACGACCAAAACATTATATTTTTAAAAGGTTTAAATCGCATGGGCTCCCATCCATGACACTCAGGTTAATATTAACATCGTTTCGATTTAAAAACCAGTCCAAAAAGGAGAAATAAGGGTATGTATCTGATTGTGTCCCCAATATAGCTGAAATAAATCTTTTTTTTTTAAACGGTGTTAAAGATTATTCAAAAAGAGTGAGTCGTTAGAGCTTCTACGTACCTTTATACACCATCGATGTTCCGTTGTTTTGTGGACAGCTAGTTTTCCCCCAACGAACATATGTAGTTCCAGAGCCTGTTCAAATACAAAATTAAACAAAATCATGTGTTTCATAATTGCTGATCAATGTCAAATAATTATATTAAATCTTCAACTTGCGTTTAACACTCCTAAATTGAAGTGAACTACATATTATTTATTTTTTTTGGTACAAGGACGCACCAACAGAATCGTAGTAATTGTGAGGTGACCGCTGGTCCCCTGGACTTTGCTGCAAAAAGATCCGATTGCTTCCTTGTCCGAATGATATAGACGTAGACATTTCATTTAGACAGGTACAGCTTGGATCATCTGATGGGTTAGTTGTTCACGGTGATGTTGGATGCACGAAGTGTTTAAAGCGATGAGGGTAAGAATAGGCCTTTTCAGAAACGTGGTTTGTCTCCCTTTGAAAAATCGGGCCACATTCGGAATACCTCCACTTCCGGGTATTCATTTCGAAAGAAGAATGTGGGCAAAGGCAAAGAAAACGATTGCAATCGATCGGATTTTGAAATTTATAAGCTTCATTTACCAAAATTAAAGACTTACATACGAAAACATCAACATAATGATTTGTTGTTGGCTGTTGCCAAGCCTCGTTATAAAAGGAAATTAGATTAAATTGAATTTAATGAGACCCGAATAGCGCACCGCAGTTCAGTTAAAACATGACATTCTGTGTGAAAAAAAGGCAAATAAGTATATGTTTTTGTCTGAATTAAATGCTTTGACAGATCAAAAATGTGTTAATCGGCTGGTTGATGGAAGGAAAGAATGAATGGAACACATATTTCTAGAATGTTATTACAAATTTGCATTTAATTCGATTTACGGATTTTAAATAAGATAGAACAAACATCAGCACTTTTGCCAATAATGTGTAAAGGTTATGTTTCTCCAATAAGTATATATTTTTTTCTTAAAATTGAAATTTGTCGTATAAATAAAGTACCTCAAATAGAGAATTAGTTGTTATATGAGGTTCTCTGTCAGCCTACCTTTGATGATATATCGTATCCAAATATTACGGGCTATGAAAACAGTCCCAGTCCATTTTTTCCACCTGTTGAAACTACATTTAAATAACGCTTAATAAATAACGAGGGACACAGGATTGTGGAGATCCTTCATATTCCTAAAGGACCTCAGATTGCCGATGGTTAATTACTCTATCTCTCGATCGGCTAAACAATAAAGGGTGTGACTAGAACATATGGTGCGAACGTGGCAGATTGGTGTTAATTTGCATCAAGACTCTTAATCCCTGTGATAGCCAAAGTTTGTTAATTGACCCTTTGAATGTAATTAAGAAGGAAAACTGGCAACAATCCATTGAATTGAAAAGAGATTACAAATGTGTAGATTATCATTTTAATGATATATAACAAAACAAACTCAAACAAAAACACAATCGTTCTTGTTAAACAACAATTATAAGAGACATTTAATCCAAAGATTACTACTCAATTAATTAAAGTTCAAAGTAAGAGAAACAATATTTTCTAGCAAATCTTTGAACTATTTATCAATATAATTACAAGGCAAAAAGTCGTCAACAAAGTAAGTGAAATGTTCCAAATAAACCCTTATTGCCGAATCTGACTCTTAAGTCTGTTTAAAAGTTTACTTCAAAGACCAGGGGTGGTCCAAAGGTTTTTTTTTTCGTTGCTTAAAAGAAGCCTCATTTTACATAATGTAATTCTGTATTACATCGCATGAACCATAAAGTCATAACTATTTGGGGTAAAACAGAACAAACTAAAAATACATGTCGGCAGATCAAGACATACGGATTCAACAAATATGAAACATAGGCAAATGAATTTTCTACATAAGGACTTCCCATTTAGTCTACATCCCATAAAGGTTTCAATTCCCACGATGTCTACAGATTAAATTGCCAAAAGATCTACAGTTTAAAGAAATATTTTCATTTCATTTTTAATTGATTAAAATATCTTTAAAAGATTTAGATAATTCTGAATCTGCATAATTTGTTAGAAGCATATTACGAGAAATAGTGTAGACCAACATAAAAAAAAATATTCTTTTCTGGGGGTTACAGACAATTCCCCACTAGGACAATAACCCACAGGACAATTACCCACTGGACAATTACCCACCGGACAATACCCCACATTTGTGTCAAATAGGACAATTCCCCACTTGTAAAATGAAATGGTCATAAAACTTTTTTTTTTCTCAAGAATCTGAATTAAAGAAGTATTAAAATATATTTTCAAACCATTATCTTCAAGTTACACATGAAAGATTATTTATATTACAATAGCCAAACAAATAACACATGGTTGAAAAAAGGTCAAAAGATCGGTCCATTCACAAATCTGTTTGTAATGAGAATGAGGACAATTCCCCACTTTTAATAAATAATAGTAATAAAATATATCTTTTGATATGTTCATGAATCTCTACTATTGAGGCAATAGATTAAAACTAATCAAAAATCAGTGATCATGGATTTAAGCATATTATTTGTGCATAATGTAAATGTAGAAAAGATTGAATTGCAATTCAACTATCCTTTCAATAATTATCAACCCATTTATCGATTTAGGCAATTGAAAACAGATTTATTGATAAATCTATATTTTGGTAAGCTTTATAATTTTGGATTTGGATTGAATAAACGATTGCTTTGCTCCACACCTTTAATCATCCTTTAGCTACACCTTGATAACGAGGTCTTAAATTGATATTTGATATATCAATAATGTACATGTTTTTCAGTCTGTGTTGGATTTTCACATATCAATTCTTCATTTCTTATTCTTTTAAAATTGTTTTATCATCCCTATGCTTCCTTATATTTTATTCCATTAGACTCCACAGTCCATCTATTTGAAATACGTAAGTATTTAAAAATCAATATCATGAAAAAATACAAAGAGTCTTTTAATCAGAATCTTCAATATATGCAAAGTAAAGTATTTCATATTAGGTTAACAATTTTAATCAACTGTCCAATTAATTGGTCATTGATATTAACTTGATTTTTGCAATACTACTGATAATATATTGTTACATGCATTCCGTACAATTCTTTCAGTATATATTTTTGCATACAAAAAAGGAACAATGCTTCAAATCTCTATTTTGATAATTTTTTACTTTTATTTTCATTGTTAATTATTACAGATAACGTAAATAACGCAAAATCTATGTTATAAATAAAAAAAACATAATTTATTTGAATAAATGTTTTATATCAAATAGTGGGTAATTGTCCCAGTGGGCAGTTGTCCTAGTGGGGAATCGTCCTAGTGGGGAATTGTCCGGTGGGTAATTGTCCTAGTGGGGAATCGTCCTAGTGGGGAATTGTCCTACACCCCTTTTCTGGATCTACACTTTATACAATTTTTTTTCCCACCAACCCTCCATAGAATAAGTGATTATAGGTTGGATTGATTTTCTACTCAGTTATTGTCAAAAACAACCAAACTTTTCCGTGTAGGTGAGATGGGACTTCTTCTGAAATTGTGTGAAAATTGGTAAAATAGACTTTAGACAAAATGGGAATAAACCTTGTACATAACAAAACGACCTGAAACTCAGTAACATAGGGAATTAACTCATAAAGGGTTGATGCGTATTTGGTCGAATATAGAGGGTAAAAAAAATCGTATATGTTATTTCCTACGTTATGCAGTTGACCAATAAAAGAAGCAATAAAATCCTCGACGTGAAAGATATGTATCTTTTGAAGCTTGCCGAAATACACAGGCGCGCATCACATCATGTTTCGTTGACACATAGTTGTGTGTTTTATGGCTTCGAGGCATGTCATTGGTTGCTATATAATGACGGAATCATATTTTGATTGGCGTTGCAAAGTCAGAGTAGGGTAAATCGTTCTGCTTGAAGGGTCTTGGAAACAGTAATTCTAAGTAGAGTGAATGGGATGGACATGTTTTAAATCAGAGGAATCTAATGTTGACTCGGTAGGTGTAATTATTGTTGTAGTCCGATAATTAAACATGAACAAATTCAATTCCATAATCTCTTATAAGTTAACTTTTATTTGTCACTCTTATTGGACATAATTTGATGGAATGTCCCATAAATAAGTGGAACATTTATTAAGTAGGTTTGATCAGCTTGCATCATATCATCTGTTAATTGTGTTTGCATTTACATGGTACAACATCGTTTGAAAATGTTAGATTGCAAAATGTATTTTGAATTATGTTATCATAAGTTAAGGCAATAATCAAACAGATCTTCATCATCGTATTCTATACTTAAATTAATGTTTTAGCAGAGGATCGACTCTTCTCACTAAAAATGAATCGCAACGTTGTAACCGCGTTGGTTTACAGTGTTTTATCTCGGGAAACGGGGTAAATTGTCCGCTAGAGAGTAAACACAAAGTAAGGATATACTTTGATATTTCCCCTCCTCAACAATCTTTCCAATGTAGTTTTTACAAACACAATTTTCGACGGCATTGTTAAAATACCCGCATCAGTCTATTTTTCCCAATGTCAGCTGTTATTATTTAATACCCGGAAGTCTTAAACCGGAAGCTACCGAAAATTTTGTATCTCCGATTAAGAGTTTTCAAGAAAAGATAACAACAGTTTCTGAAAAGGCCTATTGATAACTATGGACTTTCAAAATCAGACAAATTTAGCGTTTCAAATGAAACAGAAAACAACGGCTAGTCTGATTAAATATTTCTTATTTGGATAGATAGATAGATATTTTATTATGGTACAAAGGCCTCATGCCCACAAGTACAGGCATATATCATTTTAAATTACACAAAACAGTCAATAGCAAGATATTATAACATACTTCTTGTCGTTGTTTGCTAAGAAAGTGTTAACTATACTGTTATTTTTTTATCCTTACGAGAGGAAAGTGCCAGTCTTTGATTGTGTCATCTGATTACCATTATTCAAAATGCATATGCATAAATGCACGCTTACAGACAGATGTATATATTTATGAGTATGCATGTGCATATACACACATATACACTCAGACCCAAAAACGTGAACATACACACATATACATGTACCTATATAGAGCAACGTATTATCAATATACATTTCAAGGTTTGGTTATATATTTCTATGCGTCACAATGATCACAATAATAATGGATGTATGATATATGAAACTTTCCTGTTGTGAGATACATTATTTCATCTCATATGAAATATAGATTTGTTTTCAGTGTACAGTTATCAAGGAAAGAAAGAGGTACCAACAAAACAACCATGTGTATATGTTACAGGGAAACTGTGAAATCAGGGATTTCGTGAAATCACTGAAAATTTCATTTCATGAAATCCCTAAATCACTTAGGGATTTCGTGAAATCCCTAAAAATGTCAGGGATTTCACGAAATCCCTGAAAATTAAGAGGTCATATTACACAGTTTCACTGACGACCATTTGATTAGATTCAGGGAAGTAGTGAAATATAATGAAACTATAAGATAAGTTATATAGATAACGGTTCATTTTGACTTTTAGACTTATGTAAACTGTTAATTTAGTATAAAAAAAAATATTTTTCATTAACTTTCACATTTTGATGTACTTATATGACAGGGGTTGGTTATAAGCACGGGACACTTACCTGTCAAGTTATCCCCAGGTGTGTTAATTCAAGCTTGCAGGTGTCATAGATTGTTAATACATGAAAGGGGTAGATGGGCAGTGTTTTATGTAATATGCCAATTAAAATATCTACTCAACTGCTTTCACACTGCGTTTTCCTATCCTAGCTTAATCTTCAGTTTTCTTTAGCACTTACAATCTTTTTGCGCTGACCTGACTAAAGGTTTAGTGGAAATCTAATGCAATAGCCTTTATATTTTATTCAACATTTACAACTGTTTTGCACTGAACAAGTATATGTGTTAAAATGTAAATCGTTAGTTCAGCGTTAAATGTTTGTCAATAGCTTAAGTTATCTTAAGCACTTACAATCTTATTGCATTGACCCGACAAATGTTAAGAGAAAATTACATCTAAGAGCCTGTGTGTTTCATTAGGCACTTACACTGGTTTTGCACCTAACACGTCTTATTAGAATACAAAATGTATTCCCTTAATTAATTCATTTTGAACTGAATATTTCTTTAAGCATACAATTAGTTTTAATTTAAATCATATTTGTACTGAACATTTCTTTAAGAAATACAATTAGTATTCTTTTAAATCATTTTTGCACTGATCATGTTTTATAAGCAAACTTTGTATAACTTAATTCATCTTTGTATAGAATATCTTTGATTAATAAAGCCACTAATAATAGTCATTTGTTTGTGAAAAAAATGTCTATAAATATTAAAATGTTTATATTTACAATGTACTTATTGTTATTATTATCTTTAATCCCATTAATAATTTTTTCATAAGCAAAATAGTTTGAAACAACAAAAAATTTAAAAACAAGTCTAAGATTACTTTCAGGGATTTGGGATTTCGTGAAATCCCTGACATTTTTAGGGATTTCACGAAATCCCTAAGTGAATTAGGGATTTCATGAAATCGTTGAAATTTTCAGGGATTTCACGAAATCCCTGATTTCACAGTTTCCCTGTAACATATATACATAAGACAATTAACAAGGTAGAATACTCCGTTGTAAAGAACCCCAATATAATAGATAGCGTTATTTACACTTTATTCACTACTGTTTGTTTTGGAATTTAAAGTTGGTTTCAACTGTTTATTAGAATACATCAAGATGTATCATACTCTCATCCTGGTGAATAAGTAAGATGCAGTTTGGCGTATTGTATTGATCCAGATCACATTTAGACAAGCAACATTTACCTTCTGGTTTTGCGCCAGTCTAAATTGCTTCGGAGTAACATTTCAGTAGTTTAAAGGGAGATAAGCTCTTAAAAGGTCTAAATATGAAAGAAATGGTTTCGTGGTTGAAAAACTCCACATTGATAGGAAAAGAAGAAAAACATACAATTTTATATGGTGTTTAACGTCATATCAACAATTTTCAGTATCCTGAAAACATACTTAATCAGCATACTATAATAATAAATGGATATTCGTGGTTGAAAAATTCCACATTGTACATGTCCACACATATGATAAGAAAAGAAGAGATAGCATAACATTTTATGTTGTTTAACGCCGTATCAACAATTTTCAGTAACATGAAAACATTCTCAATCAACATACTAAAATAATAAGTGGATATTCAGAGTTGAAAAATTCCACATTGTACATGTACACACATATGATTAGAAAAGAAGAGAAAACATACAATTTCAAATGGTGTTATATGGTGTTTAATGCCGTATCAACAATTTTCAGTCTAATGAAAACATACTAAATCAACATACTATAACAATAAGTGGGTATTCGTGGTTGAGAAATTCCACATAGTGCATGTAAACACATATGATAAGTAAAGAAGAGAAACATACATTTTTTATATATACTGCAACTGGAAATTAAGTTATTTGTAAAATTACCGTAGGTAGAACCAGTTTGCCTGATATAAACAGCGGTTTAAGGACATCTTCTACAGTTTTATAAGAAAATAATCCTTTCATAGAATTTTCTAAATTTTTGATATGTTATTTAGAATTCTATTGTAAATTCAATTATGAAAAGAAAATGCAGGTCGACGATTTAGTTTTTTTTTTTTTTGTAAAATGGCAGTTTCCATGGTTACCATTTGGGACAAAAATATCAAAATGACAACGCCATTACCAAAGGTAATAAAATAATTTCTGGAAGGTTTATTAACACAAAAAACAAGAATTCATACATTCAATACTTTATGATTCAATGTCAGTTTAAATATTACAATCTGAACAATTTTTGTCATCCAAATCAGTTCATCAATTCTTTATATTCAACAAAAAACAATGAAAATGGACAAACTTACTTTGCTGTAATCTTGCAACCTCGGCTCGGAAATTCGCTACTTCAGCCCGTAATTTTATTATATCCCCCAGGAGGTTTAGATCCGTTTCCGAGTCGAGAACCAATCGTTTGTCACGTGACCCTGACACAGAACAGTCCATCAAGGCGACAGAGAGCCATATCAACGTTGGAAAAGATGAAAATTGCATAATGTTTCTGCTTTTTGGCGAGACCTTCTTTTTTCGATATTCAGACACCTTTCGATAACGACAGTACGCCTTTGAATGTTATCTGTATCAAATGCGTACTTGTAGCATTTCAGTGTATATCGTTAGGGTTGTCCTGTTTAGTTGACGACACAACGATGCATATTATCTACACTGATGGGAGAACGAGGGTCCCTTCTACCACTACTGTTTTCCTTATACCCTTTTCTATTTCTTCTTCAGAAAATGAAAGTTTCTACGACATACAAGCAATTTTGACTGAAGTATAATTTGAAATTGATACCAAATATCAATAAAACTGATTTTCACCATGGTTCTACCGAAAACCGGCAGAACGTTTTGGCTCGCTATTTTGGCTGTCTACATTTGCTTTCAATCTACACCAGTTACATTTAGTAAAATGGTAGTATATATTAGGCCGAGGTGCGGGGTATACCTACGGGCCTAGACCGAAGGCTAGTACGGGTATGGACATTGATATTGTTTCCTCTTTAGCTTGACTTTTTCAATAAGAAGGAAAGCTATACTACTCACCAGGCGTCTGTGTTGTCCATGTCGCTTTCGGCGTCAAACGTTGGTTAAGTTTTTACGTGCAAGTTTGTATCTCATAAATTACTGTGTGAAATGGGTTTATATTTCACACACACACAAACACATGTGTTCAGGGTCATAATTTAAAATCGTTTGTATTTAATTTAAGCAAATTATGTTGCGTTTTGTACTTAGACGATTTTGATTAAGTTTTTACGTGCAAGTTTGTATCTCATGAACTACTGTATAGAAAGGTTTACCCATCACAAATGTTTAATGTCATTATGTTAGGTCTCTGACCAAGTTTCAAATCTCTTATTTTGAATTCAAGCCAAATATGCGGTCTTATGTACTTAGAAAATCTTGGTTAAAGTTTTGTGTGCATGTTCGTTTCTCAACTACTATTGAAAGGAATCATTGTGTGCACCCTCATATTTTAGAAACAATAATATTTCCCTGACTTAAACCCCTCTCCGACATTATCAAATAGTCGACCATGCTGTCTTATTTTGTAAAAAAAAAAAGCAATGTTAAAGATTCTTATTTCAAACTCTTACATGCATCGATTCAATGATTCTTCGAAAGGACATTGGGAGATAGTATATTGTTTTAGTCTAGCATTTTAGTGTAAATACAATTATGTTTTATTGAATCGTAGGCAGTCATTTTAAAAACAGACGATGCTTTGACTTCATTTTTATCGCCTTCAACAAGAACGGTCAAGGTAACAAAATATTGTTTCTGCCAAATGATTGAGAGTAAATAAAATAATACTCAATCAATTTGTAGTTAATTATTTTTGGACTAAGGGTGCGTCAGTTTACATATCACTTTTTGAGGGAAGGTTCTTTATCGATACACAAACAGCGGTCTGACCCCAATTACTCATTAAACATCCGCCTTCACTGTGCGGACTAATACCTTCTTGGAACGAGGAATGTAGTCCGGATTTACTCGCTTTGTTTTGCTCTATATTATTATAACTGTTGCCTCTTGGGAAATCGTAAAATGTCCAGATAATCGAAAAATAGACTATCGTTCTGTCTCTATTCACAGAAATAATAGTTATAGTAATGGGGGTAAAAGGAGCAGCTGTTTTCCTCGAGATGTTGCCCAAATTTTTTTTTTAAATGTATCCTCAATCATCTTGCTTTAAACGCACCTTAGTCCTTCAGTTCTATCAGCGCTTCGATTATAATATACGGTACTTTGATTTTACATATTATGGCGTTTAATCGGTATGCCCCATTCAAGGTTTGGGGCATGTTGCCCATTGACTCTTGCAAATGTGCAAGTTCACCACATATAACACTACCAACAGCACGGTGGTGGACTAGTCCATATCGATCGACTGCAATTAATTTCAAACAATTCATTTTCGGGTCCCAGATGAAAGGAACATGCGTAATGCACATAACCTTTCGATACACCGCCAAACATACAGTTGATCTTCGCTTTCTCAAGACGAACTGGTTTTTCTCGCCTTTGCTATCTTTTCGAATTTTGTTGTTGTTTCTTGTCTGGTTTTGCTTATATTGGAACCAGTCACATTTACCAAAATGAGGAATAGGTTTACTAATGTTAATCTCATTGCCTTTCTCCGCGAGGTTTCGAATTCCGGTGACGGCATTTGGCTTTTTATAAGAGATACATTATCCAGATATGCAGATTTACTTTTTAATCATACAATCTTTATCAGCGTGTTATGCAAAATGCATCTTCTTCGTCGATTTCCAACATATAATACACTGCCAAATCTCTCAGCTGTGGCAGGCAGAACGTCATCGTAGGATAAAAGCCATTTTAAGTAACAGCGAACCAAGATATTAACTAAATTGATGTTGATACGATGTAAGCCATGTTTAAAACAGTGTTCTTTAATCAAAAATGGAAATCTAATGAGATTTTACTTTAATCCCTCATCATTAGGAAGCTTTTTTCTTGATCAATCATGTTTCAGTGTTTGACCGGAAACATAGACTTTGGTTTCCAAACAGAAGAATATTCTTTTTAGTGTGTGATACTTTACTTTAAACATATTTTATTGCCATAACATTTTACAAAATATACATGTACATTCAATAAAATAAACGAGTAATAAGGCAAAAGGGTTTGGCCACAAGTTCTACCAACTTAGATTCGGCCATTCCCTTGGCAGGTATTTACATATTGTAATTATCAAGAATTTTTTCATATTTACACTGTATTTGTTAAATTATTGATTAATTAATGTTCCGGTAATTTTGAAAAAACATCTCTACTATATGACAATAAGGAGATAACAATTGAAAAAAAATATGATTTGGAAAGAGAAAAAATTGAAAAAGTGAAATAAGTGATGTGAATCGTGTGCTACTGGGGCCCAGGTTCTACGACCGAAGGAATGATTGTTTTTAGTGAAATACTACAAGAACCTTTTGCTTTCCTTAATGAAGGTATGTACTGTAAGGAAGACTTTACAGTTGTCTTCATAATTAAAGTCTACAGAGCCAAACAACAATTTACTTGTATTCAATGGATGATACATGCGAAGTTCAGAAAATAATTTAAGCCTTTGAGCTGAAAATTGCTCGCATTGGAAGAAATAGTGTTCGGCATCCTCGAGTACATGACCACATAAACATAAAGTGTCTTGCGCTAAATGATTAGCAAATAAGTCTGATCGAAGATCACTACATTTATTTCGAATTCTAGTTTGTAGTACTGCTAGCTTACGTGCACCAATGAAAAAGTGTTTTGGTACTACTGCTGAGGAAAACATGTTCCTTATCTTACTTTTGAACAGGGAAAGCGAATTGATCGACCTGATCCCAAGGGGAAGCTCGTTCCATCTAGAGACAGCTGAAGGAATAAAAGAGTTTGCAAATATTTCAGTTCTCCTGCTTATAATGTCTATATCTGAAGCATTACGCAAAGGATAATCAGTTCTAGCACCAACCGTAGAAGGGAAAATATCGCTTAGATAAGTTGGACAAAGTCCATTGACTATTTTAAATGTGAGAATCAACTTTTGATAAGCACGTCTATCAGAAAGAGATAACCATCCTATTTCCCTGTAAAGATTGTTCAAAGATACAGAACGGGTAACGCCCGTTACAATACGTGCAGCCTCATTTTGTACCTTTTCAAGTGATTCTTGTTCTCTTGCCGTACAGTTATCCCATACCACGAAGGCATACTCTAAGATTGGTCGTAAAAATGACACATAAATTTGATTGAGTGATTCTCTGCGAATTTTAAATTTCAGTGAACGCATTATTCCTAGAATTTTGGATGCTGAAGTTAGTGTTTGAAATGTGTTCATGCCGTTTTCCATCATTACTAAGTGAAATTCCTAGATGCTTATGATTGTTAACAAACGTTATTGGGGTGTCATTAAAAGTTAAAGATGGATGATTTAGCGATTGATTGGAAAAGAGAATGGCTTCAGACTTTAAAGGATTGAAAGATACCATCCATTGTTTTGCCCATTGTGATATAATAAGTAAGTCATGATTCAAAATCCCTTCAATGTCGTTAATGCTGGTTGCTGAACACGCCAATGAGGTGTCATCAGCAAGAAGTCGCGAAATGCTTACTAGGTTTTCAGATATGTCATTAACATAGACAAGAAAAAGAAGAGGACCAAGGACAGAGCCCTGGGGTACGCCCGCGTTTGTTAATGCTTTTGAAGAGATGGCAGTTCCTACCATAACAGACTGTTCACGTAGAGAAATATAGTTGTGTAACCAGTTTAAGAAAGGACCGTTTATTCCTAAGTGGCGAGGTTTAAAAACAAGACCAGGATGCCAGACTCTGTCAAATGCTTTTGAAATATCACAAAATACCATACATAAGTTTTGCCTATAGTCGATAGCTTGTACTGCGTGATGATAGATATCTAGAAGTTGGTGTACAGTTGAATGACCTTTTAAAAGGTACGGATGGAGTTTACGAAATGAGTGTGTTATTTGGTACTTTTAAAGAAAAAGTGTTCTGCATCTTATTCGTAGGGTCCACAGTCACAATTAATGTAATCAGAAATATGGTTTGCGAAAAGATCTGTTTGAAGACCACTGCAGTTATTTCTAAGACGAGCTTGAATGACTGAGAATCTCCGCTCACCAATAATAAAGTGCTTCAGTGTCAATGAGCGAGGAAATCGACGAAAAATTGCATTTTTAAACATGGAAAACGATTGAATCATTTAATTTGTCTTGCATGTCCGAATAAAGGTACACTTATCTTTATTCGGCCTGAACCGGGAAGTTTTCAATTTGGACACTCACAAAACACGGCACTTACGCGTGACAAAAAATAAGGGGTTGATTTTAGGTAACAGCTCGCAGAAAATCTTTATTGAACTAAGCACCGTGTCAAATGCTTTATTTTTTAAGTCATATTACGGTTTTACTTAGAGCCAAAGTACACTCTCAAACGAAGACAACGCTCTAGATTCGACTCCCCGATGTCAGTTTCTGGGTAACAAGCCCACAACCGTCACCGTTAGACCATACAGGAGTCCTGTACAGACGACAGGCTCAAAATACGTCTCTAATGATCATCAGCAATTAAGCAAGATAGGTTTTATATTACAGCATACAGCATATTTATTTTCTATGGGATTCAATTTCCTTCTGTTTTATGACAGGTTTCCTTGGATTCATCAGTACATGTACTATACTAGGCCTCTTGAGCTACTTGCCAAAGGACACCCCCGTAATCCAGCGGCGCCGTTATGGCTCGAAGCAATGTCTCCATGTTTACAAGCCCACCACATTAAAGTTCCCGGACGTCATCGATTAAAATAATATAAGTCCAGTCGTCCTATGAAAAAAATGGACTCAACCGTCAACTAATTGCAACAGAAACGAAATCTCTTTTAAAGTTATCATGAATAGAGATGACAGAAAAAAAGTCCTCCAAAATCCCTTCAGGGGAAATTGGTTAAAAACTCGTTTTATTATTGCTACTTTCAGGCCTTTTGGAATAAATCACGTATTTGTATATGCTTAACAAAATGGAACAAAACCCCAACAATTCACACAAGAATGATGTCTTGATAAGCAGTATACTCTGTCTACATGTTTATTCATCATTCACATCATTTTGTCTTCTAAAATTGATTTATTCCTATAAATTATAAATTGAAAGGGGTCAACTTACCCCACCCACCCATTAAAACCAAAGAATATTTTTTACATGTCAATGCATGCTTATATGCTAGAATTCGATATTATCTGGCAAAGCTTGTTCTCTAAAACTTAAATCAAAGACAAAACTCACCTTCCTGTATTAGATAACTTATATATAAAGACAATCACTTAAGGTAAGACCTGGGTAATGGAGAAAGGTCAGAATAACAAAATTAAAGATTTAACAGAACAAATGCCGTTTTAAAGTCAAGTTTCATATTATAAGAATCTTTCCTGCTGGATTGGAATTTTTATTTGCCAACTTCATTCATGTAATTTTAGTTTCAATGTGAAAATTGAAAATTAAAGGGAGGTAATTAATATGAAATAAACAACAAAATTGTTGATAATCATTTTATAAATATTAATTCAAAATCAGACAAATTTTGAAAATTGGCTCGGTGAATGCCTTTTAAATGATAGATATTTTGTGAATTACATTTCAACTTAGATTTCAACCAAAGCAATAATCAGTTTTCCTTTGCCAAGGTCTTACCTTGAATAAGGTACTGAAATCCATATATGCCTATATAAGAAAAACTTAATATATGACACAAACAATACAATGGTATTTTTTGACGTTTGCATCTGTTTTGTGAACTTAAAAGACAATGAAATGAAATAAGAAACATAGTGGGAAAAGCAGCAAAAGTAGTACAATTTTATTGCCCCTTTCTCACTATGTGCCAGCTTTTCAAAATTAAGTGTACACTCATTGAATTACACATGGAATATACTAAGCGTTAAAAATAAGAGCACGCCTAAATTCAATTTTGAGGTATCTTTAATTTCGTTTTAAACACAGACTCGATATTCAATCAAAATCAATATCAGGTATGACCTCCATATGCAGCAATACAAGCACGACATTTGGGGGGCTGCTGCTCTTGGAATCTGTTGCCATTCCTCCTGAAGTGCTGCACCAAATTCCTGAAGATTGGCTGGTACGGGGCGAGGTGCACAGACTCTCCTACCCAAACATGCCATACGTGCTCAATGGGAGAGAGGTATTATTATTTCGCAGGTCACTGGATTGTCGCGATGCCCTGTTTTCTGACGAAGTCAACTGCAACATGAGCTCTGTGGGGTCAGACATTATCATCTTGGAAGACAAAGTTTTGACCAATCCTACGTGCTAATGGGACAACAACAGGGCGAAAATATTTATCAATATGTCCATTCAGGTTTCCAGGAATAAGAACAAGTTATGTTCTCCTACCGTAGGAAACACCGCCCCAGACCATGATGCTCCCCCGCCAAAAAAAAATCATGCTTCAAGATAGTGGTGCATTTGTACCTCTCCGCACGCCGACGCCATATCCGTCTACTGCCGTTTGTGAATCGCAGACAGAACCTAGACTCATCCGAAAAGACCACATGACGCCACCGACGTATTGGCCAACCCTTATGTTGCTAGCACAACCGTAAACGATCTGTTCAGCCTTGACATGATGACACCATGAAAAGGACGCCTTGTCCAAGATCTACTGTACTGCTAGAAACTCGAAGTCCTGTCATGGTATGGATCTCCTGTTTTGATTATGGTGCGGTTACGAAACGGTTGCGCAAAGCAATAACCCATAAAAGGCGATCTTGCTGGAATGTTGTTTTCCTAAGGTGCCCATGCCCCCTCCTAATTTGAACATCACCAGTCTGGTGGTGTAAAGCTGCAGGTCGTGCAATAACAATTTTTGACTTCCCAATAAACCTGGCAACATGGTTCTAGGACTCACCAGCTTGCAATATGCCTATGCATTGCCATTTCTGAGCTTCTGAGATACTGCCATGATGGCATATTGCATTGATATGAGACTTGATTGTATTTCATCTTCATCGTATCCAAGAAATCACGTAGTGCATAGGCAATACATGTAACGTAAACATGTTACAACACTTTATCAAATGTGTTCGATTACACGGTGTCATGAGTTTGGGTTTACGACTTATGAAGAGGCAAATTCTCCCTATCCTATCTAGAAAATAGTTAACAGTAATAGGGTTCCCTTATTTTTGCATCTCAATGTATTTACAGACTCCCCTTTTCCATTTTGTCTCGTTCTTGAACAATTTCTGCATTAACGAAGATTGCTCCCCGACATTACCCACACCCTCAGGAACGGTCAAGAAGGTATGTCTACAAGAACGAGGTTATTGGTCACACTTTTTTTACATGAGCATTTGATAAAAGGCAATTCACAGTATTTGATAAGAACTGCTGTTTTTGGAAGTGAACAAACTTCCTCGAGTAAAACCACTTTTGTGTAACCTACCCCTTCACTGCATTCCTTTTGTACACAATCCTCTCGAGACGGACAATTCGAACATCCATCAAATACAAATATTGCAGGTTTGCTAATGACGTCATCAGAGTATGCTCTACGTATATCCAACAAATGCTCCGAAGGCATACGTAAGAACAAAGACCTATCGTCGTGCACATATTGAGCTGACTCGTCTAGCTATTCATTGACACTACAGCCATCCTGCGCTTATATTTCAATTATCGAGGAAGATTTGTCAGCTAGTTTCAATAACCCAGGAGACCCATATTGTGATGGCGGGAAACTACACATCTCTTTCTTGAATATATCTCCTTCATTGTCATACAGTATATAAACCAGAGCTGTTAAACGCAAATGCGGACCAGCTTAAACTGCTTCTCCAATTACTCTTAACGTTAATTGAGAGTTTTGGGTAACGGACTGGCTTTAACATTTAAAAGTGTATTCCGAAACGTATTTATAAACCGTATTGTTAATATTCAATTGGCCTTCTTCCTTTGCATAGTTGACAATTACACAATATATACTCATCGACCTGACACAATGTTATCAAGCCAACAGTCCGCAATGTTGATGTCTATGTTTAGGTTGACCGTTTGTTCTTTCCACTCTTGAATGACTAGTTTCTACATGCTGATCACTTGTATATTTCTCCATTGCATTAGTGTAGTATGTACAGACAGGAATTGACGAAAACCATTAGTTTCTCTGTGATTCTTTCAATCTATAACCACATTTTATTCTACCTAATGTCTTGGAACTTCTCATAAGGACCTGCTCAAAAGCCTGATCCGTTAAAACTATTGCCTATGCGAGATCGCTTTGACAAACTATATGGTTTCCTTCAAATAAGTAAAGAAATCTGGACTCTGTAGGTCTTGTTTAGCTTTAGTTTGA
Organism: Cerastoderma edule; assembly: GCA_947846245.1. NCBI lineage: Eukaryota > Metazoa > Mollusca > Bivalvia > Cardiida > Cardiidae > Cerastoderma > Cerastoderma edule. The sequence goes on from OX401404.1 coordinate 11,285,330, forward strand.
AGATAACATAGAAAGACAACAGAGCTCTATCTAATGCTACATTTCTCTGATGGCTTGAATATACAGTTCTCAGCAATACAATCATTTGGCTTAAATAAACGTGTGTACTAGGTCAGCCAATGTTTATATATGAACCACAACTTGGAAATACGATTAAACAAACAAAGAGCTTCTTGTCAAGTTTGTCCTACACCTTTTGAAAACTACTTCACCACATACTTCTTCAACTGGTTTTTCTTCTTACATAAGGGTTTCATACAAGTTAACTAAGGTTTTATCATTCCATTGGGTTCAACCTCGCTAAAGGTTTCAGTATTTGTCTTTGGGTTGGAAGTCCCAGTAAGTGTGACTTCTTCTCAAAGCAATGCAATATTAAAAGAGATTCCCATAAGTATTACATTTAAAAATTGATTCAGTAAAAAATGACCTCAAGTTGCTCTGGAAATAACCGTGTCATTGAACATATGAATCAACGCATTTTGAGAAATTCTTATAGTCCTGATTCTTCCATTTATTGTCCAATACAACAGAAGAATCTCAAAATGGTATGGAATCCACAATGTTAATGTGACCTTCTTCCACTCTTGATCGTACTATCCATTTTTACCTGCAAATGGAAAATAGATAAAAAGGCATTTATCATCACATGTGCGTTGATTTTGTCTGCAGCATTTTAAATTGTGGTATTACTATGTTAGCATCACTGCCAATGAAAATATTAAATTAAACACAACCACACTTGCTTTATCTTACTTTTGATTGAAGGTTGTACTTTAGCGTAATTCACCTTACTTTCATAGTTCATACAACATATGTATTAATGATAAATAATAATAAAAAAAAGTTGTAAAAAGAAACAATGTGACTACAATGATATTTATATTAGGTTATAGTAATAAATGCACCTTCAGAGTAAATTACAATCGCCACCAGATGATATTTGCCGACAGTTTTTATCTCATCCACATTTACTCTTCATCTTTAACCTCAATTCATTCTTTTTTTGCCATATATTAAGAAACTAAGCAAATGTAAAAATAAATTAAACAAATCATAAATAGATTTATTTCATAATTTGCAAAAAATAATTTAAATAATCTTAACATATGAACATGATCGATTTAATTGAGTGAGTAAGAGAAACGTGTTGTTTTCGTCAAATCATTGTCTACAGTGGCACTTATGTGCCACCGTAGTTTTAAAAAAAGAACAGCTATTCCGAGGTTAATATTTCATAATTATTTTATATATTTGTCATTGCAAGGTGCACTTTTGTCATTTTATTCATGTTTAAAGATATATTTGAGTGTGAATGGTCATTAAATCGATGTTTTGGGCGAAATAAAACAAAACAAACACTTTTTAAATTACACACGAAAACCCATTACAAAGTATTCTGCAGGCTATTTCAAAAATAATTTTTCATCTAAAATATAATCATAAACATAAAATTATGTTTTTTATCACATAAGGACAGATATAAATGATAATAAGCTCAACTTACCCTTCTATGCAACTTCCAACACCAAGTTGACCTCGAAATTTACCGATGACAGTTAACGCTATGTACTTTTCTATGGTGGTACCTTCGAACCATGCAAAAACTCGCACTTTTCAAAAAGTTTAAATGCATTTTTCAGTATTTTCCCCTCGTGGGATTTCTTAGGACTTTTTATATGTTATAAAGGAAGTGTGAATATATAATAAAATCACAAATTCGTTTCTGTTGCAATTAGTTGAGGGTTGACTTACAGATTGACTGGACTATTTATATAAGAGCGTGTATATATATTTTCAGTGTATATTCGAAGCAATGTCTCCAAGTTTACAAGCCCACCACATTAAAGTTCCCGGACGTCATCGATTGAAATAAATATATATAAGAGCGTGTAAATATATTTTCAGTGTGTATTCGAAGCAATGTCTCCAAGTTTACAAGCCCACCACATTAAAGTTCCCGGACGTCATCGATTGAAATAAATATATATAAGAACGTGTAAATATATTTTCAGTGTGTATTCGAAGCGAACGTCACACAATAAAATAATATATATGCAAGAGCGTGTGTGTTTGTTTTCAGTGTGCATTCGAAGCAAGGTCTCCAAGTTTACAAGCCCACCACATTAAAGTTTCCGGACGTCATCGATTGAAATAAATATATATAAGAACGTGTAAATATATTTTCAGTGTGTATTCGAAGCGAACGTCACACAATAAAATAATATATATGCAAGAGCGTGTGTGTTTGTTTTCAGTGTGCATTCGAAGCAAGGTCTCCAAGTTTGCAAGCCCACCACATTAAAGTTTACGAACGTCACACAATAAAAATAATATTATATAGAGCTTGTCTATTTGTTTTCAGTGTATTCTGAGTATCACGTGATCGGGTTTTCATAGCTTGACGCTATATTTAGATCCTGTCGTCTTGCCATCGAATTTGTATGTAATTGAAAAATGCCCAAATTCATCTTATATGGTATTGTTTCTCTGCTGAAATATTAAAGAACGTGTATTCCTTTATTTTCATATACTACACAGAACCCCTATGTAGATGACCCTGGGGAACTCAATTAGGCGAACTTATGTAAAATTAATGAGAGAAGGGATAACACAAAGACGATAAAATAATTTCACATCTCCAGCTATAATCTAAGTCATTGAGGCTTGCAAGTCTTGTATTGACTGAGATATTTCATCTTTAAAGGTGCATGTTTACAGAAGAGATCATTTGAAAAGTCAAAATGAAATGTCCTTAAAACAATACAGTTTTTGCATTGTTATTTGATGTACTTCATTAAAAGTAGCTATTGAATGTATACATATTTCACTAAGCGTCAATTTATCTAAGTATGAACAGTTTATATGCGGTAGATCTCAAAAGCGATGTCACGATTTTGGATTTTGAAATACATGCAAATCCACTGAAAACATATTTTAAAGAATCTACGATCTTATTTGGCTTCATGTGACTAAACTTTAGCGCGCATCATATAACAAAAAAGCTGTGGTGCAGATTAAAAAAAAAAGAGATCTTTAACCTTCAAATTTCATCTCATCTTTTTTCTTTCTTTGAGTCAGTGCACTAAGTGTTCTTCTCGATTTACGCAACGACAAACATATTTGAAGTTACACTTTGAATAGCAGGAAATCTTATTATCTTGATAATCATAACACTTCAAGTGTGATATTGGATAGAAAAGCAGAGTGATCAAAGACGAAATTGCTCTTTACGATTAACTTCTCATTTTTCTTCTAGTCAGAGCGGTTTCCTCGGTATACGTTTCCTCAGTTAACGCTTAGATGTATAAATATGAAGTTTACACTCTGAGCAGAGGACCAAAACATGATAACCAAAGGGGAAATGCTCGCCAAAATAAATTTACCCATACAGACATTTTCTACAGTTTTATAACAAGATGGCTTTTTCTTAATTTTCGATGTGTTATTTAAGACTTTATTGTCAGTTCAAAAATGAAAAAATACAAATGCAGGTCGACGAGTTAGGTTTTTTTATTTGCAAAATGACCTTTTCCATGGTAACCGTTTGGGGCAAAACTGTAAAAATTACCATACTATCTTCAAATGTAATTAAATAATTCCTTAAAGGTTTACAAACACAACAAACACAACAAACACTAATTCATGCATGCACTACCTTATAATTAAATCTTATATTACACCATAAAAATCTGAACAATTGTTGTAATCCAAATCAGTTTTTCATATCTTTGTATTCGACAAAAAACAATAAAAGTTGATATGCATATTACAAAAAAATAAGATATTAAAAAATCACATGATTTTTCATTGAAAAGTTTTACAAACAGACTGTAGTTCATCCAAAACCGTTTATCTGACTGCTATATAACACAAGTTCCTCTTCAGTAACAGATTTATAATCTTTCTTGGATGCGCAGCTGAAGTGCGATTTAAAAAAATACCGAAGCGTCTTTAATCCTTGACCAAACAATAACGACATTTGACCACTTTTTATCGCAGACGACTCTGGAAACATTGTGGGAAAATAGAAATTGCTCGCTAAGAGCAATTTCTCCTTTTCCCACATGGTTTTCAGCTATATCTGAAGATTATTCTTTAATTTCATCACATTTTGAAATGTCATCTGCAAACTCTTTCAATTTGAGACAGTCGACAATGTGTCGGTTTGGAAAGGGTTAAGTCACGATGGTTTCTCAAGTGATTCTTCCATTTTTTACGTTAACACGAGTAAACATATGGAAAACTACCAACAATGCGTCTAAAAAGAACATTCGACGTAATAAGCTAGTTTTTTAGGTAGTCATCACGAGCAATTTCCTCTTCATTCATAATGGTTTCATAAGTGATTATTCTATTGATATGTTAGAATGAAAACACATATTAGAGTTTGAGCAATTCACCAAAAGTGCCAATAATTCGTTTACATAGAACACACGACGCAGGCAAGTTCTCTGTAATCGTGGTAAGGCGGACAAACGAGTGCGCCACATCGACCTTCCACGAGGTACAACAGGTGTCCGTCTGTACCAGCAACGCCGCTCGCGATAAACTCCGGGTCCCCATCCACACACACGTAGTCGCTTGCCCCCTGGGTGGCATCTTGGGACATCAGGTAGCCCTTGTATTCCAGTTTCCATCCAGGAAAGCAGTCAGCGCGGGCTGGAATCATGATCGAAACGCCGGGTATTTTACACACTGCACACGGAGCATCCTCGTCGCCAACGGGTTTTCCAAACACGTTGCTGCTTTGGGGTTCGAACTCGGCGCCATATATATAGGCACGACCGGTCTTTGAGCCGTCTTCGTAAGCTGACCATGTCGGATCGTCTGGCAGGCACAGACTGTTCGCGCCACTTCCTGTGCTAGAATAATATTTACCAGCCATGTATCCTGAAAGAGTGTTTGTATTTGTTGTTTAGAACCCTTATCAGCCGTTTTTGAGGTATATTGTAGCGAGAGTTCATATATCTATGACAGGTCGAAATACTTGTACAACTATATAGACCGTAACGTTTTTGCCATGCAGGGGTTTTACATGACTTTGGTCACTTTTTCATTATGTTAAATGCTTGCTACAGGTTTACACCGAGCTGTTGTTATTATCTTCCCTTGAAAAAGATGGTTTTGGCCCATAACTTAATGAATCCGGACTTAAACATGCCTACGGAAGTTTTAAGAAATCGTTGGGACAAAAAGATAAGTTGCTCCTTACAAGCATCTTTTATATTTTAGGAATAAGCTTGCTTGGTCAAGTGAGTCCTTAAGTGACGTAATATTTATACCCGGCCTTTTTGGTAAATACTTAAAAAAGTCCCAAGCACAGCGGTCTATAGTTATAGTTGGTCAATACTTTGTACTATATAATATAACATAGTATTGATCCCACTATAACTATAGACCCCTGTGGTCCCAAGGACACTCCGGGACACTTATGTATCACTGCCAGGAATCGAACTCGGGTTTCAAGATTTCAATTTCATACGCCAATCTCTATGCTACATAGATACGCTGACGTAATGTCTTGTTGCTAATATCTGGTTGGCCACCCACATTACTATTGGAGCAAAATCAATATCAACAATCGTACTACTGATAACACTCTTATAATGACCCTTGCATTGTTTTGTCTAAAATATCAAAAACAGCTTGATAGAAGCTAAAGTTTCTTAATCAACCCTTTGGTGGAACATAACGAAAAACAAACCGTTAGTGGCCATTTTAATTTATCGCAACTTTTCGCACTTTCTGCTTTCCAAATAAAGTAATTACCCACTGAACGCATAGGGTTCATCCAATGAAAAGACATATTTATCCCGCCGTTTTGAAACATTTTATAATTTTACTCCGATTTCCAAATATGGAATAAAAAGTGATAAGCTCCGCCCTTTTAGAGCGCCATTTGTTTCGAGTTGACCTAATATTACTGGAAGTTTTGATTTTCAGAAATGAAATGTATAAGGATTACAAAAAGTGCTATTTTTCCATTAAAATAAAAAAGAAAGAATATAATCTTTTAACTCTGGGGTATGAGATTATATGCCTTTGTTTAATCAGGTGAAGTTTTGTCGCATTTATTTGCTCATTCTTTGAATGATCGTAGCAGTTGTGATACACAACCGGCGTGCTCCAAAGAGCAAAGAGGGTGGAATTATTACCGTGTCCCAGACATGGTAGTAACATTACTTCTATACTATACAATTCAATGCTCTTAAGATGATGCTGGGGACAGAGTTCGAGATAAATGCAAGCATATAAAGACCTCCCATTACCTTTATTTATGTTTTTCTATAAAAACATCAAATACAGAACGTATACATGTTTCTAACGACCAAAACATTATATTTTTAAAAGGTTTAACTCGCATGGGTTCCCATTCATGACACTCAGGTTAATATTAACATCATTTCAATTGAAAAACCAGTTCAAAAAGGAGAAATAATGGTATGTATCTGATTGTTTCCCCAATATAGCTGAAATAAATCGATTTTTTAAAACGTTGTTAAAGATTATTCAAATAGAGTGAGCCATTATAGCTTCTACATACCTTTATACACCATCGTTGTTTCGTTGTTTTGTGGACAGCTGGTTTTTCCCCAACGTACATATGTAGTTCCAGAGCCTGTTCAAATGCAAAATTAAACAAAATCACGTTTTTGATAATTGCTGATCAATGTCGAATAATTATATTAAATCGTCAACTTATGTTTAAAACTCCTTAATTGAATTGAACTACATATTATTTAGTTTTTTTGTGGTACAAGGACGCACCAACAGAATCGTAGTAATTGTAAGGTGACTTATTTCTTATTTGGGTATAACTGCGCAAGGCAAATTCAGTTATTGGTAAAACTACGGTAGGAAGATCCAGTTTGCCTGATATAAACAGCAGTTTAATTGATAGATGTCAACAGTTATTAAGAAATATATTAAAAATGGACAAACTTACTTTGTTGTAATCTGGCAACCTCGGCTCGGAAATTCGTTTCCATGGATATTTGGCTTTGTTGCAACTTTGCTACTTCCGCCCGTAATTTAACTATATCCCCCAGGAGGTTTAGATCCGTTTCCGAGTCGAGAACCAATCGTTTGTCACGTGACCCTGACACAGAATAGTCCACCAAGGCGACAGATAGCCATATCAACGTTGGAAAAGATGAAAATTGCATAATGTATCTGCTTTTTGGCGAGACCTTCTTTTTTCGATATTCAGACACCTTCTGATAACGACAGTACGCTTTTGGATGTTATCTGTATCAAATGCGTACTTGTAGCACTTCAGTGTATATCGCTAGGGTTGTCCTGTATTAGTTGGCGACACAACGATGCATATTATCTACACTTATGGGAGAACGAGGGTCGTTGAATGATTAATAGAGCAATAATAGTTTATTTGAAGCAAACTTCCCTTCTACCACTACTGTTTTCTTTATATCCTTTTCTTTTTCCTCTTCGGAAAATGAATAAAAGTTACTACGACATACAAAGCAACCTTGACTGAAGTTTAATTTGAAATTGATACCAAATATCAATAAAACTGATTGTCACCATGGTTCTACTCATGGCTCGCTATTTTGGTTGTCTATATTTGCTTTCAATCTACACCAGTCACATTTAGTAAAATGGTAGTAAATATTAGGCCGAGAAAGGGAGGATCCCCTTGTGCGGGGTATACCTACGGGTCTGGACCCCAGGCTAGTACGGGAATGGACATTGAGATTGTTTCCTCTTTAGCTTGACTTTTTCAATAAGAAGGAGAGCTATACTACTCACCCGGCGTCTGTGTTGTCCATGTCGCTTTCGGCGTCAAACGTTGGTTAAGTTTTTACGTGCAAGTTTGTATCTCATTAATTACTGTGTGAAATGGATTTATGTTCAGGGTCATAATTCAAGGTCAATGACCAAGTTTAAATTCGTTTGTATTTAATTTAAGCAAATTATGTTGCGTTTTGTACTTAGACGATTTTGATTAAGTTTTTACGTGCAAGTTTGTATCTCATGAACTACTGTATAGAAAAGTTTACCCATCACAAATGTTTAATGTCATTATGTTAGGTCTCTGACCAAGTTTTAAATCTCTTATTTTGAATTCAAGCCAAATATGCGGTCTTATGTACTTAGAAAATCTTGGTTAAAGTTTTGTGTGCATGTTCGTTTCTCAACAACTATTGAAGGGAATCATTGTGTGCACACTCATATTTTAGAAACAATAATATTTCACTGACCTATACCCCTTTCCGACATTATCGAAAAGTCGAGCATGCTGTCTTATGGACAACTATTGTTTCTTTTCTTTTTTTAAAAAAGCAATGTTAAAGATTCTTATTTCAAACTCTTACATGCAACGATTCAATGATTCTTCAAAAGGACATTGAGAGATAGTATATTGTTTTAGCCTAGCATTTTAGTGTAAATGCAATTATGATTCATTGAATTGTGGGCCAGTCATTTTAAAAACAGACGATGCTTTGATTTCATTTATTTCGCCTTCAACAGGAACGGTCAAGGTAACAAAATATTGTTTGTGCAAAATGATCTAGAGTAAAAAAAAATAATACTTAATCAATTTGCAGTTAATCTTTTTCATAACAGACTATTATTTGATTTTACATATCATGGCGTTTTATCGGTATGCGACATTCAAAGTTTCGGGCCTGTTGCCCATCGACCCTTGCAAATGTGCAAATTAGGCCACCTATAACACCACGAACAGCACGGTGGTAGACTAGTCCATCTTGATCGACCGAAATTAACTTCAAACGATTCATTTTAGGGCCCCAGATGTAAGGCACATATGTAATACACAGATCTTTTCGATTCACCGCAAAACAGACAGTTGGTCTTCGCTTTCTCAAGGCGAACTGGTTTTTCTCGCCTTTGCTATCTTTTCGAATTTTGTTGTTGTTTCTTGTCTGATTTTGCTTATATTGGAACCAGTCACATTTACCCGAACAATGAAAAGGTTTATTTATGTTAATCGCATTCCCCCTCTCCGCGAGGTTTCAAATTCCGGTGACGGCATTTGGCTTTTTATAAGTGATACATTATCCCAATGCAGACGGCAAAGCAAGCGATATTTCATATTGTGACGAAAAAGCAGATTTACTCTTTAAGAATACAATCTCTTCCTTTGCAGCGTGGAAAAACAATTTCTCACTTCTTCGGCGATATCCAACATATAGTACATTGCCAAATATTTCGTTCTTCGCGAGCAGAACGTCGTTGGAGGACAGTAGCTTTAGTAACGAGGAATGAAGAGAGATTGTTCCTCGTTTGTCGCAGACAGGACGGCATTGACTGTAGGATAGAAGCCATTTTTAACATAATTAACAGCGAACCGAAATATTGCTTTTGTCGTTCGCGCGAGCAGGCCGTTGTAAGACGAGATTAAAGATACACGATTAACTCTAGAGATAGTATGTTTGGTTTGACCTCTCTCCTTGGCATTTGGATATTTTTGCGAAACAACTTCTAGGTTTAGTTAAGAAATGCCGATCCTATGACAAGCGGTACTTCACCTTGTGACGAAAACGCAGCTTTACTCTTTATTCATACAATTTTTATCAGCGTGTTGCGCAAAATGTCAGTTCTTCGTCGATTTCCAACATATAGTACACTGCCAAATCTCTCGTTTGTGGCAGGCAGAACGTCATCGCGATCCACAATACGACGTTTTCAAATACATCTTTATCGTTATGTTAATCATTCAACGACCCTCGTTCTCCTTTGACTTAAGAAAGCATGCATCGCTGTGTCGTCAACGGTTACTTGACACGCTTATCAGCATACACTGAAGTGCTACAAGTACGCATTTGATACAGATAACATTCAAAAGCGTACTGACGTTATCATAAGGTGCCTGAATACCGACACAGAAGGTCTCGCGAAAGAATCAGATAAGTCATGCAATTTTCATCTCTTCCCACGTTGATATGGCTGTCTGTCGCCTTGATGGACTATTCTGTGTCAGGGTCACGTGACAAACGATTGGTTCTCGACTCTGAAACGAATACCGACCTAATTGGGGATATAGCAAAATTACGGGCAGAATTTGCACAGTTGCAAAACAGCCAAATATCCATGGAAACGAATTTCAGAGCCGAGGTGGCCAGATTACAGCAAAGTAAGTGTGATACTTTTATTCTTTTCCTTTTTCTAAATTATTTTCTATATCTATCGATTAGATAAACATGTTTTTATCAGGAACTGGTTTTCCAGGTGCAGTTGTATCATATAAGCCGTTTTTTCTGTTTCGTTTGAAACGCGTTGTTTTAGTAATTTTACAAGACCATACATATCAAATCTTACCATCTTCGCTTTTAATCACTTTGGTCATCCAACCGAACCAGGCGCAATCGTAACTTTTCGGCAAATTTCGGTAGACCTACGAGCATCACCGATCGATTTCGATTGAGCCGGACATCTTCAAATATTGTTTATACTGTGGATGCGTCTTTGTATCACTAAACGACTTGCTTCTCGATTTAACAAAATCATTCAACATTGATCAGCAACAATGAAAAAAACGTGATTTTGTTTGATTTTATATTTCAGGCTCTGGAACTACATACGTACATTGGGGGAAAACAGGCTGTTCACAAAACAACGGAACATCGATGGTGTATAAAGGTACATTGATTGTGGAAATGTATTATCCTAAGCTTTTGGCTCTGTTTGTTTGGTGAGGTTTTAAAAAGTTTTTAAAAATATTTTGATTTCAGCTAGGGTAATTGATACATGCTAGTATTTGACTTCTTTGATACCAAAATTTGCTTTTCAATCGGAATCGTTTCAACATTATCTGGAGTGTTATGTATGAGACCTTGGTAATACTATTTTTATTTTATTTATTTTATTTTATTTGATCGAATCTTAATTTAAAGAAGGTAAAACATAAAGAGATATACTAATACAAAGTATAAACTTTACATCTTGATTTTAAATGTGGCCTCGGTAACGACACTCTTGTAACTATTTATAATAATAAACGTGATTAATTAGTTTACCATGGTGTGTCCTCGTGAAAGATAATTAGCAATGAGGCTTGGTAGAAATATGTCGGGGAAAAAACATTGTATACTTGAAAACGGCGTCAATCCCGAAAAGAAAATGTATCCTTTGAAAACAATCGGTGAGGGTGTTACATTTGCAAAGTTCATTAATCATTTTAATAACTCCTATATGCACAGTGTTTCAACCTAATGATTTCATGCACGAAAAGCCAGTCATTCCAGTGCTTAAATATTTCAATATGGAAATATGTAAAGCAATAAAAAGAACAAATGCTGACATGATGAGAAATATTTTCAATAAAGCTCTTTAAATATGCTACTGACAAAGCAATATGTTCAAAAGGTGTTAAAGAAATGCTGCTTGTACGGGTGATTTCTTCTTCGAAGAAGAGCTGTCAAAACATAAAGCTTAAAAATAGAGCTCACCCACCTTAAAGAAAGATAACTTTTTTGGATTTGAAGTTAACACCTTGGGTTATGTTGATTGCTTGTATCTCATCATTATGGGCCGTGTCACGCGAAAAGGGGCACTCGGACATAAATAAAAACCGCTGACTCAGCTCTTTCTTAGCGCTATTATTCCAGCATCTAGTCACGACAGTTATCATTTGTATTTATTTAAAGGTAGAACTTGATGTCCTCTATGATGGCAAACAGTGTAACCCCAGACCAGCCGCCACGTCACTGACGTGGCGGCTGGTCTGCAGCTACACTGTTTGCTATGTCCGAGTGTCCCTTTTCCCGTGACGTGGCCCATTTTTTTTAAAATAAAGTTGTACAAGACCACCTGTCACGGATAAGGGCAAACTCTTCACAGTGATCACTGTCATCACAAATGTCACATGACCACCTACTTAGAAACGAAAATGGCGTTAAAAGAAGGCAGCGAAACTAAAAAATTGTAATCCATTTGTGCTTTATTTATAAACAAAACCAAATTTGTTTTCAACTTAACTGGTCAGCTATCAATACAACAAGCTATTGTTACTAGATTAACTAAGATATTCGGTAATCTCTTAAGAAAACAGCATCATTTGAGTTTCGTCCAAATCTGGATGAAAAATCTTGTGGTGGCAGTGGTCGATGCAGCGTAGCACAGGGAGATCACTGTGAGCAGTTTGGGATAAGGGATATATCGTGAATTATACCTCAAACACCGATGAAACAGGTGTTTAACAACAAATTCAAAAATCTCTTTCAGGCTACATGGCTGGTAAATATTATTCTAGCACCGGAAGTGGCGCGAACAGTCTGTGCCTGCCAGACGATCCGACATGGTCAGCTTACGAGGACGGCTTACAGGGCGGTCGTGGCTATATATATGGCACCGAGTTCGAACCCCAAAGCAGCAACGTGTTTGGAAAACCTGTTGGAGAAGAGGATGTTCCGTGTGCAGTATGTAAAATACCCGGCGTTTCGATCATGATTCCAGCCCGCGCTGACTGCTATCCTGGATGGAAACTGGAATACAAGGGCTACCTGATGTCTCACGATGTCAACGATGAGGCGAGCGACTACGTGTGTGTGGATGGGGACCCGGAGTTTATCGCAAGGGGCTCTGCTGCTGAAGGCGGAAACCTGTTGAACCTCGTTGAAGCTCGATGTGGGGTACTCGTTTGTCCGCCTTACTACGATTACAGAGAACTCGCTTGCGTCGTATGTTCTATGTAGACGCATGGTTGACACTTTTGGTGAATTTTTTACGCTCTATGTGTTTACATTTTAACATATTCAATAGAAGAAACACTTATGAAACCACTATGAATGGAGAGGAAATTGCTCGTGATGACGACCTAGAAAACTAGCTTATTACGTCGACTGTTCTTTGTCGACCCATTGTTGGTAGTTTTCAATATGTTTACTCGTGTTAACGTTAACATGGAAGAACCATCGTGACTTAACCCTTTCCCAAACGACGAATTTGCGACTGTCCCAAATTGAAAGAGTTTGCAGACGACATTTCAAATTGTGATGAAATTGGAAAATAATCTTCAGATAAGGCAGAAAACCTTGTTGGAAAAGGAGAAATTGCTCTTAGCGAGCAATTTCTCCCTTTCCCACAATGTTTCCTGATTCGTCTGCAAAAAAGTAGTCAAATGTCGTTAAATGTGGGTAAATCATGTGTTTTTTCTTAATATCTTCAATTTTTTGTAATATGCATATCAACTTTTACTGTTTTTTTGTGGAATACAAAGATTCGAATAACTGATTTTGATTACATCAATTGTTTAGATTTTTATCGTGTGATATAAGATTTAATTATAAGGTAGTGAATGTATGAATTAATGTTTGTTGTGTTAATAAACCTTCCAGAAATCATTTAATTACCTTTGAAGACAGTATGGTCATTTTTACAGTTTTGCCCCAAACGGTTACCATTGAAAAGGTCATTTTGCAAAACAAAAAACTAGCTCGTCGACCTGCATTTTTTTTTTGTGTGTGTGTTTTTTTTTTTTTTTAATTTTTGAATTGACAATAAAGTTTTAAATAACACATCGAAAATTAAGCAAAAGCCATTTTATTATAAAAAAAGTAAAAAATATCTGTATGGGTAAATTGCTTTTGGCGAGCAATTTCCGCTTTCGTTATTATGTTTTGGTCCTCTGCTCAGAGTGCAAACTTCATATTTATTCATCTAAGCGTTAACTGAGGAAACGAATAACGAAGAAAACGCTCTGACTAGAAGAATCAAAGCGCTGATAGCGCTGAAGGGCTAAGGTGCATTAAAAGCAAGATGATTGAGGATATATTTGAAAATTTGTTTGGGCAACATCTCAAGGAAAACAGCTGCTCCTTTTACCACCATTACTATAATTATTATTTCTGTGAACAGAGACTGAACGATAGTCCGTTTTTCGAACATCTGGACATTTTACGATTTCCCATGAGGCGACAGTTATATTAATAAAAAGCAAAACAAAGCGAGTAAATCCGGACTACATTTCTAGTTCCAATAAGTTATTAGTCCGCACTGTGAAGGCGGATGTTTAATGTGTAATTGGGGTCAGACCGCTGTTTGTGTATCGATAAAGTATCGTCCCTCAAATAGTGGTATGTGAATTCAATGGACTAAGGTGCTAACGCACCCTTAGTCCAAAAATGGTCGTAAAGAGCAATTTCGTCTTTGACCACTCTGCTTTTCTATCCAATATCACAATTGAAGTGTTATGATTATCAAGATAATAAGATTTCCTGTTATTTAAAGTGGAAATTCAAATGTATTTGTCGCCACGTAAATCCAGAAGAACACTTAGGGCACTTGCTCAAAGAAAGAAAAAAATGAGAGGAAATTTGGAAGTTAAAGATCTATTTTTTTTTTTTAAATCTGCACAACAGCTTTTTTGCTATATGATGCGCGCTAGAGTTTAGTCACTTGAAACCAAATAAGATCGTAGATTCTTTGAAATATGTATGCAGTGGATTTACATGTATTTCAAAATCCAAAATCGTGACATCGCTTTTGAGATCTACCGCATATAAACTGTGCATACTTAGATAAATTGACGTTTCCTGAACTATGTATACATTCAATAGCTACTTTTAATGAAGTACATCAAATAACAAAACAAAAACTGTATTGTTTCAACAACATTTCATTTTAACTTTCAAATGATCTCTTCTGTAAACAAGCACCTTTAAAGATTAAATATCTCAGTCAATACAAGACTAGCATGCCTCAAAACTTAGATTATATCTGGAGGTGTGAAATGTGGAATGCTGCAGGTGTGGGTGCCATTGGTGCAGGGGTAGAGCGTTTGGCTCTTGTACCGAAGATCCCGGGTTCGAATCCCCGATAGGCGATGTGAAAATTTACGGGACTTACCCACAAACCCGCGCGATTTCTGGTTTAGTATCCAGGAAGCAGAAATCGAGAGTGGCTTTGAACAAGCTTTCAGCTTCCTTCACAATCGATGTAAAACAAATACGGTGATATGATTTGATTTTATCGACTTTAATTTTTCCTTTCCCTCATTAATTTTACATAATACTCGCCTAATTGAGTTCACTTGGGTCAACAACTTAGGGGTCCTGTGTAGTATATGAAATCAAGGAATACGCATTTTTTCAATATTTCAGCAGAGACACTATATCATATAAGATGAATTTGGGATTTTTCATTATATGCAAATCTGATGGCAAGACGACAGAATCAAAATAAAGCGTCAAACTATGAACAACCAATCACGGGATGCTCAGAATACACACTGAAAACAAACATATACGCTCTTGCATATATATTATTTTTATTCTATGGCGTCCTGGAACTTGAATGTGGGGTGTGTGTAAACTTGAAGTTTGAAGTAGACAGTTGGCATCATACATTAAGCAGTTAACAGTTGGCAGTAAACAGTCGCTTGACATTCTTGTCAGATGTAGTCTGTACCATCAACTATACCAAAAAAAAGTTACATTTACTTACATGTATACGCGTCCGAGACCTCAACTGCCATTTACACCAAAGACTTGTAAATACAAATACCAGCTTATCACGTGGACTCATGGGATGGTCGTGACCGGCATGCTTTAAGCTACTGCCATATGCTTACTGTTAACAACTAAATGTATGATGCCAACTGTCTACTGTCAACTGTTGCATTCGGAAAGCCTCAGAGTAATTCGCTGCTAATCAACTTTTGTTTGGCAGTAGGTAGTTGACAGTAGGCTGTCATTTATGGAGACCTTGTTTCAAGCAATATCGGCACCGCTGGATTGTGGGAGTGTTCTTTGGCAAGGAGCTCAAGAGGCCTAGCATAGTACTTGTACAGATGAATCCAAGGGAACCTGTCATAAAACAGAATGAAATCGAATCCCATAGAAAATAAATATGCTGTATGCTGTGATATAAAACCAATCTTGCTGAATTGCTGATAATCATTGGAGACGTATTTCAAGACAGTCGTCTGTACATGACTCCTGTGTGGTCCAACGGTGACGGTTGTGGGATTGTAACCCAGAAACTGACCTCAAGGAGT